>OW028693.1:152500-1352500 GCA_932294315.1 Epinotia nisella
GCCGGGAACTCTTAAATGACCTGGGCGCTAAAAACAAGGTAATTTTACGTTGGGTCCCAGGGCATGCAGGTATCGAGGGAAACGAGAAGGCCGACGAGCTTGCACGAGCGGGGGCAAAGGGGACACACTGCGGACCTGAACCGTTTTGTGGTGTCCCCAAAAGTCTGACCAAGCTCACTCTAAAGACCTATTGTTTCTACAAGACCATTCAAGCCTGGAGAGCTATCCCAGGACTGAAACATTCCAAAGCGCTCATTAGAGCCTTTAGCAAAAAGGCGTCCACTAACGCCTTGGCACTAAGTAGGAACCGTCTACGCTTGCTGGTAAGGGTGCTTACAGAGCATTGTTGCCTAAACAAGCACATGCAAGTGTTGGGGCTGTGTGACACAAGGCAGTGCAGACTCTGCCTTGAAGCAGAGGAGACGCCTACACACATCCTTACCGATTGCCCTTGTCTTATGCGCAGCCGTAACTCCATTCTGGGCAAACACATGTGCCCGAAGGAGATCAAGTTTCTTGAGTTCAACAAAATCCTGCAATTCTTCGAGTTCGCAGGACTTGACCAAGAATTGTAGTAAGTGGCGATCGCAATAGATCAGCAATGGTCGCAGTGATACAATAGCCGCTACCAGAATAATAATAATTGTCAACATCGTTCATGGTATAGCCTCAAATAACAAAAACGACAGGTCATACCTACCAATGCAGTACAGGTATAAATCAATAAGGGTGATTGCAGTTGTTTGACAACTTCAATGGGGACAGTTTGTACAGACATTAAGACTAGAATTTTACCCAAATCCTAAACACGCCTCCCTTGATGAATAGGAGCCGAGTGTTGGCTCCAAGAGAAGTGGGAGTTGGTTATAGCGCCGCATACAGAGATACTACAGAGTAAGTGGTATCGAGTTAGTAGGTCTCGTGGGGAAAGAGTGCTCTACTTCTCTAACAACATGACATACACTTACCGGTGGGATGGGGAAGTCCGGCGGGTCGACCCCCACAGCCGCGAGTGCCTTCGCCAAGTTCTCTGCGGCGTACTTCCTCGCTATGCAGGGCAGGCAGTCGGCCTTGCCACCTCCGAAGTGCTTGCATCCTCCATCAACCTTCTTGCATACTTCTGCGCGTACCTAAAAATGTCCTAAAATATTTGAAACTTAACAAATATACGTTATGTTGTATATACGTATATTTTATAACACGGTATTGTTAAATCCTCATAGGCATTTCTCCGCAGTAGCAATTAGTTATATTATGATATTGTTGAATAAAATCACTGTTAAATAATGAACTGTAACTAATACAATAACGAAAATAAGTAGATTTAACAACGATAGGAAGAATACGCGGTACTAACGCGAAGATACTAAGTTGTTTGTTTGAATGTACGTAATGTTCTCCTGCTTATGTTTAAACGATTTTGCACCTTAGTGGAAACCGCATAGAGTTACTTTAACAAAGTCAATCTAACGTAGATACTATTGACTTTTCAAAGGTATGTCATCCACCGAAATGTATCTAAGAAACATACCTACTTATTAGAATAAAATACGAAAATTTAAACAAGTCTCTGTCATTGTCAAGTAAGATGTTTTGACAATTCCAGTTTCTCTAAGGAGGATTTTGATTCGGATGAAGCTACATACGCGACCCAAAAAATCTTCAATCGCAAATCCATGGGATACAATTTAGGACAGGGACAGTTATAATTATACCGATTAGTTATACCAGTCAGACTCGCACTTGGCCGGTTTTTTTTATTAGGGTTCCATAGCCAACAGAGAAGTATCCACTTAAACTTAATTAACGGTTGTAACTCCGACACAACCCGCTTCTTTTTTACTCCAAGATCAAGGGTTTTATTTTCCTTGAAGTAAACTAACTAATATAGTGGCGCTCACTGTGAACAGCAGAACTCGCGAGCCTGCCTTGTCGGTGGGATGGCTCGTTCAAAAAAACCGGCCAAGTGCGTGTCGGATCACGCAAAACGAAGGGTTCCATGCCTATTAAAAAGGTCGTATCGTCACAGAAATTTTACGGCACTTACATCCTTTTCTTTGAAGAAGGCAGTTTTTCAGCAATATCTCGAAAACCTCTGAACCGATCTTGTTCAAAACAATTTTCGGTGAATGAAATTAATAAGCCCTATGTCCATGAATTTTTCCATATTTTTTAAATACACCGTTCAAAAATTAGAGGGGGGGGACAGAATTTTAGTGACTTTCGGGGCAATTATCTCCGACTCTATTCACTTAATCAAAAAAAAAATGCTAAGAAACCTTATATTTATTTTGAAAGGCCTATCGATTGATGTGCCACACGGGAGGTCACAATGTAATTTTTTTTTGACTTTTAGTTTTATGTATGGAGTGCACCCCTAAAAAATTTTTTTTTGTCATTTTAATTACAAAACTATGTAGCGGCTAACAAAATACACCTATCCTCAAAATTTTATTCAAATACACCTTATAGTTTTCGAGTAAAATGCCTGTGACATACGGACAGACGGACAGACGGACAGACGCTTATTAATTTCATTCACCGAAAATTGTTTTGAACAAGATCGGTTCAGAGGTTTTCGAGATATTGCTGAAAAACTGCCTTCCTCAAAGAAAAGGACGTAAGTGCCGTAAAATTTCTGTGACGATACGACCTTTTTAATAGGCACGGAACCCTTCGTTTTGCGTGGTCCGACACGCACTTGGCCGGTTTTTCTTGTATCTTCCACCTGTCTCGGCGCAGCTGGACATTTTCACGCGCAGTTTATCTAGGCGTAATTCCTGCGCCGCGCGCGCTTGTCAACGTTATGGATTTCCACAGATACATACGTCATACGAGTCGTCGACGAGGGCTCCCAAGGCCAGCTCCGCGTCGTAGGCGTCGTGCGTGCGGTTGACGCGGTGCTTGCGCACGCGCGCGCGCCACGGCATCTCCGCGTCCTCCGCGCACGGCTGCACGTACAGCACCGACCACTTGCCCGCACCCTGTCAACCGCACTTTTGGCTCATTCCGATCCGATCAATGAACGTCTGACTGTTTGTAACATCGTTCTTATTCTACTAATTGTATTTATGTAGACTTCTATAATAGGCTCTGTTAATAGCTAAGTATTAAGCCCTGTTTCTAGGGTTCCGTACCTCAAAAGGAAAAAAAACGGAACCCTTAAAGGATCACTCGTGCGTCTGTCTGTCCGTCTGTCACAGCCGATTTGCTCCGAGACTACTGGACCGATTGAGTTGAAATTTGGTAAACATATGTAAATTGGTGACCCAAAGATGGACGCGTAAAGTAAATTAAGGAATTCTGAACAAGGGGGCCACTTTTGGGGGGTAAACTGGAAAATTTAAAAAAAAGGTTCGCAAACTGTATTGTGTGACATATCAAATGAAAGGGGTTGTTGTAAGCATCTCAGATTTTTTTTTATAATTTTAACAAAAACAGATGTGAAGTAATTTAGGGAAAAAGACGAAAATTGACCATTGGCTCTGTGAGCTGTATAACTCGCGAGCCTGTCTTATATAGAGTCCCAGCTGAAATACCAGTGGCTCTGTGAGCTGTATAACTCGCGAGCCTGTCTTATAGCGTCCCTGCTGAAATACCAGTGGCTCTGTGTGCTGTATAACTCGCGAGCCTGTCTTTTTAGGGTTCCGTAGCCAAAATGGCAAAAACGGAACCCTTATAGTTTCGTCATGTCCGTCTGTCCGAATGTCACAGGCATTTTACTCGAAAACTATAAGGTGTATTTGAATAAAATTTTGAGGATAGGTATATTTTGTTAACCGCTACATAGTTTTGTAATGAAATGACTAATTTTTTTTTATATATTTTTAAATATATCATGTAAGGCACCCACAGAGTGCATCTGTGGGTGCCTAACATAATATATTTAAAATGTATATAATTTATCACTTACACAATTTATATACATAACACAAATACACTCACAACATACACTTCAGTGGGCGGGGCACATTGCACGTAGAACCGATGGCCGTTGGGGCGGAAAGGTTCTCGAGTGGCGACCACGTACCGGAAGGCGCGGCGTGGGTAGGCCCCCCACAAGGTGGACTGATGACCTGGTAAAGGTCGCGGGAGTCCGCTGGATGCGGGTGGCGCGGGACCGGTCAATTTGGAACTCTCTGGGGGAGGCCTATGTCCAGCGGTGGACGTCTTTCGGCTGATATGATGATGATACACTTTAGCACACGATACTAAAAACACACACAAAAATACACCTATCCTCAAAATTTTATACAAATACACCCTATAGTGTTCGAGTAAAATGCCTGTGACATACGGACAGACGGATATGACGAAACTATAAGGGTTCCGTTTTTGCCATTTTGGCTACGGAACCCTAAAAAGGGCTTTCCGAGCTAGGGAGGTGAAAATTATGTTTATAATCAGTCAGTGTGCCAGTGACAATATGTGACGATATGTGTCAATTGTATTGTATGTCTACTCCCTTAATCTCTGTGTGTCTTTTGTGTAGTGAATAAATGTCTTCTTTTCTTTTTAGTAACAAAACTAAGGAACATTGACGGGCAATAGTTCTTATAGCCCTGTAGCCGGACCGGAATTTTGCCCTACAAGTTTCGATAATTCTAAAGTCGGAAAAGTTATGCTTATATGGTATGGGACATATTTTTAAGCATATTTGTAAAATATGACGAAAAGTTAGAACGAGAGTTAGGTATAAATTAGGTATTTATGTTTTTTTATTGGTGATTTGTGAATATTGAATTAGAGTGCAAAGTTTAAGCTTCATCGTTTATAATATGTATGATGCTTTATGCTGTTAAGTTTGTAGAAAAAAAAATAACGAGCGACTGGGTCAAACCAGAATTCGGTTATTATTTTGTCGATATTGAATTAAAGTTTCAAAAATTCACAACAATATCTTTAAATCCTTAAGTTAATAGACAAAGCCAAAAATTTGGAGGAATTAGAGATAAGATTTCATTAATAAGAATTTTTATAAGCGTTTTTTGTCCTGTAAGGTCTAATATTGAATTAGAGTCTGTAAAGATTAGTCTAATACTATAAAATAATATATGCAGCCATATAATGGAAAGTAAGAAATTTCTGTGTATAGATTGCCTTGTAGTAGTATAATCTATTAAAATAGGCGCGAAATAAATAACCACGCCGCGGTACCACGTACCGGCGCGCGGGAACCTAGAGAGAGCCCCTAGAGTGATACCTCGTCCCGCCCCCCGCTCCGCCGCGCAAGCGCTGCGTTTGTATTTCAAATCATATCATTTGTTTGTTTACGTGCACGGTAAATTACATGCGGTTATTATTATGTGAATTTAATAAGTTATTGACTTCAAAATGAGTAAAAAAAAATTGATATATGGACTGACTATTTGTAGTAACTTAGTAACAGTAAAAAACCGGCCAAGTGCGAGTCGGACTCCGTACCATCCTACTAATATTATAAACGTAAAAATTTGGATGTATGAATGGATGTACGTTCCACGTAATTTCAAAATATACCGATGAGTGTACATGAAACTTTCCAGATATGTTCCTTATATATTAGAATAGGACAAGGGCTATAATTATTGTCAAATTTTATCCCTTTTAGGGACGAAAAAGGGGATGAAACTTTGTATGGAGACGAAATATTTTTGCTCGTTGCCTTCATCAGGAGTTGGGTCACAAAATGTATGGGAAAACTAAAATCCGACTCGCACTTGACCAAAATTCTAATTGATATTATTTAATAGGGTATAATTTATGTCGTCCCTTTTAGGACGAATCATAATCATGAAATCCATAATTTAAACGCGTACGAAGTCGCAGGCAGAAGCTAGTTATCTATAGAAACCGGCCAAGTGCGTGTCGGATTACGCAAAACGAAGGGATCCTTGCCTATTAAAAAGGTCGTATCGTCACAGAAATCTTACGGCACTTACGTGCTTTTCTATAGGGAAGGCAGTTTTTCAGCAATATCTCGAAAACCTATGAATCGATCTTGATCAAAATAATTTATGGTGAAAAAATTTAATAAGCCCTAATAGCCCTATAGGTTTATGATTATTTTTATATTTTTTAAAAACACCGTTCAAAAATTAGAGGAGGGGGCACAGGGATCGGATACTGGTATTTTCACCATACCAAAATACCGGTTTTATTTCGTTCAATTTCGTTCTTTGGTTTATAATATCATTTTTGATCAGGCTGTCTAAAAATACGAAAATGTTACCTAAAGAGTCCTACATTAAGAGCCTAAAATAATTCAAAATATTAGACTACTTCGGGGACTTTTGAAAAAACCGGTTCCGATCCCTGGGGGGCCACAATTTTAGTGACTTTTGGGGCGATTTAGCTCCGCCTCTATTCATTTAATCAAAAACATTGAGAAACCTTATATTTATTTTGAAAAGACCTATCGATTAAATTGCCACACGTAGGCTTACGATGAAAAAATTCAACCCCTAAAAGGGGAACATTTGGTGACAGTCTGAAAATCAATATGGGTATCGTTTGTATGGTTTATCGGGTCACTGATTGCGAAAATAACAACGATTTTAAAATCCAACATGGCGGACGTGAAATACCATCTCCCCTGTTGGGGTGCAATGGGGTTGAAATATCTAAATATCAATATGGGTGTCGTTTTTATTGCTTTTTTGAACGTTCATTACGAAAATGGCATCGATTTTGAAATTTAATATTGTGGACATGAAAATTATTGAAAATATTTGTGCTACATTGCAATTCAATCGGAACATACGGGTCAACATGAGAACCTCCTTTTTTGTAGACGGTTAAAAATTTCACTTAGTACGCGGGCGAAGCCGCGGGCAAAAGCTAGTTAAAGATATGGTAAACACTAGCTGTTGCCCGCGACTTCGTCCGCGTAGAAGTTTTTATCGTCTTAGAAAAATGATTGCTCCCTATTCAAACTTTGAACCCTCTTTTAACCCCATATTATATATTTTTTTTTTATTAGTTATTCAGTAACAATACAAATATTGTGTTTGAAATATCTACATTAAAATTAAAATTACTTAAATATTATACATAAAAAGATTGCTTAACTAATTATAATTTGTACATTTTATTTAACTTAATACATGTCATGTCTTTAATTCTTATAACTAGATATCACGCACAAAAATCTCGTCAATACTGTAGAAGCACCCTCTCAATAAAAATGTTTTTAATTGTCTATGAAATACCTTATAAATTGTGATATTTTTTAAGTCAGGGGGCAGTTTGTTAAAAAAAATTACAGCCTGATGTTTTGTGCTGTGCTGCGCCACTTTGAGCTTCGGGAAAAAACTTTGTGTAATGTTTTTTGTTCGTGTTTGTAGGCGCAAATCTTGTTCTTCGATAGATTCATATTTTAAGATATTTTTGACAAAATAGTAAGCCGCACGAGTATATACAAGCAAGGAACTGTTAGAATGCCCAATTCCAGGGAGTTCTCTACAAGATATCCATTGAGGAATGCGTACAATAGTGCTGATGGCTCTTTTTTGAACAACCAAAGCTTTGTAAAGGTTATACTTAAAGCTATTTCCCCAGAGCCTGATATTGTACCTAAGCTTAGATTCTACTAACGCATAGTATATGACTTTAAGTTGTTGTCTAGTGAGTTCCTCCCTCAGGCTTCTCAGAGCATAACAGGCTGAAGAAATGGAATGCTCAACGGCATCCAGCTCCTCTTTCCATTTCAGGCCTGCATCAATATAAAAAACAATGAAATTCCTTTTCTAGTTTTTAAACAAACAGTCTAAAACCAAAGTTACAAATCTCATACTTTATAAATGTGTTGCTCTCTACACAAACTTTAAACCCCTTTTAACACTTAGGGACGAATTTGAAAAAAAACTCTGAAATTAGTTTTGAAGTCTTAACATAACTACATGATAAGACCGAAATTTTACTTTAAAAATTTCTTGATCCCCATATAAACTTTGAACCTTCTTTTAGGGGTTGAATTTTTCTAAACGCTGAAAGTACTTTTTTATTTTAATAAGTAATCATTCTACTAACTTTTAAGTCTCTACCTCAAACAAAGTGTTGCCCATACAAAGCTTACTCCCCTTTTTAACCTCCATAGGAGTGTAATTTTTTTAAACGCTAATAGGACTTTATTTGTATTATAATAAGTAATCTTTCTACAAAGTTTTAACAAAAAGTTTACTCCATACAAACTTTGCACCCCTTTTTAACCCCTTAGGGGTTGAATTTTTCTAAACGCTGAATCCACTTTTTTATTTTAATAAGTAATCATTCTACTAACTTTTAAGTCTGTAGCTCAAACAAATCGTTGCCCATACAAAGCTTACCCCCCTATTTAACCCCCTTAGGAGTGGAATTTTCTAAAACGCTAATAGGACTTTATTTGTATTCTAATAAGTAATGTTTCTACAAAGCTTAAAGTCTCTGGCTCAAAACAAAAAGTTTCCTCCATACAAACTTTGCACCCCTGTTTAACCTCTTAGGGGCGGAATTTTCCAAAACACTGAAAGGACTTTATTTATATTCTAATAAGTAATCTTTTTACAAAGTTTTAAGTCTCTGGCTCAAAATAAAAAGTTTCCTCCATACAAACTTTGCACCCCTTTTTAACCCCTTAGGGGAAGAATTTTCCAAAACACTGAAAGGACTATTTGTATTCTAATAAGTAATCTTTTTACAAAGTTTTAAGTCTCTGGCTCTAAACAAAGTTTCCTCCATACAAACTTTGCACCCCTTTTTAACCCCTTAGGGGCAGAATTTTCCAAAACACTGAAAGGACTTTATTTGTATTCTAATAAGTAATCTTTTTACTTAGGGGCAGAATTTTCCAAAACACTGAAAGGACTTTATTTGTATTCTAATAAGTAATCTTTTTACAACGTTTTAAGTCCCTGGCTCTAAACACAAAGTTTCCTCCATACAAACTTTGCACCCCTTTTTAACCCCTTAGGGGCGGAATTTTCCAAAACGCTGAAAGGACTATTTGCATTCTAATTAGTAATTTTTCTACAAAGTTTCAAGTCTGGCTCAAAACAAAGTTTCCTCCATACAAATTTTGCACCCCTTTTTGAACCCCTTAAGGGCGGAATTTTCCAAAACACTGAAAGGACTTTATTTGTATTCTAATAAGTAATCTTTTTACAAAGTTTTAAGTCTGGCTCAAAACAAAAAGTTTCCTCCATACAAACTTTGCACCCCTTTTTAACCCCTTAGGGGCAGAATTTTCCAAAATGCTGAAAGTGCTTTATTTGTATTTTAATAAGTAATCTTTCTACAACATTTTAAGTATATAGTTCAAAAAAGAAAATTTCCCCCATATTAACGTTGCGCCCCTTTTTAACCCCCTTAGGGGTAGAATTTTCCTAAACGCTGAAAGCACTATTAGTATTCTAATAAGTAATCTTTCTACAAAGTTTTAAGTCTATAGCTTAAAAAAATGTTTCTCCTATACAAATCTTGCACCCCTTTATGACCCCTTTAGGGATAGAATTTTCCAAAACGCTGAAAGTACTTTTTTGTATTTTAATAAGTTATCTTTCTACAAAACTTTAAGTCTCTAGCTCAAAAAAAAGTATCCCTCATACAAACGTTGCACCCCTTTTTAACCCCCTTTAGGGGTGGAATTTCTTAAAATCCCTTCTTATCCGTTGTTCCAAAAAAACTTTATAAAAGGTAGTTTGGGTGTAAATTTCATGTTTCTAGTCAGAGTAGTTTCGGCTGTGCGTGTATGAATTAGTCACAATCTTCTTTTATATAGGTATATAGATTTGAACAGGCTCTAAGTAGTTAATGTAGTTATTAGGCAGGAATCTACTGAAAAAACTAGAAAATATCCTCTCGGTTCACCAATTTACCTGAGTGGTCGCAAACTGGCACACTAAATTAGGTGGTCGATAACCGGCGAACCGACCCTACATCCTGAATATACAAAAACAATTTCATGTGGTAGGTAAATTGCGGTTTACTACCCATCTATTCCATAGCTTACTGTTACTAGCCACTTCGCAAAAAAAATACATTGTATGTCATTTGTTAGTAGGTATTTCTGCAGAGAATGGTCATTTTTATGATAATTTTCATATCAATTATTTCTGTAACACGATAACGAGTTCTACGCGAACGAAACCGTGGGCAATCCCTATAGTAATAAATAAGGGTAAGTTTAACTATTTTCGGTTGATATTAGTTTAAAACACGCTTTGCGGATTTTTTTATGGAATTTGGACGCAGGTTGACGTGGAGTCAAGGGCACGCCACTACCCCGCCCCCACTGATCGCTGCCGTTATTCGCTACGCGCTCATGCGCCTCACCCCATGCGTCACCTAACGAAACTAGACCTCTACCTACGCTTAGTTACTACGCACCGCAGTGTCAAGATATATTTGTGGGTTAGCGTTGAGGTGAACTTAAAACAGCGTCACCTAACGAAACTAGACCTCTACCTACGCTTAGCTACTACGCACCGCAGTATCAAGATATATTTGTTGGTGAGCGTTGAGGTGAACTTAAAACCAGTTACGGAATAGGGGTCTGGTGGCACAGTGCGCAGCGCGGCGCGCGCATACAGCGAGTTTGAAATGTATTAATATAGGCCCGGAATGCTTACGTATCAGTATTTAGTGTCGCCGTGATTTTATATTTATAAACTTTTGTTTGGTAACAGAGATCATTATCATGACCTGCTTATTATTAACTCTACAAACTCTAATTCAATATTGGTTATACTGCTTAGCTAGAAATCAATATCTAGACAAGCCGATTGTCTACACCTCCAACTTTTTTCAAGTATATGAAGTGGATCGATAATATCATAATTTTGCAATATCAGCGACTCTAATTCTTTATTTTCGGAATTATAAGCATTTTTTCGTTCACCAGAACGCAGATGTTCCAGACTTCTAAAAACAGAATATAGTAAAGAAATTAAAATGTTATTGGATAGGTTACAGTTTTTTGTGACTCTAATTCTATATTTGCATAGTTCTTGGCAAAAAACTTAAATATTTCAATATAGCCGAAATCTAAACCTAAAAATTTCTACATTTTTACATAAGTATTATTTAACATGCCTCCAACGACATATCAAAAAAGAAAAAACTTTAATGCTATCGAAACCCAGTTTTGTTCAGCCGCAGGTCTATTAAGGGTTTGCCACACTCGATTCGTTTTGCGTTCTGCGGTCAGGTCAAATTGAATTTGTTCATACATAATGCGGGCTTGACCTGACCGCAAACCGCAGAACGCGGAGAAGGCCTTAAATTACAAGTTCAAATTGAAATGTTATTGAGAATATACCTAAGCCATATTATACTCTATCTATAGAAAGGTAAGGGTTCAGGATTTATTTCAATTAAATACTTTTTCTACTCCTGTACTTTTATCTGTCATTTACATAGTCACGAACACTAATATAAAGACATACAAAATAAGTTTGCAGAAAAGTCTATACTCTATTTCCCATAACAGTACGGCACAACCGTGCTGTTATGTCGCCAAAACGATACGCTTAGCAGCCATACGCTTCTAAACCTATACATTAGGTACTACCAACTTAACAAACCACTGAATGTTTTTACTTTTTAGAAATTTTTGAACTAAAGGCATTGCTGCTAACTTATTCTTAATATGGCAGTACTGGCAAGTTGACATCAATTAAAAACAAAGTTAACCATAGACACCCATTTGTCTCATTTTCATGTTTCCCGAATTCCCGGTTATTTTATAAATTGTTGTTTGAGTTTGCGGCCGTTGTGTTTGCTACAAAATAGTTGGTGTTTCTCAAAAGTAATAAAAATGGATGACGATGAAAATATTGCTTCTACACCAGAAGAAATACACCGGCAGCCCACAAGCAGTGACCGAAAATTTGTTGCCTACTAAATCTCGGCACCTATACGACAAAGTTTAAGAAAAATTTATTCTTTGTTTAATTTTGGATTTTATTCCATAGTAGCTAGTCGTAGAAAAAGTATTGTATGCAACGTTGTATAACTAAGTCAAAAAACGCTCGTGGCGTCTTTCTTTACAATGTTCGCCTTCGGCTCACATTGTAACCCACGCCACTCGCCTTTTTTGACCTCTCTTATACAACTGTTGCATAAAATACTATTATGATAGTTCAATTATGCTCATTTATTTTATTCTGATTTTAACTTTATACTTGGAAGCTAGAACACGTCTATCGACGACTACAGTCTGGATCAAAGTGAGGCACGGCGAAGGATTAACTAACTGATCTATACAGATAATGGATTGAACTAATCATTCACTCAACCAATCGGTCTCATTCATTCCTTTAACAAAGTAGTCAAATCAATTACTTTTATTTACAGGATATGTTAATTTTTGTACATTAAAATATTATAAAATCAACACGCCACCTCAAAAATTAACAATTATTTACAATAAATTGCATTAAAGTAGATCGTATTTAACTTCCAAGTATTATCTGGGAAAAATACAATTTTATGACCCAACATTCATTGCATGGATTGGGGAAACCCAGAAAAACCCAATCAAGTCATTAATAATTGTTACACACAAAAAATCATTGTCTTAAACATTACTTATGTACATTTCAATCACATTATTGCAAACCCATTTCAGACCGCATTGTTTTAAAGGCAGCGGTAGGCAACTGTTTAGTTAAAACGTCTGCTATCTGTTTACCTGTGGGAAGATAACATAATTTAATGACATTTTTCTCAATTTGCTCTCTAGAGAAATGATATTTAATATCGATGTGTTTCGACCTTTTGTGGTTAGTGGGGTTGTTGGCATAACTTATACATCCGTTGTTATCTTCATAAATAACAATCGGCTGTGTGATATTCACATTAATGCTTGACGCAAGAGACTTTAACCATAAAGCTTCACGAACAGCCTCAAATAAAGCCATGTACTCGGCTTCAGTTGATGAAGCTGCAACTGACATTTGCCTCTTTGTACTCCAGGTGATTGTACATTTATTGAATAGCTTAAATAGATAACCTGTGGTACTTTTCCTATCACTTGAATCATGGCCACCCCAGTCTGAATCGACATATCCACATAGAATGTTATCATAATCACATCGTTTATAAGTTAATTTTAAATCTATTGTGCCTCTCAAATATCTGAGCACCCTTTTTAAGCATTGCCATAATTCTTTATTGTTTTTATTTGTATACCTGCTTAAGATATTAACGCTCGTACTTAAATCTGGACGAGTACATAGCATTATATACATTAAACAACCTATGACATTTCTGCAAGGGGCATCATACTTCTCTTCAGAGTTCAATGCTTCATAATTTAGTTTTACTTCTAATGGTGTACTTACAGGATTACAATCGTGCATTTTAAATTTACGCAAAACTTTTTCAATATATGCACTTTGATTTAATGTGATTTCATTGTCCGACCTGTCAATTTTAATACCAAGAAATAATTTTATATCTTGTAAGTCTTTCATTTGAAATTTACTCATTAAATACCTTTTGAAATTATTCATTGTTTGTATTTCACCACATGAAAGAACTAAATCGTCCACATACAAAACTACATAAATGTTTTTATGTACATTTCCTCTATCAAGAATGTATATACATCTATCAAACGATGAACTTATAAATCCCTTTTCAACCAGTGCTTGCTCAAAAACTTGAAACCAGCATCTAGCAGCCTGTTTCAGTCCATACAATGCCTTATTTAATTTACATACGTAATTTTTATTGCAATCTACTCCTTCGGGCACTTCCATAAAAATCTCTTCTTCTAATTTACCATTTAAAAAGGCAGTTTTAACGTCCATATGATGGACGAATAAGTTAAATTGATTTGCAAGGCTAATAATGAAGCGAAAACTAGCAATTCGAGCAACAGGTGCAAAGGTTTCATTAAAATCGACAAGATATTCCTGACTGAACCCTCTGGCAACGAGACGGGCTTTATATCTTTGCGGCCGACCAAATTCATCATACTTGATAGAGAAAACCCATTTATTATCAACAACATTTTTATTCAGTGGTCTCGGTACCAAAGACCACGTGTTGTTTTCAGAAAGAGATTTTAACTCTTCTTCAATGGCAACTTGCCATTTAGATTTATCAGCTCGAGCCTTAATTTCGTCATAACTATTAGGTACGTCATCTAATACAGACTGCGCACTCAAAATGCACTCCTCATCATCTGTTTGATAATAATGAACAGGCGGCCGATTTTTAAGCCTATCACTCCTTCTCACGTCATCTGTGTTTTTATTTACTTGCGTACAATTATCAGAGGTACTGCTTGATGTGGGTTCAATAATGGTTTCATTTAATCTGCGATTTTTAATAGGGGGACCATGATCATCAGATTTAAATTCATCTGATTTTGATTTGTCACTATAGCGAGACTTGGATGACGCTGATTTTGATATATTGTTGTTATCAGGTTCATCATGGCAATTTTCGATAACTTCAGGCAATAATACAGGCCTGGAGGTTAGAAAATTAGTCTCGTCAACTATAACGTCCCTAACAGTGACAAATTTAGCGCTTTCCGAGTTCCAAACTTTATATCCGTTTGGTTCATAGCCTACCAGTATTCCCTTCCATGATTTATCGTCAAATTTAGATTTACTGGTTTTATTATGTACATAAACTGTGGCACCAAAAACCTTTAAGTATTTAAGTTGTGGTTTTTTATCATGCCACAATTCATACGGGGTTTTCGATTGCATAAGGGCTCTTGATGGCGTTACATTAATTAATCGAACAGCAGTTAATACAGCTTCACCCCAAAATACTTTATTTAATTAGGCACCACTAAGCATAGATCGCGCTTTTTCTGTAATAGACCTTACCATACGTTCCGATGCCCCGTTTAACTGCGGAGTTCTCGGAACTGTCAGATGGTAAGTTATGCCCTTTTCGATACAATAATTTTTCATCTCGGTGGATAAATATTCTCCACCGTTATCGCAGTATAAATTTACCATTTTCAAATTGAATTTTGCCTCACATTTACTAACGTAGTCTTTAAATGCAGTAAATACCTCTGATTTGTACGTTATCAAATACACAACACAGTAATGAGTATACTGATCAAGAAAAAGAACAAAATAATTTTTATTGTCTATCGTGGGAGGAGTGATTGGGCCACAAACATCAGAATGTACAACAAGTAAAGGTCGTGTAATGTGATCTTTATTTTTAGTCTGATTAAATGGCAACCTTGCCTGTTTTCCGTTTATACAAGCTTCGCATAAATTATCATTTGGCTCAACAAACTGAATTTGATTAACATCTTCTATCATGCTTTTATTCTTCAATTGTATAAATTTATTTTTACTGATATGACCTAAACGCTGATGCCATAAATTGTAGTCAGTATTATTAGCTTGGTATAGACGGGAATCAGGGATTACCATATTTACTGATACGGCAAAGTCTACTGTAATTAAATTGTTCAGAGACTTACCATTCATAACGGTTATGTCACTTTTACATACTCGGGATCCCTGTTGGTCGAAGATGATCGTGTAACCAGCTCGCTGCATCTTCGGCACCGACAGCAGGTTGTAAGGAGCATCTGGGCAGAACAGCACATCCTCCAGAAGTCCTTGCACACCCAAGTCGCTCGTCACCCTCATTGTTCCCTTTTGTGTAGCTAAAATAAATTCACCGTGCTTAGCAACCGATATTTTTAAAGGTGGGTTAAGAATGGTGTGATTAAGGAAAAAATCCGACCTGTTTGTGATGTGGTCCGATGCTCCCGAGTCCAAAATAAATCTCACTTTATTTTCATGAACATCATCTTGATAGTCGCCTGTCATAAAGGCGAAACCAGAAAAATCGTTAGCCGTTTCTTGATTCAATTCGACTTGTTGAACTGTCCGCGTCCTATTTGTTTCAGTCTGTTTTTCTTGAATCATTTGTTTAAAGTAATAACAATCCCTTTTTGCGTGACCTTTACGTCCACAATGGTGACATTTTAAAATGTGGGTATTCTTCCAGGTTTTATTCTTGTAATGTCTACGATTGTTATTATGGTGATTTGGCGGTTTAGCTGTATCGATTTTCCTCCTCTTTGAATTGTGTGGCTTATGCTCGACGTGCAGTACTTTCGAGCTTGTATCTGCACTGTCATTTCTCAACTTAACCTCGTGGTCTAGTAACCTTGTTTTCACAAATGCCAAAGTTAAACTATCTTCTGATAACGTCTCAATTGCAGTGATTATGCCGTCGTAGGTTGCAGGTAATGTTAATAATAAGTGGGCTACTTTATCAGTCTCCTGCAGTTTTGCTCCTGCCGCAAGTAGTTCCGTGATCAAGTCGTCGAAGGTGGCGAAATGTCGCACTAAGCTTGTATCACCATGTAATTTTAATACTAATAGCTTTTTCCTCAGTGCTAGTTGAGTGGCTATACTTTTACGCTCGTAAAGAGCGTCTAGGTTTTGGAATATTTCTCTGGCGGTAGACTCGTCGCGCGCGAAACTGAGATAGGAATCAGCTAGGTACTCGATTATTATGCTTTTTGCTATCCGGTTATTTTTATTCCATTCACTGGTACGTAGCACGGGTTCTTCATCGACAACTTTTAATGCGTCCATTTCACTTAACAGAGCACGAACGCGAAATTTCCACACACTATACTTCTCGCCGTCGAAAGACTTGATATTTCGTTTTGTTTTTAGGTTATCCATTGCGAGCACGTGTTTCGAGAAAAATATCGTTGGAGTTTTAAACTTTTATAATTATTACAAATTTAATTTGTAGTGTGATTTTAACTTTTAAAACGCGTGACCTGGGCCCATAACCTATAGAAAGGTAAGGGTTCAGGATTTATTTCAATTAAATACTTTATGATAGTTCAATTATGCTCATTTATTTTATTCTGATTTTAACTTTATACTTGGAAGCTAGAACACGTCTATCGACGACTACAGTCTGGATCAAAGTGAGGCACGGCGAAGGATTAACTAACTGATCTATACAGATAATGGATTGAACTAATCATTCACTCAACCAATCGGTCTCATTCATTCCTTTAACAAAGTAGTCAAATCAATTACTTTTATTTACAGGATATGTTAATTTTTGTACATTAAAATATTATAAAATCAACACTATCTGAAAATTCAGGGTTAATTCTAGCTTTAGTCAGCACAAAATTACAGGATGTTGAAAATGGCCTGAATGCGGCTTTGAGAAAAGGATGCACGGATGGTACGGCCGTGCCTCTTTATTTTGCTCGACTTGGCGGGCGCACTGCCGTGCCCCTAGATTAAGATACCTTGTTTTAGGCACTGGTCCCATCGCCGGCGACGAGCGATGAGCTATCGGCGATTTTCTAGCCCAAGAAACGAACAAAAGATAATCGCTTCCGTGTAAATAAAAGAGAGAGATATATATATATAGTTCATCGCTCGCTGTTCACACCGCGATCAACTATATGAACTATATCTCGCTCGGAGCGATTATCTTTTGTTCGTTTCTTGGGCGAGAACATCGCCGATAGCTCATCGCTCGTCGCCGGCGGTGGGACCAGTGCCTTAAGCATCTACGTACCAACACATTCTGCCCTACAGCGAATATTAGAAAACCGCAGAGAATGATTCCAATCGTAACGAAATGAACCATGTTGCTCACTGGACACCGGACGGGCGACTGCGAGGCTGGCTGATATAAGCCTGACTATTTATTTTAACTATGACGTGACATATTATTATGAAATCGTGATTGATATGTTTAATGTCGATTTTATCGATTTTATGGGGTTCTGTGTGTAAGTATTAAATAGACACCGTAAGCTTTATCGAACGAGCGAGCGAAGCGAACGAAGTTCTATGCTTCAGCTTGGGCCGAAAATCGTTTGTCTGTCCGGTGTCCGTTGTCCGGTGTCTATCCCACTGTTCTCCTCTATAGCCCCCCTATTCTGTATCTTGTCTAAAAGCTCACCTCTACGCTCACCCACAAATATATCTTGACGCCGCTATGCGTAGTAACACTAGTAACTAAGCGTAGGTAGAGGTCTAGTTCCGTTAGGCGTGACGCGTGGGGCGAGGCGCATGAGCGCGTAGCGAATAATAGCGCTGCTGGTCGCATTTCCTAATCGATTCTCGTGAATTTTTGTGAGCAGGTCCATTAATTATATTGAACTATATTGAATTATATTACCATACTATTGAATTATCATCCAAACTATACCTTTACCCAAAATTACATCTCAATCGGTCACCGGTAAGTGGGACTCCACGGTTTTTTTTTTAAATAAGTAATTTGTTTGTTAAATAAACCATTTGTAGTCCTATGAATGACTTTTCTTTATTAATCATACTGTAATTGTTTTACAAGGCTTTGAAATTAAAGTTTGCCCTTATTAGGCGACGTTACCTACCTACTTATATATGAAAGATGTTTGTAAGTAGAGAGATTTGTTTTTTAATTATTGTTTACATAAAATTTAAAAAAAAACGTTTAGATATTTTTGTTATCTGCTTTGTTAACATGTATATGATATAAGTGTGTAGATAATATCGACCACTGCTTAGATTACATGTAGGTATATGACAAACATGCACATCAGGGCTGTTATTCGCTACGCGCTTATGCGCCTCACCCCATGCGTCACCTAACGAAACTAGACCTCTACCTACGCTTAGCTACTACGCACCGCAGTGTCAAGATATATTTGTGGGTGAGCGTTGAGGTGAGCTTAAAACAGCATCATCTAACGAAACTAGACCTCTACCTACGCTTAGCTACTACGCACCGCAGTGTCAAGATATATTTGTGGGTGAGCGTTGAGGTGAGCTTAAAACAGCATCATCTAACGAAACTAGACCTCTACCTACGCTTAGCTACTACGCACCGCAGTGTCAAGATATATTTGTGGGTGAGCGTTGAGGTGAGCTTAAAACAGCGTCACCTAACGAAACTAGACCTCTACCTACGCTTAGCTACTACACACCGCAGTGTCAAGATATATTCGTGGGTGAGCGTTGAGGTGAGCTTAAAACAGCGTCACCTAACGAAACTAGACCTCTACCTACGCTTAGCTACTACACACCGCAGTGTCAAGATATATTCGTGGGTGAGCGTTGAGGTGAGCTTAAAACAGCGTCACCTAACGAAACTAGACCTCTACCTACGCTTAGCTACTACGCACCGCAGTGTCAAGATATATTTGTGGGTGAGCGTTGAGGTGAGCTTAAAACAGCGTCACCTAATGAAACTAGACCTCTACCTACGCTTAGCTACTACGCACCTGTTTATAACACGACACATTGTCCTCTTCGATGCCGATGTTATCTATTTGATTAGTAATGTTCAGCTGTTGTCGATGTCGCGTTGTGCTCCGCACGCTACGAGCACACGCACGGCAGTACAAGTAACTATTTATACTTACTTAACTTTTTTAGGGTTCCGTAGTCGACTAGGAACCCTTATAGTTTCGCTTTGTCTGTCCGTTAGAAAACTGAAATTTGGTACTAATATGTATATCAATCACGCCGACAAAGTGGTGAAATAAAAAGTTATTTATTTTATTTTATTAGGGTACCTCCCCTATACGTAACGTGGGGAGTGTTTTTTTATATCAGCCCCAACGTGTGATATATTGTTGGATAGGTATTTAAAAATGAATAGGGGTTTTATTAAATCATTTTTTGATAATGTTAATATTTTCGGAGATAATCGCTCCAGAAGTAAAAACCGGCCAAGTGCGTGTCGGACCACGCAAAACGAAGGGTTCCGTGCCTATTAAAAAGGTCGTATTGTCACAGAAATTTTACGGCACTTACGTCCTTTTCTTTGAGGAAGGCAGTTTTTCAGCAATATCTCGAAAACCTCTGAACCGATCTTGTTCAAAACAATTTTCGGTGAATGAAATTAATAAGCCCTATGTCCATGAATTTTTCCATATTTTTAAAATACACCGTTCAAAAATTAGAGGGGGGGGACAGAATTTTAGTGACTTTCGGGGCGATTATCTCCGACCCTATTCACTTAATCAAAAAAATGCTAAGAAACCTTATATTTATTTTGAAAGGCCTATCGATTGATGTACCACACGGGGGGTCACAATGAAAAAAAAAATTGACTTTTAGTTTTATGTATGGAGTGCACCCCTAAAAAATTATTTTTTGTCATTTTAATTACAAAACTATGTAGCGGTTAACAAAATACACCTATCCTCAAAATTTTATTCAAATACACCATATAGTTTTCGTGTAAAATGCCTGTGACATACGGACAGACGGACAGACGGACAGACGGACATGACGAAACTATAAGTTTTTGCCATTTTGGCTACGGAACCCTAAAAAAATGTGTCCCTCTAACTTTTGAACCATAAGTTTTAAAAATATGAAAAAAATCTCATAAGTAGAACTTTATAAAAACTTTCTAGGAAAATTATTTTGAACTTGATAGGTTGAATAGTTTTTGAAAAAAATTACAAAATAATTTCTGAACTAAGTTCGTAATTTAACCGTATGGTAAGTAAGTAAGGTGTTTATTGTACCTGTAATTTCTACAAAATCACAATGAATGTAACAAATAGCCCATAGGACTCTGCGGGCCTACTGCCCTCCCTACTACTACTGTACGAGCACCTTCATAGCACTCGGCTCTTTCTTACACCGCTTTAAGAACGGCGGATTCTCTTCATTATATTTTTGTATAATTTAGGGTTCCGTAGTCAACAAGGAACCCTTATAGTTTCGCCGTATCCGTCTGTCCACCTCTCCGCCTGCGGCAGGCTAATGTACCTTTGTCTTTTTCTAGCGCTATAGACATTATAGGTTATCGGTGTACGCGGGCTGGGTTTCCGCAACTCGACGTCACAGATGCGCCTATTTTGCGTATGGGTTATTGGCACTGTTATTCGTGCCAACCCAGTTCCAAAGGAAGTCTAGCAGACCCTTTATGTTGCCGACGGCCTCCGGCAGTGACCCTGGTCTTCGAGGTGCTTTGCCCGGTATTCTGCCGCCCCAGGGCACGTCAGGATGACGTGGGCGGCTGTCTCCTCTTCCATGCAGGCTCTGCAGAGGACTGTCTGTAGGGTGAAAAGATGTTTGTTTAATAGTGCATGACCAGTTATGGCTCCGGTCTGAAGACGGAATGACGAGAGATGTATACCTGCCCCCCTATTCTGTAACTTGTTTAAGCTCACCTCAACGCTCACCCACAAATATATCTTGACACCGCGATGGGTAGTAACTAAGCGTAGGTAGAGGTCCAGTTTCGTAACGGGTGACCGGCGGGGTGAGCCGCATTTGCGCGTAGCGAATAACAGCCCTGGATACCTACAAAAGTGTCGCGTCTTGTTCCACAAATAAAATAACTATTTAAAACAGACAACCGTTCATTAACATTCGAAGTTACTAGTTTTAACAGTGGTTATCAGCTATTAACGTGTTAATTATGGTAATAGTAAAAGTACTTCACCTATATGTTGTTTTAGAACTAGTGAAGTAATTAGTTGTGGGTGAAGAAAATAGCGTTGATGTTTGGATGTGGCATTAAATTGTGGTATTAATGTACGCACATAAATAAGGATAAATAAATATCCTGTACACGCCTTCATGACATTGACAATAAAGTCCTTTACAGGTACTTATGTCCTTGTTTATGTACATACCTACGTATATTAATAGGCATTTTACTCGAAAACTATAAGGTGTATTTGAATAAAATTTTGAGGATAGGTGTATTTTGTTAGCCGCTACATAGTTTTGTAATTAAAATGACAAAAAAAATTTTTTTTAGGGGTGCACATACATAAAATTAAAGTCAAAAAAAAATTACATTGTGACCTCCCGTGTGGCACATCAATCGATAGGCCTTTCAAAATAAATATAAGGTTTCTTAGCATTTTTTTTTGATTAAGTGAATAGAGTCGGAGATAATTGCCCCGAAAGTCACTAAAATTCTGTCCCCCCCCCCTCTAATTTTTGAACGGTGTATTTAATAAATATGGAAAAATTCATGGACATAGGGCTTATTAATTGCATTCACCGAAAATTGTTTTGAACAAGATCGGTTCAGAGGTTTTCGAGATATTGCTGAAAAACTACCTTCCTCAAAGAAAAGGACGTAAGTGCTGTAAAATTTCTGTGACGATACGACCTTTTTAATAGGCACGGAACCCTTCGTTTTGCGTGGTCCGACACGCACTTGGCCGGTTTTTATTAAAGCTTTTACACAATCGTTTTACTCGAGCAGCCTGTGGGTTAAGTATACAAAGCCCTGCGCGTCCAATACAATAATGCATTTAGAATGCTGTTGGGTCTGCCGAGGAGGTGTAGTGCCTCGGGCATGTTTGCCGAAGCCCGTGTAGACGGGTTCCAGGCGATCATGAGCAAAAAGATAGCCTCGCTATTAGGCAGGGTGAGAGCTAGCGCCAACAGCATTCTACAGGCAATTGCGTGTAGAGGTGACTGTCCGATCCTACCCTTCTGGGTTGGACAGATTAAGGGCGTTACCCAATTCATTATTTAAAAATATTGATTGATTGTTTGTTTGTTTGTTTATTGTTACTAACCTAATGTAGTCTTAAGTCATTTGTTACTAACAACCTATGGATCAACCGGTCTGAAATAAAGTTTTTTTTTTTAAGTAGTTCCGGAGATGACCCCTTACATATACACGTACCATTTGGAGAGCAGCTATAAGCTATAGCTGCCCCATTAATAACTCACAATCGATTGAACATAAATACATGAACAATTTGGTTCATTTATTAAAACTCGCTTAATTAGCTTTAATCCCTCATAAAAACAGGTCAAAAGGTTACTGAGATATTAATGTCTTAAAACCAGCCAAGTGGGTGTCGGACCACGCACAACGAAGGGTTCCGTGCCTATTAAAAAGGTCGTATCGTCACAGAAATCTTACGGCACTTAAATCCTTTTCTATAAGAGGTAGTTTTTCAGTAATATCTCGAAAACCTTTGAACCGACCTTTAGGGGAAGGAATTTAATATGCCCTATGTCCATGATTTTTTTCATATTTTTTAAATACATTGATCAACAATAGAGGGGTGTAGACTCAAATATTTTTATTATTTCAAAAGAAAGAAGGCAAAAAAATATGACGAAATTCCCATTCAAAAATCTAAAAAAATTACGAAGCAACAACCGTTTTAATGGTGCTCGTTAGAGAGAGAAAACGCTCAGAGCCCGTGACGTCACGATCCTCGAGCGTCAAAGTAAATGACAATCGTTTCATATGAAGCGTGACGTCACGATCCTCGAGCGTCAAAGTAAATGACAATCGTTTCATATGAAGCGTGACGTCACGATCCTCGAGCGTCAAAGTAAATGACAATCGTTTCATATGAAGCGTGACGTCACGATCCTCGAGCGTTACATATTTATAGTAGATGACAATCGTTTCATTTGAAGGTGCGTTTTGCGGAAAAGGGACAGAACATACTTCCTGTTAAAACTTTGGATACTTATAACTTTGTGATTATTTAACCTCTTGCGTTGCTTTTTTCTCCATTTGACTACATTATTAATCCTTTTTCGAGAAAATACATCATTATTGATTATTTTATTTAGTGCCTACATCCCTATCAGAGGGCACAATTCCCCCCCGGACACAATTTTTGTGACTTTCGGGGCGATTATCTCCGACACTGAATCAAAAAAATTGCTGAGAAACCTTATATTTATTTTGAAAGACCTATCGATTGTTGTGCCACACGTGGAATTTAATTTTTTTTTTTCACTTTACATGTATGGAGTCCACCCCTAAAAACATATTTTTGTAGTCATTTCATTACAGAACTATATTATGTAGCGGATAACAAAATACACCTATCCTCAAAATTGCATTACATACACCTTATAGTTTTCGAGTAAAATGCCTGTGACATACAGATAGACGGACATGACGAAGCTATAAGAGTTCCGTTTTTGCCATTTTGGCTACGGAACCCTAAAAGGATACGGCCGTTTATGCCGCAAAAAAAGGATATTTCGACACTTTCAAGGGAATCAAAATTTATAGGGTACTTTCCGTTGACGTTTCTTTCTTTCTTTCTTCTTTCAAAAATCTGAAAACAATACGTTTTTAATTAAATTATAAAAAAATAGTTTTTATTTCAAGTTAGCAATCAATCATCGATTAAAGAACCTACAAATTTGTACGGAAACCTCCGTTATTTATGAACCGATTCGTACAATTCTTGTTTTAATTGAAAGTATCTTCCAGGTTGGTCCCATTGTTTTCAAAACTCCAGTTGGACGATGGGAACCATGAGGAATTGAGGGAAAGCCTCAAATATATGAGGCACGCGAGTAGTGATTTCGGTATTTTCTAATCTAACTCGTGTTTACACCCGGAAATCATACATTTGGTGAAGTGGAAGTGATGATGTAGCTAGACCACGGATGGCTTGTGGAACTTCTCAACCATGTACTTCAAACTATAAAAGTACGTCATACCTATTAGATTTATTTACTGGTATTTTTAGGGTTCCGTAGCCAAAATGGCAAAAACGGAACCCTTATAGTTTCGTCATGTCCGTATGTCACAGGCATTTTACTCGAAAACTATAAGGTGTATTTGAATACAATTTTGAGGGTAGGTGTATTTTGTTAGCCGCTACTTAGTTTTGTAATTAAAATGACTAAAAAAATTTTTAGGGGTGCACTCCATACATAAAACTAAAAGTTAAAAAAAAAACCGGCCAAGTGCGTGTCGGACCACGCAAAACGAAGGGTTCCGTGCCTATTAAAAAGGTCGTATCGTCATAGAAATCTTACGGCACTTACGTCCTTTTCTTTGAGGAAGGCAGTTTTTCAGCAATATCTCGGAAACCTTTCATCCGATCTGGTTCAAAACAATTTTCGGTGAATGAACTTAATAAGCGCTGCTGTGTCCATGAATTTTTTCATATTTTTAAAATACACCGTTCAAAAATTAGAGGGGGGGGGACAGAATTTTAGTGACTTTCGGGGCGATTATCTCTGACTGTATTCACTTAATCAAAAATAATCCTGAGAAACCTTATAATTATTTTGAAAGGCCTATCGATTCATGTGCCACACGTGGGCTCACGATGAAAATTTTTTTTTTGACTTTTAGTTTTATGTATGGAGTACACCCCTAAAAAAAATTTTTTTAGTAATTTTAATTACAAAACTTTGTAGCGGCTAACAAAATACACCTATCCTCAAAATTTTATTCAAATACACCTTATAGTTTTCGAGTAAAATGCCTGTGACATACGGACAGACGGACAGACGGACAGACGGACAGACGGACAGACGGACATGACGAAACTATAAGGGTTCCGTTTTTGCCATTTTGGCTACGGAACCCTAAAAAACATTGTGAGCCCACGTGTGGCACATCACTCGATAGGCCTTTTAAAATAAATATAAGGTTTCTCAGCAATTTTTTTGATTCAGTGAATAGAGTCGGAGATAATCGCCCCGAAAGTCACTAAAATTCTGTCCCTATCTTATTTTTGAACGGTGTATTTTAAAAGTATGAAAAATATCATGGACATAGGGATTATTAAATCCATTCACCGAAAATTGCTTTGAACAAGATCGGTTCAAAGGTTTTCGAGATATTGCTGAAAAACTGCCTTCCTTAAAGAAAAGGACGTAAGTGCCGTAAGATTTCTGTGACGATACGACCTTTTTAATAGGCATGGAACCCTTCGTTTTGCGTGGTCTGACACGCACTTCGCCGGTTTTTTTTGTATTTTCATTTTGCTAGTATAGAGTAGGTATTTACGTGCGAAATGAAACTATTAGTATATCTAAGAGATTGGCTCTGAGTAGACGAGAACTATCGTGACAGATTATATATTATAATAGCTATCGTACAGTCAAGAGCAAAAGTAAGTTATCACTTTTGTACCTTATTCCATTGCGATAAGGTGAAAAAATGATAACCTACTTTTGCTGTTGACTATACAATGGGGACTCGTAGTTAGTTAGTTTTACTGGGCATTTTCCGCAAGTCGACATCCAATGTGCCTTTTTTGCGTGAAACGGCGGGGTGGCGCTACTCTAACCACCCCAGCTCCTCTAAAAAGTTTGAGTGCCTTGGTACCTATTACTGACTGCGTTCCGTAGTGTGTCCGGAGACCCTAGGTGCTTTTTAGGGTTCCGTAGCCAAAATGGCAAAAACGGAACCCTTATAGTTTCGTCATGTCCGTCTGTCCGTCTGTCCGTCTGTCCGTCTGTCCGTCTGTCCGTCTGTCCGTCTGTCCGTCTGTCCGTATGTCACAGGCCTTTTACTCGAAAACTATAAGGTGTATTTGAATAAAATTTTGAGGATAGGTGTATTTTGTTAGCCGCTACAAAGTTTTGTTATTTAAAATACTAAAAAAAATTTTTTTAGGTGTGTACTCCATACATAAAACTAAAAGTCAAAAAAATTTTTTTCATCGTGAGCCCACGTGTGGCACATGAATCGATAGGCCTTTCAAAATAAATATAAGGTTTCTCGGGATTTTTTTTGATTAAGTGAATACAGTCAGAGATAATCGCCCCGAAAGTCACTAAAATTCTGTCCCCCCCCCTCTAATTTTTGAACGGTGTATTTTAAAAATATGAAAAAATTCATGGACACAGCACTTATTAAGATCATTCACCGAAAATTGTTTTGAACAACATCGGATGAAAGGTTTCCGAGATATTGCTGAAAAACTGCCTTCCTCAAAGAAAAGGACTTAAGTGCCGTAAGATTTCTATGACGATACGACCTTTTTAATAGGCACGGAACCCTTCGTTTTGCGTGGTCCGACACGCACTTGGCCGGTTTTTCCTGTATACTTCTACCTGCTAGAATGTGTTAAGTCGTTTCTTCTGCCTCCGCACGCTCTGCACATGGGGCTGTCTGTGATACCTAAATTATAGAGGTGTCTGTTCAAGGTGTTGTGTCCGGTTATCATTCTTACTATCTTGCGTAGTTGGTTTCTGTGCGTCATCATTAGTGCAGTTGTGAGTTTGTAGTCGCGCTTCGACAGAATCTCTTTGGTCTGTCTGCATGTGTCTATCTCCTCCCAGTATCTTTGGTGTAGGTCTTTGGTGTATTGGTCTAGTTTGTTATATATGTAGCTTTGTGGCAGGGGCAAGATGACTCGTATGCCGTATCCCAATAAAATGTCAGGTTTTGTAAGTTTATTACCTCCGTGTGAGTGTATCTAACAGTTTGGGCCGCCAGTAACTGGGTAATAGTTCGCGATGGATGTCCTATTGTCTACACTGAACCACGCGTCTTTTAATCCTGAAATCGCGATTGCTGCTGCCACCAACCTTTTTAATGTGATGATCTTGGCTTCTTCGTATTTTAAGACCTCTTGGCGAAGAAGCAGCTCAGTTAAAGGTAATGTAAATATTATTAAGTAGATCATCGTCATCATCGTTATCAACTTTTTATCGCCCACTGCCGAGGCATAGTGGGCAGAAACGATTTTGTGTAAAAAAACCGGCCAAGTGCGTGTAGAATCACGCAAAACGAAGGGTTCCGTGCCTATTAAAAAGGTCGTATCGTTACAGAAATTTACGGCACTTACATCCTTTCCTTTGAGGAAGGCAGTTTTTCAGCAATATCTCGAAAACCTCTGAACCGATCTTGTTCAAAACAATTTTCGGTGAATGAAATGAATAAGCCCTATGTCTATGAATTTTTCCATATTTTTAAAATACACCGTTCAAAAATTAGAGGGGGGGGGACAGAATTTTAGTGACTTTCGGGACGATTATCTCCGACTCTTATCACTTAATCAAAAAAAATGCTAAGAAACCTTATATTTATTTTGAAAGGCCTATCGACTGGTGTGCCACACGGGGGGTCACAATGAAATATATATTTTTGACTTTTAGTTTTATGCATGGAGTGCACCCCTAAAATTTTTTTTTGTCATTTTAATTACAAAACTATGTAGCGGCTAACAAAATACACCCATCCTCAAAATTTTATTCAAATACGCTGTATAGTTTTCGAGTAAAATGCCTGTGACATACGGACAGACGGACAGACGGACATGACGAAACTATAAGGGTTCCGTTTTTGCCATTTTGGCTACGGAACCCTAAAAAGAGGACTGTGCAGCGTAAAGAAATACAATAGGTAGTTGTCTAGTACCCATTGTACAGGCTTTGCCTAGTTTGGGACTAGATCAATTGATGTGAATTGTCCCACGATATTTATTATTTATTTATTTATATGTAGGCTATATTAACGTTAACATCAGGAAACTGATCTACTTAGTACTGTTTATTCTAAAATACCAAAGCGATGGTCGGTGTGTGTTCTTGAATAAATTATGCTACGTACGTCCCCGAAAAACATCTGCCACAAATAATGTTCAAATAAAACCGGACAAGTGCGAGTTCAACCTGCGTGGTGAGGGTTCAGTAAAATATTGAGAATTTTCCCGTTACTTTGAATGCTCAAACTTCTTATAGGTTTTCCTGTAATCTTTAGGCAAGGAACTATTTTCCATATTTTTTTCAGAATTTTAAGCCTAGTAGTTTTGGAGATAAGGGGAGGGGGGGGGTCATGGTCAATTTTCGTCTTTTTTCCTAAATCACTTCAAATCTGTTTTTGCTAAAATTATTTAAAAAAATATCTGAGATGCTTACAATTGATATCCAACCTCCAACCCTTTCATTTGATATGTCACACAATACTTTTTTAATTTTCCAGTTTACCCCCCAAACGTGGCCCCCTTGTTCAGGAGCCGTAGCATGGTTGACCTTATCACGCGACAAGTGACAAGATAAGAGCGTCGTCTCGTTCTATCGAACGGTGTCAGCCAGTGACTCACGCTCTATCCTATCACCTATCGCGTGACAAGGCCAACCATGCTACGGCCCCTGAATTCATTGATTTACTTTACGCGTCCATCTTTGGGTCACCAATTTACATATGTCTACCAAATTTCAACTCAATCGGTCCTGTAGTTTCGGAGCAAATCGGCTGTGACAGACGGACAGACAGACGCACGAGTGATTCTATAAGGGTTCCGTTTTTTTCCTTTTGAGGTACGGAACCCTAAAAACGATTTTGTGTAAAACAAGTGAAATCAAAAGATTTTTCGAAAAACCCAACTGCTTTTAACTGGCAATGTATGTAACTATGTTTGTTCGGGTGGAATCTTGCAGGTTAAATTTGACCAACTTCCCGGAGTCCAATCAAGTTGAAATCTTGTACAATTATGTAAGTCGGATGACAATGCAATACTATGGTACCATAAACCTGGTCTGATGATGGAGACGGAAGGTGGCCGCAGGAACTCCTTAATTACACAGGATAAACCCGTCGTGTTTGCGTTCGTCACAATTCTCTCAATGAGCAGTAGATGAGTGTGCAAAAAAAAGTACAGTTGGCAAAAAAATCCAACATGGCGGAACACCCAAGATGGCGGGCTAATAGTTTTTAATGCACTCCTACAATATGGGTATCATCAAATGGGTATTTGAAAGCGCTTGCTGAGAATAACTTGAAAAATAAAGTGACGTCACTCTAAATCCAATATGGCGGACAATATACAGAGAAACCTCTCCAGCGATGACTAAAAAGTAAAAAATAAATGAAAAGTACAAAACTTTTTTAAAAACAAGCTTTTTTTATAAATATAGCCTATGTCCCACGATTAAGAGGAATCCAAAGACATCGACACCTCATATGTCGAAATCCATCAACGGTTTAGGTTGCAGGGCGTGCCAAAGAATAAGACATACACACATACATACATATATACATTATATACATACATACATACGCTCAAAAAATATAACCCTCCTCTCCTTCGGCAGTCGGGTAAAAAGAGGACTATGCAGCGTAAAGAAATACAATAAGTAGGTATAAGTAGGCTCTATTAACGATAACAGGAAATACTGTTTATTCTGATACCAAAACGGTGATCAGTGTGTTATTCTTGAATAAATTATCCTTCAAACGACTTTTACGAACATCTGCCACAATTATAATGCAAATTGTGCGTAACCGAATTATTAGCCTTTAGTATTTACTTACCGTACGGTATATATTAAGTTGCACGCAATTATATTTGTCAGTCAAATACTCCATAGTTCATCCACGATGGATATTGTATCCGGCCACGCGAGTTTCGATTCCGACGTTGCCACTGCTGCCTTTGCCAGCGCCTTAAATGTGCTGGTATTGGCTTCCTCCTATATTACCACTTCCTGGCCAGAAAACAGTGTAAGAGGTACCGTTACCATGTTTCGTGAATTATACATTTAAATCACCCCCGATACAACAATAGTACATTGTTTAACGAGGGGCGTAAGTGGAATATTGCTAACGAGAGTCTATCAGAAGCCCGACGCCGAAGGCGGAGGGCTTTTGATGACTCGAGTTTGCAATATTCTTACGCCCGTGTTATACACAATGTTTTTCATCACATTTGCGAGGAAAGAAATAACTACAAAAGACAGAAAAATCTAAGTTTCATACAGCCGCACCAATCAAAAATTGACAACTTCACTTCCAGATCAGTGCTAGTGGAGCGCGAAGCTCAATATTTCAACCAATCACAGAGCAGTATTCTTGCGGGGCGGGGCGGCTTGACCAACTAGATTTTTTTATTCAACCAATCACACAGCAACCAGATTTGCTTAAGCCAATCAGAGGGTTCTATATTTTAAAACTAAACTTAACAGCCCGTGGGAGGTAAAACGGCTATAACTGCTCTGTACGCTCGCAAGTAATAACGCCATTGACGAGCAAGTGTGATGAAAACAGTAGAACCATCTTGACAACCATACTTTCGATTGATAAAAACTACATCGCTCTGTTAATTATCAGTTACAGGTTTAAAATACGGGGTGGGCCCTGTAAAAGGAGCAAAGATTTAAAAGGAGGCTTCCTTAGAGCATCTGTATCTGTAGTAACCCCTTGTGTCCATTTCTTTTCAATTTTTTTTTTACTCGGAGAAATTTTGATCGAAAGTTAATGACCTCCGAGTAATGTATCTTGGCACCACGAGATAATAGCACAGTAGTCAATGCAGATTTTGAGGTAACATCATGTAGTGAGTCATAATAGTGTTTGCATTTTTGTTTTCAAAAAATATTTTTGTGTTTTTTTCAATTTTTCCAGTTTTTTTAGTGTTTTTAAAATAAAAAGTTGCTTTTATATCACTTCAGAAGAGTAAAAAAGTATACGTAAACTTTAGATAAAGAAAAAAAAACAAAAAAAATATTTTTTTAATTAAAACCACTTGGAAACAAATTGCTCACAAGCTTAATAATCTACCGTTTAATTTTTTGCTACTGTTACAGGGCCCACCCTGTATACTGGTATACTGGTAATACCGGTTTATTTCAGTTTAGTTTCGAATTTTTCTTGAAAACGCGAACGTTGTTAGGGTTCCGTAGACAAAATGGCAAAAACTTAGCAAACCCTTAAAGTTTTGTCATGTCCGTCTGTCCGTCGGTCCGTCTGTCAGTATGTCACAGGCATTTTATTTGAAAACTATACGGTGTATTTGTATAAAATTTTGAGGATTGGTGTGTTTTGTTAGCCGCTACATAATTAAAATGACTAAAAAAAGTTTTTTAGGGGTGCACTTCATAAAACTAACAGTCAAAAAATTTGTTTTTATTGTGAGCCCATTGTGGCACATCAATTGATAGGCCTTTTAAAATAAATATAAGGTTTCTTAGCAATTTTTTTGATAAAGTGAATGGAGTCGGAGATAAAGTCCCCGCAAGTCACTAAAATTCTGTCCCCCTCCCCCTCTAATTTTTGAATGGTGTATTTTAAAAATATGGAAAAATTCATAGACATAGGGCTTATTCATTTCATTCACCGAAATATTTTCGAGATATTGCTGAAAAACTGCCTTCCTCAAAGAAAAGGACGTAAGTGCCGTAATATTTCTGTGACGATACGACCTTTTTAATAGGCACGGAACCCTTCGTTTTGCGTGGTCCGACACGCACTTGGCTGGTTTTTATTACCTTTTATTAACCCAAATTAAAGGGCCAGTCGGTGTTGAAATTGGTAGGTTTTTAAAAACTCTGGGCACATACTAAATACATTATTTTGTGTCAGATGGCGATCGCTTCGACTTCATCGTCGTGGGCTGTGGCACTGCGGGGTCGGTGCTGTGCAACCGGCTCTCGGAGGTGGAGGGCTGGCGCGTGCTGTGTATCGAGGCTGGAGGGGACCCGGGCTTGGAGAGTGTGGTATGCGCAACATTCCGACTAGTAGCTCTATGAGCTGTACCCCTAGCGAGCGATCGCTTCGACTTCATCGTCGTGGGCTGTGGCACTGCGGGGTCGGTGCTGTGCAACCGGCTCTCGGAGGTGGAGGGCTGGCGCGTGCTGTGTATCGAGGCTGGAGGGGACCCGGGCTTGGAGAGTGTGGTATGCGCAACATTCCGACTAGTAGCTCTATGAGCTGTACCCCTAGCGAGCGATCGCTTCGACTTCATCGTCGTGGGCTGTGGCACTGCGGGGTCGGTGCTGTGCAACCGGCTCTCGGAGGTGGAGGGCTGGCGCGTGCTGTGTATCGAGGCTGGAGGGGACCCGGGCTTGGAGAGTGTGGTATGCGCAACATTCCGACTAGTAGCTCTATGAGCTGTACCCCTAGCGAGCGATCGCTTCGACTTCATCGTCGTGGGCTGTGGCACTGCGGGGTCGGTGCTGTGCAACCGGCTCTCGGAGGTGGAGGGCTGGCGCGTGCTGTGTATCGAGGCTGGAGGGGACCCGGGCTTGGAGAGTGTGGTATGCGCAACATTCCGACTATAGTAGCTCTGTGAGCTGTACACCTAGCGAGTTTATCTTTTTCCTTCCGTCCCACCTCGTAGCCAGATTTGGTAGCTAGCTTCGAATTGGGAGGAATAATCCCAATACGGAGCTGGCTACGAAGCGGGAATCCTGCTAGTCCCATCTGGTAACCAGATTTGGTAGCTAGTTTCGATTTCTCCCATTTGGGAGAAATAATCCCAATATAAATCTGGCTACGAGATGGGAAAATCGTACCCTTTTCGTAACTAGCAACGAGACGGGAAACCACAATTATTTCGAAGCTACCTACCAATTCTGGCTACGAAATGGGACTAAAGGATCTTTTTTACAAAACAAAGTTTAAGTAGATAATTGTATAATTAAAAAAAAACTGTATTGACAAAGAATCCAGACAATTATCGAACCTACTCACAAAACTTCACGAGAATCGATTGAGATGCGATTTGTAGAGGATAGAGCACAGGGACAGCTGGACAGCTGGATATACAGAAGGATTTCTTGGCCAAGCTGAAACGGAGCTTCGTTCGCTTCGCTCGATCCTTCAAAAATATATCGTACCTACACAACACACAAGCCTTATCGAGGCTTCCCTTGTAATAAGGTGGTTCTAGGGTGGTAGTGTTCGAGGTCCAAAAATAATAACACCACTTTATCTATTACTACCACTTTTATTTTACTTAGATACTTTCTATACTGGTTTGGAACTAACTGTGTCAGGCAGCTTTAGCCACCCTATGAATTTGAGAAAAATCTTAACAGCGCGTTCTATCAGAGGGTTCAGCGCCATCTACCGTTCAATATTATAACTATTGAGACCCGATGTTTTATGGATAAAATAATGGTTATGCTGCGTGGCACTTCGATACATAGTCTCTAATAATTTTAACAAATATATTGGCGTTGATTCCATATGAAAGCAGCCCTACTAAATTCCCAAAATTAGGACAGCCAACGCCATCTGTTGACAAACTTCTTGCGACTCAAAATAATTAAACTAAACTATACAAATAAAAAACCGAAATTGAACAGGTAGTCACGGCACGAGGCCAATGAGTGTATACGAGAATAGCGTCTAATAGAACCTTTATTCAATGTTAACACCTTATTTTATACATGGTTATCGCTTATAGCGTTTATGTAGCAGTAAACTATTGTGTTACTGCTAAACACTAAATGTGGCCAATCGCCATACTACACCCTGATATTTCTGCTCCGCGGCTTTGCGTGCGTTCTTTGCAACAGTCAAGCTAAGACATTATACAGTGTTATACAGAATACAGAATTTATTGGTAAAATAAGCATTTTACAAGTCACAATTTCATTACAATATACACCCAATATTTTAAGGTTTTTACCATGCAACATATTAATATTATTACAATTATTTATTCATTTGATTTCTGTGTAATGTAACCATTAACAGATACCTGGCGCCTGGCCGCTCCTGACGCACGGACACATGGACTGGGACTACTACTCGGAGGCGGACGGACGCGCGTCGCAGGCGCAGCGCGGCGCGCGCACCACGCACACCGCGGGGCGCGGGCTGGGGGGGTCGTCCTCCATCGGCCACCTGATAAACCAGAGGTACACTCGGTGTTTGGACATACCCCCCGCGTGGTCGTGCCGGAGAGTTCCCCCTGAATTTTCCCCAGGATACTCTCCAACCTAACGCTAAACTTAAGTGGCAGTGGGCGGGGCACATTGCACGTAGAACCGATGGCCGTTGGGGCGGAAAGGTTCTTGAGTGGCGACCACGTACCGGAAGGCGCAGCGTGGGTAGGCCCCCCACAAGGTGGACTGATGACCTGGTAAAGGTCGCTGGAGTCCGCTGGATGCGGGTGGCGCAGGACCGGTCATTGTGGCACTCTTTGGGGGAGGCCTATGTTCAGCAGTGGACGTCTTTGGGCTGATATGATGATGATGATGATGACTCTCCAACCATTCAGTTCGACAGCTATATTGGGTCCGTCCTATTATAGCAACAGTCAGGTTCTAAAAAAAAAAAAACATGAGGGTTCGCGGCGCCTGCACGTCGATCACTGACGCTCGATTAAGAATCGATACGAATCATGTCCAGACTCAGTACTCTGTTTCATTATAATCAAATATACCTAATATGTCTGAGACTCAAGGGAGTTTTCACTTATAGGAAATCCAACTAGAATACGACTTAATCTTAGTCTATTTAACCTTTCCTACTTACGTTATGTTAGATGCGTAAATATCATTACCTAATCATGATCCTATCTTTAACGATTTAGGTTGTAGTATGGTTATAGTTAACATTATTATTATTACAACACAACGTTTGTCAACGATTCATCACTTTAATAAGAGTCTGTTATCTATACATATAATAAAGCTGAAGAGGGTCGAAAGTCTGTACATGGAAGATAAACGAAAAAAAATTGGCTGGGGATACTTAGAATTGATAACAGAACACGTTCCAACAGTTTTTAGAATTTTTGTCTGTTTATCTGTTTATCTGTTTGTCTGTTTATTTGTCCGAGCATCACGTGAAAACGGCTGAACGGATTTTGATGCAAACTTTACTAATCTGTCGAGAGAATCGCCGGATAGGTTTTAAGCTATAAAAATCTTAAAGATTAGGGTTCAAAGGGGGTAGAAAATGGGGTTGAACTTTGTATGGGAACTCCTTGAATGTACGAGCTACAGACTTGAAAATTGGTAACCATAAACTTGACTGGAAAGTAAAAACGACCCCATTCAAACTCGACAAAGTTTATGAGGATTTGAACTGTTACACGCATAATTTATAGAAATGAAATCGTAATAATCTAATTTATCAGTGTAGTAGGTATCGTATGGTGAAACATAAGAATATCATGTCATCCATAATTTATACGCGTACGAAGTCGCGGGCAGAAGCTAGTATTATATATAATAGTTCATCTTAAATTATTTTTTCAGGGGGGCTCGAGAGGATTATCGTGCATGGGCTGGAAGTCACGCCGATTCCGTGCACAAGTATTACAAGAAAATAGAAAAAATGCTAGACAAAAATATACTATCGGGCCCTACATCTGAACTCCATTGTGACAAAGGATCTATCAGCGCAAAACCACAAGTAATTAACGGGCTTCTAAGAGGGAACAATAACATTATGCTAAAAGCGTTTGAAGAAATTGGCATGAACCTACTACACGATCCTTTAATTCCATACCCAAATGGCACCAGCGAAGCTTACTATTTCATTACTGATAAAAAAAGTAGAAGAGCTAGTACCGCAGAGGAATATTTGCTACCTGTCAAAGGAAGAAAGAACTTATACATACTAAAAGAATCTACTGTTACTAAAATAATAACAAGCGACGGAGAAGCAAAAGGAGTATCCGTAAACACAAAACATGGTAAAATTAACGTATTTTCAAAAGAGGTAATCGTTTCTGCGGGTGTGTTCAATTCGCCAAAACTGTTGATGCTATCCGGTATAGGACCAAAGGGAGACTTAGAGAAACTTGGTATTCCTGTGATTCAAAACTTGCCTGTCGGACACGGGCTTCAGGATCAAGTATTTGCTCCTATAACGATTACTGGACAGACTGACCTCACCTCTGGCTTGACCACAGGATTGTCTACTAATTTGGGATCCTTCCCGGGATCTCTTGTCGCTGGTGCGTTTACTTCCTCGTCGGGAGCTTTGGACCTTGCACATTACAGCTTGATGTTTGGTTCTTTAACGCCGTTGTTATTCTATGTGTTGTTCGTAAATTTAAATTTTAATTTAGAAGTCACCAAATCGCTGTATCTTACCCAGCCTGAAAAAGAACGAATGATTATTCTTGCAACCTTGTCAAAGCCGAAGTCTAAAGGTAGAGTGATGCTTCGCAGCGCTGATCCTAGTGATCCACCGGAGATTTACAACAATTACTTTTCTGATGCAAGTGACGTTGACAGAATGGTGGAAGCTGTAAGAAAGGTGATTAAAGTCAAAGATACGTCGTACTTTACTGAATCGGGGGGTAGTTTCGTCAGGCCGCCATTGCCCGGGTGTGATCATCTGCAGTTTGATAGTAACGACTACTGGGCTTGTTACGTTAAGAACATGGCGTCTACACTCTATCACACGTCCAGCACTTGTTCCATGGGGACAGTGACGGATGATGCCTTTAATGTTAAAGGTGTGGGGAACCTGAGGGTGGTGGATGCGAGTGTGATGCCGTCAGTGCCCGGAACAGCCCCAGTGTTGCCCGTTGTGGTGCTGGCAGAGCAGGCGGCTGATTTAATCAAAGGAGCATACGGAAAGGTTGAAGGGTATAAAACATTCCCTTGTGACTAAAAGTATATTTTATAGATATTGATTTATTTTAGATCCATAACCACGTTAATGTTATAATAAAGTGTGTTATACTCGTATTTGTATGTGTCTATATTTTCTTAATTCAAAAATCTCTTTTCTGCAGGAAACCATTAGTTCATGGAATTGGTACATTTTGCCTTGCATCAAATCGGGTAGTTCTGATTTTTTTATATGTTCTATGTGATTAAGTGGTTATGGCAAAACTAAGTTTTCGTACTCGGAAACCCTCCGGATCATTGTTTTTTTTTTGAAAAACCACTAAATTTTCAGACTTTTTTCAGTTTCTACCAATTTTTACCAACAGGGACCTATTTTACGGCAAATGTCACTATGTACACGTTAAAGAAGACTAAATTTTCAACAAAGTAGATTACAGTGAGATGGCGATAAATCAAATAGTTTCTAAGATACAGTTGTTCAAAAATTTGCAGTTTCCAAAAAAATATAAATTTAGACGTGTTTTTAAGTTTTCGTCAATGTGGTCAACTATGGACCCATTTTACGTCATACGTCCATATAAGTTATTAAAGTACACACCATTCGCAACAAAACGAGACCAATTTGGTCTATTAAGACTTGATAGTTCTTTAGATACAGCTGTTCCAAGTTGCTGAGGTGAGTAAACAAAATAATAGAAGGGTTTGTAAAATGAAATGCGACATAAGAAAGAAGCATTATAATTTACAAAAACCGGCCAAGTGCGTGTCGGACCACGCAAAACGAAGGGTTCCGTGCCTATTAAAAAGGTCGTATCGTCATAGAAATTTTACGCCACTTACGTCCTTTTCTTTGAGGAAGGCAGTTTTTCAGCAATATCTCGAAAACCTCTGCACCGATGTTGTTCAAAACAATTTTCGGTGAATGAAATTAATAAGCCCTATGTCTATGAATTTTTCCATATTTTTAAATTACACCGTTCAAAAATTAGAGGGGGGGGGGACAGAATTTTAGTGACTTTCGGGGCGATTATCTCCGACCCTATTCACTTAATCAAAATAAATGCTAAGAAACCTTATATTTATTTTGAAAGGCCTATCGATTGATGTGCCACACGGGGGGTCACAATGAAAAAAAATAATTGACTTTTAGTTTTATGTATGGAGTGCACCCCTAAAAAAAATTTTTTTTGTAATTTTAATTACAAAATTATGTAGCGGCTAACAAAATACACCTTTCCTCAAAATTTTATTCAAATACACCTTATAGTTTTCGAGTAAAATGCCTGTGACATACGGACAGACGGATAAAATTTCTGTGACGATACGACCTTTTTAATAGGCAAGGAACCCTTCGTTTTGCGTGGTCCGACACGCACTTGGCCGGTTTTTCTTGTACATCTTTGATGGACCAGGCTGATCTTCTAAATCTACAGCACTCCTTTTGGGGAGAGCTTGCTTCGGTAGCATTTCTTCATCGACCGGCTCAGGCAGCTCGAAATCGTCATCTAATGGGTGGGTCATCGATTAATGGTTCTTCAATGTCGTCATGTATCATGTCTGGTTTGTTCTTGCACGACTGGCCGCTGCAGTGATTGCAAACAGCCGAGCATTTGAGTCCTACTTTCTGCAACTACAAGTGCTGATACAACCTTTTTTGCAGTTGCAGGAAATCATTTTTAGCAGGGGTTGAGGAGCTGGTGGTTTCGTCACCAGTTGAGGAATGAGGCCTCGAGTGCTCCGCATCCAGCCCCAATTGAGGGGGTTCTTCTGGTTGCCCAGCCAAATCTGTATCTAAAACAAAACGAACGACAAAATTAAGAACGTAACTTTTCAACATGTTATGAATAATATTATTTGAAGCAGGGATGTAATTATTCATCATCATCATGATCATATCAGCCGAAAGACGTCCACTGCTGGACATAGGCCTCCCCCAGAGAGTTCCAAATTGACCGGTCCTGCGCCACCCGCATCCAGCGGACTCCCGCGACTTTGATCTAACTTGATTTGGTCTCACTTAACCAAATTACTTTTATTTTGTTGAAAATTTAATTTATTGGTTTTTCAAAAATTTGACAATGAGCCGGAGGGTTTCCGAGTACGAAAACTTGGATTTGCCATAACCACTTCAACACATACAACATATAAAAAAATGAGAACTACCCGATTTGATGCAAGGCAACCCCCCTTTTAGAGCACGATTTCCATGTAGTACTACATTGCCTAGTGAGTTATTTTGAACAAGATCGGTTCAAAGGTTTTGGAGATATTGCCGAAAAACTGCCTTCCTTAAAGAAAAGGACGTAAGTGCCGTAAGGTTTCTATGACGATACGATCTTTTTAATAGGCACGGAACCCTTCGTTTTGCGTGGTCCGACACGCACTTGGCCGGTTTTTAGGGTTCCGTAGCCAAAATGGCAAAAACGGAACCCTTATAGTTTCGTCATGTCCGTCTGTCCGTCTGTCCGTCTGTCCGTCTGTCCGTCTGTCCGTATGTCACAGGCATTTTACTCGAAAACTATAAGGTGTATTTGAACAAAATTTTGAGGATAGGTGTATTTTGTTAGCCGCTACATAGTTTTGTAATTAAAATGACAAAAAAAATTTTTTTTAGGGGTGCACTCCATACATAAAACAAAAAGTCAAAAATTTTTTTTTCATTGTGACCCCCCGTGTGGCACATCAATCGATAGGCCTTTCAAAACAAATATAAGGTTTCTTAGCATTTTTTTTGATTAAGTGAATAGGGTCGGAGATAATCGCCCCGAAAGTCACTAAAATTCTGTCCCCCCCCCTCTAATTTTTGAACGGTGTATTTTAAAAATATGGAAAAATTCATGGACATAGGGCTTATTAATTTCATTCACCGAAAATTGTTTTGAACAAGATCGGTTCAGAGGTTTTCGAGATATTGCTGAAAAACTGCCTTCCTCAAAGAAAAGGACGTAAGTGCCGTAAAATTTCTGTGACGATACGACCTTTTTAATAGGCACGGAACCCTTCGTTTTGCGTGGTCCGACACGCACTTGGCCGGTTTTTTATTAATATACTATGAAAAAAGTAAGCGCCTGCTGACATCCTCGAGCAAAGCGAGTATTATGTGATTGTAAACATACCGACTTAGATATTAGTCAGTAAATTTATAATATTTGATTTTAGGAAACATGTAAATAAGTATTTTAAACATGACATGTTGACAATAAAATGAGTTTAAAAAATACAAAAAGCTATGTTTCCGCCCGGGATCGAACCGGGGGCCTTCTGCGTGTTAGGCAGATGTGATAACCGCTACACCACGGAAACGGATGATGAGGTGGTTGAAATATTTAATTAACATATGAAATGTTCTCCAAATGCAGAACAGAAGTAGTGATGGGAGCCAAATTGTATTTTTAGGGTTCCGCAGCCAAAATGGCAAAAACGGAACCCTTATAGTTTCATCATGTCCGTCTGTCCGTATGTCACAGGCATTTTACTCGAAAACTATAAGGTGTATTTGAATAAAATTTTGAGGATAGGTGTATTTTGTTAGCCGCTACATACTTTTGTAATTAAAATGACAAAAAAAAATTTTTTTAGGGGTGCACTCCATACATAAAACTAAAAGTCAAAATTTTTTTTTCATTGTGACCCCCCGTGTGGCACATCAATCGATAGGCCTTTCAAAATAAATATAAGGTTTCTTAGCATTTTTTTTGATTAAGTGAATAGGGTCGGAGTTAATCGCCCCGAAAGTCACTAAAATTCTGTCCCCCCCTCTAATTTTTGAACGGTGTATTTTAAAAATATGGAAAAATTCATGGACATAGGGCTTATTAATTTCATTCACCGAAAATTGTTTTGAACAAGATCGGTTCAGAGGTTTTCGAGATATTGCTGAAAAACTGCCTTCCTCAAAGAAAAGGACGTAAGTGCCGTAAAATTTCTGTGACGATACGACCTTTTTAATAGGTTCCCCTTCGTTTTGCGTGGTTTTACGTTCCGTTTTTGCCATTTTGGCTACGGAACCCTAAAAATTAGAAAAAGTGAATAAAATACAAAAATACGCATTAAATGTATATTTACAACAAACATACAAAAATTATATTAATCAAAAAGCTCATATTGTGCCCTGCACGCAATATCAATGCTGTAATAGTACATTGTCTTACGGTAATATATATGTTAATTACGAACGAGAGTATATTAGAATTTTATTAGCTTTGATGACTCGAGTTTGTAACAATCTTACCGTACGTGTCGCATACAATTTTTTTCATCACATTTGCGAGGAAACCAATACATTTTTAACTAAATTGTTACTAATCGTAATAAAAACTACAAAATGTCAATCGTCCATTTTGTTGAATTTGACGCGAGGCGCTTAGAGCAAAGACCCTTCTGCATACAGCCACCATTTAAAATCACAGTTAAAAATGTTTTACACGGACACTAAATTGCTAGGTACATTTAAGATTTTAAATCTTTAAATTTTAAATCATTCTGTTCAATCATATTTTATACGTGTTTTTACGTTTAAATTTATTTATAAATACGTTTGAGTTAAAACCTCCTTGCTTTATAACTGACGTAAGAGTGACAGATACAATTAAGGAAAAAAACCATTACGCCCATGGGCGTAATAAAGGCTATTACAGCTTTTATTACGCCCTTTACGAGCAAGTGTGATGAAAAAATTGTTAGAGGTGCTAATGCTTAGCTTAGGTGCTAATGGTGAGTTTCCACTGGTGAGGCGTAGCGTAGGCAAATTTCATAATTATTATCAGCAATAAAATTGTCATTATATTGAAACAATCGCCGATTGTATGCAGTTTTAATTCAATTCACGGATCACCTCACTGGTAGAAAAACAGCTTTACACATCAATTGCCAACAATTTCTTTACGCTGCGCTGGTAGCCGACGCCTTGCTTTTCCCGCTAAGTAGAGGAAAGCGTCTGCAAACACAGCGCCCGCCAAGCAGGTTTTGGGTAGTGAGAGATCATTCCATTGCATTGTTATGAATCTGCTGTGGTAACCCACTAGGGGGTAGCTATTTAGGTTTATTTTATGGTTTCTTGTTTCATCATCATCATCATCATCATCATCATCATATCAGCCCAAAGACGTCCACTGCTGGACATAGGCCTCCCCCAAAGAGTGCCACAATGACCGGTCCTGCGCCACCCGCATCCAGCGTTTTTTGTTTATGTAAATAAAAATAATGTATCAGTAAGTGCCCTAAAGAGGCAGCAAATGAATCAATAATTACATCGAATGCAATAGGGTGCGTCCCACGACTCCCACGAGATATAACAACAATATATATAATTTCATTTTAATAAAGTTCACAAGATATAATGAACGTTACCTATAACAACAAAACCAATACTTTTATAAGGAATAACGGTCAATTGACATAATATTTATTTTATATAACGAATTGACTAATTTCAGTTTGTATAACATACAAAACGTATAACTTTTCAAAAGAGGAAAAAAAGTACCTAAAAAAAGTTCTGTTAGCGCGCAAGACTTATCGTGGCAAAACCGACACGGATGGCGGATAGGTTAGAAGACGGTGTATGAATATTATACGATTTAATCGATATAACAATTGATATTATATCTAAATAACGTTATACTTTATGAAAATATATATTTTGAAATTATACCTTTCTTTCATTATATGCAGTGAACGTTATACTAAACAAGCTTATACAAAGTGAGCGTATATGACTGTTATATGATGTCTTATATCTCGTATTACTTACCCAATGCAATAAGGATAAGTACAGTCGAGTTCTCCAATATCTATATCAGACAACCTTTCAAAAATATCCGTAATAAAATAAAATAAAATAAAAATAGCCTTTATTATTGAAGCTGAAAAACTTAAAAAACTATAATGCTCCATTCCATCGACAACTTCAACTCGTCTTGGCGACATAGGCCTCCTCCAGAGCCTTCCATTTCGTGCGGTCCCTTGCCTCTCTCAGCCACGTTCCTCCAGCAGTCCGCCTCAGATCATCTGACCATCTAAGGGTAGGCCTTCCTCTTTTTCTTTTATAACCTCTTGGGTACCACTCGACTATGTCCTTTGTCCATTTGTCCATGCTTCCCCTTATCATATGACCTGTCCAGCGCCATTTTTGCTGTTTTATTGTGTCTGTTATTTTTCTGGTCTTTGACTTGGCTTTGATTATGGACAGTTTTACTTTATCTTTTAGTAGACCTGCGGCTGAACAAAACTGGGTTTCGATAGCATTAAAGTTTTTTCTTTTTTGATATGTCGTTGGAGGCATGTTAAATAATACTTATGTAAAAATGTAGAAATTTTTAGGTTTAGATTTCGGCTATATTGAAATATTTAAGTTTTTTGCCAAGAACTATGCAAATATAGAATTAGAGTCACAAAAAACTGTAACCTATCCAATAACATTTTAATTTCTTTACTATATTCTGTTTTTAGAAGTCTGGAACATCTGCGTTCTGGTGAACGAAAAAATGCTTATAATTCCGAAAATAAAGAATTAGAGTCGCTGATATTGCAAAATTATGATATTATCGATCCACTTCATATACTTGAAAAAAGTTGGAGGTGTAGACAATCGGCTTGTCTAGATATTGATTTCTAGCTAAGCAGTATAACCAATATTGAATTAGAGTTTGTAGAGTTAATAATAAGCAGGTCATGATAATGATCTCTGTTACCAAACAAAAGTTTATAAATATAAAATCACGGCGACACTAAATACTGATACGTAAGCATTCCGGGCCTATATTAATACATTTCAAACTCGCTGTATGCGCGCGCCGCGCTGCGCACTGTGCCACCAGACCCCTATTCCGTAACTGGTTTTAAGTTCACCTCAACGCTCACCAACAAATATATCTTGATACTGCGGTGCGTAGTAGCTAAGCGTAGGTAGAGGTCTAGTTTCGTTAGGTGACGCTGTTTTAAGTTCACCTCAACGCTAACCCACAAATATATCTTGACACTGCGGTGCGTAGTAACTAAGCGTAGGTAGAGGTCTAGTTTCGTTAGGTGACGCATGGGGTGAGGCGCATGAGCGCGTAGCGAATAACGGCAGCGATCAGTGGGGGCGGGGTAGTGGCGTGCCCTTGACTCCACGTCAACCTGCGTCCAAATTCCATAAAAAAATCCGCAAAGCGTGTTTTAAACTAATATCAACCGAAAATAGTTAAACTTACCCTTATTTATTACTATAGGGATTGCCCACGGTTTCGTTCGCGTAGAACTCGTTATCGTGTTACAGAAATAATTGATATGAAAATTATCATAAAAATGACCATTCTCTGCAGAAATACCTACTAACAAATGACATACAATGTATTTTTTTTGCGAAGTGGCTAGTAACAGTAAGCTATGGAATAGATGGGTAGTAAACCGCAATTTACCTACCACATGAAATTGTTTTTGTATATTCAGGATGTAGGGTCGGTTCGCCGGTTATCGACCACCTAATTTAGTGTGCCAGTTTGCGACCACTCAGGTAAATTGGTGAACCGAGAGGATATTTTCTAGTTTTTTCAGTAGATTCCTGCCTAATAACTACATTAACTACTTAGAGCCTGTTCAAATCTATATACCTATATAAAAGAAGATTGTGACTAATTCATACACGCACAGCCGAAACTACTCTGACTAGAAACATGAAATTTACACCCAAACTACCTTTTATAAAGTTTTTTTGGAACAACGGATAAGAAGGGATTTTAAGAAATTCCACCCCTAAAGGGGGTTAAAAAGGGGTGCAACGTTTGTATGAGGGATACTTTTTTTTGAGCTAGAGACTTAAAGTTTTGTAGAAAGATAACTTATTAAAATACAAAAAAGTACTTTCAGCGTTTTGGAAAATTCTATCCCTAAAGGGGTCATAAAGGGGTGCAAGATTTGTATAGGAGAAACATTTTTTTAAGCTATAGACTTAAAACTTTGTAGAAAGATTACTTATTAGAATACTAATAGTGCTTTCAGCGTTTAGGAAAATTCTACCCCTAAGGGGGTTAAAAAGGGGCGCAACGTTAATATGGGGGAAATTTTCTTTTTTGAACTATATACTTAAAATGTTGTAGAAAGATTACTTATTAAAATACAAATAAAGCACTTTCAGCATTTTGGAAAATTCTGCCCCTAAGGGGTTAAAAAGGGGTGCAAAGTTTGTATGGAGGAAACTTTTTGTTTTGAGCCAGACTTAAAACTTTGTAAAAAGATTACTTATTAGAATACAAATAAAGTCCTTTCAGTGTTTTGGAAAATTCCGCCCTTAAGGGGTTCAAAAAGGGGTGCAAAATTTGTATGGAGGAAACTTTGTTTTGAGCCAGACTTGAAACTTTGTAGAAAAATTACTAATTAGAATGCAAATAGTCCTTTCAGCGTTTTGGAAAATTCCGCCCCTAAGGGGTTAAAAAGGGGTGCAAAGTTTGTATGGAGGAAACTTTGTGTTTAGAGCCAGGGACTTAAAACGTTGTAAAAAGATTACTTATTAGAATACAAATAAAGTCCTTTCAGTGTTTTGGAAAATTCTGCCCCTAAGTAAAAAGATTACTTATTAGAATACAAATAAAGTCCTTTCAGTGTTTTGGAAAATTCTGCCCCTAAGGGGTTAAAAAGGGGTGCAAAGTTTGTATGGAGGAAACTTTGTTTAGAGCCAGAGACTTAAAACTTTGTAAAAAGATTACTTATTAGAATACAAATAGTCCTTTCAGTGTTTTGGAAAATTCTTCCCCTAAGGGGTTAAAAAGGGGTGCAAAGTTTGTATGGAGGAAACTTTTTATTTTGAGCCAGAGACTTAAAACTTTGTAAAAAGATTACTTATTAGAATATAAATAAAGTCCTTTCAGTGTTTTGGAAAATTCCGCCCCTAAGAGGTTAAACAGGGGTGCAAAGTTTGTATGGAGGAAACTTTTTGTTTTGAGCCAGAGACTTTAAGCTTTGTAGAAACATTACTTATTAGAATACAAATAAAGTCCTATTAGCGTTTTAGAAAATTCCACTCCTAAGGGGGTTAAATAGGGGGGTAAGCTTTGTATGGGCAACGATTTGTTTGAGCTACAGACTTAAAAGTTAGTAGAATGATTACTTATTAAAATAAAAAAGTGGATTCAGCGTTTAGAAAAATTCAACCCCTAAGGGGTTAAAAAGGGGTGCAAAGTTTGTATGGAGTAAACTTTTTGTTAAAACTTTGTAGAAAGATTACTTATTATAATACAAATAAAGTCCTATTAGCGTTTAAAAAAATTACACTCCTATGGAGGTTAAAAAGGGGAGTAAGCTTTGTATGGGCAACACTTTGTTTGAGGTAGAGACTTAAAAGTTAGTAGAATGATTACTTATTAAAATAAAAAAGTACTTTCAGCGTTTAGAAAAATTCAACCCCTAAAAGAAGGTTCAAAGTTTATATGGGGATCAAGAAATTTTTAAAGTAAAATTTCGGTCTTATCATGTAGTTATGTTAAGACTTCAAAACTAATTTCAGAGTTTTTTTTCAAATTCGTCCCTAAGTGTTAAAAGGGGTTTAAAGTTTGTGTAGAGAGCAACACATTTATAAAGTATGAGATTTGTAACTTTGGTTTTAGACTGTTTGTTTAAAAACTAGAAAAGGAATTTCATTGTTTTTTATATTGATGCAGGCCTGAAATGGAAAGAGGAGCTGGATGCCGTTGAGCATTCCATTTCTTCAGCCTGTTATGCTCTGAGAAGCCTGAGGGAGGAACTCACTAGACAACAACTTAAAGTCATATACTATGCGTTAGTAGAATCTAAGCTTAGGTACAATATCAGGCTCTGGGGAAATAGCTTTAAGTATAACCTTTACAAAGCTTTGGTTGTTCAAAAAAGAGCCATCAGCACTATTGTACGCATTCCTCAATGGATATCTTGTAGAGAACTCCCTGGAATTGGGCATTCTAACAGTTCCTTGCTTGTATATACTCGTGCGGCTTACTATTTTGTCAAAAATATCTTAAAATATGAATCTATCGAAGAACAAGATTTGCGCCTACAAACACGAACAAAAAACATTACACAAAGTTTTTTCCCGAAGCTCAAAGTGGCGCAGCACAGCACAAAACATCAGGCTGTAATTTTTTTTAACAAACTGCCCCCTGACTTAAAAAATATCACAATTTATAAGGTATTTCATAGACAATTAAAAACATTTTTATTGAGAGGGTGCTTCTACAGTATTGACGAGATTTTTGTGCGTGATATCTAGTTATAAGAATTAAAGACATGACATGTATTAAGTTAAATAAAATGTACAAATTATAATTAGTTAAGCAATCTTTTTATGTATAATATTTAAGTAATTTTAATTTTAATGTAGATATTTCAAACACAATATTTGTATTGTTACTGAATAACTAATAAAAAAAAAATATATAATATGGGGTTAAAAGAGGGTTCAAAGTTTGAATAGGGAGCAATCATTTTTCTAAGACGATAAAAACTTCTACGCGGACGAAGTCGCGGGCAACAGCTAGTGTTTACCATATCTTTAACTAGCTTTTGCCCGCGGCTTCGCCCGCGTACTAAGTGAAATTTTTAACCGTCTACAAAAAAGGAGGTTCTCATGTTGACCCGTATGTTCCGATTGAATTGCAATGTAGCACAAATATTTTCAATAATTTTCATGTCCACAATATTAAATTTCAAAATCGATGCCATTTTCGTAATGAACGTTCAAAAAAGCAATAAAAACGACACCCATATTGATATTTAGATATTTCAACCCCATTGCACCCCAACAGGGGAGATGGTATTTCACGTCCGCCATGTTGGATTTTAAAATCGTTGTTATTTTCGCAATCAGTGACCCGATAAACCATACAAACGATACCCATATTGATTTTCAGACTGTCACCAAATGTTCCCCTTTTAGGGGTTGAATTTTTTCATCGTAAGCCTACGTGTGGCAATTTAATCGATAGGTCTTTTCAAAATAAATATAAGGTTTCTCAATGTTTTTGATTAAATGAATAGAGGCGGAGCTAAATCGCCCCAAAAGTCACTAAAATTGTGGCCCCCCAGGGATCGGAACCGGTTTTTTCAAAAGTCCCCGAAGTAGTCTAATATTTTGAATTATTTTAGGCTCTTAATGTAGGACTCTTTAGGTAACATTTTCGTATTTTTAGACAGCCTGATCAAAAATGATATTATAAACCAAAGAACGAAATTGAACGAAATAAAACCGGTATTTTGGTATGGTGAAAATACCAGTATCCGATCCCTGTGCCCCCTCCTCTAATTTTTGAACGGTGTTTTTAAAAAATATAAAAATAATCATAAACCTATAGGGCTATTAGGGCTTATTAAATTTTTTCACCATAAATTATTTTGATCAAGATCGATTCATAGGTTTTCGAGATATTGCTGAAAAACTGCCTTCCCTATAGAAAAGCACGTAAGTGCCGTAAGATTTCTGTGACGATACGACCTTTTTAATAGGCAAGGATCCCTTCGTTTTGCGTAATCCGACACGCACTTGGCCGGTTTCTATAGATAACTAGCTTCTGCCTGCGACTTCGTACGCGTTTAAATTATGGATTTCATGATTATGATTCGTCCTAAAAGGGACGACATAAATTATACCCTATTAAATAATATCAATTAGAATTTTGGTCAAGTGCGAGTCGGATTTTAGTTTTCCCATACATTTTGTGACCCAACTCCTGATGAAGGCAACGAGCAAAAATATTTCGTCTCCATACAAAGTTTCATCCCCTTTTTCGTCCCTAAAAGGGATAAAATTTGACAATAATTATAGCCCTTGTCCTATTCTAATATATAAGGAACATATCTGGAAAGTTTCATGTACACTCATCGGTATATTTTGAAATTACGTGGAACGTACATCCATTCATACATCCAAATTTTTACGTTTATAATATTAGTAGGATGGTACGGAGTCCGACTCGCACTTGGCCGGTTTTTTACTGTTACTAAGTTACTACAAATAGTCAGTCCATATATCAATTTTTTTTTACTCATTTTGAAGTCAATAACTTATTAAATTCACATAATAATAACCGCATGTAATTTACCGTGCACGTAAACAAACAAATGATATGATTTGAAATACAAACGCAGCGCTTGCGCGGCGGAGCGGGGGGCGGGACGAGGTATCACTCTAGGGGCTCTCTCTAGGTTCCCGCGCGCCGGTACGTGGTACCGCGGCGTGGTTATTTATTTCGCGCCTATTTTAATAGATTATACTACTACAAGGCAATCTATACACAGAAATTTCTTACTTTCCATTATATGGCTGCATATATTATTTTATAGTATTAGACTAATCTTTACAGACTCTAATTCAATATTAGACCTTACAGGACAAAAAACGCTTATAAAAATTCTTATTAATGAAATCTTATCTCTAATTCCTCCAAATTTTTGGCTTTGTCTATTAACTTAAGGATTTAAAGATATTGTTGTGAATTTTTGAAACTTTAATTCAATATCGACAAAATAATAACCGAATTCTGGTTTGACCCAGTCGCTCGTTATTTTTTTTTCTACAAACTTAACAGCATAAAGCATCATACATATTATAAACGATGAAGCTTAAACTTTGCACTCTAATTCAATATTCACAAATCACCAATAAAAAAACATAAATACCTAATTTATACCTAACTCTCGTTCTAACTTTTCGTCATATTTTACAAATATGCTTAAAAATATGTCCCATACCATATAAGCATAACTTTTCCGACTTTAGAATTATCGAAACTTGTAGGGCAAAATTCCGGTCCGGCTACAGGGCTATTAGCTTGATATTAAGCACACTCCTATCCAGTATTGTAAAACAATAAAAAAAATATCTGTACACAGGCTTTATTATTACTGACATAAGACACATGTGTAGATATTTTTGAAAGGTTGTCTGTATAGATATTGGAGAACTCGACTGTACTCGCATACTCATAGACAGACAGAATATGTACAATTTTCACTTATCATATCTTAGTCACACTATTGATATTTTTCCTTATCATATATCAATTTCATTATTGATATAAGCTTCTAGGTAAACGTTTTTCAGACTACATTGCTTAATTTTAATTACGTAACAATATTCATCACATGAATTTTTGATCAAGTTAATTAGATCGCCTAATGAGTGGGTAATTTTTTATTAGTAGTTCTTCTTCTAACTAGGCAATGTAAGGAATGATTACAACTGTCCAGAACTGAGTGACCTATTCACTCAACATAAAACGCACGCACAAGGACAAACTTTAAATTGTTAGCAAATAAATGTAACGGCAAAAACTTAATCACAAATTGAATAGTAAATGCATGGAACAAATTACCCTCTGAAGTAGTGAACTCAAAAACTGTCAACCAGTTTCAAAACAGACTCAACAAGCAATCTAAGCCAGAGCTAAGTGAACTATGGTTTTGACATCATCAGCTGCCTGTCTAAAATAGGATAATAATTATTATTCCATGATCAGTTTCTAGAAAAATACAAAAACCACCAATAACGAAAAAATAAGTGAAGAGTGTGATGTGTTTGTTTGTCTCTTTTATGTATGTATTGTCATGATTTTTTGAATTTGCCGCTTTTTTCAGGTTCAGCTTTCATTACAGACTTTTTTTCTAGTATACTTTTAAGTTTAAAGACAAAAAAACAGGCCAAGTGCGAATCGGACTCGCGCACGAAGGGTTCCGTACCATTATCTATAAAAATGGAAAAAAATCATGTCTGTTGTATGGGAGCCCCAGTCCGATTCGCACTTGGCCGGTTTTTTAGTATTTGTTAACAGAAATACATAATCTGTAAAAATGTCAACTCTAGCTATCACGGTTCTTGAGATACAGCCTGGTGACAGACAGACGGACAGCGAAGTCTTAGTAATAGGGTCCCGTTTTTACCCGTTGGGTACGGAATTCTAAAAAACCTTGACATGTGTTTCGAGGAGTTAATGGCGGATGTCGCTTGCACCAGATCCAGTGAACAAATGGCATTCACTCAGTGGTTATTTAGCAGAACAGCAAGGGAATAATAATAATTTGTTGTAGAAACTTTGGCAATGTAATACGAAAAATGTTTGTACGTAGTCCCCCAAAACATTTACCCACAAGGTTACCTAGGAATGTACAATTCTGGACAAAGCTACATAACTCTGCTTCGTATTCAAGTCGTAGTAGCCCACCGGGCCCGCGTCACAGTCAGCGCAGCTGAGATACTTGCAATGGTCCACCGTATGTGTAAATCCGATGTTCTCAAATGTATACATGTTTTCTACGTGGTAGAATTCGTTGACCGTTTCGTTTTGGATCTCGCCCTCCTTTCGGTTATTATCTTGTTGCATTAGTGGTAGTTCCTTCTGTAAAACAAATTGGAATAACGTTATTTTTACATTTACTTTCTAGGTGTAAATAAGAATAAGTTTCTGTCAAAAACTGATTCATACCTCTTCCGTGATAAACTTCGCTGATTTCTTGTCTAATATTTTAGATCCGCAGAATTTACATTTAACATTCATCTTGTTTTTTCCGTCTTCAACTAGGTCTTCTTTGTTTTCTATGTCGGCCATGGTAGTAATGTATAAAGGGACAAGTTTGTTTCGCTCACAAGTTTAGTATTTTGCAAGGAAAGTAAGACAATTTGCCAACTGGATGGATATGAAGTAATTCAACGGTTAGAAAAGCGGGCGAGCAAGGAGAGAGAGAAAATTTATGTTTAGTGACAATGACATGTCACTAGTGACAGTGACATTTAATATTTAATTTCTAGAGATAGCTGTGAAAACACTATCGACGTGATATGTTGTCCAAACCAAACATGGACCTACGATGCTCGGGACAAGCTATGGTAATAATAATACCACGTCCGAGCGAGATGGTAGCATACAAATCTCGATAAGTGTGACAGAAAAGAAAATATCATTCGTTGTCCTTGTCATAGTTCCACTTTTTCTTGTTTGCCACAACTGATTTAGTATGAAGTTGTGATTGTGACCAATAAATCACTACCCACCCAAATTAAGTAGGTTGTTTATGTAAAGCGATCAGCCATTTTAAGACCAGTTCTTAATTTAGCTGCATCTATAGAAGCCTTTCCGTTCCTCATTGTGGCATCACGTATAACTGCCTGTCCCGAGTATCATATGTCCATTAAATCAACCAAACGTGATACAGGCACCACACTCGGGGTTACGTGTTCGCGTTGCACGTTGCCTCTCTTTCATTTGCCGTAGGAAGGAAAAAGATGCAACACGAATATTTGGGCAAATACCGCCTAGTGTGGTGCCACCCTATGATATATTATGATTTTTTACATGTCTAGTCTGTCTAATGAAAGTTGAACCTAATAGTTATTTGATTGGCAACACTTTGTCTCTTTTCTAAGGGCCTACCGCGAAACACAATTCGTTTTCGTTCGTGTATCTCCGTCTCTGTCGCACTTGCTAATTCGAGCGACAGAGACGGAGATACACGAACGAAAACGAATTTTGTTTCGCGGTAGGCCCTCTGGAGTGTGTGAAGTGCACAGACTAATTTTTCTGTAATCTGTGGTGAAGTGTTTGTTTGTCTCTTTTATGTATGTATGTCATGATTTTTTGAATTTGCCGCTTTTTTCAGGTTCAGCTTTTATTACAGACTTTTTTTCTAGTATACTTTTAAGTTTAAAGACAAAAAAACTGGCCAAGTGCGAGTCGGACTCGCGCACGAAGGGTTCCGTACCATTATCTATAAAAACGGCAAAAAAATAATTTCTGTTGTATGGGAGCCCCAGTCCGACTCGCACTTGGCCGGTTTTTTTAGTATTTCGTGTTATAGCGGCAACATAAATACATAATCTGTGAAAATTTCAACAACACGGTTCTTGAGATACAGCCTAGTGACAGACAGACGGACGGACCCGGACGGAACCCTAAAAATGAATAAGTACCAAAAATTATGGTGAAACGTTTTTTATTAATTATTATATTATTGAATTATTGCCCAAATTTGCCCAAATATTTGTGTTGCATCTTTGTCCTTGCTACGGCAAATGAAATAGAGGCAAGGATGCAACGCGAACACGTAACCCCGAGTGTGGTACCTATAGGCACCTTAATAAACATTTTTATTTCTAGATGACTTTGTAAACGCTGCAGAATGTTTACAAAGATTGCTGTCTCTTTATTATAAAAATAATTTTAATTATCATTTTGTATTGTGTTTAGTAAACTTAGTAATTAATCAAATGCATAATACTTATAACTGAAACAATTTTAAAACAACATAAGTTTTCACTTTTATATTTTCGTTGGGATATAGCTAAACTCATAAACATAATCAATTGGATAACATCGAACGAAGCGTAGAAAGTTAGGTTAGCAAATTGAGATAAGAAAAAGCGCGGGAAACGTGGAACGCGGCGGTTTAGGTTTTCGTTTCTCATACTTTTATTTATAAATTTACTGTAAATAATAGATCAGAAAGGTGTTAATTTGTATATAGTTTCATCGTATTGTGTGTATATATATTTTTTTGTGTTGTTAGTTATATATTAGCATTGGATTAGGTAAGTTTTCTTTACTTTAATATGGAGATGGAGAAGGAACCTCCTGACCCTGGAGGGGGAGGTCTTCAGGTTGCTTACAATGTAACAGTTGATATTGATGATATCGAGTCCGGTTTGGACACAGATGCTTCTGTTGCTTCTACTAGTGGCAGGAGTTCATTAAAACGTAAGCATAGTAAGAGATGCAAAAATTGCAATAAAAAAGTTCGAAAGAGTCAGGATGGCATTTCCTTTATTGTTTGCGCATGTCAGTCTTCCGAGATACCAATGCTACAAGACACCCTGTCTCATCCTCTTCATACCAATGACCAAGTAACAAAATCTCCTGAATCATCTGATATGAATCTAAATAAAGATAAACCAACAAAAGTAGGCAGAGATTTATTCTCACCAACAGATGCTGCACCTTTCACAGTTCATGTGCAGATTAAACAAACAGAACGAAACTCGTCCTTGCATCCAGTTTCATTCGGAAAGTTTTTAATGAAGAGCAAATTCAACAATATAGTAAATGGTAGTGTGAAGCGTATCGGTAGGACCCGGATATCCATGGCCTTCTCGAAATATGATGACGCCAACGTATTTTTGAATGATTCTCGACTTGAAGTTGAGAATTTGACTGCCTTCATTCCATCATTTACTGTTACCCGCATGGGCTTAGTCCGTGGCATCCCGGCAGAGTGGACGGAACAAGATATTATTGAGAACATTTCTGTACCCGCAGGGTGTGGAAAGGTACTCAAGGTAAGACGCCTGAATCATAGAGTTCCCGTTAATGGATCGGTGACATGGCAACCATCTGAAACAATAGTAATCACTTTTGATGGCCAAATCCTCCCAAAAAGAGTATTCTCGTGCTATAATTCCCTTCCGGTAGAATTATACATATTCCCCACGATTCAGTGTTTTAATTGTTGTAAATTTGGTCACACAAAAACAAACTGCAGATCGAAGCCTAAGTGTTTCAAGTGTGGGCAGATGCATGCTGGACACACTTGTACAGTAGAGGAAGATTGTGCCAATTGCTGCTTATGCAATGGTTTACATTTCGCAACGAATAGATCTTGCCCAGAGCACAAGCGTCAAAAGGACATAAAAGTAACCATGGCTAACAACTGCATTTCCTATGGAGAAGCAGTCAAACTCCACCCAGCAGCTTCCAAGTCATTTGCAGATGTTCTTCAGACTCAACCTCAGCCACAATCAATCTACTCTAGTCCACCCCATAGTGTCCCTACTCTAGCCCCAAATACAACCGCCCAGTCTAATAGCCCCAGTAGTTATAGAAAAACAATTTTCGTTAAACCACGTACTGCTTTGAGAAAAACCACCAAGGGTTATGATGTTGCCGCACATAATGCCTTGGTTAGTGGGTATTCCATGCTATCTCCACAAAACGGCTGTGCGCTTCAGAACAGTAGCGATAAAGAAGAGAGACATTCTACATCTGATGATATTCAAGCCCTAATTAATTTGTTATCTAATCCGAATATTAGCTTACCGTCCCACGTTGCCCCTCTTGCTGAGATACTTTTAGTAGCCATTCAAAATAATGGACAAAATAATTCAATGGAATTGCAGAAGTGTAATAAATAAAAAACATGATTTAATTTATTTATTAAACAAATATGAACCTTTTGTTTTTGCCCTTTCTGAGACATGGCTCAAACCCAGAGCTCTTCTTAGGGTTACTGGATATTCATGTCTCAGAGAAGACCGTCCTGATGGGTATGGTGGTGTAGCCTTACTTATCAGGAATTCCATTTTATTTACACCAGTTCATCTCCCATCTCATAGTGACGATTTGTCAATCGTTGCTGCCATTGTAAATAACATGTGTATCATATCTGTATATATTCCTCATCCATCTTCATCTATTTTGCACGAATTTGAACAATTAATATGTAATCTTCCAAGGCCCATGTTGATTTTAGGTGATTTTAATTCCCAACATCAGCTATGGGGTAGTTCAATTTCTAGTTACCATGGGGAGCGTATAATAGATATTCTTGATAATCATAATCTTTGTGTGTTAAATACTGGCCTTCCTACCAGACGAACAGCTCCTTTTGAATTAGTAAGTGTTGTTGACTTATCTATCTGTTCAGCTCAAATTTCATCTTCTTTAACTTGGCGTACACTAGAATCAACATTTGGTAGTGATCATTTTCCAATCATAGTTACATATTCCAATCCTGTTCCATCATCACCTAAGCCTAGTCCAAGGTTAAAGTACAATTTATGCAATGCGGATTGGAAAGTTTTTAAAAGTCGTATTGAAGATAAATTGTTGCAGTTGCCTAGTGTAGCTGACAGTGACATAGTGAGTTGTTCAGTTGCATTAGCTCAAGTCATCATAGAAGCGGCTGATGAAACTTTCCCTGTAAAAAATAGTGCATCAGGTAAAATTCCATCTCCTCCCTGGTGGGACAACGAATGCACTCAGGCAATTCGTAGGCGAAAGGAGGCTGAAAGACAGTACTGTCACTTGATGACAAACGAAAACTTTGAGCTGTACATACAGGTAGCGCGTGACACTAAGAAGTTATTACGGAAGAAAAAATTTGAAGGATGGAGAAGATTCTGTGCCTCTCTTAATCCCAATGTTAAACCTTCCATAGTGTGGAACAATATTAAAAGGTTCCGACACGCTTTTAATGAGCCTTCTACACAGATTCTTCCTTCTAGCTTAGCTCATCAATTTATGGACAAATTAGCACCGGCTTCAGTTCCAGAAGAATATGTCTTTCAACCTTCTTCCTTTTCATATGATACCGCATATGGTTCTAATTTTAATGCTCCTTTTAAAATTGAAGAATTAAAAGGTGTATTAAGTAACTTGAAAGATACTGCACCTGGCCATGATGGAGTCCCATATTCTTTTCTAGCCAATGCTGGTGATTGCATTCTTATTTATTATTTACACATTATTAATTCTGTTACACAGTCCGGTATAGTCCCAGATACATGGAGATCTCAAATAGTCCTTCCTATTTTAAAACCCAATAAACCAGCTTCAGACGTTTCTTCTTATAGGCCTATTGCTCTATCTTCAGTATTTGCTAAAATTACAGAACACTTGATTAAAAATAGATTAGAATTTTTTATTGAAAGCAATAAGTTACTGGCTCATAGTCAGTTTGGATTCCGAAAAGGTAGATCTACTTATGACAGTTTAGCTATATTAACATCAGATATCAGGTTGGCATTTTCCAGAGATGAATCAGTGGTAGCTGCCTTTCTGGACATAAGCGCTGCATATGATAATGTCTTAGTTTCAGTGTTACGAGAAAAGCTTTTCATATTAGGAGTTCCAGTAATGTTATGTAATTTTATAATTAATCTATTGTCTCAAAGGTCCATTAGTCTTCTCATTGATGATAACAACAGTATTACTCGCTTAGTGTGGAGAGGACTTCCACAAGGGTCTGTTTTAAGCCCTCTGTTGTACAATATTTATACATTTGACTTAGAATCATCCCTTAATGGCACAGTTAGAGTTTTGCAGTATGCTGATGATTTGCTATTATACTCACCAAATGTTTCTGTTGAACAGGCTAGTAGAACCATTTCTTACTCATTGAGTTTATTGAAATTATGGTTAGACTCTAATGGTTTAGAACTTTCTATTCCTAAAAGTGTAATAGTTGTGTTTACAAGAAAACTATTTCCTCCTCCGGTCACTGTAGAATATGGTAACAATCCCATCTCTGTAAAAAGTCAAACAAAATTTTTAGGTGTCATTTTAGACAGAAAATTAACAGGTCTTCCTCATTGTGACTATGTAGTTTCTAAATGTGAAAAAAATATTAATATACTTAGGTGTGTATCTGGAGTTTGGTGGGGAGCACATCCTTTTTGCCTAAAACTGATGTATAATGCCCTGATAAGGAGTGTTCTAGACTATGGGACATTTCTGCTAGAACCAGGAAGTGTAGCAGGATTCAAGAAACTTTCTAGTATACAGTCTAAAGCTCTCCGAATTATCTGTGGTGCTATGAAATCTAGTCCCATTAATGCAATGCAGGTTGAGTGTTGTGAACCACCTCTTCATTTACGGCGACAATTTCTTTCTGATAGGTATCTCTTCCGTTGCTCTCAATTTTCAAATCACCAACTTTGGCCTATCCTGTTAAACCTCTCTTTTCAAATAAACTCTTCTAAATATTGGAAACATAAGAGTCCCCCTTGCTTGATTAAAAGTTTTGAAAAAGTTAAATCTATACCTGCACCCACTGTTAGTGCTTCTACACTGCCCATCTTCCAGCATGATTATGAATCTCTTACGCTTGTTCCTTCAGTTCTCTTAAATATTGGCATCTCAAAGAATGATGTGGAACATAATAAACAGTTTCTGAGTTTCATTGGAACTGAGGGCCTGGATGCTCATCATATTTACACGGATGCTTCTAAGATATCAGTTAATGGTTGTGTTGGAATTGGAGTACTGCATGTTCAATCCAATATATATCAAAAAGTAAAGTTGCCCCCAGAGTCATCCGTTTATAGTGGTGAATGCTTTGGAATCCTGAAAGCAATAGAGATGATCATTATTATGCGTCTTAAAAAGTCTATAATATTTTCGGACTCATTAAGTTCTCTTCAATCAATTGCTAAATTTCCTTTCAGATCAAAATCTAATAACCCAATTATTTATAAAATACGTAGCCTCTTGTTAAAATGTTCTCTTAATGACTGTTCTGTATCCTTTGCTTGGATTCCCGGGCATAGAGGAATAAAAGGAAATGAAAGGGTGGATGTGCTGGCTCGGGATGCCATTGATTGCGGTGATATGTTTCCTTATGAAAATATACCTGAAGACCTTTTAGCTTTGCCCAAAGTATACTTACGAGACGAATGGATGAAACTTTGGACATCACCTGATGTAAGGACGGGTTTACGCTTTCGTGACATACAACCGGTTGTTCCTGCCAAACCATGGTTTTCTAAAATATCAATTTCAAAACCAGCAACCAGTATGTTAATCCGCATGAGACTGGGTCACTTGTGTACACCGGAGCATCTCTCAAGACTAGGCATCGTGGCCAGTTCTGCGTGTATTTGTGGAGCTGATCCCGGTGACTTAAACCACATATTTTTCGAATGTCAACAATACGATCGCTCGATATTGTTAAATCAGCTGTCAATCCTTAAAGTTCCTTTTCCTGTAACTATTCGTTCACTCCTTTATATTAATGACTCATCCTTGTATATATTTAAAGCCTTATATTCATTTTTATCTTTAAATAATATCAAACTTTAATATACATTATTATATCCTTTCCTGATCTTTCCCATGCTTTCCAAATTTCCGATCTATCCGTATTTTCCTGTAATCCCGTTTCCTCGTTTTTTGGCTGAATGCGCCAAGAGCGCGATGCCATTAAAAAAAAAAAAAAAAAAAAAAAAATTGAGATAAAGACTTAAAGAGAGCTCGATTATTTATTTGCTTATTTGATATCTACATTTAAGTTAAAGACAATGAGTTCTGGATTTATATCAGAATCGGAGATATTGGAGGCCAGACGGCTTCGGCAAGAGGAATGGGACAAAGTTCGAACTGAGGACCAGCCCAAAGGTTTGCCAATATTGTTTTGACGCGAGTTCAGGGTATTTGTGATTAGGAAAATCTCGCTTTTTTTGTTATTGTGTTGTGTAACAGATCTGGAATGTTATGGTGCTATTTCGACCTCATCGACAAAATCGATTAACTTAGGAAATAGTTAAGATTAATAACGAAATATCCAGTCATGCCTGTATTGTGTACTTGTACGCTCGATTTTTATTTTATTCATTCAACCAGTACAATTTTATCTTACAGTCTATTAAAACAAGACACAAACACGCTAAGAAAACAAATTACTGATCACAAATACATGAATATTGAATTGAATAGCACAAAGCTAAAAGTGATGTCACTGGCTTCTGTAGTCAAACAACAACCTTTTTTGGTCTTTATGTATTTAAAAAATCTTTAAAATAGCAAGTATACTTAATAATCATAATAAATAATTTATTTATTATGTTTATTAAGTCTACTTGCAAAAACGGAACCCTTATAGTTTCGTCATGTCCGTCTGTCCGTATGTCACAGGCATTTTACTCGAAAACTATAAGGTGTAGGTATTTGAATAAATTTTTGAGGATAGGTGTATTTTGTTAGCCGGTACATAGTTTTGTAATTAAAATGACTAAAAAAATTACCATACATAAAACTGAAAGTCAAACTATTATTTTTCATTGTAAGCCCACGTGTGGCACATCAATAGATTATTATTATTATTCTGGTAGCGGCTATTGTATCACTGCGACCATTGCTGATCTATTGTGATCGCCACTTACTACAATTCTTGGTCAAGTCCTGCGAACTCGAAGAATTGCAGGATTTTGTTGAACTCAAGAAACTTGATCTCCTCCGGGCACATGAGGTGTTAGCCCAGAATGGAGTTACGGCTGCGCATAAGACAAGGGCAATCGGTTAGGGTGTGTGTAGGCGTCTCCTCTGCTTCAAGGCAGAGTCTGCACTGCCTCGTGTCACACAGCCCCAACACTTGCATGTGCTTGTTTAGACGACAATGCCCTGTAAGCACCCTTACCAGCATGCGTAGACGGTTCCTACTTAGTGCCAAGGCGTTAGTGGACGCCTTTTTGCTAAAGGCAGGAGCGCTTTGGAATGTTTCAGTCCTGGGATAGCTCTCCAGGCTTGAATGGTCTTGTAGAAACAATAGGTCTTTAGAGTGAGCTTGGTCAGACTTTTGGGGACACCACAAAACGGTTCAGGTCCGCAGTGTGTCCCCTTTGCCCCCGCTCGTGCAAGCTCGTCGGCCTTCTCGTTTCCCTCGATACCTGCATGCCCTGGGACCCAACTTAAAATTACCTTGTTTTTAGCGCCCAGGTCATTTAAGAGTTCCCGGCAGTTCTCGACCAGCCTCGACGTTGTGACGTTAGAGGCAAGGGCCAAGAGAGCCGCCTGGCTATCCGAATGGATATAAATAGTACGACCGAGGTGGGTGCTTTGCAGATTCGTTGTCGCACATTCTAGAATGGCGTATACCTCCGCTTGGAATATAGAGGCGTGTTTTCCCATGTTCAGACTGATCGCTGTCCTGGGCGCCTCTCCATATATTCCGCATCCTACCTCCGATCCGGATTTGGAGCCATCAGTGTACCACTTTAGGCTGCCTGGTTTCCAATCTATCAATAGATAGGGCTTATGAAATGAGTATAAGGTTTCTCAGCAATTATTTTGATTAAGTGACTAGAGTCGGAGATAAACGCCCCGAAAGTCACTAAAATTCGGTCCCCCCCCCTCTAATTTTTGAACGGTGTATTTTAAAAATATAAAAAAAATCATGGACATAAAGCTTATTAAATTCTTTCACCGAAACTTCTTTTGAACAAGATCGCATGAAAGGTTTTCGAGATATTGCTGAAAAACTGCCTTTTTAGGGTTCCGTAGCCAAAATGGCAAAAACGGAACCCTTATAGTTTCATCATGTCAGTCTGTCCGTCTGTCCGTCTGTCCGTCTGTCCGTCTGTCCGTCTGTCCGTCTGTCCGTCTGGCCGTCTGTCCGTCTGTCCGTCTGTCCGTATGTCACAGGCATTTTACTCGAAAAGTATAAGGTGTATTTGAATAAAATTTAAAGGATAGGTGTATTTTGTTAGCCGCTACATAGTTTTGTAATTAAAATGACAAAAAAAATTTTTTTAGCGGTGCACTCCATACATAAAACTAAAAGTCAAAAAAAATTTTTTCATTGTGACCCCCCGTGTGGCACATCAATCGATAGGCCTTTCAAAATAAATATAAGGTTTCTTAGCATTTTTAGGGTTCCGTAGCCAAAATGGCAAAAACGGAACCCTTATAGTTTCGTCATATCCGTCTGTCCGTCTGTCCGTCTGTCCGTATGTCACAGGCATTTTACTCGAAAACTATAAGATGTATTTGAATAAAATTTTGAGGAAAGGTGTATTTTGTTAGCCGCTACATAGTTTTGTAATTAAAACGACAAAAATTTTTTTTTATAGGTGTGCACTCCATACATAAAACTAAAAGTCAAAAAAAATTTTTTCATTGTGACCCCCCGTGTGGCACATCAATCGATAGGCCTTTCAAAATAAATATAAGGTTTCTTAGCATTTTTTTTGATTAAGTGAATAGAGCCGGAGATAATCGCCCCGAAAGTCACTAAAATTCTGTCCCCCCCTCTAATTTTTGAACGGTGTATTTTAAAAATATGGAAAAATTCATGGACATAGGGCTTATTAAATTCATTCACCGAAAATTGTTTTGAACAAGATCGGTTCAGAGGTTTTCGAGATATTGCTGAAAAACTGCCTTTTTTTAAAGAAAAGGACGTAAGTGCCGTAAGATTTCTATGACGATACGACCTTTTTAATAGGCACGGAACCCTTCGTTTTGCGTGGTCCGACACGCACTTGGCCGGTTTTTTAAAGAAAAGGACGTAAGTGCCGTAAGATTTCTGTGACGATACGACCTTTTTAATAGGCACGGAACCCTACGTTGTGCGTGGTCAGACACGCACTTGGCTGGTTTTTAAAATTATTGTTAAAGTATTGTTTCTAGAAGCATTTTAAACATAATGAGAACTTCTAGAAACATGCATGTCATTACAATGCCTTAAATATGGGCATATAACTTGAGCTTGATATTTAACTGAGTATTTTTACTGTCTTCAAGAAAGGAGGTTCTTAATTCGTTGGAATCTTTTATTTTTTATGTATGTTCACCAATTACTCGAAGACGTTTGCAGCAATTTGGAAAATTCTTTTGTTATTTGAAAGGGTTTTTTTAGTTTTACTGGGCATTTTTCCGCAAATCGACATCCAACGTGCCTATTTTGCGTGAAAGGATTAGACCGGTTTCCTCACGATGTTTTCCTTCACCGAAAAGCTAACGGCAAATATATTTCGTACATAAGTTCCGAAAAACTCATAGGTACGAGCCGGGATTCGAACCCACGACCGCCGCTTGACAGCCGCATGCCTGAACCACTAGGCTACCGTAGCTTTGCTTATTTGAAAGGGTATCCTTCGCTGGTGGACCCATGGCCGTCAGGTCAGGATCTGATGATAGGATCCTGGGGAAATCGAGGGAACTCTTCAAATGGGTCGCCCGGGTGTTGTTTGTTGGTAGTGTTATTATTATTATTTTTATTATTATATAGCTTTTATTCCATTTCTTTACAAATTTTGTTATCTAATTTTTTTTTATGTATTTATCTATTGGTTGGAAATGGATCCCTTTTGGGTAGGAGCCTCCCCCATCTTTTTCCATTCTTCTCTTTCTTTGCCGCAATTCCACCAATTCTTCCCTGCAACTTCTACAATGTCATCTGCCCATCGTTTTTTTGGTCTTCCAGCCCTTCTTCTGCCCAGTGGCCCAGGCCACTTTGTACACTGTGAGGTCCATCTTTCGGCCGTGTATCTTGTAATGTGACCTGCCCATTGCCATTTGAGTTTCAGTGCGTGTCTGAGAGCATCTGTTAGTTTCGTCTTCTTCCTTATTTCTTCACTTCGAACTTTCTCTATTTTTCTAAGTAGTAGTTGGTATAGTTGTTGGTAGTGTAAAAATAATAAATTTTTACTGTTGTTTAATACCCTTTTGCAGAGGCCCCGGAGGAGCCGTATGACACCAGGCCTCTTTACCAGCGCCTCGAAGAACAGAAGATGAGGAAGGACGCTGAATATGAGGAAGCTCACAAACTGAGTAAGTTTGTGTTTACAACTGACAACTTGTATGGAAAAAAATTCAAATTTGGAAATAATTTATAATAGCAAATTTTTTTTATGTAATGGATATACTATTAATTAAATAGTTACCTAGAGGCAAAATCCAACAAAAAATCAGACACCAAATTTTTTTTTATTTAATTAGCTCAAAAGTCCTTATAAATATTAATATTTTTTTTTATCTTTATTTAGGTTCGTTTACATTTGCTTTAAAATATTCAATATAAATAAAATAAAAACCGGCCAAGTGCGAGTCGGACTCGCGCACGAAGGGTTCCGTACCATTATCTATAAAAACGGCAAAAAAATCATGTCTGTTGTATGGGAGCCCCAGTCCGACTCGCACTTGGCCGGTTTTTTAGTATTTGTTGTTATAGCGGCAACAGAAATACATAATCTGTGAAAATTTCAACTCTCTAGCTATCACGGTTTTTTTTTTCCCGTTTTCAGTGGCTTTTTGCTGCTTAGGCACTTTGCAGCTATCACGGGTCTTGAGATACAGCCTGGTGACAGACAGACTGACGGACAGCGAAGTCTTAGTAATAGGGTCCCGTTTTTACCCGTTGGGTACGGAACCCTAGAAAGAATGTTTAATTTAAATCTATATAAATACTTCCGGGTGCAAAGTTTGTTGGATTCTTGAATAAAGCATCTTAGAATAACGTTTTAGAATGAAATAAACAAAAAAAAACGCTATTATAAATTAATGTTTTTCGAAACCGTATTTTACCTGGAGTATTGTTTATAGTTTGAAGGTAACGGGTGATCTTCGGGAGTGGTTCGATCGGTTCCCCAAACGCGCTAGTTCCGAGTACCACCATTTCCAGTCGCTTTTTTCCCCACTCTAACTTCTACCCGCCACTTTTTTTTCTCATTTGCTTGCTTCCTCATTCTCAAATATGGCCAAACGATATTTATCACAATATCACAAAAGTTTCCCAGTCGCTTCTTTTTCACTGTTCATATTTGACTTCTTAGTAGGTTAGGTTCGTTAGGTATCTTCAGATGCCCGAAGGGCAAACAGACCAGAAATAGGAGCCCCGCGGAGCGGGGCTCCGTCAAAACTGTCGGAATACCAAGAGACCATACATTAATAGGAGGTCGAGGAATCTGAAGATACCTAACGAACCTAACCTTAAATTCCCATACGGTAGCTGGCTCCGAATGCTGGCGTTTGGGGAAGTATGCCAACGGTGACATAAATGAACGAAAACAAACTCGAGTGGGGGCAAACGCGAATGGAAATTCTGCTACGCGGAACTAACGCGTTTGGGGAACTGATCTAATCACTCATCTTCGGAACCTCTTTTTTTTATGGCTTTCGCTCCTTGCGAATTTTGGCAGGGGGTATTTCGCCAATGTCGCCGTATATTGACGTTTCAGCGCGAGAGATAGGTCATTGTAAATTTCCGGAACCTCTTATCCGATTGCGAAAATACGAATTGACTTTCTGGATTAAATAGATAGGCTATATTTTGCCCCCGGGGGTTTGCCCTGGTTCTTTGCAATACGCGGGCGACGCCGCGCGGGCAGCTAGTTATATATATTACACTATTTTTAGTTATTTTAAGTTGAATTAAGTACTTAGACCATGATATTGTTACGAGCGCGGGGGTACGGGATAGAGTTAATACACCTTTTAACACGGCAGTAGATTTATTACGTGACTTACACAAGGCAGAGTCCACACATACTAACACACACAAGTTCACTTTAAGTCCGTGCCTGCTAGTACTGACACAGCTAACACTTTACTGCTTTTGACTATAAATTTCTGTAAGCATCGAATGTTCTATTCGCTTTCATTTCTAGAACATTCCATGCTACTCTGCGTTTTAAAAATGTACTCACTAAGAATTTAAAACATACAAAAAGTGCATGTCGGTCGCTGGACTCGAACCCGGTTACATCGACTCTAAGGCTGCCGTCTGTACCCCTAGGCTACTGATGTCCTATGACAGCATGGTGAATTTGGAAATACCTTGACGGTGCGTTCATTACCATGACAACGAAACTGTTATGACCCCGCCGTCGTAACAATATTTAGGTAGAAACTGATTCACAGTTCAATATGTTCACATACATGTCTTATGTCTTAAAAAAGAAAAGTGTTGTGTGTGTAGAGAACATGATCCGAGGGTTGGACGATGATGAAGTGGGTTTCCTGGACCTCGTGGAGCGCAGCAAGGCCAAGGCGGCGCAGCAGATCTCCATGCAGGAGCAGAAGGAGATGCAGGAGTTCAGGTAGGGGTGCAATGGGGAATGGATGAACATTTTAGAATTGCCCGATTACGTTTTTGGTGATAGGAATAACCTTCCTTAGCACCAGAAAAAAGTTACAAATTTTTCAGCTGCGTCAATTATTTTTTCAAAATATAAACAGTTTCCTCACTTACGTTTTGGGTCAAGGACGGTCAATAGACACTTTCCTTGATCAGTCTTATATTACAAAAAAAAATCTTAAATATCTGATGTAAACTGACACTGCTAATGATAAATATAGCTGCTGCAACTGTCAATATCATTGCCAGTGTCAGTTTACTACAGATATTTAAGTTTTTTTTTTGTAATATGAGACCGATCGAGGAAAGTGCCGTCCCTGACCGAAAACGTAATTCAATTTTTTGAAATATTTTTTTAAAGGCTGTCTGCGTAGGTGTAGCTTTCAGAGCCACTAGTGAATTGTATACGAGTGCAGTGATGGGTATACGGTTGCAGGGAGCGCGTGTCGTGCCTGGCCGAGAGCGAGGAGCTGGGCCGCCTGCGCGCGCAGCTGGCGCCCGCGCGCCCGGCGCCGGCGCAGCACAAGAACAAACTGCAAGGGGTATGTACTTGTATTTGTAGGCGTATTTCATCGCGTAAATTACAAACAAACAAAAATTTCATTTTTGGTACAGTCAGCATCATAAACATGTATACACTTTTCGACCTTATGTCTAAGTAATAAGGTCATAGAATGTATACATGTTTATGATGCTGACTGTACAAGCTTTTATTGCCAACTGTACTTTTCTATATACCTTCATCAACTAGGTTGATTGAACTGAGATGATTCTAAAGAGCCCAAACTCAACGGGGTTACGTCGGTTAAGTACTGAATTCCCATGGCCACCTTCTGTCTCCAACGTCAGATCACCTCGATAGTACAATAATTTTGAATTGTCATCCAAACTATACCTTTACCCAAAATTTCAGCTCCATCGGTCACCAGGAAGTGGGTCTAATTTAACTTGCAAGATTTGTCCCACGCTAACAGTCAAACGAACAGGTCAAGTTAAATACATCCTACCAAAAACGTAACTGTGAAAATGGGAGCCAAGTTAACTTGAGTTGCGAGCGTGGGAAGGGGGTACGGGATAGAGTTGATACACCTTTTTAACACGACAGTAGATTTATTACGTGACTTACAGGGCAAAGTCCACTGAGTCCACACGTACTAACACTGACTCAACTGACACACTCTAGTTCACTGAGTTCGCGCCTGCTAGTACCGATACAGCAAACAATTTACTGTTACTTTGCACTAGGGCACTTTACTATTCACTACTTGTTTCCACTGTTTTTAGGGTTCCGTAGCCAAAATTGCAAAAACGGAACCCTTATAGTTTCGTCATGTCCGTGTGTCCGTATGTCACAGGCATTTTACTCGAAAACTATAAGGAGTATTTGAATAAAATTTTGAGAATAGGTGTATTTTGTTAGCCGCTACATAGTTTTGTAATTCAAATGACAAAATAATTTTTTTAGGGGTGCACTCCATACATAAAACTAAGTCAAAAAAAAAGTTTTCATTGTAAGCCCACGTGTGGCACATCAATCGATAGGCCTTTTAAAATAAATATAAGGTTTGTCAGCATTTTTTTAATTAAGTGAATAGATTCGGAGATAATCGCCCCGAAAGTCACTAAAATTCTGTCCCCCCCCCCTCTAATTTTTGAACGGTGTATTTTAAAAATATGAAAAAAATCATGAACATAGGGCTTATTAAATTCTTTCGTCAAAAATTATTTTGAACAATATCGTTTCAAAGGTTTTCGAGATATTGCTGTAAAACTGCCTTCCTCAAAGAAAAGGACGTAAGTGCCGTAAAATTCCTGTGACGATACGACCTTTTTAATAGGCACGGAACACTTCGTTTTGCGTGGTCCGACACGCTTTTGGCCGGTCGTTTTTATCATCAACCAATTAAGCCCCTTTGTGTGGGGGCGTTTGCGGCCGCCATCGGGGTCGATGGCGCGAGTCGTGTCGGGGGCTCGGGGGAGGCCCCGCACAGGTGGGGGGGGGGGGGGGCGCTACTGAACCTGCCCACAAGAGGTTCACCGCGGGTCTCATAGCCGGGGACTTCTTAATTTTTTATTTTTTTTAAATTTATTTATCAAAAGTACAAAACAATTAACAATGTTATATTACTCGCCAAACTGCGATAACAGTTTGTTGGCGAGACCGCGCTCATTTTAACTAGTGTTAAGTACCTACGTTAAAACTATGTTATGTATGCTATGTGAACTACATATAATCTTAAACACTAACTTACACACTAAACATGACAATGCCTGAACACTTCACCCCCGCACTTAAAGTGCTATACTTTACAATTATTTATGTGTTTAATTATTTTTTTAACTGCAAGTATTTTTTCACCTATATAAGTATTAATGTAATTTTTCCAAAAATGTCTATTTCAATATGAGACTCACGGGAGTTTTTTTTTTATAAAATTGTACGTTATCTTATCTATTATTTGTTAATTATCAGAGTCACCGTGGTTGTTTCAGGTGGTGGTGAGGAAACGTAAAGCGAGCGAGCTGGAGGCGAATAAGGACGCCACACCCGCCAAAACCAGTCCCGTCACAGACAGGTAGCTATTGTAGCTTGATTAAACACTATTACAATGTACAACATCCCCCGCGGGTACACTCGAGTTCTCCAATTTCAATTTATTTATTTGCAACCTTGTACACTTGACACATGCAACTTAAAGCCCCCGCTAGGGCATAGCAAACGTTACAATTAATTGTTACAAAACAACAAATATTTTCATTATAAAACATGTTTAAATAAATTGGACTAATTAAAAATCTGAAGTATAAAAAATAAAATAATAATCATTTTCTAAAATAGCTATTCAAATAATTTGTAAACATAATTTGTAGAAATAATTGTTTAAATTTTAAAAATGTATAAAAAGATAAAATTTTAGTCTAAGTAAAATTAAGCCAATAAATTTAAATTAGTATTCCATGTCACATTCAAATATAATACAGACAACCTTTCAAAAATATCTGTACACAGGCTTTATTATTACTTGATATTTTTGAAAGATTGTATAGATATTGAAGAACTCATGTGACCCAGGCCCCTATTTCACCAACTTGACAATTGTCACCCGACACTGACAATTCGCCGTACATTGCTTGTTCTAGAAATTAAGTGGTCGCTAGGTTACTTGTGGAACCAGCGATGTACGGAGAATTGGCGTTGTCAGGTGACGATTGTCAAGTTGGTGAAATAGGGGCCAGTGTTGTACTTCTATTTTTAACCCCCAACGCAAAAGTCTGTCTGTGGGATCGTAGCTCTGAAACGAATGGACAGATTTTAATGCGGTTTTTTTTATCCGAAAGCTGACGCGATCGAAACGGTTCTTAGCTACGTTTCAACAAGATCGGTTCAGCCGTTTTTGAGATATTGAACTTTGAAATGACAATGTCGGGGGTTTTTCAACCTTTCTAAGTTGTACGAGTTATTGTGTGAGCCACTGGCCCCAAAGATACAAAACTATAGCCCGGTCCCAGAGGAGCATATTTCTGCCGCTTCATCGCTGCTTGAGTATATGTAATAAATAGAAACTTAAAAAGACACTTTATAAAATGACTCGCAAACGTCAAAAGCTGCGTACGAATTTGAGCGTAGACAAATAGTTCCACACACAAGATGACAGCTTTGTGGCAGATTGACTAAATGCCAGATTCGCAAAATGCCTGTTTCCCAGATTCGCAGAATTACCGATTCGCAGAATGCCAGATTCGCAAAATGCCAGTTTCCCAGATTCTTACAATGCCACATTCCCACTATGCCGTTTTCCCAAATTAGCAGTATGCCAGATTCCCAAAATAGCAGTATGCCAGTATCGCACCTTGCCAGATTCGCAGAATGCCAGATTTATTTTTCACATAACAGTATCATGTGTATATAAACCCGCGCGTAGCGATGAAACACATTGCTAGCCAGTAACCGTATACAGACAGACGGGCGGACAACGAAGTGAACCTGTTGATTCCGTTTTTACCTTTTGAAGTACGGAACGGTAATAAAAACATAACATGTTCGCTTTTACTGAATGAATGACATAAAAAGTAAAAAAAATCTTCTGGGAGTAAGGTGCCAGGACTCAGTACAGATCATGGGATCAATTAATATTATTATTGTCACGTACATGTCTTTTGAAAAATCTGGCATTCTGCGAATCTGGCATTGTGCGAATCTGGCATTCTGCTAATTTGAGAATTTGGCATAGTGCGAATCTGGCATTCTGCAAATCTGGCACTGTATGAATCTGGCATTCTGCTAATTTGAGAATTTGGCATAGTGCGAATCTGACATTGTAAGAATCTGGCATTGTGCGAATCTGGCATTCTGCTAATTTGAGAATTTGGCATAGTGCGAATCTGGCATTCTGCAAATCTGGCACTGTATGAATCTGGCATTCTGCTAATTTGAGAATTTGGCATAGTGCGAATCTGACATTGTAAGAATCTGGCATTGTGCGAATTTGGGAAACTGGCATTTTTCGAATCTGTAATTCTGCTAATCTGGCATTTTGTCAATCTGACACAAAGTGTCAAAACCTTATTTAGTATGTATGTATACAGCGTGGCGCCCGCCGAGGACGCGGAGCTGGGCGCGCTGCGGTGCGTCGGAGTGCTGCCGGGGCTGCGGCACTACGGCACCGACTCGTCCTCCGACACCGGCTCCAGCGACAGCGAGCCCGTGAGTACACCTTGTATATACAGCGTGGGGCCTGCTGCCGGGGCTGCGGCACTACGGCACCGACTCGTCCTCCGACACCGGCTCCAGCGACAGCGAGCCCGTGAGTACACCTTGTATATACAGCGTGGGGCCTGCTGCCGGGGCTGCGGCACTACGGCACCGACTCGTCCTCCGACACCGGCTCCAGCGACAGCGAGCCCGTGAGTACACCTTGTATATACAGCGTGGGGCCTGCTGCCGGGGCTGCGGCACTACGGCACCGACTCGTCCTCCGACACCGGCTCCAGCGACAGCGAGCCCGTGAGTACACCTTGTATATACAGCGTGGGGCCTGCTGCCGGGGCTGCGGCACTACGGCACCGACTCGTCCTCCGACACCGGCTCCAGCGACAGCGAGCCCGTGAGTACACCTTGTATATACAGCGTGGGGCCTGCTGCCGGGGCTGCGGCACTACGGCACCGACTCGTCCTCCGACACCGGCTCCAGCGACAGCGAGCCCGTGAGTACACCTTGTATATACAGCGTGGGGCCTGCTGCCGGGGCTGCGGCACTACGGCACCGACTCGTCCTCCGACACCGGCTCCAGCGACAGCGAGCCCGTGAGTACACCTTGTATATACAGCGTGGGGCCTGCTGCCGGGGCTGCGGCACTACGGCACCGACTCGTCCTCCGACACCGGCTCCAGCGACAGCGAGCCCGTGAGTACACCTTGTATATACAGCGTGGGGCCTGCTGCCGGGGCTGCGGCACTACGGCACCGACTCGTCCTCCGACACCGGCTCCAGCGACAGCGAGCCCGTGAGTACACCTTGTATATACAGCGTGGGGCCTGCTGCCGGGGCTGCGGCACTACGGCACCGACTCGTCCTCCGACACCGGCTCCAGCGACAGCGAGCCCGTGAGTACACCTTGTATATACAGCGTGGGGCCTGCTGCCGGGGCTGCGGCACTACGGCACCGACTCGTCCTCCGACACCGGCTCCAGCGACAGCGAGCCCGTGAGTACACCTTGTATATACAGCGTGGGGCCTGCTGCCGGGGCTGCGGCACTACGGCACCGACTCGTCCTCCGACACCGGCTCCAGCGACAGCGAGCCCGTGAGTACACCTTGTATATACAGCGTGGGGCCTGCTGCCGGGGCTGCGGCACTACGGCACCGACTCGTCCTCCGACACCGGCTCCAGCGACAGCGAGCCCGTGAGTACACCTTGTATATACAGCGTGGGGCCTGCTGCCGGGGCTGCGGCACTACGGCACCGACTCGTCCTCCGACACCGGCTCCAGCGACAGCGAGCCCGTGAGTACACCTTGTATATACAGCGTGGGGCCTGCTGCCGGGGCTGCGGCACTACGGCACCGACTCGTCCTCCGACACCGGCTCCAGCGACAGCGAGCCCGTGAGTACACCTTGTATATACAGCGTGGGGCCTGCTGCCGGGGCTGCGGCACTACGGCACCGACTCGTCGTCCGACACCGGCTCCAGCGACAGCGAGCCCGTGAGTACACCTTGTATATACAGCGTGGGGCCTGCTGCCGGGGCCACTTTTGGGGGGTAAACTGGAAAATAAAAAAAAAAGTTTCGCAATCTGTATTGTGTGACATGTCAAATGGGTTGTTGTAAGCATCTCAGATATATATTTTGTATTTTTTTTGCAAAAACATATTTGAAGTATTTAATTCAGGAAAAAAGACAAACATTGACCATTCCCCCCCTTATCTCCGAAACTACTACACTTAAAATTCTGAAAAAAATATGGAAAATAGTTCCTTGCCTAAAGATTACAGGAAAACCTATAAGAAGTTTGAGTATTCAAAGTAACGGGAAAATTTTCAATATTTTACGGAACCCTCACCACGCGAATTGAACTCGCACTTGTCTGGTTTTTTTTTGCTAAAACTTATTATTTTACTTTTGACAACCGAATAGCTTAGTGGTTAGAGAACCTGACTATGAAGCTTGAGGTCCCGGGTTCGATCCCCGGTCGGGGCAGATATTTGTATGATGAATACGAATGTTGGTTCTCGAGTCTTGGATGTTTAATATCTATTTAAGTATGCATTTATCTGTATAAGTATGTTTATCCGTTGTCTAGTACCCATAGTACAGGCTTTGCCTAGTTTGGGACTAGATCAATTGGTGTGAATTGTCCCACGATATTTATATATTTTTCACATCTCGTGCTCGAAAAGTGTGTCATATTAGGCTTATTAAGCGGGGCTAAAGTAGTACATTTAGCCCCTAGGGAAAATATGTATACATATTTATGATTTTTAACACATTTAATTTGACCAATCAAACACTTCACCATATTAAATCCACCAATCACAACTCTTTCAAAAAACATTTATCTATGCTATCAACCAACCAGAATACCTACAGCTACATATTAAAATCGACCAATCAAACATCAGGTGTTTTTTAGTCCCTAATTCCAAATCATTTAAATCCACCAATCACAACTCTTTCAAAAAACATTTCTCTTTGCTATCAACCAACCAGAATACAGCTACATATTAAAATCGACCAATCAAACATCAGGTGTTTTTTAGTCCCTAATTCCAAATCATTAAAAAAGAAAACGCCTCACGCTAAATTGAACAATCTCTTCGCAGTGAAATTTGTTATTGATTGTGCATGGATAATCTTTGTTTTACTATTTTCTCGCAGTCGAAGTGAAAAGTAGAGTGTATAACTCGGGTCTAAAAGCCATATTACCCCTCGAAATATTTTCCCTCGCTTCACTCGGGAAAATATCCATCTCGTGGTAATATGGCTTATTTTAGCCCCTTGTCATACAATCTACTATTTCATCACACTTGCTCGTCAATGGCGTTATTACTTGCGAGCGTGCAGATCAGTTATAGCCGTTTTACCTCCCACGGGCTGTTAAGTTAGTTTTAAAATAATAGAACCCTCTGATTGGCTTAAGCAAATCTGGTTGCTGTGTGATTGGTTGAATAAAAAAATCTAGTTGCTCACGACGCCCCGCCCCGCAAGAATACTGCTCTGTGATTGGTTGAAATATTGAAGCTGCGCGCTCTACTAGCACTGATCTGGAAGTGAAGTTGTCAATTTTTGATCGGTGCTGCTGTATGAAACTTACATTTTTCTGTCTTTTGTTGTTATTTATTTCCTCGCAAATGTGATGAAAAACATTGTGTATAACACGGGCGTAAGAATATTGCAAACTCGAGTCATCAAAAGCCCTCCGCCTTCGGCGTCGGGCTTCTGATAGACTCTCGTTAGCAATATTCCACTTACGCCCCTCGTTGAACAATGTACTATAAAATCGCCGAATCAACTTAGAAATGTTGTTCTAGGAGGACAAATGCTGCCAGCGCGACCTGCTCGGGCGGCGGCCATCTTCCGACAAACACAAGGAGAAAAGTTAGACCCGCACCATACTATCCGTGTCCGTATAGGCTCGGGGATGTTAACTACCCGGTCACGTAATTAAACAACATGACACCCTCGCAGCGTTTTCCTGGTTGTATCCTAGAGGGGCCCGGGGTCCGCACCTAATCCCAAGTTGGCGCAGGCTTCACTTTTGCGAAATCGACAGACATTTGACCTAATAAAAAATTAAATTATTAGAATTAATTTTATATAAAATGTTGTACTCGCCACGGGCGGTAACAAAGAAAGCCTCAGATCGCATATTTATCGCCCTTGCTTCGGCTCGGGCGGCAAATACCTGCGATCTGAGAAATTATTTGTTTTACCGCCCTAGGTCAGTAATGTACTATATTACCGCGTCCCTCACCATAGCAAGTTGTGTCGACAGTTGTAACAATTAAATTACGTTATAATATATACAGTGTGTAAATTTGATACGAGCGAATATTTTGCTGACATAGTGTCTGTGCTAAATAACAAATTTACATAAATTTCGTTAACTGCTTTTTTTAGAGTTCCGTACCCAAAGGGTAAAACGGTACCCTATTAGGTACTAAGATTTCGCTGTCCGTCCGTCTGTCTGTCTGTCTGTCTGTCACCAGGCTGTATCTCATGAACCGTGATAATTAGACAATTGACATTTTCACAGATGATGTATTTCTGTTGCCGCTATAACAACAAATACTAAAAAACCGGCCAAGTGCGAGTCGGACTGGGGCTCCCATACAACAGACATGTTTTTTTTGCCGTTTTTATAGATAATGGTACGGAACCCTTCGTGCGCGAGTCCGACTCGTTATAGTAACATTTAAGTTATTTAGAGAATCTTAGACGTGTTGCATAGTGAGGCGTGTCAGACTAGCGCGGAATAGGAAAGCCGAGCGCAGCGAGGGTTCATAGTATATGTTCAATTATGTTTAGTTGCATATTTATAGTTTTACTCCCTAAGTTTTTTTTGTTGATGTAAGGCCGTAACTTCAATAAAGTTAGAATTGTTCTTAGAAATCACGTGAATTTTTTTTATGAAGTAATTAGACACTGTTTTTAGAGAGTTAATAAAATGCTAAAGTTGCATACAATATTGTTAAATTTTGAGTTTTATTGGATGGCGTTATGTGTGACATTCATTACAGTAATTTTTAACCGCCGACGCAAAGAGAGGGGTGTTATAAGTTTAACGTGTCTGTGTATCTGTGTATCTGTCTGTGGTATCGAAGCTCCCAAACGGATGGACCGATTTGAATGCGGTTTTTTTGTATCATACATCATTTTAACCCGAGTGTTCTTAGATATGTTTCATCAAAATCGTTTTAGCCGTTTTTGAGATATTGAACTTTGAAATGAATAAATCGGGGGTTTTTCAACTTTTCTAAGTTGTAGTTATAACAGATTTCAGATTCATTTGGATTTTTCTTTAATATGCCTATGACTATACTTGCCCTCAACCAAAGTGACGGCTGAGCCCATAAAGAAAGACAATGCAAAAGAGATAAAGCGAGGCTATGGTTTTATGGTCGTCACTTTGGTTGAGGGCCAGTATAGCCGATGCCTTTCACAATCACGGCGCTATACAATCTGTATGGCGTTATGACGTCATCGAATGAAACTGCAATTTTTGACACAAACTTTCGATTTCTACATTTAATGTAATCATAGTGACAAAGTTCAATTTTTGGGTCTAAAAGTAAAATTTATCCGCTTGGAAGCATAGTTACTTGCCAACCTACAAATGTACAGAAAATTGTCAACCTCAAGTGACAATTGTCACATAGAATGTTTTACAAGCCTTCTGGCCCCTATTTCACCAACTTGACAATTCTCCGTACATCGCTGGTTCCACAAGTAACCTAGCAACCACTTCATTTCTAGAACAATCAATGTACGGCGAATTGTCAGTGTCGGGTGACAATTGTCAAGTTGGTGAAATAGGGGCCTGGTTTTAGTGAATTGTAAAAATTTACCGTATGCCGCTTGCAGGGGACTATTACAATTTAGACTGTTTCTTATGTAATTAAATGTATTATATCGTAATTGTTTTTTTTTTCGTTTTTTCTAATGGCACGCTGTTTTGTTGTAAGTTTTACCACAAGTCAGGATTTGTTAGAGGGACAAGTACAGTCAGCCACGCGGGCGGAGCTCGAAACTATATATACAGGGTTATTGATAAAAAAAAAAAAAAAAAAAAGATAATTAATTGTATTCCTGTTAAGAGACGAAAAAAAGTAGGGATGGATTTCACTTTTGATATTTCACTATTGATTTTTTACTAATGATATTTTACTATTGATATTCCACTATTGATTTTTACTAATGATATTTTACTATTGATATTTCACTATTGATTTTTTACTAATGATATTTTACTATTGATATTTCACTATTGATATTTCAATATTTATATTTTTCTTTCACCGGTAAGTCAACAAAGACAAACGATTTTTAAGTAAACGCTGGTTATGAATAAGGAAATGCATTTATATGGTAAAACTGACCGCAAAAATAGTTAACCTATGCTTTAGATTAAGCAGGTAACACAGATCTTTTTTTGAACATTTTCGCGAGGAGAGATGCATCACCGAGTAAAAGTTAAAAATGTTCCATTTTGTAACCAAAACTAACAATACTATTTGAATGGCAAATTAAAAGTTACAAAATGCAACATTTTTAGGGTTCCGTAGCCAAAATGGCAAAAACGGAACCCTTATAGTTTCGTCATGTCCGTCTGTCCGTATGTCACAGGCATTTTACTCGAAAACTATACGGTGTATTTGAATAAAATTTTGAGAATAGGCGTATTTTGTAAGATTACTAAAAAAATTTTTTTTAGGGGTGTAATCCATACATAAACGCCACCAACGGTCACCAAGAAATCAATACGCGAGACTTAACCTAGTAACCCACGGTAGAAAACACCAGTTCTTATCGCGAAGACTCCTTCAATCACAATGTTTATATTCAACTAAATGTATAAAGTAACAATTTGAATGGAAATATTGAATTTCAAATCCAAAACATAACTTGCACAATTGGGAATGGATGAAAATTTTAGAAATGCCTGATTATATTTTTGGTGATAGGAATAAACTTCCTTAGCACCAGAAAAAAGTTTCAGATTTTTCAGCTCTCCCATCGTGACAGAATCTAGACGACTGTAGCGTAAAAAGTTTAAAATAAAATGTCAGTCTGGGAGTTACTTTTTAGTTAATTTTTTATTCAGTTACACAATTTACGAATGAATGTAAAATTAGCTTCCGCATTTCGGCATAAGACGTGAAAATTGCAAAAAAACCTGCAATTATGGCAAATGTGTTAAGCTAATGTTACATTGACGACATTTTGCTTAGCAATTTGTTGCCAATATGAACTGTGCCTTAACCTTTTGCAAAAATTGTGAGACGGGTTTTTTGCAATTTTCAGGTGAAACCAGCGCGCACGCGTCGAACGAGGGCGACGCAACCGAGGAGGAAAACAAGGTATGTTCATATCCATATTCATATTTATATAGTATTTTTTTAATGTTACATGTATATTGTAGATGTCTATAGTGAAAATGCCTTCGCTTTCATCCCAGTACAATTTATGTCACCATCATCCTAGCGTTATTCCCGGTTGTGACACTTAATTCCAAGATTTGGCATAGGCACTAGTTTTACGAAAGCGACTGCCATCTGATCTTCCACCCCAGCCTCCTGAGACCCAAAGTACGCTTTTGTGCTTTTGTATTACGGACTTTTTGACATTCTGTGACAGTTCAAAGTTAATTTTAAAATTTGTACAAAATTTTGTACGCGGGGTATTAAGGGCTAGAGGGAAAATTTATTGGGATTAGACCGGTTTCCTCACGATGTTTTCCTTCACCGAAAAGCTAACGGTAAATATTTCGTACATAAGTTCCGAAAAACTCATTGGTACGAGCCGGGACTCGAACCCACGACCGCCGCTTGACAGCCGCATGCCTGAACCACTGGGCTACCGTAGCTTTTCTAGTACAATTTATGTCATCATTGACATTTATTGTACCGGGATGACGGCTGTCAAATATCGGCTGTTAAAAAAATGTAATTATAGGTAGTCATAGCTAGGTCAATTCGTGATGACTGATGGTGATGAGCTATTGGTCAACAGAAATTTAACGGTTAAATAACCTTGTCATGACTTACCTGTCATATCGACACAACCACTAGTCAATTGACCATTCGGATTGCCACCCATGTCATGACAAGCTTATATCCAGTGTTCCGGACCTTCGACTGTTTATGCTGGACTTGCCTTGACCAAGGGCCTATTCCACGAAACTAAACAAAATCTAAAATCTAAATATGTCTTCAGCATACAGGCCACAAGGGCATTTACAAAATGTAGCCCAAAATATGGAACATTCCATAAAATGTACAAACTTGTAATGTGTCATTTGTCAGTTGGAATTGCAAGTTTTTAGGGTTCCGTATCCAAAGGGTAACAACGGGACCCTATTAATAAGACTCCGCTGTCCGTCCGTCTGTTCGTCTGTCACCAGGCTGTATCTTATGAATCGTGAGAGGTTAGACAGTTGAAATTTTCACAGATGTATTTCTTTTGCCGCTATAATGACACATACTAAAAAACCGGCCAAGTGCGAGTCGGACTGGGGCACCCATACAACAGACATGATTTTTTTGCCGTTTTTATGGATAATACGGAACCCTTCGTGCGCGAGTCCGACTCGCACTTGGTCGGTTTTTGATATAGGGCCCAACTCTGCCCAAGTCATTCGGATACTGAATATAATTGCTTTGTTTGTGTGAGGTGTGCAATAAAGAGTATTTGTATTGTATTGTATAATTCTGAATTCTTCTTATATGTTGCATTATACAGAATGAATAGAAGAAGAGTCCAATGTATAAAAACCCTCAAAAGTTCAATAATTTTTACAGAAAAATAAAAAGTTGAAAGACCCCAACGTGATATCGGTGGAGTCGGGCAGCGAGGCCGACGACGAAGATTTCATACGGTCCCTCCTCTCCGTCCAGTACCAGGGCAGCTTCAAGCTCGAACCCGCCCCCGAAGAAACCTTCGACGCCTACGACTGCATGAACCAGAACTTCTACTGGTCCCAAGACTTCAGTACCTTCTCAGGCCGCCAAGAACCTTACACGTTCATCCCGGGCTCCAAAATCACTAGTCAAAGCCCCTACGAGTTATTCACTTCCATATGGGACAGGAACATCATGCAGAAGATTGCGGATGAAACCAATAAATACGCTTGGCAAACGATAACTCCAAAATGTAAGACGGAAGGTGGGATACCAAACACTTCAAGGCTTTCGCGGTGGAAGGACACTACTGTCGAAGAGCTGTATTTGTTCTTCGCAGTGCTGATTTTCATGCCGTTCTGCCACAGAGAGAAGCTGGCGGACTACTGGTCCACCGGGCGCCTGGAGCTGCCCAACTTCAGATCCCTGATGAGTCGGAACAGATTCCAGCTGCTGCTCAGGTTCCTGCATTTCGTCGATAACAATTCCCTCTTGCTCCCAAAAGTGTCCGGCAACGAGAAGAAACTGGCGAAAATCAAACCCATCATCGACTACTGCAACACGAAGTTCCGTAATCTGTACGTGCCCGGGCAGTATCTCAGTCTGAACGAATCCCACCCGCTGTGGAAGGGCCAGTTCAACTGGGAGAGGTGCGTCAAAAACCGAGAGCAGTTCGGCTTCAAATCGCACGAACTCTACGAAGCCAGAACGGGTTATCTGCTAAAGTTCCTCATCGACAGCGGCCGGGGAACCGACGAGAGAGCTCACGCGAAGACCATCCTCAAACTCGTGCAGCAATTCCTAGATAAAGGGCACTCCGTGGCGATGGACGCGACGTATACCCAAGTGCCTCTGACGCGCTATTTGAAGACGCGACGCACCGACGTCATCGGCTTGATTAATAAAGAGAGACCGCTCATCCCCGAAGTCATCAAGAACATAGACGAGAAGAGATTACAGAAGGGCGAGTTGCTATCGTGGCAGAGCGGGGATATCTCCATAATATCCTGGAAAGACGCCGAACTGACAACGATAGCGTCCACATACCACAAGCCCGACATGGTGTTAGTCGCTCAGAACAGCCTCAGCCACATGCTACCGAGGATCCCCCTGGCGCTGCACGACTACAACAAATGCAACGTCGACAAAGACAAAAAGATGTCCTACACCATGGAGAGGAAGCGCGGCCTCAAATGGTACATCAAGATATTCCGGAGACTCCTGAACTCGAGCATCTTGAACGCTTACGTCCTGTACCAGTCCAACTGCAACGCCTCGAAGCCGATGAGCCACAGGAGCTTCCGCTACGAGCTGGCGGAAAACTTGGCTGCGAGATACGGCGTCAATAAAGCGACCGCACAACCGGTGTCGAGGAGTGGCGAGGTGCGCCTGGACGGCAAGAGCGACCACCACCCCGCGCACACGGAGATGCCCAGCGGCAAGAACAGGCGCAGTCGCCGCCGCTGCGGCCGCTGCCAGGCGCTCGGACGCCGCAGCCAAGTGACGGTCATGTGCGCCAAGTGCCAAGTCGGCCTCTGCATCGGCGCCTGCTGGAAGGAATACCACACGGTCAAGTGTTTGAACAAAGAGAAACCCAAGAAGAGAGGGAAGCTCTGTAGATAATGGAGGAGTTAGGATCGATGTTTTCAATTCAGCGGCAACCTAGAACTCGTCTTATGCCGCGTTCGCCGACTGGGCGTATAGTTCTTGAAGTTTGATGTTAACATTTAATCTGACAGACTAATGTCTTGCGAAACAATTACAGTTTTGGCACATCTAGGAGGGGCTCGGGGCCCTTCGTTCTAGAATCTAGATTATGCTTTTGAGAAAAATTGCAATTAAAATTCAAATGAGTGCGCCAAAATATGGTCCCGGGAGCGGGAGACAGCCAGGTGCTCTATTTATTTTGGTAGGCAGCAGTGGGAATTTGCCGCATTGACACAAATGTGCAAAATGGCGACTGCCACGCGAAAGGTGAGTCAAAGTCAAAGTCAAAGTGATTTATTCTTCAATTTAGGCATATTACATGCACCTATGAATGTCGATAAACTACCACCGGTTCGGTTCGGAAAGAAAACCTCTGCCTCGAGAAGAACCGGCGTAAAAAACTCGGCGAGGTGTCATTTTTTCAAAACAGTATACAATATATCATTTCAGTATCAGAGTATTATAAAATTTTAAAATTACATTGCTACAGTAGAAAGCCTATTTATTTTACGACAGGTTTCTAGTGCAGGATTTTATCGCTGCCAAATATCCCTATCCATGATGTAGTCGTTTATCTCATAATATGCTTTTGAAATAAGTGTCCGTTTTACGACAGATTTGAATTTAGAGTCAGTAAGTTCGCTAATGTGTTTTGGAATTTTATTATAGAATTTTATACAATTTCCCAAGAACGACTTTTTCGCTTTTACTAGCCTGTAAAAAGTTGTTTTGAGCTTCCCTGCGCTTCTGGTAACCTTGGGCCTATCAGTGTTTGTTGGGTAGTTGTATAAATTCTTCCTAACATACATTATTATTTCAAATACGTATAGCGACGGCAGTGTTAGAATATCTGTTTCCTTGAAAAATTCTCTTAATGACTCACGCGACCCGAGGTTATAAATTGCTCTAACAGCCCTTTTTTGTAAAATAAATACAGTCTCAATATCTACCGCTGATCCCCATAAAATAAGAGTGTTAGGTATAACTAGAGGCTACTAAATTATAATAGTAGATTGTATGACAAGGGACTAAAGTGAGCCATATTACCACGAGATGGTTATTTTCCCGAGCGAAGTGAGGGAAAATATTTCGAGGGGTAATATGGCTTTTAGACCAGAGTTATAATCTTTACTTTTCACTTCGACTGCGAGAAAATCCACAATCAATAACAAATTCCACGGCGAAAAAATTGTTCAATTTAGCGGCATATTTTTTTTTACTAAACTGCTTTGACACAGATACAAAATATTGACTCCACGAATAAACGCCTCTGACCGTCTACAGGCGCATCCAAACTACGCCAGTCTATCCCGCTCAATCTCATAGCTTATGCCGCCATGCAGTCAACCACGCTTGAACGTTTGGACGCGCTATTAACGGTCAGAGGCGTTTTTGTTTAATGATCTGGAATTAGGGAGGGACTAAGAAGACCTAATGATTGAAAGGTATTCTGTTGTCTGATTGGTCGATTTGAATATGTAGCTGTATTCTGGTTGGTTGATAGCAAAGAGAAATGTTTTTTGAAAGAGTTGTGATTGATGGATTTAATATGGCGAAGTGTTTTGATTGGTCAAATTAAATGTTTTAAAAATCATAAATATGTATACATATTTTCCCTAGGGGCTAAATGTACCACTTTAGCCCCGCTTGCTAAGCCTAATATGACACACTTTTCGAGCATGAGAAGTGAAAAGATTGTACAATAGCGCCATCTCTGAACTCAATGAAATTCTTTATGGCGCTAGCAGCGTTGCGATTGGTCGATGCGCTGGCACGCGGAATGCGTAGTGATGGGACATGTTCACTACACGCGTCCTAACTGGTAGATACCGTAATTTATTGTTGGTAAATTATAGGTACTTAGTGTATATTAATATGTTCGCGGAGGCGCGCGTGGCGTGCTTCCCCGCGAGCATGCGCGCGCGCAGTGCTGGCTCGTGCGGAGAGTGCGCGCCAGCCAAAACGCCGTTCTATCCATGATAGCGGACAAATTAGACTGCCCATACATCCGGCATTGTTGTGACAGACATGTCCCAGCAAGATTAATCGGCTGTAGCTAATCTTAATTATGTAAAATTTTATTTTATTTATTTTAAGTCAATTTAATTTTTTATTGACATTATATTGAGTTTTTAATTTTAATTGTATTTTTGATAGTATGGATAAAAAAATTATGTATTATGAGTTTAAGTTACTCGAAGTAAATGATTTGAATTTGAATTTGAATTAAAATGGTAAGAAAACGATCAGAATCAGAATAAGAATATTTATTTTGTTAAACATAGATTACAGTGAAAGATGTTACATGAACAGATATATCGGCGAACTATCATTATTACTTATGTACCTAAAAATTATAAAAATAAAAAACCGGCCAAGTGCGTGTCGGACCACGCACAACGAAGGGTTCCGTGCCTATTAAGAAGGTCGTATCGTCACAGAAATCTTACGGCACTTACGTCCTTTACTTCTTGGCTGATTTTTAGGGTTCCGTAGCCAAAATGGCAAAAACGGAACCCTTATAGTTTCGTCATGTCCGTCTGTCCGTCTGTCCGTCTGTCCGTCTGTCCGTCTGTCCGTCTGTCCGTCTGTCCGTATGTCACAGGCATTTTACTCGAAAACTATAAGGTGTATTTGAATAAAATTTTGAGGATAGGTGTATTTTGTTAGCCGCTACATAGTTTTGTAATTAAAATGACAAAAAAACATTTTTTTAGGGGTGCACTCCATACATAAAACTAAAAGTCAAAAAATTTTTTTTCATTGTGACCCCCCGTGTGGCACATCAATCGATAGGCCTTTCAAAATAAATATAAGGTTTCTTAGCATTTTTTTTGATTAAGTGAATAGGGTCGGAGATAATCGCCCCGAAAGTCACTAAAATTCTGTCCCCCCCCCTCTAATTTTTGAACGGTATATTTTAAAAATATGGAAAAATTCATGGACATAGGCCTTATTAAATTCTATCACCGAAAATTGTTTTGAACAAGATCGGTTAAGAGGTTTTCGAGATATTGCTGAAAAACTGCCTTCCTCAAAGAAAAGGACGTAAGTGCCGTAAAATTTCTGTGACGATACGACCTTTTTAATAGGCACGGAACCCTTCGTTTTGCGTGGTCCGACACGCACTTGGCCGGTTTTTAAACATAAGTAGCTACAGTGGAGTTCTCCAATATCTATACAGACAACCTTTCAAAAATATCTACACATGTGTCTTATGTCGCTAATAATAAAGCCTAATATTGTAGAACTCGACTGTACCTATATCATAATTCGCTTATATATTTTAACTGAAGTTGCGTCTAAAATTATGCATTCCAGATAATAAATGGTCGTGTATTCGTTCTTAAACATTATTTTTCTTTCTCACTGCTATTTAATGTCCCTATCTTGACTTTTAGGTTAAGGTGAATGTCCACCAGAGGTGTGCGAGGTTGCGAGGCGGTGAGGTGAGCGACTAAGTATGGGATCGCCCACGCCTGTAATAACGCGCGCGGGGACCACTGCCCGTTCCCAATCATTCATGGTTATTCTAATTACTGGGTGCCTCAAACCAACTCATTTTGGCTACCGGCGCTCAGCCAGATCCTACCGGCGCTCAGCCACGTCCTACCGGCGCTCAGCCAGATCCTACCGGCGCTCATAATAATTAATGTAAAATATTGAAAAAAAAATATATATAGAAAATGTATAGAACAGTAGCACGACGGGATGAAAAACACAAAGCATAAAACGCGACACGGTTGGGATGTTAAAAGTGCTGGATGGGTTAGGGTTGGGATTTTTGGAGCGTCAACAAATAGCTTTTAAGCTGGCGCTTAAAGGTATACTTGCTAGACGCTCCTTGGATAGGTGGAGGGAGATCATTCCAACACTTGGACGCCGCGAACCTAAAACTTCCTCGAAACGCCGCGGTCCGATGCTCTGGCACCAGAATCATCGCCTTACACCTACGCGCACTCATTTGTAGGTGATAGGTCAAAATAATTCTCACAAAGACGGGTTTGATTTTTAGGGTTCCGTAGCCAAAATGGAAAAAAACGGAATCCTTATAGTTTCGTCATGTCCGTCTATCCGTATGTCACAGGCATTTTACTCGAAAACTATAAGGTGTATTTGAATCAAATTTTGAGGATAGCTGTATTTTGTTAACCGCTACATTGTTTTGTAATTCAAATGACTAAAAATTTTTTTTAGGGGCGGACTACATAAATAATAATAATAAAATAAAATTGATTTAATTCAGGCAGAAACCCATATTTTTACATTTTAACAATATCAATTATAATTATAATAATAACGAATTTGACATAAATAATAACTATTACATATTTGCGACACTGGGTAAAGATCATTACTTTATTTGGCCAGTGATGATCTTTACCCAGTGTTTTGTCATAGGGCAGTCCAGTCGCTCAGCAAACATACCCAGGATGGTGTTAGAACTGCCGCGCACTCTGTTCAACAGAGACGCAACTCTCTTCCTTCTGATTGCGTGGAAGCCATCAGTGTGCGCCTCTGCGAACATACCTGACGCGCTACAGCGTCGCGGCAGTTTCATCAGCATCCTGAATATGTTATTATACTGGACCCTGAGCGTATTGTACGTGCGCTGCGTATGACTCACCCACAGGCTGCTGGTGTAGAAGGTCTGGCAATAAGCCCTAAACAATGTGACTTTAACTTCCTTCGTACACCGAGCAAACCTGCGGGCTATCATGTTGCCTCGCACGGCTAGGGCCCTCCTCTCTCTCTCTATATCCGTATCATCTCTCAAGTCCGGCGTGACCATATGACCCAGATATTTAAAATGGTCTGCTACCTTTAGAGCTACGCCGTCCAACACTACCGGAGGTACAACTGTCGGATTATATTTACTTGTTTTAAATATAACAACTTCACTCTTTTTAGAGTTGTACCTCAGGCCATGCTGCTCTGCATAGCTCTCGCATTTGCTAACCAGCTGCCTTATTGCATTGATGGAGGGGCCCAGCAGCACCATGTCATCAGCGTAGCTAATGTTATTGACACTGACACCGTCAATATGACATCCCACATGCGTACTGCTGAGCTCCTCGATCAACTGGTTAACATAAAGGTTGAACAGAATAGGCGACGACAGCCCCCCTTGTCTGACACCACACTGAAGCTTATACTCCTCGGACATTGTACTCACCCATCTCACCTGATTGACCTGGTTGCCATACCAGTATTTTAAAAGTGTAATGCATTCTGCTGGCACGGTTGTACGGCTTAGTTTTTCCCACAACAGGTGGTAGGCGACCAGGTCAAACGCCTTGGACAGGTCCAAGAAGCAGGCATAAATCGGTGTTTTCCTGTCCTTGTAGTACCCGACAGCCCGCTTAAGACACACAATCGCCGTTTCCGTAGACAAACCGGGTCTAAACCCAAATTGTGCATCATGCAGTTTTATGTGTTCTTTAAGCTGTTCATTAAGCAGGCTATCGAGCACCTTTGAGGTAATAGTGGCTAGTGAAATGGGCCTATAGTTTGTGATGTCAGACACGTCCCCCGTTCTGTTCTTGGCTATAGGTACAACAACCGTCCTCATGAGATGATCCGGCAGATACGCATGTCGCAGGCACAACGTAAAGAACATAGCCAACACGCGAGGAAGATGGACTCCAGCGTATTTGAGATGTTCAATGCTGAGACCATCGTGCCCCGGAGACTTACCGCGCTGCATGGCCTTAATGACTACTGCCACATTTTTGGCAGAGAATCTAACAGTACTGCCTCCCACAATGGTCCCACCATCGAAAACCTCCTGCTGTCCACTTTCAAGAGGTGATTTTACTGTGAACAGCTCTCTAAAGTTGTTGGCTATGTCCTTGGAATCAACCACGCCACCGATGCTCACAGGGACCCCGGGTCCCACGTTAAGTTGCTTGGTGTTTTTCCAGAAGCCTTTGAAGTCCTTCGCTGCATGGTTCATTGCTAGGATGTCTGCTTTTATTTGAGCCTGCCTATCCTGACACCATTGCAGCTTGGACTTAAAAAGCCGCCTACTCTGACACATGTCCTCATAAATAGGCCCTGAGGAGGGCTTCGCAGCCTCTACCCACGTTAGAAATTTTTGCCGTGCGTCCCTGTGAGCACAGGCTACGTGTTTATTCCACCCCACAATATATCCCCTCTTCCTTTTACATTTCTTTTTCTTGTTTGACCGCCTGGCTGCGTTAGTTATAATATCAATTATTTCATTATACAATTTGTCCAATACTAATCTATGTTCTAAACTACTACACATACTATCAGCACACAACATTAACTCAGAGGGAAAGTGCAACCCCTTCAGTCGATCATGACAAAGGTTATGATACATTTCAACCTCATCACCCTGCCTATCCCCCCAGATTACACCGTCATGTACTAAACTAAGTAAAATTTTTTTCCCTCTCAAAATAAATATAAGGTTTCTCAGCAATTTTTTTGATTAAGTGAATAGAGTCGGAGATAATCGCCCTGAAAGTCACTAAAATTCTGTCCCCCCCCTCTAATTTTTGAACGGTGTATTTTAAAAATATGAAATAATTCATGGCCATAGGGATTATTAAGTTCATTCACCGAAAATTGTTTTGAACAAGATCGGTTCAAAGGTTATCGAGATATTGCTGAAAAGCTGTCTTCCTCAAAGAAAAGGACGTAAGTGCCGTAAGATTTCTGTGACGATACGACCTTTTTAACAGGCACCGAACCCTTCGTTCTTTGTTTGTATTTTTTTGACATACTAAAAATATAACGCTGCAAAACGCGTAATTTGAAAAATTCCAAGATATATAAACAATCGTGTGTGGTATCAAATTACAGGAAATTACACACTTAAAAAGGTTATGAGGTTGATTTTATAAAATTAAAATGTCTGAAATACTGAAAGATTTTTCAACGTAGAAAATTGTTTTTTAGGGTTCCGTACCCAAAGGGTAAAAACGGGACCCTATTACTAAGACTTCGCTGTCCGTCCGTCTGTCTGTCACCAGGCTGCATCTCAAGAACCGTGATAGCTAGAGAGTTGAAATTTTCACAGATTATGTATTTCTGTTGCCGCTATAACAACAAATACTAAAAAACCGGCCAAGTGCGAGTCGGACTGGGGCTCCCATGTACAACAGACATGATTTTTTTGCCGTTTTTATAGATAATGGTACGGAACCCTTCGTGCGCGGTTTTTTTTGATCTCTACTATAAAGCAGTACCTCAACTAGTCTCTGAAAACATTATTAGACCTGCGCTCCATTAATAACCAGCTGTACGTGAGCGATAGTGTCACTGATTGGCGCGTTCAGGAGAATGTACACCTCGGAGGTGTGTGAACAGAGTTTAGCCAAAGTGGCAAGAGGGACCGGGTGATATTATCATTAATCAAACACACCTTCCAAGAACATTATAATTATAATATAATACATGTCACTTCAAAATAATAATGACACAGCTTCATCATCATCGTCATCATATCAGCCGAAAGACGTCCACTGCTGGACATAGGCCTCCCCCAAAGAGTGCCACAATGACCGGTCCCGCGCCACCCGCATCCAGCGGACTCCAGCGACCTTTACCAGGTCATCAGTCCACCATGTGGGGGGCTACGCCGCGCCTTGTCGCCACTCGAGAACCTTTCCGCCCCAATGGCCATCGGTTCTACGTGCGATGTGCCCCGCCCACTGCCACTTAAGTTTAGCGATTCGGAGGGCTATATCGGTTACCTTGGTCCTGCTGCGGATAGCCTCATTTCTGATGCGATCACGCAGAGAAACTCCCAGCATAGCCCTCTCCATTGCCCTTCGGGTGACTTTGAGCCTTCTTATGAGGCCCATAGTAAGCGACCACAATGACACGGCTTGCTTAAATGTAATTGACAAAGTAAATATCCGCTACATTACTAAAATTATGTTGACATACGTGTTCAAATACTGTAACAATTATATGTTCAATTATACAAAACAATCATTATTTATACAAGAGGTACGAATTGTATGACGCAGAAAAATAAGTAGACCATTTGCATATTTACTGAATAAGTTTGGCATACCTGCATAAATAAATATACTTAATACATTATTTACCGCCGGAAAAATATCGGATTATTGTTTTTGGTTTAATATCAATGACTTGCCGAAGGTAACGAATCATAATACTAGATTGTATGACAAGGGGCTAAAATAAGCCATATTGCCACGAGATGGTTATTTTCCCGAGCGAAGTGAGGGAAAATAGTTCGAGAGGTAATATGGCTTTTAGACCAGAGTTATACACTCTACTTTTCACTTTGACTGCGAGATAATAGTTACAACAATCAATAATAAATTCCACGGCGAAAAGATTGTCTATTTGGCGGCATGCTTTTTCCGTAGCCAAAATGGCAAAAATGGAACCCTTATAGTTTCGTCATGTCCGTCTGTCCGTATGTCACAGGCATTTTACTCGAAAACTATAAGGTGTATTTAAATAAAATTTTGAGGTTAGGTGTATTTTGTTAGCCGCTATGTAGCTAGCTGTAATTAAATGACAAAAAAATTAAAGGCACAACGCATAAAACTGACTCAATTTTTTTTTTCATTGTAAGCCCATGTGTGTAATAGGACTTTCAAAATAAATATAAGGTTTCTAAGCAATGTCTTTGATTAAGTGAATAGAGTCGGAGATAATCGCCCCGAAAGTCACTAAAATTCTGTCCACCCCTCTAATTTTTGAACGGTGTATTTTAAAAATATAAATAAAAATCATGGACATAGGGACTATCAAATTATTTTGAACAAGATCGGTTCAAAGGTTTTCAAGATATTGCTGAGAACCTGCCTTCCTTACAGAAAAGAACGTAAGTGCCGTAAGATTTCTGTGACGATACTACCTTTTTAATGGGCACGGAATCCTTCGTTTTGCGTGGTCCGACACGCACTTGGCCGGTTTTTATAAATGACTAGCTTCTGCCCGCGACTCCATACAAACTTTGCACCCCTATTTAACCCGCTTAGGGGTGAGTTTTTCCGAAACCGTAAAATTACTTTTCTTTTATTTTAATACAAAGTTTCATGTTTCTCCCTTAAAATTTTACTCCATCTCCATACAAACTTTCAACCCCCTTTTACCAATTTTCAAAAATCCCTTCTTAGTGGGTACTTAAGTTATATATTCTACGTATTGTGAAAAAAAATCAGCTTTCTCGGTTCAACGGTTTGGGCTGGGCGTTGATTTAAGTGAGTGAGTCAGTCAGTCAGGACTTTTACGTTTATATATATATATATATATATATCGGCGTATTGTCTCCCATTGTAATAAAGAGGTGGGTTTCAATTGGATAGAGAATAACACTTTCACTGATTAAAACACTGATTTAATGTCATCATCAATATCTTAGTCAAATTTACAGTATTAATTAACTTTTATTTAAACTAAACTAATCAATAGTACATTACTGCAGACGCCGTGAAAGAAGGGCTTGCCGGGTGAGTAAGGTATAGACCGGATAGTGATACGAAGCCGGTGGTAAGCCTTTTCACGGCCAGGCATGTATAGTGCTTTTCTCAAACATATGCAATGAAATAAAACAATGCACCACTCACAATAGTACATTAATTTTCCCTCCAATCCTCCATACTTAATGTTTTTTTTTACGAAAGTCGTCCGTATTTCGCGTGTGTAGTGTTTGAGTAGACCCTATTAGGGCCATTATACATAACCTGATAATAAGAATCTTAATTTCTATAATGAATAAAATAAATGCAGAGGATTTTAAATATTGTCTATGGTCTCTGGTGACTTACGTATAGATAACATTTTAATTTATTCATCAACACATTAAATCATACAGATTTGTTTTCTTAATAAAGGTTCGTGTGTAATAGACATTACCGCGGATATTTTTGGTCCGATAACCATTCAGCCACTAGAAAAAATAAAAAAATCAGCTGTTTAGCTTGTTGATGAACACAGACGCCATGTTAACATAAAAATTAAAAAAAAAATACTTCCCGGCCTAGGCCTTCAATTTTGTATGAAATTCCTTTACAGTTCTCTCGAGTTGTTCCGTCCGAAACGTGATACTTTGAAGCCTGTTATAACGCACGTAAGGACGACATTTCATTGCATGTTTGAGAAAATGATATTTATTAGCAGTATGGCAACGACTGCACCAGGCCAGCTCTAAGGCAAGAATCCCGCCACTAGCGCCATTCAGTCTATTTATAACCTCGAGGCCCAGGTGCGAGGTGTCGGCATGACGCCGCAGTGGCGTGATCGGTGAGGCCAGGTGCACTGGTGCAGGTGTTGTTTACACCGAGTTGAATTTTAGATTATGATATATGCTGTCATGAAGAAGTTTAGTTGAGTGTGAGGTAGTGCACGTCCTCAGTGGGGTCCGGGGGCGCGAGCCCCGGCCGGGGCTCCGCGGCGGGCCCCGGGGCCGGCGGCGCGGGCCGGGGCTCCCCCGCGGGCCCCGGCCCCGGCGGCCCCACGTCCGGGAAGGGCAGACTCTCCTCCGATTCAGAACAGTTTGATTCAAGCTCGACCGTCTCTGGCGCGTCTTGATCTTGCTTCTTCTTTCTTCTATTTCTGAAACAACACACTAGTGTAAGGCTGCTTACAACAATATCATCATCATCATCATCATATCAGCCCAAAGACGTCCACTGCTGGACATAGGCCTCCCCCAAAGAGTGCCACAATGACCGGTCCTGCGCCACCCGCATCCAGCGGACTCCAGCGACCTATACCAGGTCATCGGTCATCATATATTCTCAACCCCGAAGTCTACTTTTTTGACCGCATCGCGCCGCTATTTGGAGTCCATTGTTACCGCTAGCACCATTAACATGAATTGAGACAGAAGGTACCGACAATTATATAAGGATTAAATTAATGAATATAAAATGTAAAAATTGTACTGTGATTGACATATATAGTAATATAATTTAATATGATGTAATGTACCTAATTAAATATAACCCAATGTAATAATATAAATATAAATAGTTAGTAGTTAGAATAGTTATAATTGAAATGTAATTGAACATACGTAATACATAATATTAACAATTAGCACGTAAGGATTATCTGTCAGTGCTAATTTTATTTAATAATAAACAATAAACAATCAGTCCCAAGGATCGGATACCGGTATTTTCACCATACAAAAATACCGGTTTTATTTCGTTCAATTTCGTTCTTTGGTTTATAATATCATTTTTGATCGGGCTGTCTAATAATACGAAAATGTTACCTAAATACACGATAGAGTCCTACATTAAGAGCCTAAAATAATTCAAAATATTAGACTACTTCGGGGACGTTTGAAAAAACCGGTTCCGATCCATGATCAGTCCACCTTGTGGGGGGCCTACCCACGCCGCGCCCTCCGGCACGTGGTCGCCACTCGAGAACCTTTCCGCCCCAACGGCCATCGGTTCTACGTGCAATGTGCCCCGCCCACTGCCACTTAAGTTAACAACACGACAATATATTATATAGTTTTAGTACTGTAACAACAATTTTGCATACCAATTATGGTTAAACATATAAACCTAATGTACATACTTATGATTGTAATAGATTAGATTATTTATTGCTGACATTATATTTTACAAATTTTCTTTGTATAATAAATAAAATGAATTCACAGAAAGCCTTGTATAAAACACCTTGTATCTGGTAATGTTTAATGCAAATAAAGTTTATTCTAATTCTTATTCTTCTTGTGTACTCGTACTCTCCCCACGCTTGTAAAGAACACTAGGCAGGTATTGAGATTTCTTGCGTTTCCGTGTTGCTCGGGAGCGCTTTAATGTATATTTACTTCTGTTCTGTGTATGTGGTGCCGCGCGCCGCCGACGACACACCGCGTTGGCCGGTTGTTTAGCGCGTATTACAAGTTTTTTGTATGGGGACACCACTTATTTTTTGACTTAACTTTATTTTTATATTTCTGTTTTATAGCAAATATAATAATACATATATTGGGATAGTTTCAAATATCTGCTTGTACCGGTTGTATAGGGACCCCCCTATTTTTTAACTTTTTTTATTTTTAGTTTTTTCCTACGCTTACACACAATTACCGAGCTGGATTCCAAATGTCATCCTTCTAGGTCATCTGGAAGTAGGTTAGGTTTAGGTACTATATGTCAGTCATTACTAAAATTTACGACTTTTTGACCTTCATATCTTTAAAACCGAATGAAATTTGGGCTTCTAGATGTCCTTATGGATATAATTAAACACACGTAGTTTTATGTGTTTATTACGTTAAAGAGGTTTTGAGTTATAGAAGGGTCAAAAGTGGCACCAAGTGGTTCGTGTAATATTACACTCGGCGCTGGCTAGCCATTTCCTTTGCTTGAACTTGGCTTGACACGCTGCCGCGTGTCTAGATCAAACAACTCGAATGGCCCGTTGCTAACCGCTTCGATAAGACTGCTTGTGACTAACTCTTTGAATAAGGTTGTATGTTCTGTGATTACCTCTTTGAATAAGGCTGCCCATGATTACCTCCTTGAATAAGGCTGTATATACTGTGATTACCTCTTTGGATAAAACTGTTTGTGATTATCTCTTTTAATAAGGCTGTATGTGCTGTGCTTACCTCTTTGCATAGGGCTGTGTGTACTGCGATTACCTCTTTGGAAAGGGCTGAATGTGCTGTGTTTACCTCATTGGATAGAGTTATATGTGCTGGGCGGGGCACATTGCACGTAGAACCGATGGCCGTTGGGGCGGTGCGGTTCTCGAGTGGCGACCACGCACCGGAAGGCGCGGCGTGGGGAGGCCCCCCACAAGGTGGACTGATGACCTGGTGAAGGTCGCGGGAGTCCGCTGGATGCGGGTGGCGCAGGACCGGTCAATTTGGCACTCTCTGGGGGAGGCCTATGTCCAGCAGTGGACGTCTTTCGGCTGATATCATGATGATGATGATATGTGCTGAGCTTACTTCTTTGGATAGGACTGCTTGTGATTAACTTTTTGGACGGGGCTGTTTCTGCTGTGTTTACCTCTTTGGAAGGAACTTAATGTGTTGTGATTACCTCATTGGATAGAGCTGTGTGTGATGTGCTTACCTCTTTGGATAGGGCTGTGTGTGATGTGCTTACCTCTTGGGATAGGGCTGTGTGTGATGTGCTTACCTCTTTGGATAGGGCTGTGTGTGGTGTGCTTACCTCTTGGGATAGGGCTGTGTGTAATGTGCTTACCTCTTGGGATAGGGCTGTGTGTGATGTGCTTACCTCTTTGGATAGGGCTGTGTGTGGTGTGCTTACCTCTTGGGATAGGGCTGTGTGTGATGTGCTTACCTCTTTGGATAGGGCTGTGTGTGGTTTGCTTACCTCTTGGGATAGGGCTGTGTGTGATGTGCTTACCTCTTTGGATAGGGCTGTGTGTGATGTGCTTACCTCTTTGGATAGGGTTGTGTGTGGAGTGCTTACCTCTTGGGATAGGGCTGCTTGAGGTGGAATGTTCTGTAGTGCAGCTTCATGCTGTTGCTCTGCGTGAACCGTTTGTCGCACTCGCTGCATTGGAATGGCTTCTCCCCGGTGTGCGTCTATACAAACAATTATAAGGGTTAGTGAAAAGTCATTATGTCGAGACGGTTCTTAGTTATATAAATAAATAAATAATAAATAAATAAATAAATATTAGGGGACATTCTTACACAAATCGAACTAGCCCTATAGTAAGCTCAATAAGACTTGTGTTATAGGTACTAGACGACGATATATATAATAGATATAAATACTTAAATACATAGAAAACATCCAAGACTCAGAAACAAATATTCATGCTCATCACACAAATATTTGCCCTTACCGGGATTCGAACCCAGGACCTTCAGCTTCGTAGGCAGCGTCACTACCCACTAGGCTAACCGGTTGTCTAAATATTGAAGGTGTTTTAAATTTCAGATGTATGTAGTTAGCACCAGGGACAAGCTCTTAATGTAGGACTCTTATCATGTATTTTAGTAACATTTTCGTATTATTAGACCTGCCTGATTAAAAATTATATTATAAACCAAAGAACGAAATAATACCGGTATTTCTGCATGGTGAAAATACCGGTATCCGATCCCTGGTTAGCACACGCTTCAATTGCTGGCTTTACTTTTGCACCATCAACTATCTGATGAGAAGGTTGTATTGAATTCAAGCACGATAGTTAAGCTTTTAACGTGCCAGAATTAAAAAAAAAACCGGCCAAGCGCGAGTCGGACTCGCGCACGAAGGGTTCCGTACCATTATCTATAAAAACGGCAAGAAAATCATAGTCACCAGTAGATGTCGCTTGAGGCCGACGCTGGAGTGGAACTGGCGCGCGCAGCTGCGGCACGGGAACACGGCCGCCCGCGAGTGCATGTTCTGGTGCACCGCCACGCTGCCGGGCTACGAGAAACCCAACACTATAAGCCGTATGCCGCCAGCGTTTACCACCAATAGGGACGTCGACACCAAATATAACTACAACTTACAAAAGTTGAAAAACCCCCGATTTTTTCATTTCAAAGCTCAATATCTCGAAAACGGCTGAACCGATTTTGATAAAACATGGCTAAGAACACTCGGGTTAAAATTATCTATGACACAAAAAAAACCGCATTCGAATCGGTCCATCCGTTTGGGAGCTACGATACCGCAGACAGATACACAGAGACGTTAAACTTATAACACCCCTCTCCTTGTCAAATGGAGAACGGGGGATTAAACGACCACCTTCATATGAAACGATTGTCATTTACTATGACGTCACGATCTTCGAGCGTTTTCTCTCTCTAACAAGCAATATTAAAACGATTGTAGCTTCGTAATTTTGTGAGATATCTGAGTGGGAAGACAATTCCAGCTGTTAGAGTGGTTACACACGGCGATCGCAACACTAGATTCTTATCATAGTACATCTAAATCAGCTTCATTTGAGTAATGGCAATGAAGTCTATTTGTCTATGGGCTCATAAGTATAGTACTCATCAATATAGTACAACTGCTTTTTTTTTAAGATTCAAAATTCGTACAGCACATTTGAAAAAGGTTTGTTTTCGTTTACAATAATAACAACAATCTTTTCAAATTAAAACAATTTTTTACTTGGGTACATATTTTGAATCTAGATTGACCATTAAATCTTAAGACACGTTCGTTTACAAAATAAAAATAAATACCAACATTTTATCATCTTAATAATATTTTTGACATTAAGATTTACTTGAACACAACCACATTATTCGTAATTAAGAACTGTCTTATTGTTTCTTGTCTACTATGCTATCAAGTTGATGTAACGTCTTCAAAATTTAAAAAAATTGCAACACTGTCAAATGTTAATAGGCTTTTGTGAATATACCAAGAAATATACTTTAAACAGTTAAAATGAGTGAAACTGGGAGTGACGAGAAAAAGCTGTCATAGAAAAAGTAATGTATGCAACAGCTCATAATTGGTTCTTAAAATTCTCGGATCTTTTATTACAAAACTCGACTACGTCTCGTTTTGTAACTTCGACCCTTGAATTTTGAGAACCTTTATTATAGAACTGTTGCATAAACTACTATAATTTAACTCGCAAGAGTAAACTACGTACTTGTATTTCCACCAACAAATAGTCGAGCCGAAAGTACTAAGCGAACAAAGAGTTGAAATGAACTCGCTCAGTTCTTGAGAGCGGACCGGTGTCATTACGGAGCCTGAACGGACTCGCAATGGAAAATTACATAGGAGCGTTTCTACAGAGAAATAGACGAGCGGAGCGAGTCAAACTAGTTAAAATGAGTCCGCTGCGTCAAGGTCCGGCCGGCTAGCTCGAAAAGTACTCGTTGCTGTCTCTGTCATTGCTGTGATAGTTGAACGACTGACGAGTCGTGTTTTTCCGTGTATCGAGATGAAGCGATTTATTTTTCATCACACTTGCTCGTCAATGGCGTTATTACTTGCGAGCGTGCAGAGCAGTTATAGCCGTTTTACCTCTCACGGGCTGTTAAGTTTAGTTTTAAAATAATAGAACCCTCTGATTGGCTTAAGCAAATCTGGTTGCTGTGTGATTGGTTGAATAAAAAAATCTAGTTGGTCAAGACGCCCCGCCCCGCAAGAATACTGCTCTGTGATTGGTTGAAATATTAAACTGCGCGCTCTACTAGCACTGATCTGGAAGTGAAGTTGTCAATTTTTGATTGGTGCTGCTGTATGAAACTTACATTTTTCTGTCTTTTGTTGTTATTTATTTCCTCGCAAATGTGATGAAAAACATTGTGTATAACACGGGCGTAAGAATATTGCAAACTCGAGTCATCAAAAGCCCTCCGCCTTCGGCGTCGGGCTTCCGATAGACTCTCGTTAGCAATATTACACTTACGCCCCTCGTTAAACAATGTACTAGAAGCTGTTCGACCATTCCGCTCGTGGCCGCAACACCATAGTAGGGAAATACCAGATTGCCGGATGCACCCGCATTAATTTAATATCGCATTCCCATAATACCACATTTTCTATTCACCGGCATCGTTTATTAACAGATTTTCAGAAAACCACATTCTCAATGCAAATGATTCCGTTAATACAACATACCAATAATATCAGATTTCGAAAATACCCGACTGGCAAAAACCAAAACTTGATACACCAGTTGATCAATTTAGCGGATAGCTTAAATACCAAATTGTCAGTTTATGAATGAATGAATGAAAGTAGATTGTATGACAAGGGGCTAAAATAAGCCATATTACCACGAGATGGATATTTTCCCGAGCGAAGCGAGGACTAAAAAACACCTGATGTTTGATTGGTCGATTTTAATATGTAGCTGTATTCTGGTTGGTTGATAGCAAAGAGAAATGTTTTTTGAAAGAGTTGTGATTGGTGGATTTAAATTATTTGGAATTAGGGACTAAAAAACACTTTTTTTTTAGTCCCTAAAAGTTTGATTGGTCGATTTGTAGGTATTCTGGTTGGTTGATAGCAAAGAGAAATGTTATTTGAAAGAGTTGTGATTGGTGGATTTAATATGGTGAAGTGTTTTGATTGGTTAAATTAAATGTGTTAAAAATCATAAATATGTATACATATTTTCCCTAGGGGCTAAATGAACTACTTTAGCCCCGCTTATTAAGCCTAATATGACACACTTTTCGAGCATGAGATGTGAAAAAGCATTTATTTCAAGTTACACAAGACTCGTACAGTAAAAGTTTAAAATTAGACAATTCAGCACCTAGATCAAAGTTAATATTAATACAGATAGGCACTGTTAGAGACATGCATTTCACAACAGTGCCTTATACAGGGTGGCACATTTAGATCGGTCAGTATGGGAAAGTCTGAAACTATAAGACATGCGAGGATCTCTTCTTAGGAACCATGTCATCGATTTTAGGAACAAGAAAAATTGCATTCATACATTTAAAAAAAAAACTTGTAATCAGCTCGGTAATTGAATATTCAAAAATGAAACTAACACTATTTCTATTTAGATATCGATTGTGTAGGTCTTAAGCAATAAATGTTACTACAAAACATGATGTCTAAAATTAATAAAAAGTCTTGTTTTCATGTCCTTCAGTAAGTTTTCGAAATGACCGCCATTTTTTTTCAATACAACATGTAACTCGTTTTATCAAATGTATGATTGCAGTTTTCCTTGTTACTAAAATCGAAGTCATGGTTCCTAAGAAGATATCTTTGTATTTCTTGTAGTTTCAAACTTTCCCATATTGACCGATCGAAATGTGCCACCCTGTATACGGAGAATGAAATCTGCCTGCTATCAAACGCAGGATGGGGTGGGGGCTGGCCGCGCGGCGCACCAGGGATGCGCTTGCGCATAGTTGCGTGGAAGCAGTCGACGCGCGCTTCTGCGGACATCCCTGATGCTGCAGGAGCCAGGCAGCCCCACCAGCACCCGAAACGCGTTGTTCAATTGGATCCGGAGCGCCCCGTAGGCCCGTTGCGTGTAGTAGTTTACCGTAATCCCGACACAGATGAAGTTCAACATATACAATACAATACAATACAAATACTCTTTATTGCACACCTCACACAAACAAAGCAGTACACAAAAATACCAGATTTTAAATTTTGCTCAGACCTCACAGATGTGTCGCTCCGCGGACGGGTAGAACGAGGTGCGAGGGTGCTCCGACGAGTGGTGCTTCATCAGTAATGTAGCATTAACGTACCGCGAGCGAGGCGCCGCAGACCTCGCAGATGTGTCGCTCCGCGGACGGGTAGAACGAGGTGCGAGGGTGCTCCGACGAGTGGTGCTTCATCAGTAATGTAGCATTAACGTACCGCGAGCGAGGCGCCGCAGACCTCGCAGATGTGTCGCTCCGCGGACGGGTAGAACGAGGTGCGAGGGTGCTCCGACGAGTGGTGCTTCATCAGTAATGTAGCATTAACGTACCGCGAGCGAGGCGCCGCAGACCTCGCAGATGTGTCGCTCCGCGGACGGGTAGAACGAGGTGCGAGGGTGCTCCGACGAGTGGTGCTTCATCAGTAATGTAGCATTAACGTACCGCGAGCGAGGCGCCGCAGACCTCGCAGATGTGTCGCTCCGCGGACGGGTAGAACGAGGTGCGAGGGTGCTCCGACGAGTGGTGCTTCATCAGTAATGTAGCATTAACGTACCGCGAGCGAGGCGCCGCAGACCTCGCAGATGTGTCGCTCCGCGGACGGGTAGAACGAGGTGCGAGGGTGCTCCGACGAGTGGTGCTTCATCAGTAATGTAGCATTAACGTACCGCGAGCGAGGCGCCGCAGACCTCGCAGATGTGTCGCTCCGCGGACGGGTAGAACGAGGTGCGAGGGTGCTCCGACGAGTGGTGCTTCATCAGTAATGTAGCATTAACGTACCGCGAGCGAGGCGCCGCAGACCTCGCAGATGTGTCGCTCCGCGGACGGGTAGAACGAGGTGCGAGGGTGCTCCGACGAGTGGTGCTTCATCAGTAATGTAGCATTAACGTACCGCGAGCGAGGCGCCGCAGACCTCGCAGATGTGTCGCTCCGCGGACGGGTAGAACGAGGTGCGAGGGTGCTCCGACGAGTGGTGCTTCATCAGTAATGTAGCATTAACGTACCGCGAGCGAGGCGCCGCAGACCTCGCAGATGTGTCGCTCCGCGGACGGGTAGAACGAGGTGCGAGGGTGCTCCGACGAGTGGTGCTTCATCAGTAATGTAGCATTAACGTACCGCGAGCGAGGCGCCGCAGACCTCGCAGATGTGTCGCTCCGCGGACGGGTAGAACGAGGTGCGAGGGTGCTCCGACGAGTGGTGCTTCATCAGTAATGTAGCATTAACGTACCGCGAGCGAGGCGCCGCAGACCTCGCAGATGTGTCGCTCCGCGGACGGGTAGAACGAGGTGCGAGGGTGCTCCGACGAGTGGTGCTTCATCAGTAATGTAGCATTAACGTACCGCGAGCGAGGCGCCGCAGACCTCGCAGATGTGTCGCTCCGCGGACGGGTAGAACGAGGTGCGAGGGTGCTCCGACGAGTGGTGCTTCATCAGTAATGTAGCATTAACGTACCGCGAGCGAGGCGCCGCAGACCTCGCAGATGTGTCGCTCCGCGGACGGGTAGAACGAGGTGCGAGGGTGCTCCGACGAGTGGTGCTTCATCAGTAATGTAGCATTAACGTACCGCGAGCGAGGCGCCGCAGACCTCGCAGATGTGTCGCTCCGCGGACGGGTAGAACGAGGTGCGAGGGTGCTCCGACGAGTGGTGCTTCATCAGTAATGTAGCATTAACGTACCGCGAGCGAGGCGCCGCAGACCTCGCAGATGTGTCGCTCCGCGGACGGGTAGAACGAGGTGCGAGGGTGCTCCGACGAGTGGTGCTTCATCAGTAATGTAGCATTAACGTACCGCGAGCGAGGCGCCGCAGACCTCGCAGATGTGTCGCTCCGCGGACGGGTAGAACGAGGTGCGAGGGTGCTCCGACGAGTGGTGCTTCATCAGTAATGTAGCATTAACGTACCGCGAGCGAGGCGCCGCAGACCTCGCAGATGTGTCGCTCCGCGGACGGGTAGAACGAGGTGCGAGGGTGCTCCGACGAGTGGTGCTTCATCAGTAATGTAGCATTAACGTACCGCGAGCGAGGCGCCGCAGACCTCGCAGATGTGTCGCTCCGCGGACGGGTAGAACGAGGTGCGAGGGTGCTCCGACGAGTGGTGCTTCATCAGTAATGTAGCATTAACGTACCGCGAGCGAGGCGCCGCAGACCTCGCAGATGTGTCGCTCCGCGGACGGGTAGAACGAGGTGCGAGGGTGCTCCGACGAGTGGTGCTTCATCAGTAATGTAGCATTAACGTACCGCGAGCGAGGCGCCGCAGACCTCGCAGATGTGTCGCTCCGCGGACGGGTAGAACGAGGTGCGAGGGTGCTCCGACGAGTGGTGCTTCATCAGTAATGTAGCATTAACGTACCGCGAGCGAGGCGCCGCAGACCTCGCAGATGTGTCGCTCCGCGGACGGGTAGAACGAGGTGCGAGGGTGCTCCGACGAGTGGTGCTTCATCAGTAATGTAGCATTAACGTACCGCGAGCGAGGCGCCGCAGACCTCGCAGATGTGTCGCTCCGCGGACGGGTAGAACGAGGTGCGAGGGTGCTCCGACGAGTGGTGCTTCATCAGTAATGTAGCATTAACGTACCGCGAGCGAGGCGCCGCAGACCTCGCAGATGTGTCGCTCCGCGGACGGGTAGAACGAGGTGCGAGGGTGCTCCGACGAGTGGTGCTTCATCAGTAATGTAGCATTAACGTACCGCGAGCGAGGCGCCGCAGACCTCGCAGATGTGTCGCTCCGCGGACGGGTAGAACGAGGTGCGAGGGTGCTCCGACGAGTGGTGCTTCATCAGTAATGTAGCATTAACGTACCGCGAGCGAGGCGCCGCAGACCTCGCAGATGTGTCGCTCCGCGGACGGGTAGAACGAGGTGCGAGGGTGCTCCGACGAGTGGTGCTTCATCAGTAATGTAGCATTAACGTACCGCGAGCGAGGCGCCGCAGACCTCGCAGATGTGTCGCTCCGCGGACGGGTAGAACGAGGTGCGAGGGTGCTCCGACGAGTGGTGCTTCATCAGTAATGTAGCATTAACGTACCGCGAGCGAGGCGCCGCAGACCTCGCAGATGTGTCGCTCCGCGGACGGGTAGAACGAGGTGCGAGGGTGCTCCGACGAGTGGTGCTTCATCAGTAATGTAGCATTAACGTACCGCGAGCGAGGCGCCGCAGACCTCGCAGATGTGTCGCTCCGCGGACGGGTAGAACGAGGTGCGAGGGTGCTCCGACGAGTGGTGCTTCATCAGTAATGTAGCATTAACGTACCGCGAGCGAGGCGCCGCAGACCTCGCAGATGTGTCGCTCCGCGGACGGGTAGAACGAGGTGCGAGGGTGCTCCGACGAGTGGTGCTTCATCAGTAATGTAGCATTAACGTACCGCGAGCGAGGCGCCGCAGACCTCGCAGATGTGTCGCTCCGCGGACGGGTAGAACGAGGTGCGAGGGTGCTCCGACGAGTGGTGCTTCATCAGTAATGTAGCATTAACGTACCGCGAGCGAGGCGCCGCAGACCTCGCAGATGTGTCGCTCCGCGGACGGGTAGAACGAGGTGCGAGGGTGCTCCGACGAGTGGTGCTTCATCAGTAATGTAGCATTAACGTACCGCGAGCGAGGCGCCGCAGACCTCGCAGATGTGTCGCTCCGCGGACGGGTAGAACGAGGTGCGAGGGTGCTCCGACGAGTGGTGCTTCATCAGTAATGTAGCATTAACGTACCGCGAGCGAGGCGCCGCAGACCTCGCAGATGTGTCGCTCCGCGGACGGGTAGAACGAGGTGCGAGGGTGCTCCGACGAGTGGTGCTTCATCAGTAATGTAGCATTAACGTACCGCGAGCGAGGCGCCGCAGACCTCGCAGATGTGTCGCTCCGCGGACGGGTAGAACGAGGTGCGAGGGTGCTCCGACGAGTGGTGCTTCATCAGTAATGTAGCATTAACGTACCGCGAGCGAGGCGCCGCAGACCTCGCAGATGTGTCGCTCCGCGGACGGGTAGAACGAGGTGCGAGGGTGCTCCGACGAGTGGTGCTTCATCAGTAATGTAGCATTAACGTACCGCGAGCGAGGCGCCGCAGACCTCGCAGATGTGTCGCTCCGCGGACGGGTAGAACGAGGTGCGAGGGTGCTCCGACGAGTGGTGCTTCATCAGTAATGTAGCATTAACGTACCGCGAGCGAGGCGCCGCAGACCTCGCAGATGTGTCGCTCCGCGGACGGGTAGAACGAGGTGCGAGGGTGCTCCGACGAGTGGTGCTTCATCAGTAATGTAGCATTAACGTACCGCGAGCGAGGCGCCGCAGACCTCGCAGATGTGTCGCTCCGCGGACGGGTAGAACGAGGTGCGAGGGTGCTCCGACGAGTGGTGCTTCATCAGTAATGTAGCATTAACGTACCGCGAGCGAGGCGCCGCAGACCTCGCAGATGTGTCGCTCCGCGGACGGGTAGAACGAGGTGCGAGGGTGCTCCGACGAGTGGTGCTTCATCAGTAATGTAGCATTAACGTACCGCGAGCGAGGCGCCGCAGACCTCGCAGATGTGTCGCTCCGCGGACGGGTAGAACGAGGTGCGAGGGTGCTCCGACGAGTGGTGCTTCATCAGTAATGTAGCATTAACGTACCGCGAGCGAGGCGCCGCAGACCTCGCAGATGTGTCGCTCCGCGGACGGGTAGAACGAGGTGCGAGGGTGCTCCGACGAGTGGTGCTTCATCAGTAATGTAGCATTAACGTACCGCGAGCGAGGCGCCGCAGACCTCGCAGATGTGTCGCTCCGCGGACGGGTAGAACGAGGTGCGAGGGTGCTCCGACGAGTGGTGCTTCATCAGTAATGTAGCATTAACGTACCGCGAGCGAGGCGCCGCAGACCTCGCAGATGTGTCGCTCCGCGGACGGGTAGAACGAGGTGCGAGGGTGCTCCGACGAGTGGTGCTTCATCAGTAATGTAGCATTAACGTACCGCGAGCGAGGCGCCGCAGACCTCGCAGATGTGTCGCTCCGCGGACGGGTAGAACGAGGTGCGAGGGTGCTCCGACGAGTGGTGCTTCATCAGTAATGTAGCATTAACGTACCGCGAGCGAGGCGCCGCAGACCTCGCAGATGTGTCGCTCCGCGGACGGGTAGAACGAGGTGCGAGGGTGCTCCGACGAGTGGTGCTTCATCAGTAATGTAGCATTAACGTACCGCGAGCGAGGCGCCGCAGACCTCGCAGATGTGTCGCTCCGCGGACGGGTAGAACGAGGTGCGAGGGTGCTCCGACGAGTGGTGCTTCATCAGTAATGTAGCATTAACGTACCGCGAGCGAGGCGCCGCAGACCTCGCAGATGTGTCGCTCCGCGGACGGGTAGAACGAGGTGCGAGGGTGCTCCGACGAGTGGTGCTTCATCAGTAATGTAGCATTAACGTACCGCGAGCGAGGCGCCGCAGACCTCGCAGATGTGTCGCTCCGCGGACGGGTAGAACGAGGTGCGAGGGTGCTCCGACGAGTGGTGCTTCATCAGTAATGTAGCATTAACGTACCGCGAGCGAGGCGCCGCAGACCTCGCAGATGTGTCGCTCCGCGGACGGGTAGAACGAGGTGCGAGGGTGCTCCGACGAGTGGTGCTTCATCAGTAATGTAGCATTAACGTACCGCGAGCGAGGCGCCGCAGACCTCGCAGATGTGTCGCTCCGCGGACGGGTAGAACGAGGTGCGAGGGTGCTCCGACGAGTGGTGCTTCATCAGTAATGTAGCATTAACGTACCGCGAGCGAGGCGCCGCAGACCTCGCAGATGTGTCGCTCCGCGGACGGGTAGAACGAGGTGCGAGGGTGCTCCGACGAGTGGTGCTTCATCAGTAATGTAGCATTAACGTACCGCGAGCGAGGCGCCGCAGACCTCGCAGATGTGTCGCTCCGCGGACGGGTAGAACGAGGTGCGAGGGTGCTCCGACGAGTGGTGCTTCATCAGTAATGTAGCATTAACGTACCGCGAGCGAGGCGCCGCAGACCTCGCAGATGTGTCGCTCCGCGGACGGGTAGAACGAGGTGCGAGGGTGCTCCGACGAGTGGTGCTTCATCAGTAATGTAGCATTAACGTACCGCGAGCGAGGCGCCGCAGACCTCGCAGATGTGTCGCTCCGCGGACGGGTAGAACGAGGTGCGAGGGTGCTCCGACGAGTGGTGCTTCATCAGTAATGTAGCATTAACGTACCGCGAGCGAGGCGCCGCAGACCTCGCAGATGTGTCGCTCCGCGGACGGGTAGAACGAGGTGCGAGGGTGCTCCGACGAGTGGTGCTTCATCAGTAATGTAGCATTAACGTACCGCGAGCGAGGCGCCGCAGACCTCGCAGATGTGTCGCTCCGCGGACGGGTAGAACGAGGTGCGAGGGTGCTCCGACGAGTGGTGCTTCATCAGTAATGTAGCATTAACGTACCGCGAGCGAGGCGCCGCAGACCTCGCAGATGTGTCGCTCCGCGGACGGGTAGAACGAGGTGCGAGGGTGCTCCGACGAGTGGTGCTTCATCAGTAATGTAGCATTAACGTACCGCGAGCGAGGCGCCGCAGACCTCGCAGATGTGTCGCTCCGCGGACGGGTAGAACGAGGTGCGAGGGTGCTCCGACGAGTGGTGCTTCATCAGTAATGTAGCATTAACGTACCGCGAGCGAGGCGCCGCAGACCTCGCAGATGTGTCGCTCCGCGGACGGGTAGAACGAGGTGCGAGGGTGCTCCGACGAGTGGTGCTTCATCAGTAATGTAGCATTAACGTACCGCGAGCGAGGCGCCGCAGACCTCGCAGATGTGTCGCTCCGCGGACGGGTAGAACGAGGTGCGAGGGTGCTCCGACGAGTGGTGCTTCATCAGTAATGTAGCATTAACGTACCGCGAGCGAGGCGCCGCAGACCTCGCAGATGTGTCGCTCCGCGGACGGGTAGAACGAGGTGCGAGGGTGCTCCGACGAGTGGTGCTTCATCAGTAATGTAGCATTAACGTACCGCGAGCGAGGCGCCGCAGACCTCGCAGATGTGTCGCTCCGCGGACGGGTAGAACGAGGTGCGAGGGTGCTCCGACGAGTGGTGCTTCATCAGTAATGTAGCATTAACGTACCGCGAGCGAGGCGCCGCAGACCTCGCAGATGTGTCGCTCCGCGGACGGGTAGAACGAGGTGCGAGGGTGCTCCGACGAGTGGTGCTTCATCAGTAATGTAGCATTAACGTACCGCGAGCGAGGCGCCGCAGACCTCGCAGATGTGTCGCTCCGCGGACGGGTAGAACGAGGTGCGAGGGTGCTCCGACGAGTGGTGCTTCATCAGTAATGTAGCATTAACGTACCGCGAGCGAGGCGCCGCAGACCTCGCAGATGTGTCGCTCCGCGGACGGGTAGAACGAGGTGCGAGGGTGCTCCGACGAGTGGTGCTTCATCAGTAATGTAGCATTAACGTACCGCGAGCGAGGCGCCGCAGACCTCGCAGATGTGTCGCTCCGCGGACGGGTAGAACGAGGTGCGAGGGTGCTCCGACGAGTGGTGCTTCATCAGTAATGTAGCATTAACGTACCGCGAGCGAGGCGCCGCAGACCTCGCAGATGTGTCGCTCCGCGGACGGGTAGAACGAGGTGCGAGGGTGCTCCGACGAGTGGTGCTTCATCAGTAATGTAGCATTAACGTACCGCGAGCGAGGCGCCGCAGACCTCGCAGATGTGTCGCTCCGCGGACGGGTAGAACGAGGTGCGAGGGTGCTCCGACGAGTGGTGCTTCATCAGTAATGTAGCATTAACGTACCGCGAGCGAGGCGCCGCAGACCTCGCAGATGTGTCGCTCCGCGGACGGGTAGAACGAGGTGCGAGGGTGCTCCGACGAGTGGTGCTTCATCAGTAATGTAGCATTAACGTACCGCGAGCGAGGCGCCGCAGACCTCGCAGATGTGTCGCTCCGCGGACGGGTAGAACGAGGTGCGAGGGTGCTCCGACGAGTGGTGCTTCATCAGTAATGTAGCATTAACGTACCGCGAGCGAGGCGCCGCAGACCTCGCAGATGTGTCGCTCCGCGGACGGGTAGAACGAGGTGCGAGGGTGCTCCGACGAGTGGTGCTTCATCAGTAATGTAGCATTAACGTACCGCGAGCGAGGCGCCGCAGACCTCGCAGATGTGTCGCTCCGCGGACGGGTAGAACGAGGTGCGAGGGTGCTCCGACGAGTGGTGCTTCATCAGTAATGTAGCATTAACGTACCGCGAGCGAGGCGCCGCAGACCTCGCAGATGTGTCGCTCCGCGGACGGGTAGAACGAGGTGCGAGGGTGCTCCGACGAGTGGTGCTTCATCAGTAATGTAGCATTAACGTACCGCGAGCGAGGCGCCGCAGACCTCGCAGATGTGTCGCTCCGCGGACGGGTAGAACGAGGTGCGAGGGTGCTCCGACGAGTGGTGCTTCATCAGTAATGTAGCATTAACGTACCGCGAGCGAGGCGCCGCAGACCTCGCAGATGTGTCGCTCCGCGGACGGGTAGAACGAGGTGCGAGGGTGCTCCGACGAGTGGTGCTTCATCAGTAATGTAGCATTAACGTACCGCGAGCGAGGCGCCGCAGACCTCGCAGATGTGTCGCTCCGCGGACGGGTAGAACGAGGTGCGAGGGTGCTCCGACGAGTGGTGCTTCATCAGTAATGTAGCATTAACGTACCGCGAGCGAGGCGCCGCAGACCTCGCAGATGTGTCGCTCCGCGGACGGGTAGAACGAGGTGCGAGGGTGCTCCGACGAGTGGTGCTTCATCAGTAATGTAGCATTAACGTACCGCGAGCGAGGCGCCGCAGACCTCGCAGATGTGTCGCTCCGCGGACGGGTAGAACGAGGTGCGAGGGTGCTCCGACGAGTGGTGCTTCATCAGTAATGTAGCATTAACGTACCGCGAGCGAGGCGCCGCAGACCTCGCAGATGTGTCGCTCCGCGGACGGGTAGAACGAGGTGCGAGGGTGCTCCGACGAGTGGTGCTTCATCAGTAATGTAGCATTAACGTACCGCGAGCGAGGCGCCGCAGACCTCGCAGATGTGTCGCTCCGCGGACGGGTAGAGCGAGGTGCGAGGGTGCTCCGACGAGTGGTGCTTCATCAGTAATGTAGCATTAACGTACCGCGAGCGAGGCGCCGCAGACCTCGCAGATGTGTCGCTCCGCGGACGGGTAGAGCGAGGTGCGAGGGTGCTCCGACGAGTGGTGCTTCATCAGTAATGTAGCATTAACGTACCGCGAGCGAGGCGCCGCAGACCTCGCAGATGTGTCGCTCCGCGGACGGGTAGAACGAGGTGCGAGGGTGCTCCGACGAGTGGTGCTTCATCAGTAATGTAGCATTAACGTACCGCGAGCGAGGCGCCGCAGACCTCGCAGATGTGTCGCTCCGCGGACGGGTAGAGCGAGGTGCGAGGGTGCTCCGACGAGTGGTGCTTCATCAGTAATGTAGCATTAACGTACCGCGAGCGAGGCGCCGCAGACCTCGCAGATGTGTCGCTCCGCGGACGGGTAGAGCGAGGTGCGAGGGTGCTCCGACGAGTGGTGCTTCATCAGTAATGTAGCATTAACGTACCGCGAGCGAGGCGCCGCAGACCTCGCAGATGTGTCGCTCCGCGGACGGGTAGAGCGAGGTGCGAGGGTGCTCCGACGAGTGGTGCTTCATCAGTAATGTAGCATTAACGTACCGCGAGCGAGGCGCCGCAGACCTCGCAGATGTGTCGCTCCGCGGACGGGTAGAGCGAGGTGCGAGGGTGCTCCGACGAGTGGTGCTTCATCAGTAATGTAGCATTAACGTACCGCGAGCGAGGCGCCGCAGACCTCGCAGATGTGTCGCTCCGCGGACGGGTAGAGCGAGGTGCGAGGGTGCTCCGACGAGTGGTGCTTCATCAGTAATGTAGCATTAACGTACCGCGAGCGAGGCGCCGCAGACCTCGCAGATGTGTCGCTCCGCGGACGGGTAGAACGAGGTGCGAGGGTGCTCCGACGAGTGGTGCTTCATCAGTAATGTAGCATTAACGTACCGCGAGCGAGGCGCCGCAGACCTCGCAGATGTGTCGCTCCGCGGACGGGTAGAACGAGGTGCGAGGGTGCTCCGACAAGTGGTGCTTCATGCAGGCAGCTTGCGTCTCGAAGTGTTTGCCGCACTAGGACGGTAAGAAATTCATTAATGATATGTCATTTGAAAGTTATTTACAAATGAACAGTCCAAGTTAGGTGGACTGATGACCTGGTAAAGGTCGCTGGAGTCCGCTGGATGCGGGTGACGCAAGGACCGGTCTTTGTGGCACTCTTTGGGGGAGGCCTATGTCCAGCAGTGGACGTCTTTCGGCTGATATGATGATGATGATGAGTCCGAGTTAGAAATTAATGCGTACGTTTCCTTGCAATAAGATATTATAATGTGTGGCTAGTTCCACTATAGAGGTGTCTACCGTTTTCTACCATTTATGCCTCTGTTAGAAGCTTTTACATTGAGCTAATAAGTCGCGCTATTGTGTTTAAAGCGACATTGAGCTAACAGGTGGCTCTATTGTGTTCAAAGCGACATTGTTTAGAGATTGAGCTAACAGGTGGCGCTATTGTGTTTCAAGCGACAGTGTTTAGACATTAAGTTAATAGATCGCGCTATTGTCTTTAAAGCGACATTGTTTAGACATTGGGCTAATAGGTGGCGCTATTGTGTTTAAAGCGACATTGTTTAGACATTGAGCTAACAGGTGGCGCTATTGTGTTTCAAGCGACAGTATTTAGACATTAAGCTAATAGATCGCGCTATAGTGTTTAAAGCGACATTGTTTAGACATTGAGCTAACAGGTGGCGCTATTGTGTTTCAAGCGACAGTGTTTAGACATTAAGCTAATAGATCGCGCTATTGTGATTAAAGCGACATTGTTTAGACATTAAGCTAATAGATCGCGCTATTGTGTTTAAAGCGACATTGTTTAGACATTGGGTTAATAGGTGGCGCTATTATGTTTAACCCTTTGAGAGATAAAGACGGCTGTGGACGCGCACGAAAACTCGTGCCACTGAAGCCACGGACGGCCGCATGATAATATTGATAAATATTGTCATTTTGACATGACAATATTTATGACAAGTTTCATTTTATTCATATGTTGTCTAGCTATTGTTTTGTTTTGGCCACAGTTGGGCACCGTTTTGTTTTGCACCCTCGCTGTCAAAAGGTTAAAGCGACATTGTTTAGACATTGAGCTAACAGGTCGCGCTATTGTGTTTAAAGCGACATTGTTTAGACATTGGGCTAATAGGTGGCGCTATTGTGTTTAAAGCGACATTGTTTAGACATTGGTGGTCCATAATAATGATAGGTAATAATAAATATAAATAAAGGAAGTTTTTCTCAGTTTTAGCGTCACACACTGTTTTATACAATGACGGTGGATAACAAGCAGACGGTCTACCAGATAATGACTAAATAATTAAACCAATTGTATACCTGATGGCAGGTGGTAGGTTTTCTGCGTTTCCTTTTCGTCTTTTTCCGACGTTTTGTGTCTGAGGCCGTAATTTGTTCCTCTTCCGGTTTTCTGTAAATTTTATTTAAAAGTACTATATGCCACAAGTACGGTAAGATATGATTTACGTACAAGTCTATTAGAAGCCCGACGAAAGGCTTTGATGACTCGAGTTTGTAACATTCTTACCGTACGTGTCGCAATGTTTTTCATCACGTTTGCGAGGAAATAAATAACTACAAAAGACAGAAAAATCTATGTTTCTAAATGTAATGCGTACCTTTTCCTCAATTCTTTTGTGATCTGAAACAGAAAGGTTATTGATAAGATATTGTGTACGTTCTTCAATGATGTTTACCCACGGTTTTATAAACATCCGCTATATAATGTCAAAAATTGGCTACTTTCCAAAAAAAAGTTATTTAGTCCGTCAGTCGGATTATCAAAAAATATTGGACACATATTTTTTATTTGTTAATTAAACAAAAACTATAACGATGTCCAAGTCGGTCTATTTGTTTAAAACGTAAAATATTTTTAATATTGGCATGATAATAACTTATGTAATAACTTAAGACAGAAGGTCCTTTAAGTAGAGACTAAATAGATTAACCGACTTGGTATTACATGGATCTCACAACTTTTTACGGTAGAAAGACTGAGCTGCGAGACTTGGGTTTTTTTACAGGATGTTTTTGATGGCATTATGTATTTCTGTTGCCGCTATAACAAATACTAAAAAACCGGCCAAGTGTGAGTGGCCGGCAACAACAGGCATGATTTTTTTGCCGTTTTTATAGATAATGGTACGGAACCCTTCGTACGCGAGTCCGACTCGCACTTGGCCGGTTTTTAATATTTGTATATCATGATCCTATCCTACTAATATTTAAAATGCGAAAGTTTGGATGTTTAGATGTTTGTTACTCAATCACGCTTTAACGGCTCTACCAATTTAGATGAAATTTGGCACGAAGATAGTTTATAGCCTGGATTAAAATGGGGCAGAATTTTAGTGATATTCGGGGCGATTATCTCCGACTCTATTCACTTAATCAAAAAAAAATGCCAAGAAACCTTATATTTATTTTGCAAGGCCTATCGATTGATGTGCCACACGGGGGGGTCACAATGAAAAAAAATAGACTTAATTTTATGTATGGAGTGCACCCCTAAAAAAATTTTTTTGTCATTTTAATTACAAAACTGTGTAGCGGCTAACAAAATACACCTTTCCTCAAAATTTTATTCAAATACATCTTATAGTTTTCGAGTAAAATGGCTGTGACATACGGACAGACGGACATGACGAAACTATAAGATCTCCGTTTTTGCCATTTTGGCTACGGAACCCTAAAATATTAAAGAAACCTAATAATGATTATGAAATACCTATTAAATGATAACCCACATGACAGTTCATCGAATTTATTTATTTTTATATTTTACAATATGGCGTCTAGTGGCCGCCATTTTGAATTTTGATTAGTGTCTTGTCTTGAGTGACACCCGCAAGATTAACCTTTTCAACGCTCTGTCAAAGAGAAAAGTTATCAACAAGGACCGGAATTCTTCATAGCAAAAATCAAACTGTCAGAGGGTTTGACCAAAGTGTTTTATCGACTATCGATAAATAAATGTCACTTAATGACACATCGTCAAAGTAATGAAATCAGGCTTTTGGATATATACAAGGTATGTAAGCATAATGGTAAGGAATAAAACAGAAAATATTTTTATTAACCATTTTAGTCACAGGCATTTTACTCGAAAACTATAAGATGTATTTGAATAAAATTTTGAGGAAAGGTGTATTTTGTTAGCCGCTACACAGTTTTGTAATTAAAATGACAAAAAAAATTTTTTAGGGGTGCACTCCATACATAAAATTAAGTCAATTTTTTTGTATGCCGAAAGGCAAAACATAGTGGAACGAGATTTTTTTTACTATACACCTCAATTTGATGTACCTATGTTTACAAAATAAACACTATTAACTATTGACTATTAGTAACACGAGACGGAAATTACTTATGACAATCAAGCGACGTAAATGGCATATGTGACGTGGGCATGATTTATTTTAATACGGAGATGCAGGTTGCTTATCAAAGAGGTCAAATGTTACAGAATAATCGTATAAGTCGATATGCGATAATATTCCGTAACACCGATAAGTGGAATTGTCGATAAGACAATTTGGTCATTCCCTCTGACAGTTTGATTTTTGCTATGAAGAATTCCTGTCCTTGGTTATCAACTACACGCCAAATCAACGAGACATGTTGACAAGAAGGTTGCTATCGCGCAGGGCTCCTTGACGCATATATCAGTCGTTGACGTTAAACCTGCGGTGCGGATATATGCGTCGTTCGCGTGGAAAAGATTAAAACGAATCGATTGATGTATGATTCATTAAAATCGACCCACGCGTTTGATCTCTAGTGCCACAAAGGAACATACATACATAGACTGGTAAACACATTACCCTCCTTAGCGTCGCGCAGTCGGGTAAAAACCGGGTCTTAGTTGGTTAAATTATATTAATTAAAAATAAGCACTTACTTTAGCCCGAAGTCGTTTCCCGAGGACTTTCCTTGGTATTGAGATCTCGTCTTGCAATTCATGCCTGTAATGAAATACCTATAATAAATACTACTTAGGTGGATTAAAATAAAAAAATAAAACCGGGCAAGTGCGAGTCGGACTCGTCCACCGAGGGCTCAGTACAAAATTAAAATAAAAATGAAACCGGGCAAGTGCGAGTCGGACTCGTCCACCGAGGGCTCAGTACAAAATTAAAATAAAAATGAAACCGGGCAAGTGCGAGTCGGACTCGTCCACCGAGGGCTCAGTACAAAATTAAAATAAAAATAAAACCGGGCAAGTGCGTTTTGCGTGGTCCAACACACACTTGGCCGGGTTTTTCCTTGTGAGGTACGGACCCCTAAAAAGTGCTCGTGCGATAATAATACTCACTCGACCCCTTCAGAGTGCAGCACGGAATGAAACTTGTGTTCCTCATAGGCTTTCCTCGTCTCGAACCTAATGTCGCACCGCGCGCAGTACGTTTCCACTTCCGCGTCGTCGCCATCCGAGCTCTCCTGGAATAAAAAAACAAAAAAAATCGTCATGTAAGTCAATATTTTCCATAGGGTGAAAGCACTAACCTTCTTCAACAGGCTACGCGACCCTCCCGAAGGTCACGTCCGTTAGGGTGAAAACACTGACATTCAACAGGCTACGCGACCCTCCCGAAGATCACGTCCGATTGGGTAAAAACTCTAACCTTCTTCAACAGCCTACGTGACCCTCCCGAAAGTCACGACCGATAGGGTGAAAACACTGACCTTCTTCAACAGGCTACGCGACCCTCCCGAAGGTCACGTCCGTTAGGGTGTAAACTCTAACCTTCTTCAACAGCCTACGTGACCCTCCCGAAGATCACGTCCGATAGGGTGTAAACTTTAACCTTCTTCAACAGCCTACGTGACCCTCCCGAAGGTCACGACCGATAGGGTGAAAACACTGATCTTCTTCAACAGGCTACGCGACCCTCCCGAAGGTCACGACCGATAGGGAGAAAACGTTAACCTTCTTCAACAGGCTATGCGACCCTCCAGAAGGTCACGATCGATAGGGTGAAAACGCTAACCTTCTTCAACAGGCTACGCGACCCTCCCGAAGGTTACGACCGATAGGGTGAAAACGCTAACCTTCTTCAACAGGCTACGCGACTCTCCCGAAGGTCACGTCCGATAGGGTGAAAACACTGACCTACTTCAACAGGCTACGTGACCCTCCCGAAGGTCACGACTGATAGGGTGAACACACTGACCTTCTTCAACAGGCTACGCGACCCTGTAACGTAAGCGTCTGTGTAACGGTGTAGTACTCTCACTCACGCAGTCGTTGTCGACGTGTTTGACGCGCTTGTGTTGGTGCAGGCCCGTCTGGCTGACGAAGGAGACGCCGCAGACGGAGCACACGTGCTCGCTGCGGTGCGCGGTGCGCAGGTGCGTGTAGTACGTCGACGCGTGCCTGTCATAAATAAATAATAAATAAATAAATAATAAATAAATAAATAATAAATAAATAAATAATAAATAATTCATAAATAATAAATAAATAATAAATAAATAAAAAATAAATAAAAAATAAATAAAAAATAAATAAATAATACATAAATAATAAATAAATAAATAAAAATAAATAATAAATTAATAATAAATAAATAAATCCCCAAAAAAAGGTATCACGTACCTGAACTCTTCTTCACAGTGAATACACTTTCTTGTTATGCCACTGTGGTACTCTTCATGCAGCAGTGCTGAATTTCTGTGAACGAAAACATATAGATTATCTATACATATTATAAAACTCTTGCGTTACTGACCGATTGACAGACAGCGCACAGCCTAGCCCGCTAGATATAAGCATGAAATTTGGAACTTATATTCTTGGACGTGTACTAAGAAAGGATTTTTCGAAATTCAACCCTTAAGGGGGTGAAATGGGGTAGAACCGTTGTATAGAAATCGTTCATTTGGAAAGTTATAGACTTGAATCTTAGTATGACGGTTTCTTACTAAAAAGCAAAACAAATGATTTAGCGTTATTATAAAAAATCATTCACTAAGCGGGTTAACAAAGAGTTGAAAGTTTGTATAGGAAACATGCCGTTTTTAAAGTTAGATGTTTAAAACTTTGTACAGTCAAAAACATGCTGTCGCATGTAAACGATGTCTAACGATTCCAGCAGGGGAGTAGCAGTGGGCGGGGCGCGTCGCGTTAGATACCTATCGCTCGCGTGGCCTGAGGCCGCCAGTCAGCCGAGGGCCGGCACCGCGCGAGCGACCAGATGCGCGTCATGCTAGTGATCCGCCGACTTGAACGCGACGGACCGCGGGTACTAATTTCTCTTATTTATTCCGAGATTTGTAAACCCACGATGAAAACGATAATGTGCACGTGCAGGTGGCTGTCCCACTTGAAGCGCATGCGGCACAGGCGGCACTCGAACGCGCCCAGCGACTGTGCCGTGTCTAACGTTCCAGCTACTGTCACACTCACTCGAGGTTGCACACGAACTGGCAGCGCAGACAGCGGTACTTGGTGAAGTGCTGGCGCATGTGCACGCGCAGGTGGCTGTCCCACTTGAAGCGCATGCGGCACAGGCGGCACTCGAACGCGCCCAGCGACTGTGCCGTGTCTAACGTTCCAGCTACTGTCACACTCACTCGAGGTTGCACACGAACTGGCAGCGCAGACAGCGGTACTTGGTGAAGTGCTGGCGCATGTGCACGCGCAGGTGGCTGTCCCACTTGAAGCGCATGCGGCACAGGCGGCACTCGAACGCGCCCAGCGACTGTGCCGTGTCTAACGTTCCAGCTACTGTCACACTCACTCGAGGTTGCACACGAACTGGCAGCGCAGACAGCGGTACTTGGTGAAGTGCTGGCGCATGTGCACGCGCAGGTGGCTGTCCCACTTGAAGCGCATGCGGCACAGGCGGCACTCGAACGCGCCCAGCGACTGTGCCGTGTCTAACGTTCCAGCTACTGTCACACTCACTCGAGGTTGCACACGAACTGGCAGCGCAGACAGCGGTACTTGGTGAAGTGCTGGCGCATGTGCACGCGCAGGTGGCTGTCCCACTTGAAGCGCATGCGGCACAGGCGGCACTCGAACGCGCCCAGCGACTGTGCCGTGTCTAACGTTCCAGCTACTGTCACACTCACTCGAGGTTGCACACGAACTGGCAGCGCAGACAGCGGTACTTGGTGAAGTGCTGGCGCATGTGCACGCGCAGGTGGCTGTCCCACTTGAAGCGCATGCGGCACAGGCGGCACTCGAACGCGCCCAGCGACTGTGCCGTGTCTAACGTTCCAGCTACTGTCACACTCACTCGAGGTTGCACACGAACTGGCAGCGCAGACAGCGGTACTTGGTGAAGTGCTGGCGCATGTGCACGCGCAGGTGGCTGTCCCACTTGAAGCGCATGCGGCACAGGCGGCACTCGAACGCGCCCAGCGACTGTGCCGTGTCTAACGTTCCAGCTACTGTCACACTCACTCGAGGTTGCACACGAACTGGCAGCGCAGACAGCGGTACTTGGTGAAGTGCTGGCGCATGTGCACGCGCAGGTGGCTGTCCCACTTGAAGCGCATGCGGCACAGGCGGCACTCGAACGCGCCCAGCGACTGTGCCGTGTCTAACGTTCCAGCTACTGTCACACTCACTCGAGGTTGCACACGAACTGGCAGCGCAGACAGCGGTACTTGGTGAAGTGCTGGCGCATGTGCACGCGCAGGTGGCTGTCCCACTTGAAGCGCATGCGGCACAGGCGGCACTCGAACGCGCCCAGCGACTGTGCCGTGTCTAACGTTCCAGCTACTGTCACACTCACTCGAGGTTGCACACGAACTGGCAGCGCAGACAGCGGTACTTGGTGAAGTGCTGGCGCATGTGCACGCGCAGGTGGCTGTCCCACTTGAAGCGCATGCGGCACAGGCGGCACTCGAACGCGCCCAGCGACTGTGCCGTGTCTAACGTTCCAGCTACTGTCACACTCACTCGAGGTTGCACACGAACTGGCAGCGCAGACAGCGGTACTTGGTGAAGTGCTGGCGCATGTGCACGCGCAGGTGGCTGTCCCACTTGAAGCGCATGCGGCACAGGCGGCACTCGAACGCGCCCAGCGACTGTGCCGTGTCTAACGTTCCAGCTACTGTCACACTCACTCGAGGTTGCACACGAACTGGCAGCGCAGACAGCGGTACTTGGTGAAGTGCTGGCGCATGTGCACGCGCAGGTGGCTGTCCCACTTGAAGCGCATGCGGCACAGGCGGCACTCGAACGCGCCCAGCGACTGTGCCGTGTCTAACGTTCCAGCTACTGTCACACTCACTCGAGGTTGCACACGAACTGGCAGCGCAGACAGCGGTACTTGGTGAAGTGCTGGCGCATGTGCACGCGCAGGTGGCTGTCCCACTTGAAGCGCATGCGGCACAGGCGGCACTCGAACGCGCCCAGCGACTGTGCCGTGTCTAACGTTCCAGCTACTGTCACACTCACTCGAGGTTGCACACGAACTGGCAGCGCAGACAGCGGTACTTGGTGAAGTGCTGGCGCATGTGCACGCGCAGGTGGCTGTCCCACTTGAAGCGCATGCGGCACAGGCGGCACTCGAACGCGCCCAGCGACTGTGCCGTGTAAACAAGCCATTAATTAAACATCTATCGCCCGTCACTAAGGAAGAATTTTGGCCGATGGGAGTCAAGTTCCGGCGTTACCTCGGTCGGTTACCTGACACCATGAAGTTTATTGTTTATTGTATCAAAAGGTACATCTGCAACTTACAGCTAACCGCCAAAGCGTCACAGATCTTAATCTAACACACGTTCTATAAAAACTTTGCATTCCTGCAACAAGCAGGCCAATTTGGTTGTGAACAGATCACGGGACGGTGCTGCGTCCGGGTGTGTAATGATCGGTATAAAAACAAATAATATAATTTCATTGGATATAACCATTATTGATATAATTTCAAAGAGCAGAATCATTCATTGTACATAATAAATGTTTGGTATAATATCAAAATATATATTGTTATTTAGTATAACTATCATTCGGTATAACGCTTATTTCTTATAACCATCATAGAGTATAATTCTTATTTGATATACATCTCATATTGTATAATGATCAAGCTGTATAATTCTAACCAAACGTAAACCTAACCCAACCGCCAGCGTGTCGACGTCACCCCGCTTCGCGGGGTGCCTATTTTCGCTCTAAGGGACACAAGTGAACCCTAACCTAACCCACCCAATAGTACAATTGTTGCGAGTGGTTTGTTTACTGCGGGGGCTTCGCCCCCGAGCCCCTCTTGTGGGGGCTTCCCCGCCCCCGTCCCCCCTTTTTCTGGCTACCCTGGCTTGATTATATCAACTGTACATTAGACGGAATGAGCATTATATCCAATGTTCAATATAGCAAATATGCATTATACTTAATGTATGTTATACAAAATATTATTATATCAAATGATCGTTATATAAAATGATAATTATACCATATGCAAATATATTAAGTGTTGTTATACAACTCGAGAATTATATCAGATGAGCGTTATTGCGAGTAATATTATATCAAAAATATTTATAGCCATCGTTACGCACCTGCTGCGTCCAGCACGGAGTCGAGGACAGAGTGTGCGCTCGGGAGCGGCGCGTGCTGCAGCAGCTCGGTGCGGGCCGGCAGGGGCGCGCGCGCAAGCGAGACCGAGCGCAGGGCGCATATAACCGTACCACTTCTCCAACCAATCCCGACCAGTCAATTGTGTTGCGAATGATTCCCAGAGCAAATTTAACTACGGCTAAATACCGCCTCATTTTTAGGGTTCCGTAGCCAAAATGGCAAAAACGGAACCCTTATAGTTTCGTCATGTCCGTCTGTCCGTCTGTCCGTCTGTCCGTATGTCACAGGCATTTTACTCGGAAACTATAAGGTATATTTGAATAAAATTTTGAGGATAGGTGTATTTTGTTAGCCGCTACATAGTTTTGTAATTAAAATGACAAAAAAAAATTTTTTTAGGGGTGCACTCCATACATAAAACTAAAAGTCCAAAAAATTTTTTTCATTGTGACCCCTCGTGTGGCACATCAATCGATAGGCCTTTCAAAATAAATATAAGGTTTCTTAGCATTTTTTTTGATTAAGTGAATAGGGTCGGAGATAATCGCCCCGAAAGTCACTAAAATTCTGTCCCCCCCCTCTAATTTTTGAACGGTGTATTTTAAAAATATGGAAAAATTCATGGACATAGGGCTTATTAATTTCATTCACCGAAAATTGTTTTGAACAAGATCGGTTCAGAGGTTTTCGAGATATTGCTGAAAAACTGCCTTCCTCAAAGAAAAGGACGTAAGTGCCGTAAAATTTCTGTGACGATACGACCTTTTTAATAGGCACGGAACCCTTCGTTTTGCGTGGTCCGACACGCACTTGGCCGGTTTTTTAAATCTATGTCCACTAGAGGGGCGCCGATGAGGTACTTGCCTAGGGCGCTCTCGACGTTTAATCCGCCTGGAGAACCCTAAAAATTATAGCGAAAAAATATCGCGCACGCACCTTTGGAACCCCGCGCCCCTAGGCACGTGCTTAGTTTGCCTATATGGATAATCCGCCTTTGTCTATGAGTATTGGGTAGTTTCCACATGTTAAAATTGATAAAGTAGTGTTGATAAATGGATACCATCATATAAATGTAATAATGTATAAATTATACAAAGATATGGACCTTGAAAGTTAAGAAAAAATATGAATTTTTTTACTGTCCAAAAGTAAATCTACCAATAGAATCCTTGCGCTTTTATAGAAACAAAATTGTACAACAACTATGGACCTAAACGCAGTATTTCGTGTCCGAAACAGCAATTTACTTGATTTTCCATACAACGATTAGTACAAATAACAAACTGTGACGTCATACTTCGATATCAATTAGTATGAAACGTTTTCGGCCGCCGCCAGCGAGGTCCGTCTTTAACTAATTTTTTTGGGTATTTATGTTCTTTAATTGTAGTTGCTTCCGTGCAAAAATTTGTTGCTCTCCAAAAACTGGTTCGAATGGCATCGGATTTTTTTTTTAAACACAAACCTATTCACAAGAAAATATAAGTTGCTCAATACTAAAACTTACCTCACTATGCCTCAACTGCAGGTGTCTACCCAGCATATCCTTCTTCGAGAACCCTTTAAAGCAGTCCGTACACTTATGACCAGCTTTCAAATACTTCGGATCATCTGCCCTCTCCCGGAACTCTCTCACTGCCTGCTCTTCCGTCAGACTGCACTTCTTCCAATTGCTAGCGTCTAGGAATCTAGTGCGTCTAGAACTCTGCTTTGTCCAAGCGCTTACTTCGAAATCTTTGCTTTTTCTCCGCTCATCTATTTTTCTATTCTCCAACTTGATTATCTCTTTCTTAACGTCTATGAATACTGATGCAGGACTATTTGGTGGTTCAATACTGTTCGGGCTGGCCACGCTTTTTGGGCTAGCAACACTGTCATCCAATTCTCTTTGGTGTTCTGGCTTGATTTCAGGTTCTGTTACGGTGTAGGATTGCACCCGGTCGGTGACGGTCATTATTTCTAACGATGACTGCAGGTTTCTGGCGTTTCGGTCAATTTTGTATACTGACTCATAGGTTATCTGTAAGATAAATGTACCATGACTCTTATATCAGCGGATTAAGGTACATATTTATGAGAGGGCTAAATGGATACATATTTTTGCACTTGACTGTATGTAATCGGACACAACACTTTTAACAGACACCTCTATAATTTAGGTATGACAGACAGCCCCAATGTGCAGAGCGTGCATGGAGGCAGAAGAAACGACTAAACACATTCTACTGGACTGTAAGCAGGTAGAAGTATACAGGAAAAAGCACCTAGGGTCTCCGGACACACTACGGAACGCAGTCAGTAATACCAAGGCACTCTTAAACTTTTTGGAGGAGCTGATGTGGTTAGAGTAGCGCCACCCTGCCGTTTCACGCAAAATAGGCACGTTGGATGTCGACTTGCGGAAAATGCCCAGTAAAACTAACTAACTTGACTGTATGTATGCATGTAAATACTAACATACGGACAAATAAGTTTCTGCACTTTTCTGTATACCGTAATCAACTATTTGCTGAGACGATTCTAACGAGCCCAAACTTAACTGGGTTAGTATCTGTTAAGTCCTGATTTCCCATGGCCACCTTCTGTCTCCATCTTCAGATCAGCTCGATGGTACCATAATATTGAATTGTCATCCAAACTACACCTTTACCCAAAATTTCAGCTCAATCGGTTGAAGATATCTGCTTCAAAATTGAGTTGCAAGATTCCCGAACAAACATGGTTACATACATACAGATAAGATAAGATAAGATAAGATAAGATATATTTATTGTCAAAACTGTGTACATTGTGATAACATGTTATAAAATAATTTGTATCAACAGCTTGCCCATTTCGGACGTACAAAATAATTATAGGATAAAATTTGAATTCAATAAAAACGGATATATAACAATAGGCATTCATAATTACACGAAATATTCATTTAGGTCATAGAAACATTTGCATAACAGCCAGTCCTTCAGATTCCTTTTAAATTGTGCCCCTTCTGACGACTTAAGGCTTTCTGGTAAATTATTGTAGATTTTAATCCCAGTGACGTATGTGCTCTTTTTAAGTATATAGCTAGAAGGACGGACTGTACATAAGTCATACCTATATTGAGATCTTAAATTTACCTTAAAGTTACTTTTTTTAATAAAAATATCTTTGTGTTCTTTTACAAATACACAAATTTCTAGTATATATATACACGTCAGAGTTAATATTTTGTGGTGTTTAAACACAGGTCTAAGGGTCTCTCCGTTTCTGACATTAAATATAATCCGCAAACATTTTTTTTGAAGAATAAAAGTGGACTGCACATTTACGGAGTTACCCCAGAATATAATACCATATGTCAGTAGAGGATAAACATTGCCATAGTATGCCTGTTTAGCAACCTCTTTTGATGTTATGTTTGTTAATATAGATACTGCATAACAACTTTTGGCAATTTTTTTGTTCAATTTGTCAATATGTAATTTCCAGTTTAGATTTCTATCTAGAGTGACCCCCAAAAAGTTTGTACTTTGAACTTGTTCAATTATTTTGTTATCGATAATAACATTTAAGATTTGTGGTACCTGTTTATAATTTACAAATTGTATAATTTTCGTTTTATCTAAATTTACCCTTAAATTTAAAGATGACAACCACTTTATAATTGTTCTTAGTGTATTATGTAATTCATTACTAATATCAGAGCTGTTTAACTTGTCATCAGATATAAATACGGTAGCATCGTCTGCGAACATAACACATAAGTGATCAATTATTAAGGGAAACTCATTTACATATATCAAGAATAATAATGGCCCCAGGACACTGCCTTGTGGTACCCCTTGCAGGATGTGTTCATAATTTGACTTTAATCTAGTAATTGTTTTTGTCGTTCTGTCATAAGTGTCTAATACTATAGATTGAGTTCTGTTTGCAAGGTAAGTCTGGATTAATTTTAATGCAGGCCCCCGAATCCCAACATGTTCGAGCTGCCTTAACAAGATTTTGTGAGAAACACAGTCAAACGCTTTGGACAAATCTATAAAAAGTCCGATAGACACTGTCTTTTTATGTATATCTGTCCATATCTGTTGCAAAAAATTGAAAATAGCTTGTGTTGTATTTTTCCCCTTTTGAAATCCCAGTTGATTTTTATTAATTATGTTATTTTTCTTAAAGAACGACTGTATTCGATTTAAAATTACTTTTTCAAAGACCTTAGAAAAATTTGGCAGCAGCGCAATTGGCCTATAATTGTTTATGTCTTGTTTGGGGCCTTTCTTATGTAAGGGTTTTATTAAAGCTTTTTTAAGGCCATCAGGAAAAATCCCATTTTCCAATGCTAAGTTGATAATATGAGCCAACGGGCCGGCAATGTGCTTAACACTCTCTTTTATTAACTTCATGGGTATTTCATCATATCCAGTACTTTTTTTATTTTTTAATGTTTTTATAATACTTGCTACTTCTTGAACGGTCACTGGGGTCATAAAAATGCTAGTCAAATTGGGTTGGGTAACAGGTTTATAATTATACTCTAAATTAATATCACTATTCAGATTTATAAAATAATTATTAAATGTATTTGCAATGTCAATAGGGTTATTTAATATTACATTGTCCTTTTTTATAGATTCTACCGTTTCTTTTATGGTACTTATTTGTGTTGTATTTTGTTTTATAATTTGCCATGTCGCTTTGCTCTTATTGGAACTCTGTTGAATAAAGCTTATATTTGCATTACGTTTTAGTTGCTTTGTGACTGTCTTCATGACCTGGCAGTATTTCTTGTACTTGTTTTTTATATGTGCATTGGTTGATTTCAAAGACTGCAAATACAACTGCCTTTTGCGCTTACTAGCTATAACCATTCCCTTGGTTTTCCAATTTGGCTGTCTTTTATGCGTTACCTTAATTTTCCTGCTCGGTATGCAAAGGTCGTAAATGAGGCTAAACGTATCAATGAAAATGTCGTAGGCATAGTTGGAATCGTTCATAGAATAAATATCTGAAAAAGTGATCTGTGATATATATTTTACAAAGATTTCCGTATACTTGTCAGGATTTCTATTGTACACATACCAATATTGTTCTTTAAAGCTCAGGTCAGTCGGAATCGAAATAATTTGACAAGTGTGATCAGATATGCCGAGATCTAGTACCTCAACATTGTAGCGCTTTGCATTTGTGAAAATATTATCAATGCAAGTTTGGGAATGTATAGTTATCCTAGTTGGTTCTGTTATTGTGTGGTGTAATTTATACAATCGGAATGTGTTCAGAAATAGTTCACTATGTTTTGTCTTTTCTAGGATATTAACATTAAAATCGCCTAAAATGAAAATATTTTTGTAGCTGTTTCTGGTTCTTGTTACTACTTTTCTAAGAAGATATTCCATGTTGACAAGAAAGATATCTAGCTTACTATTTGGTGCTCTGTACACACATATAATTAAACAACTCAAACCACACAAAGCAACCCCACAGCATTCGAAATGACTATCCACAGACATTTCGGTTATCCATTTAAGATCCCGATAGTTATTAATAGTTTGTCTTAGATATATAGCAACACCACCTCGTTTTTTCCGTTTACGACAATAATACGCAACATTTTTGTAGCCTTCTAACTGTAACACTTCTACTTCATTGTCTTTTAAAAACGTCTCACTAAAGCAACATACGTCTATACTTTTATCATGTATCAATAATTCTATTTGTTCTGCTTTAGATTTAATACTTTGTGTGTTGAGGTGCATTATAACAAGATTGTTGTTATTTTCTACTCCGCGGTTTAGATTGTTAGTCACGAAAAAAATCTGACTCCGTTTCCTGTTCATTCGTTTCTACGGTTGCAGGTATGATATTTTCCTTGGCTTTGGCCTGTTTCAATTTAATTTTTTCAAATAGGTGTGGAATGGTGTTTTGCCGCTTGATTTTTATGTTGTTGTTATTCTCTGGAATAATATTTTCACTTTTGCTCATAAAATATTGTGTGATGAGTTTTTGACTAGGTTTGGACTGGTAATTCTCGCTTATACATTTTTGGGTTTTTGCACAGATGTGATCCAAGCGTGTTTTGTGATAGCCAATACGTAATATTTCCCTCAATAAGAGTCCACAGACGTGTTTATGGAGATGATTGCAATCAAATGGCACAAACGAGGTATGTGAGAACTGGGAACAAACCAAGCGTAACAGATGATTTTGTTTGTGTACATTCAGATGCTTACTATCCTGTAATTCACCAATTAAAACGTTTGTATTAGCAAGTAAACAAAGGTAATTGTAGATACAACATTGAAAACTCATTGGGTTTTGGTCATTGGATCCACCCAAAATAACAACATAATCTAACTTTGTAAAGTCTTTACATATTTTATCACACGTTATCAAAACTTGTTCGATCGGAGCATTGGGTTTTATCACTGCTGTCACAATAAATTCGTTCCCTAATGAATCCTGAAGCACCTTTCGAATTCCTTTGCCACATTGGTCGCTAAATATGAATACTCTTCGTTGTGAAGTCACTCGCTTCGTTTCTGAATATTTTCTAGTTAATAGATCAGTATTTTCATTCTGGAAAACTTCAGTACTGGCCGGTGCCTGAATTTTTAAATCTTGTGTAGGACTATAAGTAGTTTCTGGCACTTTTGTTACCAGGCTCACATGATTAATCTTTTTGTTATTCCTGAGCTCACTTTCTTCTTGTTCTATATTCGTAAAATTCAACTTTGTCTTGTTTATACTTTTCCGTCCTTCCCTACTATTTTTTGGTGTTGATTTGCATATACGGGTGAGTACTTCGGTTTTTTTTTCATATGTCATGATCTGTTTTTTAAGTGAACTATTTTCCATGATTAAGTTTTCGATTTCATTTTCAGCGTTTGCCAGCTTCGTCTCTAGTGAAGTGTTTTTGAGTTTCAATTCTTCTAACTCGTCTTTAAGACTTTGCCCAGCGGCCGGACAGCTTCGATCGAGGATGGTTGAGCAGTTTTCCTCGCTGTCAATGTCCAACAGCAGAGAGTCAAAGGAATTTTCTGTGGATATGTTGATGTTATATTTGACACGTTCTGTGACGTAATTAGTAGGTGTGTGTAAGTTACGTACGTTTACCCTGGATGGAGTAGATGACGCAGATGCAGTCGTCGCTCTCGTCGTTGCCGATGATGAATTGGAGTCATCGGGCGCCTTTGTACAATTTTCGCATGTCCATTTATGGTTTTCCTTTATACGCATTAGGTTAAATAGTTTTTCAGATATTTTTGTGCATTTTACATGAAACCGGTTTCTGCATCGGCTGCATGTAAGAAATACTCTATCCACAATATCTCGTTTACATTTCGTGCAGTTATCCATTTGTAGCGGGTTTATTGTTCCTCCTGTGTTTGTACACGACGGACAGCGCCAGGAGCATTCGAGATCCCCTATATTTTTGTTGTAAAGCGATTTTGTCATACCAACACACATATAATGGTATGTGGTTTTGCATAATACGCATCTCAGCATCTCAAGACTGCTAATAATTGGATTTTGACACGCTAAACAACTCATTTTTGTGATTTATAAGCGATCAAACTGCAATCCTAAAATCTAGGCCTATTTTATTGTTCACTTCCCGATAACAATGGGAGTGGGCGGAGACGACTGATGAATGAGTTCTTATCGAAGCAGAGGTGTCAAAATATTGTTTTCTCGTTTTGTTCTACGCTTACGGGTTGGCGCGCAAGCAAGACAAGAACTGCGTGGTTCATCCGATTGCCAATAGAGGGAGCAGTTTTCAACATCGATCTTATTTCCTTAAATATGGATTTTACACTTATAATTGTAATTATATAGATTAGTTCATTATCCTCGATGTATTTGGTAGGCTATAATACTTTAGGCAAAATAAATGCACTTATTTTTGTCATCGAATATTTTAACGGTCTAAGTTTAGTTCAGTTCAAACAGTCAACACTTTGTTTTAGTAATTTAGCACACGAAAACACTGTATTAAGTCTTTAATTCACTGCCACACATAGTTCGTAGTCATAATTCGCCGTTCCGGCCATTATTTACTTCAAAATACACTTTCATATATTTAAAACACAAGTAATTCGCGGATGAGATGTTTACATAGACAGCAGCGCCATCTTTATTACATTGCAAGTTAATTGGGTAGTCTCCTTTCCTCATGTTAAAATTGATAACGCAGGTTGCTAAATGGATATTAAACCATACATGCGGCGATACAATTGGGAATGGATGAAAATTTTAGAAGTGCCTGATTATTTTTTGGTGATAGGAATAACCTTCCTTAGCACCAGAAAAAAGTTTCAGATTTTTCAGCTGCGACAATTATTTTTGAAAAATATAAACAGTTTCCTCATTTATGTTTTGGGTCAAGAACGGTAAATAGACACTTTCCTTGATCTGTCTCATATTTCAAAAAAACTATCTTAAATATCTGTGGTAAACTGACACTGGTAATGACCAATATAGCTGCTGCAAGTGTCAATATCATTGCCAGTGTCAGTTTACCACACATATTTAATATATTTTTTTGTAATATGAGACCGATCGAGGAAGCCCGTAACTGACCCAAAACCTAAGTGAGGAAACTGATTATATTTTTCAAAAAAAATTGATGCAGCTGATAAATCTGAAACTTTTCTCTGGTGCTGAGGAAGGTTATTCCTATCACCAAAAAAATTATCAGGCATTTCTAAACATTTCATCCATTCCCAATTGCTATACCCATTCGGGTCCATGAGATACCTCCTTCTAATGTAAAATAACTTGTATATTACCATGGTGCAATAATTTACTAAACTAAACTAAAATTACTGATACTTACCGGGCCTCTCCACAAGATTTCCCTCAGCGCCTTTTGCCCGCAGTAACACTTCTCCTTAAACTTGTGGAACTTGTGCAGCATCGTGGCGCACTCGTAGCAGAAGTAGTGCGGCAGGATGTCCTTGTCGTTTACCTGGACAGTGATGGCTAAATTGTATCTACTCTTTGATAGCCAGTTCAGCGTAGTATTATTATTCTGGTAGCGGATATTGTGTATTGATCTATTGTGATCGCCACATACTACAATTCTTGACGATTACTCGAAGAATTGCAAGATTTTATTGAACTCAAGAAACTTGATCTCCTCCGGGCATATGAAGTGTTTGCCCAGAATGGAGTTACGGCTGCGCATAAGACAAGGGCAATCGGTTAGGATGTGTGTAGGCGTCTCCTCTGCTTCAAGGCAGAGTCTGCACTGCCTTGTGTCACACAGCCCCAACACTTGCATGTGCTTGTTTAGGCAACAAGGCCCGTAAGCACCCTTACCAGCATGCGTAGATGGTTCTACGCATGTAAGTGTAGCGTAGTAACCCTGCCTACAAACTGACAGTGCACACTTTGAATCCAAGGGCCAATATTTAGGTGAAGCTCAGTATGAGCTTAAATACAGGGTTATGTCTCCGGAACTACTCGCCGAATCATATCTTTCGACTTGGCTTATACACAGGAGCCACGTGGGCAGCTAGTGTGTTATAGTGTTACTATGTAAGGTTTCTGTAAATTATTTTAAATTACCGTTTGAATACACTTTCCAGTCGTCAACTTAACAAATCTCTCTCTCAGTATCTCTCACAACACAACACCGGGCTCAGTATACTTTGAACGTACCCATTCTTAAGTTCATGACGCCAAACGCCAGATTCGTAAAACTCGGCCCAAGCCCTTCTACACTACAACTCAAACAGAGACCTTTATTGTTCTTCATATCACCAGCTTTAAAACCAAGTTTGGATTCGCGAGCCACTTAAGCGCCCATGCACGCATATTATAACTTAAACAATTGATTTGTCAGGATGTCACCATCAACGGATACGTCATCATCATGATGTCCTCGCAGATGTACCCACTGAAATTCAGCGATGTGGCCCCTCTGCCTCGACTCATGCTGAGTGGGATCATTTTTTGAGACAACTACCACTATATATTTTTAGAGCTAAGAATTTTGTAAATTGTTTCTGTTGTTGTTGTTGTTTCGAAATAAATCCTTTTCGTTCATTCATAATTATCACTAGTATATAATCCCATAGGCCTTTGTTTGCACAACAAAATGTATCTTGTAATGTTTAGTAGTTGCTACAGCCACCTGTCTTGATCAGCTTGGCGGTGCCATATCATTGCGTTGTCATCGAATTTACAATGCCATACAAAAGGACGGAAGTGGTTTGCAAATTTTGTAAGACAACTTACATATTTACTTACTTACCAACATATATACGTACTACGCTTTCTTAGTACTTTGGAAAACACTTACTTTTAATGCCATAACTTCTTCATAATAAGATTTGAGCTGCAATCGATCCAACTTGAACACTTTACACTCGGTTCGTAGACAAATTCTACATATTTTGAGATCTGCCATATTTCTACGGACACTGGGTACATAATATCTACATATAGCAAGGGTTTACGATTTCAAATACGATTATATTTAGTCACAAAAACATTTAAATGATTTTAACTCGTATGCAAACAAGAAACAAGTAGTTAGTATTTTTTGACAAGTGAAATGACAATTGGTTAAAAGGCGTTTTTACGCTGTTAAACTTAACCTACAAACTCGTTTGACACAGTGGACACAATAAAGCTACTCACAGACAAATCAATATTTAGTTCAGTAGAAAATAATCGTTCGTATGTCCAGTGTCTGTTACGATATCTGGTGTCCATCTGTCCGTTTGTCCGATTGTCCGTTGTCCATGTGTTCTCTACAGGTCGCATTTACTTTACTAGTCTTAAGTCTTCACTAACAAAATATGGATGTGATATCTGAAATAAAGATTTAAATAAATAAATAAATTTCTCAACCGATTCTTGTGAAATTTTGTAAGCAGAGGGCCTACCGCGAAACGAAAACGAATATCGTTTCGCGGTAGGCCCTCTGTTCGTTAATGATATAGTTTTTTTAATCACTTTTTCGAAATTAAAAAGAAAATTGTAAAAAGATGCTCGCGAGTTCTACAGCTCAAAGAGCCACTATTATTATTTGAAATTGCTTTTACTCTTGCTTATTTTAGCACATGGACCTGAGATACTCGGGACAAGCTTTGGTAATAATAATACCACGTCCAAGCGAGACGGTAGCATCCAAATCTCGATAAGTGTGTCAGAAAAGGAAATATCATTCGTTGTCCTTGTCATAGTTCCACTTTTTAGGGTTCCGTAGCCAAAATGGCAAAAACGGAACCCTTATAGTTTCGTCATGTCCGTCTGTCCGTCTGTCCGTCTGTCCGTCTGTCCGTCTGTCCGTCTGTCCGTCTGTCCGTCTGTCCGTATGTCACAGGCATTTTACTCGAAAACTATAAGTTGTATTTGAATAAAATTTTGAGGATAGGTGTATTTCGTTAGCCGCTACATAGTTTTGTAATTAAAATGACAAAAACAAATTTTTTTAGGGGTGCACTCCATACATAAAACTAAAAGTCAAAAAAGTTTTTTTCATTGTGACCCCCCGTGTGGCACATCAATCGATAGGCCTTTCAAAATAAATGTAAGGTTTCTTAGAATTTTTTTTGATTAAGTGAATAGGGTCGGAGATAATCGCCCCGAAAGTCATTAAAATTCTGTCCCCCCCCCTCTAATTTTTGAACGGTGTATTTTAAAAATATGGAAAAATTCATGGACATAGGGCTTATTAATTTCATTCACCGAAAATTGTTTTGAACAAGATCGGTTCAGAGGTTTTTGAGATATTGCTGAAAAACTGCCTTCCTCAAAGAAAAGGACGTAAGTGCCGTAAAATTTCTGTGACGATAAGACCTTTTTATTAATAGGCACGGAACCCTTCGTTTGGCGTGGTCCGACACGCACTTGGCCGGTTTTTTTCTGTTTGCCACAGCCACAACTGATTGAGTATGAAGTTATGGCCAATAAATCACTACCCACCCAAATTAAGTAGGTTGTTTATGGTAAGCCCTCATCACGCTGTCAGCCATTTTAAGACCAGTTCTTAATTTAGCTGCATAGAAGCCTTTCCGTCCCTCATTGTGGCATCACGTATAGCCTGTCCCGAGTATCTTAGGTCCATGTTTTAGAGTCTGTCTAATGAAAGCTGAACCTAAAAAAAAGCGGCAGATTCAAAAAATCATGACAGGGTAACACAGGGTCACTCACACAGCCGCAATTTTCTTAGAGAAATTTCAATTTGACATACGACATGACACCTCAGATGGACACACATAGAGAAAAAGTGTTGCCAATCAAATAACTACTAGGTTCAACTTTCATTAGACAGACTCTAGCAGGGTGGATTTGCCAATATCAAGGTTGTTGACATATTCATTCTCACGAGGAGAATGTTATGTTATGTGTGTGTCTAGTTGTAATGGGGCTGTCGCACTTGCTAGTTCGAGCGACAGACACAGAGATACACACGAACAAAATGAATTTCGTTTCGCGGTAGGCCCTCTGTAGTGGGAATCCACCATTTTAGGAAAAAGACTAAAAATAATAGGTTGTGGATTAAAAAAAAAATTAAATTAAAAATTAAAATTAAAATTATTTATTTACCAAAAATACACTTAATATTATAAACGTTATGTCCGTCAGACGCCAAACTAGGCTGAGCCTGTATCTGGGCTGTCTGCGAGTGCGATTTACACGAAATAATTAGAATATTACCATTTTGCAGTACAAAACACTAACTTCTAAAAGCTATGGGAAAGATATTTGCCTAAGAACTGTAGGTATATGGTTTCCGTACATAGCGTACGAGCATCGATCCTCTGTCTCTTTCTCTCATCGTATGGAATCTAGAAGAGCGCCATCTACAATAAGCTTTCACCGGCCAACCCCACTGTGTAGTAGGTATGCATACATTGGCAACACCTGTACGGTGGACCCTCATAATGTACAACCAAGTAATTATCGTCCGCTAATATCTCTGTGTCTTGTTAATCCATGTTTATAGAGAGGGAGCGGAGTGGACGCAGTTATTTACACTACAGACGAGGAGAGCAAAAGAAAGAAAGAAAGAAGACATTTATTCACTACACAAAATACATACAGAGACAAAGGGAGTAGACATACAATACAATACAAAAGCAAACAAGTTAACGTCGCGGTTAATAAAACTGAAGACAACATCATAGACCAGCTAATCAACAAATATAGTTCATTTTTAGGGTTCCGTAGCCAAAATGGCAAAAACGGAACCCTTATAGTTTCGTCATGTCCGTCTGTCCGTCTGTCCGTATGTCATAGGCATTTTACTCGAAAAGTATAAGGTGTATTTGAATAAAATTTTGAGAATAGGTGTATTTTGTTAGCCGCTACATAAAACTAAAAGTCAAAAAAATCTTTTTCATTGTAAGCCCACGTGTGGCACATCAATCGATAGGCTTTCCAAATAAATATAAGGTTTCTTAGCATTTTTTTTATTAAGTGAATAGAGTCGGAGATAATCGCCCCGAAAGTCACTAAAATTCTGTCCCCCCCCCTAAAGTTTGAACGGTGTATTTTAAAAATATGAAAAAAATCATGGAAATAAGTAGGGCTTATTAAATTCATTCACCGATAATTGATTTGAAGAAGATCGGTTCAAAGGTTTTCCAGATATTGCTGAAAAACTGACTTCATTAAAGAAAGGGACGTAAGCGCCGTAAGATTTCTGTGACGATACGACCTTTTTAATAGGCACGGAACCCTTCGTTTTGCGTGGTCTGACACGCACTTGGTCGGTTTTTTGATACAGTTGCTCAAAAAGTGCTACTTTACGTAGGTGTTTAGCGTGCGGAAAGTTGGTTTTCGGGCACTAGTGCTTTTCACTTTTCCTTGTACAAATTGTATTTGGTACCTACTCGTGACGTAATGACATACTTTCCGCACTAGCATCGAAATGTAGATACTATTTCAAAACTATAAGAATACCAGGACCTTATAACACCGATAACAAGAATCGTTGCAAATCAAAGTTTTCTGATTCAATAGTTATTTACGATACAAGTGCAGAAAATAGGAAATTCGCAACGAGTGGCGATAAATTAAAACACGACCGAAGGGAGTGTTTTAAATCGACAAGAGTTGCGAATTACCTATTCGCACGTGTAGCGTACAACGTTTTACAGTACATAGGCTCTTTAAAGTTTCAACATATGCATGGAAAGTGCTCATTTCCGCACTAGTGCGGGAAAGTAACACCATGTGTATTTTAAGCCTGAGCCGAAGGCGAAGGCTTAATGGAGACGAGAAGTGTAATGACCAATGCTCACGTGTTTCATACGACGTTTTTCAACACACTTGCGAGGAAAAGTAAATAAAAGTTCACATTTATTTAAAAACTTTAATTATTGAAACAGTTATTAAAAGTACAATTATTGAAATGATATGCTACCGCCTTATGAGGCATTTGTACTGTATGTTTAATTGTATTATTAATTATTTCATTGCTTTGTTCTTGGGTAACTGTAAATGTCGGTGATAATGCAACATTCTGAAAGGAGGTAGAAGAACATTGCGTTTCATCATTAGCAAACGTATGAAATCCCAAATCATCATTGGCATATGAGGTGGAAGGACGCGGTTCAGGGCAGAACTTCTTGGATTGTGGCTCCAAATGGATTGCTTGTGTTATTTTGGCACTTATGTCGGCTTTATTTTGGATGGAGTCCTCAATATATGACTCGGCGACATTATTAGATCGCCATCCCCCATGGCGTTTTAAAGTCAATATATCGGCTCCTGAATTAGCCAGCAATGTAGCTGAAGTCAGCCTAAAACTGTGTCCGGTGTAAGCGTCAGCCTGTGGTAAGCCTAAAAACTTGGCAATTTCTCTAGGCATCGATCCAAATTTGTTCACTCCGATAGGCTGACTCGTGCATTTGCCGTTTTGAAAATTTTGGAAGAACCGGTCAGATTTTCCTTTTGTTGAACGTAAACTTTCATATTTTTTCACTATTTCATAAAATGGTCCGTGAATAGTAAATGACCGAGGAATTTTATTTTTAGTGTTCGGAATTTTGACAAGTAGCATCTCTCCGTGATTCTCTATATCTTTTGTCGTAATGTTGTTTAATTCCTGACGCCTACAGGCACCAGTAATTCCGAATATTAATGCGACCTAAAAATAAATAAAATCATAATTAAGTTATAATAATCGTACTTAGTTTCTATTATATCAACACTCACAATACCGCCTACAAATATTATAATAATGAATACAAAACTAAATAGTGGAACTGACCTTTGTCGCTAGATATTGATTACCCGGTGCTTCTTTAATGAACTTCTCCACTTCATTAGGTGTTAAAACCTTGGATTTTCGACTGTAAAAGCCGTCTGAACGTCTTTTCAAGAATGCAGTTAGATTGGTGTACGCTTTGATGTCAATTGCATTTTTATTCTGCACGGTACTCTTCAACATAGAATATATACACCAAAGCGAACTAGGTTTATACCTCTTCGCCAGTTCACTAAAGTAAGCCATGAACACGTTCTCTGAGAAAGAGCTTGCATTTTTGCTATTTTTCCATTGAATGAAATTTGCGTAGGCTTGCATGTATATATCTTTTGATTTTGAGGGCAAAAGACTATCACTCGCATTTTGCGCTTCAACTATGATATCTGGCGGCGTACACTCGATAAGTAATTCTTTGTTATCTAAATTCGACATTTTACAAAACAACACTAACGAAATGCAATAAATACTGTGAATAAACTTAACAAACAGAAACCCATTTAAAAGATGGCGGCCGTAATTTTATTTTTTCGCGCGCTCAGCGCTGCATGCGCGCGCAAGTCTGAGATAAGGGCACCGGCAAAGTAGCTAATCAGCCACATATTTATAAATTTTGAAATTGGGCATTTATAGGTAAAAATACACCGTCAAAATATAAATACCAACAAGCTAACAAGCAGTTTCATGAAATTCTTTAATTATTTATCACATTTTGAATTGAATTTTATATTTACGCAAATAACTACTTAGCTGTTTTCGAAACACTAATACTTCTTGCTAATATTTAAAAAGATATGTAATGAAAAGGCACTAGTGCGATAATTTAATGTAAAAGGCACGGCATGGGTAATATTCTGCATTATCAGTGTAAATACGCTGTAATAAGACCTACTTTACGAGCAGGTGTGTTGAAAAATAGTTTATGGTTTGTATAAACAACTGCATTCGGTTATTACGTCAACATTTGTATAAATAATCCCACTTGGAAAATGCATGTAAAATATAGGCCAAGTTATGCCGGTCTTTATTGTTACTGACTTGTCGGAAGCAATAAATAAATCTCCATATGAGAAAAAAAATAATCTTTATTTTTCATAAAAGAATAATTGAGAACAACTTTTTTCTTAGCTAAATAATCTACATTTTAAGATTTAGCTAGATAGAATGTTGTTTTGTAGAACGTACTTATTGCCTCTTAAATTAACATTTTCTTGAATAATCGTAGGTCCGGCCTAACAGTTTTAAATAAAAAAATAAAAAAAAATATCGTGGGACAATTCACACCAATTGATCTAGTCCCAAACTAGGCAAAGCCTGTACTATGGGTACTAGACAATGGATAAACATACTTATATAGCTAAATTAAACATCCAAGACTTTTAACGCAATGGTTTCTGACTTTTTTTTATGCGTCCCATAAGCCGCCTCGAGACGACCGGGCACGGCGGACTGCCGAGGAAGATCAAAGACAATCTAGTACGGAGTGGCGTTGGTTCTGCCAGACCCGTGCATCCGGCACTTATCCAGGCGGGCCGAAGTCACTCCTCTGGACGCACCTATAAGCGTAATGGTGGTACTACACTTGGCGGTATTTGCCCAAATATTCGTGTTGCACCTTTTTCTTTCCTACGGCAAATGAAGGAGAGGCAACGATCCAACGCGAACACGCAACCCCAAGTATGGTCCCACGGAGTCCGACCATAACGGTCCGTGTAATATTAGGTAGCTCGGTGAACCGCCTTTTTAGGGTTCCGTAGCCAAAATGGCAAAAACGGAATATAGTTTCGACATGTCCGTCTGTCCGTCTTACTCGAAAACTATAAGGTTTATAGGTATTTGAATGAAATTTTGAGGATAGGTGTATTTTGTTAGCCGCTACATAGTTTTGTAATTAAAATGACAAAAAAAAATTTTTAGGGGTGCACTCCATCCATAAAACTGTAAATTTTTTTAGGGGTGCACTCCATCCATAAAACTGTAAGTCAACATTTTTTTTTCATTGTACCTAAGCCGACGTGTGGCACATCAATCGATATGCCTTTCAAAATACATATAAAGTTTCTCAGCAATTTTTTGATTAAGTGAATAGAGTCGTAGATAATCGCCCCGAAAGTCACTAAAATTCTGTCCCCCCCTCTAATTTTTGAACCGTGTATTTTTAAAAATATGAAAAAAATCATGGCTTATTAAATCCTTTCACCTAAAATTCTTTTGAACGAAATCGAATCAAAAGTTTTAGAGATATTGCTGAAAAACTACCTTCCTTATAGAAAATAACGTCTTTGCCGTATTTTAATAGGCACGGAACCCTTCGTTTTGCGTGGTTCGACACGCACTTGGCCGGTTTTGATTATTATTACAAGCTTTATATTAACTTTACCTGTTCGTATGTAAATATGTAGGTAAGTACCTATACATATAAGTAAGTATGTAAGAAGTAAGTTGTCCGTCAAAATTTCACTTGTCGTTATCCGATTGGAATTTTGGGTATTAGTATAGTTTGGATGACAATTCAATATTACGGTACCATCGAGCTGATCTGATGATGGAGACAGAAGGTGGCCATGGGAATTCAGTATTTGACCAACGTAACCCCGTTAAATTTGGGCTCGTTAGAATCGTCTCAATGAGTTTACAGAAAAGTACAGTCGGCAATAAAAGCTTATACCAAAATTTAATTTTTGGCGCAAACTTATTTAATTTGCGAACTTGGCATACGCACTGCTGTGCGTAAATTTAAAAGAACAATACCACACCGACTACTAAAGGAAGTTCTGCCTGATCTCAGACGCTATTGTGTGCTTTTGTGTCTGTTGGTTGCACCATGGATCTGCTGACAGACGTGGCGGCTGCCGGCTCAAGCCTCACACCAAACCTGACGATCAGCTCGGCTGCCAAGGTTCTTCAACTTTTAGCCGCCACTGCAAGTTACGTAAGCGAAAGCTGGCCAGAGAGTAGCCATGTCAAACGTAAGGCATTTCATTTCTTAGTTTTCCTTATTCAAATCTATATCATACCTATATATATCTAGGTATCTATGTTTTTTAGGGTTCCGTACCTACCTCAAAAGGAAAAAAACGGAACCCTTATAGGATCACTCGTTCGTCTGTCTGTCCGTCTGACACAGCCGATTTGCTCCGAAACTACTGGACCGATTGAGTTGAAATTTGGTAAACATATGTAAATTGGTGACCCAAAGATGGACGCGTAATAGTAGATTGTATGACAAGGGGCTAAAATAAGCCATATTACCACGAGATGGATTAGCTTCGCTCGGGAAAATATTTTGAGGGGTAATATGGCTTTAAGACCCGAGTTATACACTCTACTTTTCACTTCGACTGCGACAAAATAGTAAAAATTATCCATCCACAATCAATAACAAATTTCACGGCGAAGAGATTGTTCAATTAAGCGGCATGTTTTTTTTTTACTAAACTGCTATAACACAGATACAAAATATCTATGACACCGATATAAAACTCCATGAATAAACGCATCTACATGCACATCCAAACGGCCGCGCGGCGGACAGCGTATACGGGCACAAGATAACAATCTCGATTTCTGACCCGCGGTCAGAGGCGTTTTCTTTTTTTAATGATTTGGAATTAGGGACAAAAAAACCGGCCAAGTGCGTGTCGGACCACGCAAAACGAAGGGTTCCGAGCCTATTAAAAAGGTCGTATCGTCATAGAAATCTTACGGCACTTACGTCCTTTTCTTTGAGGAAGGCAGTTTTTCAGCAATATCTCGGAAACCTTTCATCCGATCTTGTTCAAAACAATTTTCGGTGAATGAACTTAATAAGTCCTGTGTCCATTAATTTTTTCATATTTTTAAAACACACCATTAAAAAATTAGAGGGGGGGGACAGAATTTTAGTGACTTTTGGGGCGATTATCTCTGACTGTATTCACTTAATCAAAAAAAATTGCCGAGAAACCTTATATTTATTTTGAAAGGCCTATCGATTGATGTGCCACACGTGGGGTACAAGAAAAATTTTTTTTTTTAACTTTTAGTTTTATGTATGGAGTCACCCCTAAAAAAAATTTTTTTAGTCATATTAATTACAAAACTATGTAGCGGCCAACAAAATACACCTATCCTCAAAATTTTATTCAAATTATTGTTTTCGAGTAAAATGCCTGTGACATACGGACAGACGGACAGACGGACAGACGGACATGACGAAACTATAAGGGTTCCGTTTTTGCCATTTTGGCTACGGAACCCTAAAAAACATCTAATGTTTGATTGGTCGATTTTAATATGTAGCTGTATTCAGCAAAGAGAAATGTTTTTTGAAAGAGTTGTGATTGGTGGATTTAAATGATTTTGAATTCGGGACTAAAAAACACCTGGCCCCTATTTCACCAACTTGACAATTGTCACCTGACACTGACAATTCGCCGTACATTGCTTGCTCTAGAAGTTAAGGTGGTCGCTAGGGTAGGTACCTACTTGTGGAACCAGCAATGCACGGAAATTTGTCGTTGACAGGTGACAGTTGTCAGGTTGGAGAAATAGGGGCCTGATGTTTGATTGGGCGATTTTAATATGTAGCTGTATTCTGGTTGGCTGATAGCAAAGAGAAATGATTTTTGAAAGAGTTGTGATTGATGGATTTAATATGGTGATGTGTTTTTATTGGTCAAATTAATAGCGATTCGGAGGGCTATATCGGTTGCCTCGGTTCTGCTGCGGATAGCCTCATTTCTGATGCGATCACGCAGAGAGACTCCCAGCATAGCCCTCTCCATTGTGCCCTGTGGGTGACTTTGAGCCTTCTTATGAGGCTCATAGTAAGCGACCAAGTTTCAGTGGCATATGTCATCACTGGCAACACACACTGGTCAAAGACTCTCGTCTTGAGACACTGCGGGATATTGGCCTTTGGCCGATGTGATGATTCAAATCTTCACTTGTTCCTTTTCAGATGGCGACCATTTCGATTTCATCATAGTGGGGGGAGGGACGGCGGGGTGTGTGCTGGCGAACAGACTGACGGAGGTCCCCGACTGGAGGGTCCTGGTTGTGGAGTCCGGCGGTGACCCACCTTTAATCAGCGATGTAAGAGCTTGTTAGGGTTCCGTACCCAACGGGTAAAAACGGGACCCTATTACTAAGACTTCGTTGTCCGTCCGTCTGTCTGTCACCAGGCTGTATCTCAAGAACCGTGATAGCTAGAGAGTTGAAATTTTCACAGATTATGTATTTATGTTGCAACAACAAATACTAAACAACCGACCAAGTGCGAATCGGACTGGGGCTCCCATACAACAGACATGATTTTCTTGCCGTTTTTAGGGTTCCGTAGCCAAAACGGAACCCTTATAGTTTCGTCATGTCCGTCTGTCCGTCTGTCCGCCTGTCTGTCAATCTATAGGCCTTTCAAAATAAATATAAGGTTTCTCAGCATTTTTTTTTGTGTAAAATCGTCTCCTTATATTTATTATTTATTTTATAAAGCACACTTAAAGGAACATTGTCTCTGCCATGATTCTTCAAAGTTTCTATTTTTCTTTATTTAATTATTTTCCGTCTCTATGGTTAATATGTACAAGTATTTATGTATGTTTACGTGTATGCATTATGTGTGTATGTTTATTATCGATGTAGTTGTGTATGTTGTAAGTTAGTTTACTTCTAATTTTGCCATCTACCTACTTGTAATTATTTGCTGCAATTTCTCCGCTACCCAAAGGTTATCTGGAAGAGATCGCTCTTTAGCGACAATAACGCCTGTTGTTAACTTATATTTTTAAGTTTTTATGTCCTGTATTCGATTCATGTTTTCAGGTGTGCAATAAAAAGCATTTGTTTTGTATTATATTGCACGTAGAACCGTAGGACTGATGACCTGGTAAAAGTCGCTGGAGCGGTCATTGTGGCACTCTTTGGGGGAGGCCTATGTCCGGCAGTGGACGTCTTTCGGCTGATATGATGATGATGATGATGATGATTATATTTTATAATCCAAAAAATTAAAATCCAATCTAGATACCCGGTCTATACTTCCTCACGACGCACTCCCCTTACGACTGGGACTACTACTCCGAGAACGACGGTGTGACGTCACAGAGCCAGAACACGCGTCGCGTGGCGCACACGCGGGGCAACATGCTGGGCGGCAGCTCTGGCCTCGATCATCTCTGTTATGAAAGGTAACTATAATCCCGCACCAAAAACATAAATGCGAAAATGGGAGCCAAGTTCCATTGCATCCTTTAAAAACAAAATTAAAATGTACCTTTTTAATACAGTTGCTCAAAAAGTGGTACTTTTTGTGGCTGCGTAGCGTGCGAGAAGCTCAATTTCTCGAACTAGTGCTTTTTAGGGTTCCGTAGCCAAAATGGCAAAAACGGAACCCTTATAGTTTCGTCATGTCCGTCTGTCCGTCTGTCCGTCTGTCCGTCTGTCCGTCTGTCCGTCTGTCCGTCTGTCCGTATGTCACAGGCATTTTACTCGAAAACTATAAGGTGTATTTGAATAAAATTTTGAGGATAGGTGTATTTTGTTAGCCGCTACAAAGTTTTGTAATTAAAATTACTAAAAAAAAATTTTTTAGGGGTGCACTCCATACATAAAACTAAAAGTCAAAAAAATTTTTTTCATTGTGACCCCCCGTGTGGCACATCAATCGATAGGCCTTTCAAAATAAATATAAGGTTTCTTAACATTTTTTTTGATTAAGTGAATAGGGTCGGAGATAATCGCCCCGAAAGTCACTAAAATTCTGTCCCCCCCCCTCTAATTTTTGAACGGTGTATTTTAAAAATATGAAAAAAATCATGGACACAGCGCTTATTAAGTTCATTCACCGAAAATTGTTTAGAACAAGATCGGATGAAAGGTTTCCGAAATATTGCTGAAAAACTGCCTTCCTCAAAGAAAAGGACGTAAGTGCCGTAAGATTTCTATGACGATACGACCTTTTTAATAGGCACGGAACCCTTCGTTTTGCGTGGTCCGACACGCACTTGGCCGGTTTTACTTTTTAGTTCCAAACTATACTTTCGAAACGCAGTAATTTTATATAAGATTTTTTACTTGGAAATTATGAAATTAAAAACGCTTACGAATACTAGGAGTATTTATTTAAAGTATTCATTAATATATAAATGACGAAAAAATATTAAGAATTTGCATTTTATAACCTACTCTGTCTTAGGTATCTATGTATGAAATATTTACTTTCCTAAAAATCGTTCTTTGATTTGGCTGAATGATACAAGCATATGCCTAGAAAAATTATCCTTATGAATACTGTCAGTGTCAACTGCCAAGTGTCAATTTAGTTTCTCAACTCGAGGCCGATGGCGCTGATTCCAATAGTAGTATGGGTTCGTTCAAAAATAACTTCGAAGCAAGCATATTTTATCGCAATGATATATTAATTTATTATTTTTTCGCAATTGTATTAAAAAACGTCGTTTACAACACGTGTGAAATGTCTTTTTACCACTCGTACCGAGTCTTGCCACTCGCTTTCAGCTCGTGGCAAGATACCTCGGTACTAGTGGTAAAAAGACATTCTTTTCACACTAGTTGTAAAATGTACTATATCAACCTACAAATATCTAATGCATAAGCGGACAATACACATAGCTCTTGAACTTCAATACCTGTAAATGACATCACACCTACACCTGTATTTCATTATCACTTACCTTTGACCTGATTTGTAAACGCTTAGCTCTGAATCAATAATTGACCAGCGACCTCTCCTTCTCATTAATTAGGTTTTCTTATGTATAAGTTATAATTATAAGCCATACTTTAAGTTCTGTATCTCTCTCTGGGTGCCCTGAAAACCAGCGCCTTTAGCATATATTACTGCTGGCATATGCTGAGTGGCATCCATTTTGGTGCATTTCAGATGTAACTATACACCTGTGTAATTTCTTTGTCACACCAAATAAATATAATTCTATTCTATTCTTCTAAGTTTAATATTAACAATATCGTGGCTGTCGACTTCGCCGATAAAAGATTTGAGATCCAAATGAGTGCCAAGTTCTGCCAAGATTTCACTTGGCTAGTTTTTACCAGCAAATCAAATTTTGGAGGGGAAGATACGTTGACCACACCAATATACAATGACGTAAGAAGCATACACACATTATAATACTAACAAGTTAATTATTAGCCAAATATAATATAAGACAGTAGTATGTAAGATGCAGGGCTGGTGCTCTGGTCTGGACCATCTTAGTTATGAAAGGTAAAGTCGCTGCCAGACAGTCTTGCAAGCTAAAGATAAGATAGAGCGGGAGAAAACAAGGGCAATACTCTTTCTCTCTCTATCTCATAGCTTGCAGGAACATGCACCCCTAGAACAACAATAAACAAAGAAAAAAATAAGCATTGGAAATAAGAGGGTGTTAGTTAGACTGACGATCATTTGCCATTGGGATGTTATAAAGGAAGATCTCAAACCGCCTGTCCAGAAAATCAATTGAATCAAATCTTGCAAGTCGAGAGATGGATGGAGATGGAGAGATGGAGCTCTTCAATGGCTATACAGTTAGGCTTGTGTTAATGGATTTTTTATACTTATTAATTGAAAGATCGTCAATTTATTGTTTTGTTTCAGAGGCTTGAAGAGCGAATTTGACACCTGGCCTGAAGGTTGGCACTGGGACAACATTCTAAAATATTTCAAGAAAGCTGAAAATATGCTCGACAAGGAAATTATGGAGGGACCTACTTCCAATTATCACTGCAATAAAGGCCCACAGAGTGTCAGAAAACACACCGTCAACGAATACTTTCAAAAGATAGAAGACGACTTACTGGACGCTTATGAGGAATTGGGTATCGAAAAAATATTTGATCCCAATGTTCCTGAACCTCATGGCAATTCCAAGTTGTACTTCAAAACGACTGAAAAAAACTCTCGAAGAGCATCTGCCGCTGTCGAATATTTACTTCCAATCAAGAACAGACGTAATCTTTTCGTATTGAAAAATTCATTGGTTACGAAAATACTAATTAATGAGAACAAAGAAACTGTTGGTGTAAAAATAAGTGGAGCCGACGGGGGGATTGATGTGTTCGCCAATATTGAAGTCATTGTAACCGCTGGTGTTTTTAACACACCTCAACTACTTATGCTATCGGGCATTGGACCTGCCGAACACTTGAAAAGTTTCAATATTCCTGTAATAGTGGATTTACCAGTGGGTTCTAATTTATTTGACCATGCAATCGTCCCTATTGTAACCAGCGGTAAAATAACACCAGTTACTAATATCGAAGAAAAGATTCTGGCGCTGACTGATCTCGGAACATTCGTAGCTCCTATTGTCAGTGGACGGTTCACCATTAACGAAACCCTTAAGGATTTACTCCATCTTACCATTTATTTTGATGCGTCATCTCCCATATTTTTATACACCGTCGGCGTAAACTACAACTACAATTCCGTAGTATCTACTTCTTGGATTCTTAATAACCCTGACAGAGATTTGGTTTTAGCTATCGTCATCTTGGGTAAACCTAAATCTAGGGGTAGCGTAGAGTTAAGAAGCACTAATCCACGGGATTCCCCAAAGATATACACAGGCTACGTTAGTCATCCGGAAGATTTGTCGAGGCTTACAGAGGCTGTCAAGTACTTTTACAGTATAAAGAATACCAATTATTTCAAGAAAGCTGGCGGTACGTTTTCAAGGCCAATTTTGCCAGAATGTGATCACCTTGAATTTGATAGCAATGATTACTGGAGATGCTACGTTAGAACTTTAGTCACGACAACATTCCATCCTGCTGGTACTTGTGGCATGGGGCTGGTAACTGATCACGATCTCAAAGTGAAAGGGGTGAATAGGCTACGACTAAGCGATGACAGCGTCATGTTTAACCTACCTAGTGCTAAACTAGGTACGGTTACGCAGATGATTGCGGAGAGAGCGGCGGATTTGATCAAAAAAGAATACGGGAAACTCGACGGTTTTGAAAACTTTCCGTGTGACTGAAAAGTTATTTATAGCGGCAGTAAAAACTTGTTAGATCATTAAATATGTATACGAACTTTATTTTTCACCTCAGCAGCTCGAACAAGCATAGCACGTGAACACAGTGGGATCACGTGGGATTGCGATTTTGCTCACACGAGCGCTTTCTGTTCAGTGTGGGGTCTATTACAAATTCAAAATATTTGATTTCTTTAGCTCTGTCTCTTTGATTTCGTTAAGAAAAAACCGGCCAAGTGCGTGTCGGACCACGCAAAATGAAGGGTTCCGTGCCTATTAAAAAGGTCGTATCGTCATAGAAATCTTACGGCACTTACATCTTTTTCTTTGAGGAAGGCAGTTTTTCAGCAATATCTCGGAAATCTTTCATCCGCGCTGTTTCCTTGAATTTTTTCATATTTTTAAAATACACCGTTCAAAAAATAGAGGGGGGGGGGGGGGGGGACAGAATTTTAGTGACTTTCGGGGCGATTATCTCTGACTGTATTCACTTAATCAAAAAAATTCCCGAGAAACCTTATATTTATTTTTGAAAGGCCTATCGATTCATGTGCCACACGTGGGCTCACGATGAAAAAAAAAATTGACGTTTAGTTTTATGTATGGAGTACACCCCTAAAAAAATTCAAAGTTTATAGGGTACTTTCCGTTGACCCAGAGCTATGAAATTTGGCAAGTTATATCATCTTATACTACAAGTACAGGGAATAATCTAAAAACTATACATTTCTAATTAAATCATAAAAAATTGTGTTTTCAATAATTGTATGAGGACAACCCGTTTACGTTAAGTTTGGACCTCATTTGTATGCAGCGCCATACGTACTAGGTGCAAACTTAACTTAACCGGGCCCTACCAGTTAAGATGGGATGGGATAAGGAAAAATTTGTACGGAACGCTCGGTGCGCAAGTCAGACTCACACTTGGCTGTTTTTTTTTGTTAGTAGTACTTATTTTTCGGGACTTTTTGCCGTCCCTACAATGCGCTGATGAACGTCGCAGTACTTTCAATATTTTATTTTACATTTAAAATAGTCAAAGTTATATTTAATGTTAATGTTTTTTGAATTAGCATAAAATGGGCTTTCAAACAGTATTTTTTATAAACCAAGTTTCATACAAAAAATATGAAAATATGAGGGTTTGTTTGCATTTCGTTCCTACTAAAAGTTTATTATTTTAAGTCTTGTGTCATATTTTGCTACGGAACCCTAAAAAACTGGTATGGGGAATGAATTGGGCATCATCTAGTTACCTGATAACGATACCAAACTTGACACAAAGGTCTAAACTAATCCGCCATTTTTTTTTTCTGAGTGCCGGGAGGTCTTAACTTTGACCCCCCCTCCCCCCCAACTGTCGCGGAGTACAAACTGGCTACCGGGCGTTTTGGGCTTAGGTTGACGTGTACAACATTCGTACCAAATGGCATTGCTGTACTCCAAAATGTCATACTTTTTGCCCTTAGCAAACGGACTAATTGTAACGATTTGGTCTCATTTACACGTGTGTTTATGTACTTCTACAGATCGGACAAGTGTGTATCCTTCATGTATTTATGTGCGTCCACATTCTTTAATCTCTTTGGGAGGCGTGACAGTATAATATCATGTATGGACGTAGTTACGCGAAAACGTTCCAACCCACAGCGACCCCATTTTGAGATAAACGCAATTTTGTGTTTTAGCGGTACACTTTTTCCCTGTTATTATTTCAGGCAAATACTATTGGTTTTACTGTGGAATGCCAAACTGGTTATTGAATGATATGCATATTTTTTGTAAATACATAATACAAGGGGCATATAAATAGGTAAAACGAGTTTGAAACGTTTTTGCTAAATTTAATTTTGTATGAACCTTGTTAAATAGCAATTATGCATAAACGTTCCAAAACGAATTTAAGTGTATTATTTATTTTTATAAATATATCTAGAATAAATATGTAAAATAATAAATAACAATGAGGAACATAGTTACAAAAATAACAAAAAAAAATTGAAAATGTATTACAAAAAAAACCGGCCAAGTGCGTGTCGGACCACGCAAAACGAAGGGTTCCGTGCCTAATAAAAAGATCGTATCGTCATAGAAATTTTATGGCACTTACGTCCTTTTCTTTGAGGAAGGCAGTTTTTCAGCAATATCTCGAAAACCTCTGAACCGATCTTGTTCAAAACAATTTTCGGTGAATGAAATTAATAAGCCCTATGTCCATGAATTTTTCCATATTTTTAAAATACACCGTTCAAAAATTAGAGGGGGGGGGACAGAATTTTAGTGACTTTCGGGGCGATTATCTCCGACCCTATTCACTTAATCAAAAAAAATGCTAAGAAACCTTATATTTATTTTGAAAGGCCTATCGATTGATGTGCCACACGGGGGGTCACAATGAAAAAAACATTTTTGACTTTTAGTTTTATGTATGGAGTGCACCCCTAAAAATTTTTTTTTTGTCATTTTAATTACAAAACTATGTAGCGGCTATCAAAATACACCTATCCTCAAAATTTTATTCAAATACACCTTATAGTTTTCGAGTAAAATGCCTGTGACATACGGACAGACGGACAGACGGACAGACGGACAGACGGACATGACGAAACTATAAGGGTTCCGTTTTTGCCATTTTGGCTACGGAACCCTAAAAATAGGAGGTGATCTTTTGAGCTTAGAACCTATGCCAAAAATTAGCTGATAGGGTTCCAAAAGTTATCAAAAACTTATATGAAACATTCAATTTTCATCATCGTATTCTATGATCTCGAAGTCCGGAACTCCACCAAACCCATCAACATCATCAGTAGCTTCTTCAGAACTTTAAGCGTTCTATAAAATTGAAGGCAATCCTCAGGTATGTAGTGGTACATGGATTGTAAGTCCACTAATTATATATATATATATATATATATATATATATATATATATATCAACGTACAACCCAAACCGATGGTTCTAGAGATTCTAAATTTGGCTCGTAGGTACCTTTATGGTGGATTAAGAAAGTATTTTCAAAATTCATCCCATAAGGGGTTGAAATGAGGGTCCAAACTTTGTATAAAACAAGATTAGTAAGACTATTTCATTCGAAACTTCAAAGGAGTATTCCTAACGATAAACAAGTAAACAAACAACGAGTAAACAAGTGTTTCAGGTTTTTTGAGAATTCGACCCCTAAAAGGGGGAAATGTGGTAACAATGTCATAAAATCAACATGGGTATTGTTTCTATGGTTTATCGGGTCGCTGATTATGAAAGCAACAACGATTTTAAAATCCAACGTAGCGGACATGAAATACCATCTCCCCTGTTGGGGTGCGATGGGGTTGAAATGTCTAAATATCAATATGGGTGTCGTGTTTATGGTTTTTTGGGACGTCAAATATGAAAATGGCCTCGATTTTGAAATTTAATATTGTGTACATCTATCTAAATATATAAAAGACGAAACTGACTGACTGACTGACATATCAACGTATAGCCCAAACCGATGGTTCTAGATATTATAAATATGGCATGTAGGTTCCTCATAAGGTTTAAGGGTGGATTAAGAAAGGATTGCTCAAAATTCATCCCCTAAGGGGGTGAAATAAGGGTCCAAAGTTTGTATGGGGAAACAAGATTAGTAAGACTATTTCATTCGAAACTTCACAGGAGTATTCCTTACGTTAATTGAGTAAACAAGTTTTCCGGTTTTTTAAGAATTCAACCCCTAAAAGGGGGAAATGTGGTGACAATGTCTCAAAATCAACATGGGTATTGTTTCAATGGTTTATCGGGTCGCTGATTACGAAAACAACAACGATTTTAAAATCCAACGTGGCAGACGTGAAATATCATCTCCCCTGTTGGGGTACGATGGGGTTGAAACGTCTAAATATCAATATGTGTGTCGTTTTTATGGTATTTTGGGGCGTTCATTACGAAAATGGCATCGATTTATAAAAATGGAGGTTCTCAGTTTGACCCGTATGTTCCGATTGAATTACAATTTGGCACAAATACTTTCAATAATTTTCATGTCCACAATATTCAATTTCAAGAGCGATGCCATTTTCGTTATTAACGTCCCAAAAAAATCACAAAAAAGACACCCATATTGATATTTAGACATTTCAACCCCATTGCACCCCAACACCCAGGACAACAACCAGGGGAGATGGTATTTCACGTCCGCCACGTTGGATTTTAAAAGCGTTGTTGTTTACATGATCAGCGACCCGATAAATCATACAATAATACCCATGTTGATTATCAGACTTTGTCACCACATTTCCCCCTTTCCACCCCCTAGGTTGTATACTCAAAAAACCTGTAACACTTTTCAACAACACAACAAGTTTCGAAAGAAATAGTCTAACTAATCTTGTTTCCCTATACAAAATTTCCCTCATTTCACCCACTTGGAGGATGAATTTTGAGAAATCATTTCTTAATCCACCCCTTAAACCTTATGAGTAACTTACGTGCCATATTTGGAATCTCTAGAACAATTGGTATGGACTGTACGTTTATATGTCAATCAGTCAGTCTCTTCTTTTATATATATTTAGATAGATGTGCACAATATAAAATTTTAAAATCGAGGCTATTTTCGTAATTAACGTCCCAAAAAAACCATCAAAAGTCACCTATATTGATATTTAGACATTTCAACCCCATCGCACCCCAACGGAGTATGAAGTATTTCACTTCTGCCACGTTCGATTTTAAAATCGTTGTTGTTTTCGTAATCAGCAACCCAATAAAGCATGGAAACAATACTCACTTTGATTTTCAGACTATCACCACAGTTCCCCCTTTTACGGGTTGAATTCTCGAAAAACCTGAAACACGTGTTTACTATTAATCGTTAAAAATACTCCTGTGAAGTTTCGAATAAAATAGTCTAACTAATCTTGTTTCCCCATTCAAACTTCGGACCCCCATTTTACCCCATTAGGGGGTGAATTTTGAAAAATCCTTTCTTAGTGCACCCTTATACCTTATAAGAAACCTACGTGCCAAAATTGGAATCTCTAGAACCAACGGTTTGGGCTGTACGTTGATATGTCAGTCAGTAAATCAATTTATTATTCTTTTATATCTTCCAAAAAGCCATAAAAACGACACTCGTATTGATATCGAGACATTTCATCCCCATCACACCCCAACAGGAGAGATGGTATTGCAGGTCTACCACGATTGATTTTAATATTATTGTTGTTGTTTTCGTAACGACAGCGACCCGATAAACCATAGAAACAACACCCATGTTGATTTTTCAAACTTTGTCACCACGGGTTAATACCGGGTAAATACCCGGTATTTACCCGTGGGTTTTTACCTACTACCCATCTCTAGTTGGTGCTGTCCTTTGATTGTTTTGACTAAATACATAAACTTAAATATACCATAGTTATTTATTTTGGTAAAAAATATTTTTTTCTCTCGAACATATTTAATAGCAAAAATGGATCAAGTATGTTTGGATCGTTTGTAGCAAAAAATTAGAAAATAATATATTATAATAAAACGTTCCAATTTATTTAGAACAGTCTTCGCAGCTTAAAAAAACTGTATGGAATAATCTAAAAGGTTTCAAATTACATGGAACATTTTTGCAGAAATAAAAAATGTATAAAGATTTTGCAAAAACGTTCCAACCCACATGGATCATTTAAGAAACAATTGAATGTGCTTTTTATGAATTTAGTATAATGTTCCAAGACAAGTGGAACATTATAACGATATGTTACTCTATTAAGAGTTTTTAACAATATGTTTCAGTATGCATGTAATGTTTTTACTTTATTTTGAGTACACGTCCTTGGCATAATGGTGGGTTGGAACATTTGGGTCAAACTTTATTGATGAAACTAACCTAAAAAATACTAGCATCTTTGTGTGCACATGATGTAATATGTCAAAAATAGTACCCTGGTTATGGTAACTCATTTTTGAGTGACTTGTGGGTTGGAACGTTTTCGCGTAACTACGTCCGTATATGAATAAGGTTTTCCTACATGCCACGTACATGCAATAACACAGTTCTTAGTTGTGAAATTCTTTAGTGTGAGAATATTAATAACATGTGTAACACAACATGGTCTCAGGTGCAGTAATCTCAGCCTCGGGGCATATCATCATCAATCAAAGGTGCACATGAGTAATTCATTCCTTAACCGTAGTACCATCAGATTGTACCATCAATGGTACTAGGGCAAATAATATTTGCCGTGGTTCCATTATGTCAATGGGACTGCGGCTAATATTATTTTTTGTTACCCGTGGTACTGGATAATGGAGAATTTGGTATTTACCTAACAGTCAATAATGAATACATATAATATTATTATTATAGAATGTACGTAGGTTAGGTTTGGTCAAACAGACCAGAAATAGGAGCCCCGCAGAGCGGGGCTCCGTCTAAACTCTCGAAGTACCAGGAGACCATACATAGGAGAAACTTGACTTGTTTTGGTTTATGGTCTCCTGGTATTCCGACAGTTTTGACGGAGCCCCGCTCTGCGGGGCTCCTATTTCTGGTCTGTTTGCCCTTCGGGCATCTGAAGATACCTAACGAACCTAACCTACTAAGAAGGCAAATATGGCCAGTGGGGCTTGTCCATGGTACTAGTAAACATTTGTTTTGCCGTATTACCATGTACTACGGCAATAAAATACTTCGGTTGTAACATCAATGGTACCACGGCAAAAAAAAACACCATAGTACCATCAATGGTACTATCTGATGGTACTACGGTTAAGGAATGGAATAATTATAACTGGAACAATAGAGCGTGAATTGGGACAGTATCAGTACTATCAGTTGTGAGGTAAGGGATGTCTATAAGCAATCAAATCAATCAGTCAATCATTTATTTATTTCTATTAATGTGGTACAATTCAGGTTGTTATAACTATGTTAGATCAGCACATCCTGCCAGTCTCGGCGTAGAAATAGTTAATACACATAAAATATCATAAATGAAGGAAACAGAAATCAATACATATAAGGGGTGTAATCGTTAAGACGATTATTCCGTAAATATAACAGATATCAGGAAACTTTACACTGATATAGAAAGTACGTTACCCAATGAGTAAAATTAAATCAATAACTTTTTGAAAATAAAACTAGAAATTACCAAAATATTAAGTTTAAACGTTCCCATACATTTAGTACGACGCGCCGGGCGAGCGTGTCTGGTGTGGACCCACCCATTGTTTGTAAATAATACATTATTCTAGTCACAAGGAAAAATGTTGCGCAGTTGTATTAGGTTTAGAGTGGATTTAAACCAGGATTGAACCAATAATAGTGAATATATTCAGACATGAAAATAATACATTGTTTACATATTTCTTCTAAGACAATGACAAGACATCAACAGAAAAACAAACCTAGCAACGCGCCTCTAGTAGGCGGCCAGCTTAACTGGCTTTCATGATTAAAACTGTTTGGTTTATTTTCCAACACCTGCCCTTAAACTAAACAGTTTTTAAACCAAGATTAGAAACACAACTAAAATGTTTATCTTTACTCAAAGATTTAGTCAAGACATCTGCAGGCATACGCTCAGTAGGCAAATATTCTAAATCAACGATTTTATCCTTTACAACCTGTCTTACATAATGATGTCTGATATCTATGTGTTTACTCCTACTATGATTTGTGTGACTATTGCAAATCTTTTGCGCCGACTGACTATCGTTGTACAAAGTCACAGATGGGTATTTACCAAGGCATTCATGTAGAAGGCTTCTAATAAATGCAGCTTCCTTTGCTCCTTCGCATAATGCCATGTACTCAGATTCTGTGGAAGAAAGAGCTATCGTTCTTTGCTTACGGCTCTCCCATGAGACGGCTGCGTTACCTATTTTGAACACGTAACCTGTGTACGAACGTCGGTCAATCTGGTTAGACGCCCAATCTGCATCTACATATCCTGTGACAGATAATGTGGTCTTTTCATACACTATGCAATAGTCTATAGTTCCCTTCAAATATCGAAGAAGACGTTTCGCCGCTTTCCAGTGTGTATCGGAATGACAATTATTGAACTGGCTTAATAGGCTGGCCGCATGAGCAATGTCAGGTCTACTGCACACAGCAATATACATTATACAACCAATGAGGCTTCTGTACTTGGAGTCAAGATCTGTCTGCTCTCCTTTTTCAAACTTCATGCCGCTTTCCAAAGGTGTATTCACTGACTTACAGTCTGCCATATTAAATTGTTCTAATACTTTCTGTACGTAGTTTTTCTGATCAAGAATAATTCTATTTTTATCTTGAATCAATCGCATTCCCAATACCTGGTTGGCTCGGCCAAGATCCTTCATTTCAAATGTTCTCATTAATTCCTCCTTCAGTTTTTTCTTCTCTGCTGTATCTTTACTGAAAATCAGGATGTCATCGACATATAACGCTATTATAATGAGGTTGCCAGTCGCATCCGATTTAATGTAAACGCAGGGCTCACTGAGTGATTTTCTGAACTGAAGAACTGTCAAAGCATTATCAATTTTGTCGTACCAAGCCTTTGACGCCTGTTTCAGTCCATATACTGCTTTATTGAGCCTGAATACATAGTTCTCCTTACCATCCACTTTATACCCATCAGGCTGTTCCATATAGACGGTCTCCTTTAAGTCGCCATTCAGAAAGGCTGTCTTCACGTCCATGTGGTCAACATTCATGTCCAAGTTGACTGCCAGGGCAAGTAAGATGCGTATTGTTGAGTACCTGACCACAGGCGAATATGTCTCATTATAGTCTATGCCATATTCCTGGGTGAAACCCTTAGCTACAAGTCGAGCTTTGTAACGAAGTAACTGACCTTCTAATCCGAGTTTTTTCTTAAAGATCCATTTACATTTTACAGCTTTCTTTCCTGCAGGTAGTAAAGTTAAAGTCCATGCTTTATTCTTTTCAAATGACTTGTACTCATCTGCAATAGCTTCCTTCCAATGATCTTTATCAAGTCCTGACAGCGCTTCTCGAATAGTCTGTGGTTCAGCACCGTGACATGCTGCTGTCATGGCAACGACAACACTTGCGGAGTTCGCAAAATCTTCATATTCACTTGAAGCTTCATCCGTAGTCATATCAGGATTCCAAGTGACGTCGTTAGGATCATCCTCATAGCTAAAACTAGAAGTGTTCGGATTAAAGGACTCTACATCTGTACGAGTAATTGGCGAGGCATCTATAACTAGAGGGGCTGGCAAAGGACCCACATCTTTAGTCGCATCTTCCATATCATTACTGAGTTCTAACCGATTAGAGGACTCTACATCTGTAACTGGCAAGGCATCTATAACTGGAGGGGTTGGCAAAGGACCCACATCCTTAGTCAGATCATTACCAGTGAGATCTAACCGACAATCAGTAGTACAATCTGTCTGATTTAGTTTCAAATCTTTATACATTTTGCCTTCTAAAAATTTTACGTCTCTAGACTTAATGCATTTTGTAGGATTTTCCGGATCAATTAATCTAAATCCTTTCGATTCGCTGCAATATCCCACAAATATATACATTTTGCTTTTTGCATCCAATTTTTTACGTTTTTCGGTGGGGATCATTGCATAAGCAATACAACCGAATACTCTTAAACTAGATAAATTGACTTTATGACCAGACCATTTTTCTTCCGGCGTGGTGCCTCTCACCGCCTTACTGGGTGACTTATTCTTGATGTGTATTGCTGTGTTCAATGCCTCGGCCCAAAATCTTCGGTCCATTCCTGCATCTTGTAGCATGCATCGTCCTGCCTCCATAATCGTGCGATTCGCGCGCTCTGCCACTCCATTCTGTTGCGGCGAGTACGGCACAGTCGTTTGATGCTCGATGCCATGCTCTTGCAGAAAAATCTGGAACTGTTTATTAACATATTCACGACCATTGTCCGATCTCAAGATCTTAATCTTTAAATTAGTCTGATTCTCCACAAGGTTCTTGAAAGTTTTAAACACAGACAATACTTCATCTTTACTTTTAATAAAGTATCCAAATGTCATCCTTGTATGGTCGTCTATAAAAGTCAATAGATATCTACTGCCACTAAATGAGGAAACTGGCATTGGTCCCATCAAATCACTATGTATGAGGCCAAGTTTCTCAGTAGCTCTGTTAAATGATCTTTTAGGGAACGGCAATCTACTTTGTTTTCCCTCAAGACAAGCTACACAGGGAGTATGCTTACCATCAGTGTAATCAATTCCACTAGCCATACCTTGTTTCAGTAAATCCATACTTCTCCTGTTTAGGTGACCGAGTCTGCGATGCCATAACACCTGCGGTGGCTTCGCCTCACACAGATTCGCAGCTTCTGCTTCTTGATCCTTGGACAGGATCTCTGGCAATGGGTCACTTAAATTCGCCGATTGACACGCAGCTGCTTGCTCGCATCCGTATGTTGACAGTTGACTCGCAGTATCAATTTCATAAACACCGTTTGCCTTCGTAGCACTGGCAACTACAGTTTTGCCACAGTAAATTTGACACTTCTTCTCATTAAAGTGCACATCTAGTCCTTTGTCTGTCATTTTGCCAACAGAAATAAGGTTTGTTGACAATCCGGGCACGTAAATGACATCGCTTATTTTAGTAGTTTCATCGTGTCCTTTTAATAACAGTTCCACAGTACCATGTCCCTCACTATGCATCTTCTGATTATTTGCTACTGTCACCAACCGCGGAGTGTCCACGACGTAGTCTTGTAGTAGAGATTTATTGTTTGTCATATGACACGTAGCCCCCGAGTCAATATAAAAAGAGTTCGAGTTGATATCCACAGCTAGTGCAGTTAACAATGTTCCGCTCCACGCTTTATCACTCTTCCCACTCCGTTTATCACCTTTATTAGCTTTGGTTGGACAATTTTTTGCATAATGATTCGGTTTCTTGCATATGAAACATTTAACCTTTGTGGAATGCTTGCTGACCGTACCCCGGTTTGTAAACATTGCACTTTCTTCACTCTTGTCAACATCTCTGCGTAAATTTTCTTGTAATAATTTACTTTTTACTGTTTCACTGCACAATTTAATGTTCGAATTCTCTAATGCCATAATGAGTGGATCGTAGTCTGGCGGTAGTCCACTTAACATCAGAACTGACAGAAAATCATCGTCCAATGGAGCATTTATGTCTCGTAGTTGTTGATCTAAGTCTGTGATCTTCAAGAGATACGCTTCCATGTCACTAAATTGTTCCAGCTTCAATCCAAACAAAGTACGCAAAAGTCCAAGTCTTCTACACAGACCTCTGTCTTCATAGGCTATTCTTAAATTGTTCCAAGCTTTATATCCAGTCTCTGCGTTCCGTACATGAGAAAACGATGACGGTTGTACCATTAAACATATTTTCGCGAGCGTCTTTTGTTGCTTGCGATCGTCGGTGACTTTAGGTACACCGGGTGCAGCTTCTTGGATACAATCCCACAAATCTTCGTGAATCAAATACATACGCATTAAAAACTTCCAGTTTCCATAGTTTGTTATTCCACTGAGCTTTTCAAAATTGACCGATATTCCGGAACTCGTTGCCGGAGACAATACTTTATTTTCCGACATCTCGGATTTTTGAACTGACTATTTACGTACTGTAATTACGTGTGCTGGGCCATAACCTATTAGGTTTAGAGTGGATTTAAACCAGGATTGAACCAATAATAGTGAATATATTCAGACATGAAAATAATACATTGTTTACATATTTCTTCTAAGACAATGACAAGACATCAACAGAAAAACAAACCTAGCAACGCGCCTCTAGTAGGCGGCCAGCTTAACTGGCTTTCATGATTAAAACTGTTTGGTTTATTTTCCAACAAGTTGCATGCCATGGTCGTTTTTGATGATATCGGCAGCTCGTTCAGCTATCATGATGGTGACCGCTCCTATTTTCGTGCCTGGCATTGAAGGTATCACACTGGCATCTACCACGCGCAGTCGGCTCACCCCCTTCACTTGCAGCGTGCTGCTGACCACCTTGCCTATCGCGCAAGTACCACAAGGTAAGTACGCAGTTGTAGCAAGCACCCTCCCGTAACATTGCCAATAGTCCTCACTCAGGAACGGTAAACCATCACACTCTGCCAGCGGAGGTCTGATAAAACCACCACCAGCTTCAGAGAAATATTCCGAGTCTTTGACTTGGTAAATACGCTGTATGACCGCTGAAAGTGTTGCCAAATCCTCAGCATCACTAAAGTATCCAGTTTTAATAATCGGGGGGACTGTAATATCGGCGCTTCGCAATGTCACGGACCCAGTAGATTTTAGATGTGGCATAAAAGCTAAAGCCTGGAGCTTTTCCCTGAGCGGCTCCGTAAGCAGATAAGACAATGTCACTTGAATATTCCAGTTAAAAGTAACGAGAATCTCATAGACAAGTAGCGGTGATAGGGCACCAAAGAATCCAGTCAAATGTTGAGCTATTTGACGTTTTTCACCATGAAAGAACGCTCCCCCTATAGCAGGTAAAGGCATTGACGACAATTCCGTTAAAGAAATAAAAGAATCTAAAGCACTGACAATGTTCTTTTTCCCGTTTATAAAAATTGGAACTTTGATTTGATCTTTTAACTCCTGCCCGACGGGCAAGTCTGATATAACATTAATTTTAAAACTGTTCAATTGATTTGGGGGGCCGACTCCAGACAACATCAGCAGTTGCGGCGTGTTGAACACTCCGGCCGAGAGCACAACCTCTTTGTCTGCATAAACCTTCATTTCACCTTTTGAAGTCCTCACTATGGCCCCTATTGCTTCCTTCTTATCGTTAAATATGACCTTGGTTGCTAAAGTATTCTTCATTAAGAAGAAATTATGTCTGTTTTTAATAGGAATCAGATATTCTTCAGCAGTGCTTGCTCGTCTCGATTTGTCGTTAATTTTGTAGTGCCATTCGTAATTACCAATGATGTTTTCTGTATAGGGATCTATTAAAATTTCCGTTCCAAGAGTTTCTTCAAAAGCTTTAAGCATTATTTTGTTCTTTTCCAAAAACAAATCATTGACCGTGTGGTTTTTAACGCTCAGAGGTCCCTTATCGCAGTGAAATTTAGCTGTAGGACCATACATAAGGCGTTTGTCGAGCATGTTCTCCGATTTCTTGAAGTATTTCAACACAGAGTCCCATCCCCAACCTTCGTCACCCGTAACATTGGCCCACCGTTCGAAGTCAGCTTTTGAGCCCCTGGAATCATTTAAAGTACCAATTTAATTATATATTCCTGACTTTACTTTTCAAATAACTACCAACAATATTCACTTAGCTACACGTTTATTGTACGATAGGATATACAGAGATTTAGGTTCGCGTTCCTGTAGACACTAAGTTAAGGGGCCTAGTTTTTGGTTGGACTCTAAATCCGTTCCCTCATATATTTGTATGCGATGAAAACATTTGATGTTTGCACCTAAGAGCTCCTAATGCGCAAGATGATGCGTCGCATGCGCGGCAGCCCCAACAGCATTCTGTGCGTGTTTGCGGAGTGCGAAAATGGGCCCATGCTCACCCGCTGGCAAAACTGCATGCAGTCATTGTTTAGTTACAAGTATCTCACTTTTTATTAGGGTTCCGTAGTCGACTAGGAACCCTTATAGTTTCGCTTTGTCTGTCCGTCCGTCCGCGGATAATCTCAGTAACCGTTAGCACTAGAAAGCTGAAATTTGGTACTAATATGTATATCAATCACGCCGACAAAGTGGTAAAATAAAGTGTCTTTATTTTATTTTATTAGGGTACCTCCCCTATATGTAACGTGGGGAGTGTTTTTTATTTCCATTTTAACCCTAACGTGTGATATATTGTTGGATAGGTATTTAAAAATGAATAGGGGTTTGCCACAATTATTTTTTGATAATGTTAATATTTTCGGAGATAATCGCTCCAGAAGTAAAAAAAATGGTTCCCCCCCTCTAAACTTTTGAACCATAAGTTTTAAAAATATGAAAAAATCTCAAAAGTAGAACTTTATAATAACTTTCTAGGAAAATTATTTTGAACTTGATAGGTTGAATAGTTTAAAAAAAAAAACAAAATAATTTCTGAACTAAGTTTGTAATTTAACCGTATAAGCAGGTGTTTATTGTACCTGTAATTTCTACAAAATCACAATGAATGTAACAAATAGCCCTTTTTTTAACGCTTAAGTGGGGACACTTACTGTGACGGATGAAAAACTACGGAACCCTACACTGAGCGTGGCCCGACACGCTCTTGGCCGGTTTTTATGTCATACTAACACTAGTAATAAGATTTCATTGTTTACTAACTTATGGACTTTAGTGTCAATTAAATGATTTTTTATTGTACTTATAACACAAGCCTTATTGAGCTTACTATAGGCCTAGTTTGATTTGTGTAAGAATGTCCCCTAATATTTATATTTACTTATTTATTTATTTATTATTATTTATTATTATAAGCCCTTAACTATTGACCATAGGACAGACAATTTTGTTTCTTTGACTCTGTATGATGATATGAGAGTCTAAATATCAATAATTCTTTATCATTTGTTTTTTTTAACGTACTGTTATGATAGTCATTTTGTGTAGTCGACGTCAAAGTCATGTTAACGTTTTTGTACCCTATTAATTTAATATAAATATTTATTGCATCAAAACAAACAAACAAATGCAGAACAATAATAACAGATGATTTAGATGACAGCAAGTATAACAGGTAGCAACAGGCGGTCTTATCGCAATAAAGCGATCTCTTTCAGACAACTTTAGCAGGTAATGACGTGACGCAGGTAAGGCAACAACGGTAGCAGGAAATGACGAACAATAATTAGGGTCAGGTAGTGCAAGAATAAAGAAAGAGGAGTAAGATACTTAACACAAACAATCAAATTAGATTTTTGGTATATGACAAATAGTCAAATTACATTAGCATCAAATTATACTATAATACATATATACTATAATAAATACATGTTTTTAAATCTACATTTCCAACAATACACAATATACCTACACAAATGAATATTGCAAGTAATAGAATTAATGAAAACAGAGAAAAGAAGAGGAGACAACACGCCACCCTGTGGAACACCGGAAAGCGTGTTGCACCACGATGATCGGAAAGAATCTACCTTTATACGCTGCCAACGTCTAACTACGTAACTATGAAACCAACCAATTACCGCAGGAGATATGGTAAGAGAACGCATTATACTAAGCAAAACATCAATATCAACCGAGTTAAAAGCGATATTGAAATCCAACAACGATAACATCATCACCTTTCTGTTATCCATGCCTGCACGAATATCATCAGTGATTTTTAGGGTTCCGTACCTCGAAAGGAAAAAACGGAACCCTTATAGGATCACTTTGTTGTCCGTCCGTCCGTCTGTCAAGATCCTTTTTTTTTTCAGGAACGCGTGGAGGTATCAAGCTAAAATTTATATCAAAAACTCAAGTCTACTTTCCTTTGGAGCTGTGAAAAAATCAAACTTCTAAGCCAACGCAATCAAAAGTTACAGTCGTTTATGCCGCAAATTTCCGCAAATTTTCGAAACTAGCAAGGGAATCAAAACCTACATGGTCCTGTGAACTCAGAATCTTGAAATTTGGGACGAAGCAACGTCTTATAGCACACATAAAGAAAAAATTGCAAAAACCGTAATTTTTTAGTTACATAATATTATAAAAATATTTTTATTACCCTCGGTGCGCGAGTCCGACTCGCATTTGAACGGTTTTTATCAAAGAGGTAGTCGTACTATGAACCAATCGAAAACCGGACTGGAAGGGATTCATGAGGTTATTCCTATTTAGGGAGGATTATTCCTATTCCTTTGTAATAAGGCAAAAAACTTAAACATCTCTGACATATTCATACATATAGACATTCGTGTTACCTTTCATACAAAAGATGGTCCAACGACGAACAACCGCCGAGCATCCTGCCCCGTGTGTGTGCTACTTTACGAAAGTTGAGTGCTTGGGAGGAATAATGGTCTTGTTCTGAGTAATAATCCCAATCCCAAGGTGAGTGGCTGATGAATGGCCAAAGTCCAGGGGTCTGAAAAGTTTTTGTTAATGTAAATTTTTAGCCATATAAATGATGATGATGGTGATCTGTCCGACCGTTTTCGGCCATGGCGACCACTCCGACTCCTATCTAAACGGGAGCGGTCAGATGCGCAGGATATTTTAAGGTGCGCAAGCGTTCGCGCAAACGCAGGCGCGCACACTCGTCCTTCCCCTCCCTGGATCAGTGGAACGGAGAAGCGCTACGACTGAAGGAGAGGTCGGATGCTGTGTCTGGCCGACGTGACCACACGCCCTCCATCGCCACCCTTTTTTTTGTTTAGGGGGGTGAATGCGTTACGCATACCACCCGGGTGCAGGGGGTGACCCGAGTGGTTATGTGGGTGGGACTCCCGTATAAGCTGATGAGACTCACGGTATACCCACTAAAAACCCCCCCACTTGCCGCCTCGCCGCCATGTGGCGAGGTCACGGGAACGCTTGCGCACACATCCGCGACCCCGCCGGCGGCAGCCACCCACAAGCGGCTCCCTCGCGGACGTCCGAAGGCCCTCCACGAGAGGCACGCCAGATGTTTTGGCGCGCCTGCCTCCTTCATCTCCACACGTTCAGTAGCGGACCCCCCTGAGTCCGCTACGAGGAAATCATGGGTGCGGGAAATTCCAGCACCCAGTGGCGGATCAGGTCTGTGGTTCCGCCACCGACCACGCCTCGGCCGCAGAGGATAGGGAAAGCGGCGCACCGTAATACCGGCATTCCTCTTCCTCTGCGGCCCCACCAATGCCGCTTCCACGGAACGGCCCCGCCAAGTTCGCAGGGGGTAGGGAGAGTGGCGCACCGTTATACCAACACGCCTCTCCCCCTGCGATCCCGCCTCGGCCGCAGAAGATAAGGAGGCACTCCTTTTCCGCTGCGGTCCCTGCCCAACGCATCCTAAGCGGGCAATGCACAGCCCGCTAGGAGCGCTCTCCTCGGGCCAGCCAGCAGGCCCCACACAGGCCGGCCCTGGGTGCCTCTTAGCTTCGCCGTGGGTCGCGGGCAACAGCCTGTTTTAAGATAAATTGGTATGCCTATTGGCGAAACATACCGTTCTTCGTATCCTCTCGGTACCAAAAATGTTAACTAGTTACCTACAACTTTTACTTTGTACAGTCAAGAGCAAAAGTAAGTTATCACTTTTGTACCTTATTCCATTGCGATAAGGTGAAAAAATGATAACCTACTTTTGCTGTTGACTATACAAGGATTCCGTTTTTGCCATTTTGGCTACGGAACCAAGGCCGGCGCCACACTTGACGGAAATTCCGTCGCTCAACTTCCGCGAGAGTCAATCCGTTACCATAGGTATCAGCCACACTTGAATATTCAGTGGCAGATTATGACGCGATGCATACAAATACCTGGGCTGTTATTCGCTACGCGCTCATGCGCCCCACCCCATGCGTCACCTAACGAAACTAGACCTCTATCTAAGCTTAGCTACTACGCACCGCAGTGTCAAGATATATTTGTGGGTGAGCGTTGAGGTGATCTTAAAACAGCGTCACCTAAACGAAACTAGACTTCTACCTACGCTAAGCTACTACGCACCGCAGTATCAAGATATATTTGTGGGTGAGCGTTGAGGTGAACTTAAAACAGCGTCACCTAAACGAAACTAGACTTCTACCTACGCTTAGCTACTACGCACCGCAGTATCAAGATATATTTGTGGGTGAGCGTTGAGGTGAACTTAAAACAGCGTCACCTAACGAAACTAGACCTCTACCTAGGTACGCTTAGCTACTACGCACCGCAGTGTCAAGATATATTTGTGGGTGAGCGTTGAGGTGAACTTAAAACAAGTTACAGAATAGGGGGCCTGGAATGCGACGTTGCCGATCTTACGCTAACGGAAGATCGGTGCGCGGGAGACGGAGCAGACGCAGAGAGCGAGCGGACCGCGACGGAACGACCGATCTTCCGCGTAGTGAGCCCGCTATTTGTTTTATATGCAATAACATGTATTGGCGTTCCGCGGAAGATCCGCGACGGAATATCCGTCAAGTGTGTCCGGCCTAAAAACTGTGACACGTACAACGCTGAATATCGGCGGGTCCCCTCCTGCCTCGATTAGTAACACCTTCCATTCGGATATCTCCGTCAGCCGGTTGGCCAACACGCAGCCCGCCGTACCTCCGCCCAAGATGATGAAGTCAAAATGTTCGCCATCTGAAGAAATACAAATTACTTATGTCACTTTGGTGCCGTGGAAGCTGGGCAGGGCTCTGGTGTGGGACGCTACGTGTGTCGACACATTCGCTCTGTCCCACATCCAGGTGACCCTATCTCAGGCCGGTGGTGCAGCCGACCAGGTCCAGGTTCTTAAGCGCCGCAAATATTCGTCTCTATTAAAAGACTACGAGTTCGCGGCGCTCGCAGTGGAGACGCTTGGACCCTGGTCGACTGACATGAAGGCATTTAGAGCCCTGTCGTCGCGGCTGGTCGACGCCTCAGGGGACCCCAGAGCCGGCGCATACCTCGCGCAGAGAATTTCTCTAGCGATACAAAGAGGTAACGCGGCCAGCGTATTGGGGACCATGCCGCAGGCGGACCTTTTGGATGGTGTACTCCTTTTATAGTCGGGTATGTACCTAAATGTGGTTTTCTTTCTTTTCTATGTTTATGTTTGTTTATAAATAATAATGTATACAATAAAAATATGCAATGTAATATTATGAGCTAAATAAATTACTTTTGGATCAACGAAGGCCCGCCAGGGCAGCTATGGTCATGATTTACGTGACGTTTTTGTCACCTCTGTGAACCTGGCGCCCCACCTTCGCCAATTTTTTTTCTTTATTTTTTTTCTGGCAGTATTTTGTTTGTAGTTGATTGTAGTGAAAAGCATTTCGTTTGTAGTTGAACGAAAAAAAAATGGGGGGGACTAAAAAAATACCCAGCGCCCCACTTTAAAAAAAGGTTATTTTGGCAATTGAGTCTTGTTCAGAATCGTTTGTAGTTGTTTGTAGTGAAAAGCATTTCGTTTGTAGTTAAACGGAAAAAAAATGGCGTGGTCCCGAAAAATGACCTCAGCCCCCCACTTTTAAAATTCGTTTGACAATTGAAAATTGTTCAGAATCGTTTGTAATTGAATTGAATCTTGTTCAGAATCGTTTGTAGTTGTTTGTAGTGAAAAGCATTTCGTTTGTAGTTACACGGAAAAAAAATGGCGGGGTCCCGAAACATGACCTCAGCCCCGCATTTTTAAAAATTCGTTTGGCAATTGAATATTGTTCAGAATCGTTTGTAGTTGAATTGAATCTTGTTCAGAATCGTTTGTAGTTGATTGTAGTGAAAAGCATTTCGTTTGTAGTTGAACGAAAAAAAATGGGGGGGACTAAAAAAATACCCAGCGCCCCACTTTAAAAAAAGGTTATTTTGGCAATTGAGTCTTGTTCAGAATCGTTTGTAGTTGTTTGTAGTGAAAAGCATTTCGTTTGTAGTTAAACGGAAAAAAATGGCGGGGTCCCGATAAATGACCTCAGCCCCCCATTTTTAAAATTCGTTTGGCAATTGAATATTGTCCAGAATCGTTTGTAGTTGAATTGAATCTTGTTCAGAATCGTTTGTAGTTGTTTGTAGTGAAAAGCATTTCGTTTGTAGTTACACGGAAAAAAATGGCGGGGTCCCGAAACATGACCTCAGCCCCGCATTTTTAAAAATTCGTTTGGCAATTGAATATTGTTCAGAATCGTTTGTAGTTGAATTGAATCTTGTTCAGAATCGTTTGTAGTTGATTGTAGTGAAAAGCATTTCGTTTGTAGTTGAACGAAAAAAAATGGGGGGGACTAAAAAAATACCCAGCGCCCCACTTTAAAAAAAGGCTATTTTGGCAATTGAGTCTTGTTCAGAATCGTTTGTAGTTGTTTGTAGTGAAAAGCATTTCGTTTGTAGTTACACGGAAAAAAATGGCGGGGTCCCGAAACATGACCTCAGCCCCGCATTTTTAAAAATTCGTTTGGCAATTGAATATTGTACAGAATCGTTTGTAGTTGAATTGAATCTTGTTCAGAATCGTTTGTAGTTGATTGTAGTGAAAAGCATTTCGTTTGTAGTTGAACGAAAAAAAAATGGGGGGACTAAAAAAATACCCAGCGCCCCACTTTAAAAAAAGGTTATTTTGGCAATTGAGTCTTGTTCAGAATCGTTTGTAGTTGTTTGTAGTGAAAAGCATTTCGTTTGTAGTTAAACGGAAAAAAAATGGCGGGGTCCCGAAAAATGACCTCAGCCCCCGACTTTTAAATTTCGTTTGGCAATTGAAAATTGTTCAGAATCGTTTGTAGTTGAATTGAATCTTGTTCAGAATCGTTTGTAGTTGTTTGTAGTGAAAAGCATTTCGTTTGTAGTTACACGGAAAAAAATGGCGGGGTCCCGAAACATGACCTCAGCCCCGCATTTTTAAAAATTCGTTTGGCAATTGAATATTGTTCAGAATCGTTTGTAGTTGAATTGAATCTTGTTCAGAATCGTTTGTAGTTGTTTGTAGTGAAAAGCATTTCGTTTGTAGTTAAACGGAAAAAAAATGGCGGGGTCCCGAAAAATGACCTCAGCCCCCCACTTTTAAAATTCGTTTGGCAATTGAAAATTGTTCAGAATCGTTTGTAGTTGAATTGAATCTTGTTCAGAATCGTTTGTAGTTGTTTGTAGTGAAAAGCATTTCGTTTGTAGTTACACGGAAAAAAATGGCGGGGTCCCGAAACATGACCTCAGCCCCGCATTTTTAAAAATTCGTTTGGCAATTGAATATTGTTCAGAATCGTTTGTAGTTGAATTGAATCTTGTTCAGAATCGTTTGTAGTTGATTGTAGTGAAAAGCATTTCGTTTGTAGTTGAACGAAAAAAAAAATGGGGGGGACTAAAAAAATACCCAGCGCCCCACTTTAAAAAAAGGTTATTTTGGCAATTGAGTCTTGTTCAGAATCGTTTGTAGTTGTTTGTAGTGAAAAGCATTTCGTTTGTAGTTAAACGGAAAAAAAATGGCGGGGTCCCGAAAAATGACCTCAGCCCCCGACTTTTAAATTTCGTTTGGCAATTGAAAATTGTTCAGAATCGTTTGTAGTTGAATTGAATCTTGTTCAGAATCGTTTGTAGTTGTTTGTAGTGAAAAGCATTTCGTTTGTAGTTACACGGAAAAAAAATGGCGGGGTCCCGAAACATGACCTCAGCCCCGCATTTTTAAAAATTCGTTTGGCAATTGAATATTGTTCAGAATCGTTTGTAGTTGAATTGAATCTTGTTCAGAATCGTTTGTAGTTGATTGTAGTGAAAAGCATTTCGTTTGTAGTTGAACGAAAAAAAAATGGGGGGGACTAAAAAAATACCCAGCGCCCCACTTTAAAAAAAGGTTATTTTGGCAATTGAGTCTTGTTCAGAATCGTTTGTAGTTGTTTGTAGTGAAAAGCATTTCGTTTGTAGTTAAACGGAAAAAAAATGGCGGGGTCCCGAAAAATGACCTCAGCCCCCCACTTTTAAAATTCGTTTGGCAATTGAAAATTGTACAGAATCGTTTGTAGTTGAATTGAATCTTGTTCAGAATCGTTTGTAGTTGTTTGTAGTGAAAAGCATTTCGTTTGTAGTTACACGGAAAAAAATGGCGGGGTCCCGAAACATGACCTCAGCCCCGCATTTTTAAAAATTCGTTTGGCAATTGAATATTGTTCAGAATCGTTTGTAGTTGAATTGAATCTTGTTCAGAATCGTTTGTAGTTGATTGTAGTGAAAAGCATTTCGTTTGTAGTTGAACGAAAAAAAAAATGGGGGGGACTAAAAAAATACCCAGCGCCCCACTTTAAAAAAAGGTTATTTTGGCAATTGAGTCTTGTTCAGAATCGTTTGTAGTTGTTTGTAGTGAAAAGCATTTCGTTTGTAGCTAATCGGAAAAAAAATGGCGGGGTCCCGAAAAATGACCTCAGCCCCCCATTTTTAAAATTCGTTTGGCAATTGAATATTGTCCAGAATCGTTTGTAGTTGAATTGAATCTTGTTCAGAATCGATTGTAGTTGTTTGTAGTGAAAAGCAGTTCGTTTGTAGTTACATGGTATAAAAATGGCGGGGTCCCGAAAAATGACCTTGGCTCCCCACTTTTAAAAATTACTTGGGCAATTGAATCTTGTTCAGATTCGTATGTAGTTGAATTGAATCTTGGTCAAAATCACTAGTGGTTGATTGTTGTGGAAAGCATTTCGTTTGTAGTTACACGGATGACCTCATATCGTATATATTTCGAAGGCAATTCGAACACTATGAAGTGTGATCTTGAATCAAACTGGTTTAATCTTATATGAAATTAGTTTGCTTACGAATTCTATTTAAGACGTAATGTCTATTGCCGTAGTCGGATGGTTAATAAACTGAGCTTACCTATCTCTCATAAAAAAATATGTTATTAACGTGCAGACGATTCGTCCGACACAAGTAGACTTAGGTAGTTCAGAAGTTTATTCTAGGATGGTAACTAGGTATATATGCTCCGTGAATGTCTGATTGACGGCTGCATTAAACAGACACATGTGTTTGCAGTAACTTATTTTTGTTAGTTATAGCGAAGGTCCATTTACGTACTTCAGAGATAGAGTCTAACTTATTTTCGTTTGTAGTAACACTATTTTGTTTGAAGACGCGATGGTTCGTTTCCAGTTGTCTACAAGTGTGTTTAAGACATAGAGTCGGACTCTTTTTCATATGTACTTAGGTACTTAATTTTGTTAGTACAGTGTGCGAAGATGCGTTTAACATTGGCCATAAACGAACTTCGGATATAGAGTCGCAATTATTTTGGTTTGTGGTGACTTTATTTTATTAGTACTGGCGAAGTTTCGTTTAACGTTGGACAGAAACGTACTTCAGATATAGAGTCTTAATTATCTTCATTTTTAGTGACTTCATTTTGTTTGTATTGGCAGTGGTCCGTTTTTCTTCGTCTACAAGCATTTTTGAGACATAGGGTCTGACTCTTTTTCGTTTGTAGTGGCTTAATTTTGTTAGTACATGCGAAGATTCGTTTAAAATAAGCCATAAACGTACTTCAGATATAGAGTCTTTATTATTTTCATTTGTAGTGACGAAATTTTGTTAGTACGTGCGAAAATTCGTTTAAAATTAGCCATACACGTCCTTGGGATATAGAGTCTTTATAATTTTCGTTTGTAGTCACTAAATTTTGTTCGTACATGCGAAGAATTGTTTAAAATTAGCCATAATCGTCGAATATAGAGTCGTTATTATTTTAGTTTGTAGTGACTAAATTTTGTAACTACATGCGAAGATTCGTTTGAAGTAAGCTATAAACGTACTTCGGATATAGAGTCTTTATTATTTTCGTTTGTAGTGACAATTTTTTTTAGTACATGCGAAAATTCGTTTAATATTAGCCATATACGGACTTCGGATATAGAGTCTTTATTATTTTCGTTTGTAGTGGCTACATTTTGTTAGTACATGCGAAAATTCGTTTAAAATTAGCCATAAACGTACTTCGGATATTAAGTTTTTATTATTTTCGTTTGTAGTGACTAAATTTTGTTAGTACATGCGAAGATTCCTTTAAAATAAGCCATTTACGTACTTTGGATATAGATTCCTTATTATTTTCATTTGTAGTGACTAAATTTTGTTCGTACATGCAAAGAATTGTTTAAAACTAGCCACAAACCTACTTTGAATATAAACTAAATTTTGTTCGTACATGCAAAGAATTGTTTAAAACTAGCCATAAACGTACTTTGAATATAGAGTCTTAATTATTTTCATTTGTAGTGACTAAATTTTGTTCGTTCATGCGAAAATTCGTTTAAAATTAGCCATTTACGTACTTCGGATATAGAGTTTTTATTATTTTCGTTTGTAGTGACAAAATTTTGAAAGTGCATGCGAAGATTTGTTTAAAATTAGCCATAAACGTACTTCAAATATAGAGTTTTTATTATTTTCGTTTGTAGTGACAAAATTTTGTAAGTGCATGCGAAGATTCGTTTAAAATTAGCCATTAACGTACTTCGGATATAAAGTCTTTATTATTTTCGTTTGTAGTGACTAAATTTTGTTCGTACATGCAAAGAATTGTTTAAAACTAGCCATAAACGTACTTTGAATATAGAGTCTTAATTATTTTCATTTGTAGTGACTAAATTTTGTTCGTACATGTGAAAATTCGTTTAAAATTAGCCTTTTACGTACTTCGGATATAGAGTTTTTATTATTTTCGTTTGTAGTGACAAAATTTTGTTCGTACACGCAAAGAATTGTTTAAAACTAGCCATAAATGTACTTTGCATATAGTCTTTATTATTTTCATTTGTAGTGACTAAATATTGTAAGTACATGCGAAAATTCGTTTAAAATTAGCCATAAACGTACTTCGGATATTAAGTTTTTATTATTTTCGTTTGTAGTGACTACATTTTGTTCGTACATGCGAAGATTTGTTTAAAATTAGCCATAAACGTACTTCAAATATAGAGTTTTTATTATTTTCGTTTGTAGTGACAAAATTTTTTAAGTGCATGCGAAGATTCGTTTAAAATTAGCCATTAACGTACTTCGGATATAAAGTCTTTATTATTTTCGTTTGTAGTGACTAAATTTTGTTCGTACATGCAAAGAATTGTTTAAAACTAGCCATAAACGTACTTTGAATATAGAGTCTTTATTATTTTCATTTGTAGTGACTAAATTTTGTTAGTACATGCGAAATTGTGTTTAAAATTAGCCATAAACGTACTTCGGATATTAAGTTTTTATGATTTTCGTTTGTAGTGACTAAATTTTATTCGTACATGCGAAGATTCGTTTAAAATTAGCCATAAACGTACTTCAAATATAGAGTTTTTATTATTTTCGTTTGTAGTGACAAAATTTTGTAAGTGCATGCGAAGATTCGTTTAAAATTAGCCATTAACGTACTTCGAATATAAAGTCTTTATTATTTTCGTTTGTAGTGACTAAATTTTGTTCGTACATGCAAAGAATTGTTTAAAACTAGCCATAAACGTACTTTGAATATAGAGTCTTTATTATTTTCATTTGTAGTGACTAAATTTTGTTAGTACATGCGAAATTTCGTTTAAAATTAGCCATAAACGTACTTCGGATATTAAGTTTTTATGATTTTCGTTTGTAGTGACTAAATTTTATTCGTACATGCGAAGATTCGTTTAAAATTAGCCATAAACGTGCTTCGGATATAAAGTCCGTCAGTCAGTCAGTCAGTCAGTCAGACAGTCAGTCAGTCAGTCAGTCAGTCAGTCAGTCATAAGTTGCATACATTAATTACATTTATGTTCATCAAATATTGAAATAAAACAAAGTGATGAAAATTTACATATCAAAAGTATTTTGTTTAAAGTACCACGAAAATCGTAACAATATATTTTTAGACAATTATATAAATTGTTTTAGACGCCCTTAGGTCTTGCTTGAAATTTAGCTCCAGCAGCTAGTTCGGACTTATATACGGAAGTATTTTTATCTTAGCTGCTGTTAATAATATTAAATAACATAAGATAATCGAGAAGAAGGTATTATAACATTTAAATACCATTACTAATAATTATGCATGTTCATGCTATCAACTGATTAATAGTACAGTCACCAGCATTAGTCCTAATGGCCCGAGAAATAAAGTCGTGTCAGATATTTATGCCCGCGTTGTTATGGCAGATACTGGTGATTGTAATGATTGATTCATTGTTAGGTTTTTTTTTTTGTTTTCGAGGTGATTCATTGTTTCGTTTTTTTTTTGTATTCGAGTTGATTGATTGGTTCGATTTTTTATTGTTTTCGAGGTTTTTTTTGGTGATTGTTAATGTTAGTGATTAGTAACATAATAAAAAATTATTCAAATTAATACAAAGCAATCGATAAGTAATTCAATTCCAGCGAATACAAGTCGAAAGCACGGAATGCAAATAAAATTCTTATTGTTTTAATCGTGTTAAAGAGTTAAAATGAATTAATGATTGTATTGATTTAATGATTGATTGAGTACCTTTATTTCACTTTATTTTTTGTTTCTTACACATTTTCTTTGTTACATGTAGTTATTACACTAGTATTCTGGACTACTAGAACGGATATAACCATGCGAGGCTGGATTTGATTGAATCTGGACATACAATAACACATGCAAGCTATGTTGCTGCCGAAGCGCTCTTGATGAGACCGGCACAACTTTTAATTTCAGATCGTTGTGCTCTTCCCACTTGCCCGTAACTCTTCTGATTATTGCAAAATAATGATTGGTGGAATAAATGATAGCCGATACAAATTTATAAGTTTGCCCCTCGTAAAACAATTTGTCCGGGATTTCCTCTAAGGCAAACTGCTTTCGGCAATCAGGATATCCGCTTCGGGTACACAATTCCTCGTTTCCGGCATCCTCTATGTCCAGAACGAGATGACGTCCTGCGGACATCGTTTTTACAATGTCCTCACTTTTGCATCGAAAGCACGTGGTACTGCTGCGTAATGTGGCGGTCGCTTTCACTGCTCCTTGCAAACCGGCCATTCCATGCTGATTAATGTGCATGGGATTTATATAGAGCAAGGGAACACACTTGATTACGTCAAAGCCACAGTTCAGGCATTTTGTGACCTTCTCGAGGGACGGTACGCCGTTTAAAATATAGTTTTGTAGCAAATGTGCAATATTAATTGTGCAATCGACTGTATCATTTTTTATTGACTGAGTAGCAATGAGGATTGAACCTCGCAAGTCATATAATTTGGCGGTCACGCCTGTTTTTAACAGCGTCTGCAGAAATTGACCGACAGAGGGGTTAAGTTTGGCCGAAAGATATTCGGCGTACGAATGGTAATCGTGACACGCAGCGAGAATGCACTGCATGGTTGCATCGAATGCACAAGTGTTACGTATGTTGATTACCTTATTGGCAAACTTCATAGGTTTTAAAATGTTGGCACTAGCTAGCAATGGCAAATTTAGTGTAAATTTCGGGCGTTTATGCATGATTTCTATGTCAGGACATGCTGTCAGATATATTCCTCTTTTTTTTTCTTCTTTTGTCTTGTCGTTGATTTCTACCGTTTTATTCAGGCCTCTCCAATTTTCCTGTTCATTTAAACAGAGCGCTTTGCCCTCCTCTGAGCTGTTGTTTTTTGACCGGGGTGAGTCGAAAACCATGTCCGTCAACTCCTCAGTGACACAAGTGTTGTCGAAAGAAGAAACATTATTTTCTTCCTTTTCAGGTGCGTTCAAGAGGTTGCTGGTGCCCTCCAGGGATCTAAGATGGGTGACTAAAAATTTATCAACCCTCAAACATTTGCCTTTGTTGAAAACAAGAGTTTTTAATTCCCTAAAATATTCCTCGCTCCTAGCCGAAGTGGCAACCAAGTCTTGCACAGTGCATTTTGGCCCTCGTGTTAGTACAGCCGTCCACAAAACAAAATGTTTTGATAATTTTAACAAGCGAGATCCGAAATCAGGGCAGTGGTAGGGATTTAATCTTCCCTGTCTGAGATTCTCAGCTCGGAGGCTGTCAGTGTCGATCTTTTTGATAATTGAATCAATTATACCGTTCGACCGCAGACTAGGCTCGCTGTTGAATAACTGCGGCAAATATGTTTCTTCAGCATTATTCGAGCAGTCGCCAGTGTCTTGGCACAGATTGAAATGCTTCAATCGATTGATAAGTCTGGTACTGGCAGCAAAACATTGGCTTTTTTTATCATCGATATCCTCGTGCGTGGCGCGAGCCACGGTCATGATGTCCGTACACGTTTTAATGACGTCTTCTACATCAGTGAGCGTACTCATAAGACCAACACACCGTACGAAAAAGTCTTTTTTTAGGGATTCGTTTTGGAGACACTTCCAACGCGTGACTAATTTTATTAAATGTGCAATGTCTATACGAATAATGCACTGCGGATATTTCACGATCATCGTGGGTGAGCCCTCTTCGACTAGGATACATTCTTCGATGTATGTTTCGAGGTCCTTATTATTGAAAGCTAGAGAAACCGCATTCAGCAATGCCAACGAGTAGTCCGTCACAACTTGTCTGGGAAACGTACCACCAGAACGTAGCCACTCTCGCATCCAGTACGTCAAAGTATTCGTGTCGTGTTTCTCGGAAATCATTTGAAACAACGGCAGAATTCTTTTAAGATATCCACAGACAGCCTGATATAGGAAAACGACTCTTTTCGAATCTTCTGGATTCTGAATTTGCTTTACCAGAGTGCCTGTTGCGTCGATACTGACGCTGCCCACATCGTCTCCTTTCAAAAACTTTTTCCACAAAAACAACTGAGTTTTCGTCCAGTACATCACATAAAATTTATCAAGTCCGATTTCGTGTATGGACCCACTGAACTCCTGTCCATACTTTAAGTCCCAGAGAGATGCAAGAGCTGAACGAACTTTAAATAGCCCTAATTCTTTGTCACGTACTTCTTGTTTAGCTTTACGGGCTACTTCTTCGGTAGGAAGACTGGCAGGGACAACATCGCCGAAATTCATTAGTTTGCGAGCCTCCTCGCGGCGCCAAGCATATGTGGATTTGCCCTGTAGTTCTTTTCCAATGCGCAAACGATTTCCACCTCGAACCTGACGCTTTTTATTGTGCGCTATCCCGCGCGAATCAAAAGTTGAGACATGTACTGTTAATTGATCGTCATCGGCTGGGGCGCTGGGACAATAAATGTGAATTTTTGACCCGCATTCCGAACAACTTCCTTCGATGGATAAATATATCTCGCCAGGATTTAGATTCATTTTGGCGTGTTTGAACGAAAAAGGGCAAGGCAGTTTCATATGACTCCATATTATGTCATAAATTACATCTGCCCACCCTTCAGCGAGTACATTATAGGAGCGATCCTTATAATGTACGATTTGACACTTGAGACAGTCCCATTCGGCTTTGGATATAACAAAAGACTCACGCAGAGCCGGCAGCGAGCATATTGTTTTTCCGATAGACCAATTCAAATCATTCGATGAACACTGAGACACATCAGATATAATGTACTCTTCATTTATCGGAGTATCCGTTGGATTGCTAGTTATATTGTGAATGCGGTTAAAAACGCCGTTTCTATTTTTTGATAGATAGACATATATGTAGTCTTTTGACATTTTACCCTCCAACGCAGAAGCCGCATCTTTCCAAATATTATCACTCCACGGCAACAATTCTCCTTTTTGATCGACAAATTTAAAAGATTTCAGAGCTTCGTAAATTACATCTGGCGGATACGTCGGCGTACGAGGCATGATTTCAGTAGTTACTATATGAACATCAACAATAAATTATTTAATGATTATTATAATTTATTCTCACCTAAATTAGATCCAAAACTATATGAAGTAGTCAGGAACATTTAAATTACTATTGATTTTTGTTATGCAAGTACTTGCGAGAAATTAAAGGTTTTTTATTTATTTTTATCTATTTAATATAATTTATTTCAATGCTCAATGATTCGCTGTCAAAATTAAATCGTTTTAACTAAACGCATATTTATAAGTATGCCAAAATTATAATTTTCCTAAGCGAAACTTCGACGCAATTCCATTTGATTCAATCATAGGCAGACCCAGCTAGGCAAAAAACAAAAGTATTAATAGTATTTCAACGTTTGTTTTTTGATTTATGACACAAGCATTTTTTTAATGCATTGTTCTAGTTATTCGAGCAATTTTTTTTTAAATTTCACAACAACGTTAAACGACTTGACCCTGCGAAAATAATTTAAAAATAGCAAAATCAGAGAAAAAGGACACTAGCCAAACCACATTTATAAACCAATTCATAAACGAGAGCAGAATCCGAAAACACAACCAACAACGATCTTTTTTTGACAAACAAACCACAAAACCAAAACCCAGTTCAAAAGCGAAACAAACGAATCCAAAACAAAGTTAGCCAAATTAATTGTTTTCCCACTAAGCGACTCAAACCAAGAGCACCGTAAGTACGCCACGGAAGATAATCGAGGAATGAATAAAGCATGCGAACTGCATTTCTTAGGTAAACTCTCTGGGACTTTCCCTAGGGGAAGTCCCCGCCTCCCCCCGCCGCAAGGCTATTGGTACCGATCTGCGGAGATTCCTAAAATTATACTTTAAACGATATTGAACTCTATTATGTATCAATAAGAACACAATCTCGGTTGATTCCTGAGCTTTACGTCGAAGAAAACGGGGAATCACCGCTACGAATAGATACGGTGACATTGTTGCCAGTATTATAAAACACGAATCGTGCCAGTAGCGGAGAAACAGAAAATATACACTAACATTTTTTTTAATAATCTAGCCGGAGTCGTGGAGAAACCGAAAACACAAGAATCATGACCTTTTTTTTCATATAATCCTGCCAGGGTTCTTGTCAGTAGCAAACAAGCTGAAAATATTCACATTAACATTTTTTAAATAATCTAGCCATGGTTGCCACGAATCGTATTAGTAGGTAGTAGACCAGATGAGAACACAATCATGACCATTTTTATATAATCCAGCCCGGAAGAGATAAGCTGAAAATATACACAGGACCATTTTTAGGGTTCCGTAGCCAAAATGGCAAAAACGGAACCCTTATAGTTTCGTCATGTCCGTCTGTCCGTCTGTCCGTCTGTCCATCTGTCCGTATGTCACAGGCATTTTACTCGAAAACTATAAGGTGTATTATAATAAAATTTTGAGGATAGGTGTATTTTGTTAGCCGCTACATAGTTTTGTAATTAAAATGACAAAAAATTTTTTTTTAGGGGTGCACTCCATACATAAAACTAAAAGTCAAAAAAAAAATTTTCATTGTGAACCCCCGTGTGGCACATCAATTGATAGGCCTTTCAAAATAAATATAAGGTTTCTTTTTGATTACGTGAATAGGGTCGGAGATAATCGCCCCGAAAGTCACTAAAATTCTGTCCCCCCCCCCTCTAATTTTTGAACGGTGTATTTTAAAAATATGGAAAAATTCATGGACATAGGGCTTATTAATTTCATTCACCGAAAATTGTTTTGAACAAGATCGGTTCAGAGGTTTTCGAGATATTGCTGAAAAACTGCCTTCCTCAAAGAAAAGGACGTAAGTGCCGTAAAATTTCTGTGACGATACGACCTTTTTAATAGGCACGGAACCTTTCGTTTTGCGTGTTCCGACACGCACTTGGCCGGTTTTTCTATAATCTAATCAGCAATCGTGTCAGTAGCGGAGAACCTGAAAACACAATTCCTGCCATTAAGCGTTATATACAACCTGTAAATTTGTCACAACGCCTTTGAAGAGAATTAATTGAATGTTTGCTGTTTCTTTCCATCTTGGGTATTCTTAGGTACGACATCTTAGGTGCGTCTTTAGCTTGTTTGATAATGGCCTTTATAACGGATTCTCCACACGAGCCCAATTAATGTTGTGGCGAGACTGCACGGTTAGCACAAGACGGCGCGCGAACTCTCTCGCACTATCCATCTCTATAGAAAGAGACGGACAACTTCGAAGTTTTCTACTAAGCCGAAGAGAGCCCGTTCTAAAGGCCATTATAAAGGAAGCTGCAATAGTCACAGTATGAGTTAAGGCACCCCCACGGATTGCCGATGAAGGTCAAAGAATGTAGCAGATGCAATTTCAATATGTACATTTGTGTTATTGTGACAAATATTATTTCTAACAAATAATGTTTATTCTATGAAGTACCAACTCGATTTTGCACGTGTATGGGTGCCTTAACTCATACTTTGACCATTGCAGCTTCCTTTATGATGGCCTTTAGAACCACAGACTAATACAGACCGGCAGTATTAAGTCAGAGGGCCTACCGCGAAACGAAATTCGTTTTCGTTCGTGTATCTCCGTCTCTGTCGCACTTGCTAGTTCGAGCGACTGAGAGGGAGATACACGAACGAAAACGAATTTCGTTTTGCGGTAGCCCCTCAGAGGGCCTACCGCGAAACGATATTCGTTTTCGTTCGTGTATCTCCGTCTCTGTCGCACTTGCTAGTTCGAGCGACTGAGAGGGAGATACACGAACGAAAACGAATTTCGTTTTGCGGTAGCCCCTCAGAGGGCCTACCGCGAAACGATATTCGTTTTCGTTCGTGTATCTCCGTCTCTGTCACACTTGCTAGTTCGAGCGACAAAGAGGGAGATACACGAACGAAAACGAATATCGTTTCGCGGTAGGCCCTCAGACGATATTTCATATAGTTGTCTCTTTCACTTCTTATGTTCAGCCAAGATGAGTTAGAATGAGACAGATAGTACGGTATTTTACGGCTGTTAACGAATTGTAGTGTTGTCACTATATTAAAGTTTTTATACATCGACATTTTATCGACGTGAATTATTTATGTAGACAAGGCGTTTGGTAAGTTTGAGAGACAGGGACTGGAAATACAGATGTGATTAAGCTGGAGATTTATTTAGTTGCCACATTAAGTTTTGTATTGTTTATTGCTAATAGATAACTAAAACTATAGATATTATTATAGTGTTGTTAAATACCACTTAACTACATTTTAATATTAATTTTAAGTCTGTATCAAAAAGCTGTCTCCTAGACCTCACGTAGGTGGTTGTCTCAGAAACAGGACATAGGTAGTTAAGGGTTCATAGTTTTTGTTTTTAATTTGGTAAATATGTACAGATGACTGCAAAGAGATCGGCACGGCCAAAGTCACAAAAACATGTATACACGAGCTTAATGTTGAGGCAATAAAGTCGTGTATACATACCTTTGCAACCCCGGTCGCATCTTTCTCTTTGCAGTCGACTGTATGTATAAATGACATTTTGTATTGTATGGAGATACAATTTATTTACGAATGGCGCAGATTATGAATATACTGGGTGCCTCTGAGCTTTGGGCTTTAAATGCAAATATCGATTATGCTCCTAAAACGGAACTGTGGTTCTACAACTTTTCAAAAATATGTTATATTTGCATTTTCATTATTTCATACATATTAAAATATTAAATTTTCAATGTACATCATCCATTAGTTTAGTTATCATAATTGTCACTGTCATCGAAGTCAAATAATGAGGCCGTGTTTTGCAATACATTGATGGTTCAGTTAAAGTCCAAATACTAATAAATTATATAAATGTTGCGTGCCCGTCCCCGAGGCCTCTTTGCCGTCCCCCCGGCCAGGACGCGTGCTTTTGCCTCGTCCCCTTTGCACCAAGCATTAGGGCTGCTCAATGACATCCTGACCAGCAGCGTCCAGCTCGATATATTCTCAACCCCGGAGTCTACTTTTTTGACCGCATCGCGCCGCTATTTGGAGTCCATTGTTACCGCTAGCACCATTAACATGAATTGAGACAGAAGGTACCGACAATTATATAAGGATTAAATTAATGAATATAAATGTAAGAATTGTACTGTGATTGACATATATAGTAATATAATTTAATATGATGTAATGTACCTAATTAAATATAACCCAATGTAATAATATAAATAGTTAGTTGTTAGAATAGTTATAATTGAAATGTAATTGAACATACGTAATATATATTATTAACAATTAGCACGTAAGGATTATCTGTCAGTGCTAATTTTATGTAATAATAAACAATAAACAATAAACAATAAATATTAGTTACTAGCTTTCGCCCGCCACTTCGTCTGCGTGGACGCGGGATAAAAACTATCCTATATTTTAATCCATGCCATAAACTATCTTCGTGCAAATTTTCATCCAAATGGGTTCAGCTGTTTAAGTGTGATTGAGTAACAAACATCCAAACATGTAAATATCCAAACTTTCGCATTTATATTAGTAGGATTAGTTATTTTACAAAGTTACAGAACAAAAGTGGTTCAGTTTGACGAGCAGAATCTAATCTTGGATTTAAAGCCTTTATGTTATAGGCACACGTTATGGACAGTAAATATCGATGTCGATAACTTGTAAAAAAATAACTTTCCCTGCACTAAATCTCGAGCGAGCGAGAGGGCGAGATACATCGTGCGAGTGAGAAAGCGGAGACAATGACGTATGAAGACCTGTCAGATGATGTATGAAGAACATGGTTCTATCCCTTTCTTACTCGTTGTTGAGTACGAAAGTGAGAAGAGATCGGATATATAGATTACGTTCAATTTATTAGGGCCTATCTGCCTTTTTCTGTAATATGTGTTTAGAACGGACTCTCTTCGGCTTAGTAGAAGATGGAAAGAAACAGCAAACATTCAATTCATTCTCTTCAAAGGCGTCTATTGTGACAAATTTACAGGTTGTATATATTATAACGCTTAATGGCACGAATTGTGTTTTCAGCTTCTCCGCTACTGACACGATTGCTGACTAGATTATAGAAAAAATGGTCCTGTGTATATTTTCAGCTTATCTCTTCCGGGCTGGATTATATAAAAACCGGCCAAAAGCGTGTCGGGCCACGCTCAGTGTAGGGTTCCGTAGTTTTTCGGAGTTTGCGATGTGAGCGTTCCGCGTACAGCGACATCTATCGGCAAATTAAGTAAACTATTGCGCGCGAGCTTAAAGTATGGAAGATGATTTTTATGGGATAATTCTTTATTGCGTGAACCGATTTTCACCGTTTTTTATTTACTTTATTTGAAAGCACGTCATTTCATTGTGATTTTGTAGAAATTACAGGTACAATAAACACCTGCTGATACGGTTAAATTACAAACTTAGTTCAGAAATTATTTTGTAATTTTTTTCAAAAACTATTCAATCTATCGAGTTCAAAATAATTTTCCTAGAAAGTTTTTATAAAGTTCTACTTTTCAGATTTTTTTCATATTTTTAAATAATAAATAAAATAAATAAAAATCATTTATTTCAGACCTTAATCCATAGTTTTTGTTTGTACATTTGAAATCTTACGAGCTAGGTTCAATCTTGCCAGAAACTGCATTTTACAGGTGTGAGGCCTGAAACTACTGAAAATTATATATTTTATGTTTTAATACATTATCAGGTTTCATTATATACTTCATTTATTGAAATCACACGAAAAAATATATATATATATATATATGAAAAACCAACTATGCAAAGGAAACGTTTTCTGCTCGGCAGTGTTTTTCAGCCCTGAATTTCTCCTGAAATACAGCAATTCAAGACTGGCGACCTAGTACCTATTTTTCCACATAAAATTACCTTTCCAATGATATATAGCTTATGTCTATTGGTCCGGGTACCAGGTTCCATACATTTTTGCCCATTGTCCTTTACATGTGTAATAAATAAATAAATAATAAATAAATATTAGGGGACATTCTTACACAAATCGAACTAGGCCTACCTAGTAACAATTTTTCTACATAAAATTACCTTTCCATTGTAATATAACTTATATCTATTGGTCCGGATACCAGGTTTCATACATTTTTGATGTGCAGGGCCCTGAAAAATAATTTCAGTGGTTGGAAAACGCCTGAAAATAACAACAGCAGACAACGCTGTGCTGAAATATACCGTTTTGACACATGTTTTTCACGTTCAGAATTAAAATCAAGAGCAATCTTGCCAGAAACTGCATTTTACATGTGTGAGGCCTGAAACTACTGATAATTATATATTTTATGTTTTAATACATTATCAGGTTTCATTATATACTACATTTCTTGAAATCACACGAAAAATAATGATATATATATGACAAAACCAACTATACAAAGGAAACGTTTTCTGCTCGGCAGTGTTTTCAGTCCTGAATAATTCCTGAAATACAGCAATTCAAGACTGGCGACCTAGTACCTATTTTTCCACATAAAATTACCTTTCCAATGATATATGACGACCGCTTTAGCCTAGTTGGTAGTGACCCTGCCTACGAAGCAAGAGGTCCTGGGTTCGAATCCCGGTAAGGGCATTTATTTGTGTGACGAGCACGAATATTTGTTCCTGAGTCATGGATGTTTTCTATGTATTTAAGTATGTATTTATCTATATAAGTATGTCTATCGTCGTCTAGTACCCATAGTACAAGCTTTGCTTAGTTTGGGACTAGGTCGATTTGTGTAAGATTGTCCACAAATATAATATACAAATATATAGCTTATGTATATTGGTCCGGGTACCAGGTTCCATACATTTTTGCCCATTGTCCTTTACATGTGTAATAAATAAATAAATAATAAATAAATATTAGGGGACATTCTTACACAAATCGAACTAGGCCTATAGTAAGCTCAATAAGGCTTGTGTTATACGTATGACGACAATATATATAATAGATATAAATACTTAAATACATAGAAAACATCCAAGACTCAGAAACAAATATTCATGCTCATCACACAAATATTTGCCCTTACCGGGATTCGAACCCAGGACCTTCAGCTTCGTAGGCAGTGTCACTACCAACTAGGCTAACCGGTCGTCGTATGTGTAGAATAGACAAATATTCAAACTTAAGCTGTAACCCGTATTTTATTATGTAGTATTTTATGTATTGCTGTTTCTTGCAAAAAAGCACAACAACGTCAGGTAGGCTTTCTAAAAAAGAAAAAATATGGTGCATGAGGCACCACTCTGCTTCTAATGGTTAGCTAGATTCATTATATATATTTTTTAATTTAATTTATTTAGAAAAAAGTATGGTACGATTTACATTTGTTTAATTTTCGCAAAACATTACGTTTATCGGCGAATAATATAGTACGTATCTCCGGTTTACGGTTGGCCTCTGCTCAAAATGGATTGGGTTGGGTCTCGTGGTACTCAAGAGCTCCTCCTCATAGACATGACCATTTGCCAACGAGTCCGGCGGAACAAAGGGGCCCTCTCGGCCGCCTGGATTGACTACAAGAAGGCCTATGATTCAGTGTCATTCGACGACGAGATCGTCGTCGTCAAACTTAAAGACGACGACGATCTCGTCGTCGTCTTTAAGTTTGTCTGTCAGTATATGTCCAAGATACTTAAAACTATTGACATTTCTTAATTCAGTCCCATTCAGTCTAACGGGCGGCACTAGCGCTCGCATATGGCTATTAGTATCCTCAGTCCCGTGATAGAGGGGCTCAGCAGAACCATGTCGTCAGCGTAGCTAAGATTATTGGCGCATACGCCTGCTACGTGACACCCGACTGCGGCCCTGCTGAGCTCCTCTATCAGTTCATTCATGTAAAGATTAAACAGTAATGGCGATGTCAGCCCACCCTGTCTAACCCCAAAATATTATCGGAGGCAATACACTTTGTAGGTTTGTAGTATTAATAACTGCAGAACATGTCGTGTTTTTTCAGTCGGCAAGCCAGGAGGAGCCTTCTACAACTCAAATAAAATAGAAAATTGGCATTAATAAAACATATATGAAAAGAAAAAAGTATATATGATTACGATTGAGTTCTTAAAACTAAGCTCTCGGCGTAGCACTACTACGAAATTCGTAGAGGGCTCATAGAATAATATCTGGTAGACTCGGCGGACAAACACTTTTACCCACATTCTGATAAAAAAAAATAGCCGAGATGGATCGAAGGAACATACTTAATACTTGATTATAAGTAGTAGAACAATATTTTGTTAGCAATAATTCGTCACGTAGACCCAAACAACTAAATATGATTTAAAAACCCAATTAAATATAATATAAATAGTCCATACCTTTTTTTTTTGTTTAGGGGGGGGAAATGCGTTACGCATACCACCCGGGTGCAGGGGGTGACCCGAGTGGTTATGTGGGACTCCCGTATAAGCTGATGAGGCTCACGGTATACCCACTAACCCCCCCCACTTGCCGCCTCGCCGCCATGTGGCGAGGTCACGGGAACGCTTGCGCACACATCTGCGACCCCGCTGGCGGCAGCCGCCCACAAGCGGCTCCTTTGCGGATGCCCGAAGGCCCTCCACGAGAGGCACGCCAGATGTTTTGGCGCGCCTGCCTCCTCGATCTCCATTCTCCACCCGTTCAGTAGCGGACCCCCCTGAGTCCGCTACAAGGAGATCATGGGTGCGGAAAATTCCAGCACCCGGTGGCGGATCAGGTCTGTGGTTCCGCCACCGACCACGCCTCGGCCGCAGAGGATAGGGAAAGCGGCGCACCGTAATACCGGCATTCCTCTTCCTCTGCGGCCCCACAAATGCCGCTTCCGCGGAACGGCCCCGCCAAGTTCGCAGGGGGTAGGGAGAGTGGCGCACCGTTATACCAACACGCCTCTCCCCTTGCGATCCCGCCTCGGCCGCAGAATATAGGAGGCACTCCTCTTCTTCTGCGGTCCCTGCCCAACGCATCCTAAGCGGGCAGTGCACAAGCCCGCTAGGAGCGCCCTCCTCGGGCCAGCCAGCAGGCACACACAGGCCGGCCCTGGTTGCCTCTTAGCTTCGCCGTGGGTTGCAGTCCACGGTTACTAAGCCCCCCCGCCCCGGCAAGGCGGGCACCCTCGAGGGGGAAATAGTCCATACCTTTGTCAACCACTTCCATAATAGTACAATAGATTTTGACGTGTCACTGATAACGTTAACGACGCTTAATATCGCTCTCTTCGAATGTCCGCAAATTAATGTTTATTATAAATAATTTAGAAACTATATAGTGTTATGAGGTATGGCTGTTAGTATTTAGGTCAGGTCGTTGTCGATTTCTAGACTCGGATCTCGATACATAGCAACGTAAGTAAGCGTTTTCGAACAATATTTATATTCTAAATTCATTCTCAATAAAAACTGAGTGGGATTTGCGGTCTTCATTTCATTACGAATGTTACCTAATTATGAAGATCTGAATAGTAAGAGACCAAAAAACTTATTGTATAACGTAATTTTAACTAAAGATTGATTGATTTTTAATGAAAGTTTATTGTCATATGATTTATTTATTTATTGAATCATTAAGTATGCAACATTACTGTTTTCACCAAATCGTTACATTGATTCCATACTAAAACTATTAACTAAAGACTAACTTAAATCTACAAGTCTTCATCTTCTTCTGTCTTCATCTCAAGCACTCTCTTCCATTCATTCATCAATCTCGCTACCCCTGTCGGAAACAAATCACATTCAGAGACTGCCGCGAGGAGGGAATTGATGAGCGCAGTCGCGCGCAGAACGGGGGAATGCAGGCGTACTCTACCCGGAGACTCTTATACATCTCTCGGTAAATAAGTGTGTGTCTATTGTTTCATTGTTATTTTGTATTCATGTCACTAAATAGTAGTAGCCACTAAATCCATATGTTTGTTAGTACGTACAATAATTTAAAAGCTAAGTGTTAGTAGGCAAAACAGATAGGTATAATTTAAATAATTAATTTGTTGCTGATAGTAATTTAAAGGGCAAAATTCTAAATTATTTTAGCCTCCCCGTCGCAATGCCAACCCAGTGTCCTAACATAGGGTAGCCCCTACGGCCTTCCAATATCCTCAGAACGCTGTTTTCCCTTTCTTCACTCGTCTCAGCAGCGAGGCGACCCTCTTGCGTATGATGTCATGGAAGCCATCAGTGTGCGCTTCGGCAAACATGTAGCTTAACAGCATTGAGTCGGCGTGTCCGTAGAGAAGTCAAGGCGATGAAGCGGTCGCCTGTTTCTGAGGTAGACCATACCCTGCCTGTGCCGGGTCTTCTCGTAAAGGCACCAGTCTCTCGGTACCTCTGAAACACTCGTTGGACTGCTGATCGGCTTAAATTCAGTTGTTGGGCCACTTGACGCTGACCAAGTCTGGTTTGGAGCAGAGCTACGGCTTGGGCGGCTTCAGCAGGGGTAGTATCCATTTTTTATGAAGTTTCCGGTATATTTTAAACAGAGGTAGAGATTCAATTCACAATTGATGGGCAATTACTGATAATTTTTCATTTTATGGTCAGATTTTGCATAAAACGGACAAACATGAAAGTTGCACGGGTGGCTCGATTTCTTTGCTCCCAAGTGTATAACACAAAACAAACCGTGTAGTAACAAAATTTAGTCACTACAAACGAAAATAATTAGGTAAGACTTAATCTATATTCAAAGTACGTTTATGGCTAGTTTTAAACAATTCTTTGCATGTAGGAACAAAATTTAGTCACTACAAACGAAAATAATTAGGTAAGACTTTATATTCAAAGTACGTTTATGGCTAGTTTTAAACAATTCTTTGCATGTACGAACAAAATTTAGTCACTACAAATGAAAATAATAAGGAATCTATATCCAAAGTACGTAAATGGCTTATTTTAAAGGAATCTTCGCATGTACTAACAAAATTTAGTCACTACAAACGAAAATAATAAAAACTTAATATCCGAAGTACGTTTATGGCTAATTTTAAACGAATTTTCGCATGTACTAACAAAATGTAGCCACTACAAACGAAAATAATAAAGACTCTATATCCGAAGTCCGTATATGGCTAATATTAAACGAATTTTCGCATGTACTAAAAAAAAATTGTCACTACAAACGAAAATAATAAAGACTCTATATCCGAAGTACGTTTATGGCTTACTTCAAACGAATCTTCACATGTAGTTACAAAATTTAGTCACTACAAACTAAAATAATAACGACTCTATATTCGACAATTATGGCTAATTTTAAACAATTCTTCGCATGTACGAACAAAATTTAGTGACTACAAACGAAAATTATAAAGACTCTATATCCCAAGGATGTGTATGGCTAATTTTAAACGAATTTTCGCACGTTCTAACAAAATTTCGTCACTACAAATGAAAATAATAAAGACTCTATATCTGAAGTACGTTTATGGCTTATTTTAAACGAATCTTCGCATGTACTAACAAAATTAAGCCACTACAAACGAAAAAGAGTCAGACCCTATGTCTCAAAAATGATTGTAGACGAAGAAAAACGAACCACTGCCAATACAAACAAAATGAAGTCACTACAAATGAAGATAATTAAGACTCTATATCTGAAGTACGTTCCTGTCCAACGTTAAACGAAACTTCGCCAGTACTAATAAAATAAAGTCACCACAAACCAAAATAATTGCGACTCTATATCCGAAGTTCGTTTATGGCCAATGTTAAACGCATCTTCGCACACTGTACTAACAAAATTAAGTACCTAAGTACAAATGAAAAAGAGTCCGACTCTATGTCTTAAACACACTTGTAGACAACTGGAAACGAACCATCGCGTCTTCAAACAAAATAGTGTTACTACAAACGAAAATAAGTTAGACTCTATCTCTGAAGTACGTAAATGGACCTTCGCTATAACTAACAAAAATAAGTTACTGCAAACACATGTGTCTGTTTAATGCAGCAGTCAATCAGACATTCACGTAGCATATATACCTAGTTACCATCCTAGAATAAACTTCTGAACTACCTAAGTCTACTTGTGTCGGGCGAATCGTCTGCACGTTAATAACATATTTTTTTATGAGAGATAGGTAAGCTCAGTTTATTAACCATCCGACTACGGCAATAGACATTACGTCTTAAATATAATTCGTAAGCAAACTAATTTCATATAAGATTAAACCAGTTTGAATCAAGATCACACTTCGTAGTGTTCGAATTGCCTTCGAAATATATACGATATGAGGTCATCCGTGTAACTACAAACGAAATGCTTTCCACAACAATCAACCACTAGTGATTTTGACCAAGATTCAATTCAACTACATACGAATCTGAACAAGATTCAATTGCCCAAGTAATTTTTAAAAGTGGGGAGCCAAGGTCATTTTTCGGGACCCCGCCATTTTTATACCATGTAACTACAAACGAACTGCTTTTCACTACAAACAACTACAATCGATTCTGAACAAGATTCAATACAACTACAAACGATTCTGGACAATATTCAATTGCCAAACGAATTTTTAAAAATGCGGGGCTGAGGTCATGTTTCGGGACCTCGCCATTTTTTTCCGTGTAACTACAAACGAAATGATTTTCACTACAAACAACTACAAACGATTCTGAACAAGATTCAATTCAACTACAAACGATTCTGAACAATTTTCAATTGCCAAACGAATTTTAAAAATGGGGGGCTGGGGTTTTTTTTCGGGACCCCGCCATTTTTTTTCCGATTAGCTACAAACGAAATGCTTTTCACTACAAACAACTACAAACGATTCTGAACAAGACTCAATTGCCAAAATAACCTTTTTTTAAAGTGGGGCGCTGGGTATTTTTTTAGTCCCCCCCATTTTTTTTTGTTCAACTACAAATGAAATGCTTTTCACTACAATCAACTACAAACGATTCTGAACAAGATTCAATTCAACTACAAACGATTCTGAACAATATTCAATTGCCAAACGAATTTTTAAAAATGCGGGGCTGAGGTCATGTTTCGGGACCCCGCCATTTTTTTCCGTGTAACTACAAACGAAATGATTTTCACTAAAAACAACTACAAACGATTCTGAACAAGATTCAATTCAACTACAAACGATTCTGAACAAGATTCAATTCAACTACAAACGATTCTGAACAATATTCAATTGCCAAACGAATTTTTAAAAATGCGGGGCTGAGGTCATGTTTCGGGACCCCGCCATTTTTTTCCGTGTAACTACAAACGAAATGCTTTTCACTACAAACAACTACAAATGATTCTGAACAAGATTCAATTCAACTACAAACGATTCTGAACAATTTTCAATTGCCAAACGAATTTTTAAAAATGCGGGGCTGAGGTCATGTTTCGGGACCCCGCCATTTTTTTCCGTTTAACTACAAACGAAAAGCTTTTCACTACAAACAACTACAAACGATTCTGAACAAGAATCAATTGCCAAAATAACCTTTTTTTAAAGTGGGGCGCTGGGTATTTTTTTAGTCCCCCCCATTTTTTTTTCGTTCAACTACAAACGAAATGCTTTTCACTACAATCAACTACAAACGATTCTGAAAAAGATTCAATTCAACTACAAACGATTCTGAACAATATTCAATTGCCAAACGAATTTTTAAAAATGCGGGGCTGAGGTCATGTTTCGGGACCCCGCCATTTTTTTTCCGTGTAACTACAAACGAAATGCTTTTCACTACAAACAACTACAAACGATTCTGAACAAGATTCAATTCAACTACAAACGATTCTGAACAATTTTCAATTGCCAAACGAATTTTAAAAGTGGGGGGCTGAGGTCATTTTTCGGGACCCCGCCATTTTTTTTCCGTTTAACTACAAACGAAATGCTTTTCACTACAAACAACTACAAACGATTCTGAACAAGACTCAATTGCCAAAATAACCTTTTTTTAAAGTGGGGTGCTGGGTATTTTTTTACTCCCCCCCATTTTTTTTTCGTTCAACTACAAACGAAATGCTTTTCACTACAATCAACTACAAACGATTCTGAACAAGATTCAATTCAACTACAAACGGTTCTGAACAATATTCAATTGCCAAACGAATTTTTAAAAATGCGGGGCTGAGGTCATGTTTCGGGACCCCGCCATTTTTTTCCGTGTAACTACAAACGAAATGCTTTTCACTACAAACAACTACAAATGATTCTGAACAAGATTCAATTCAATTACAAACGATTCTGAACAATTTTCAATTGCCAAACGAATTTTTAAAAATGCGGGGCTGAGGTCATGTTTCGGGACCCCGCCATTTTTTTTCCGTTTAACTACAAACGAAATGCTTTTCACTACAAACAACTACAAACGATTCTGAACAAGACTCAATTGCCAAAATAACCTTTTTTTAAAGTGGGGCGCTGGGTATTTTTTTAGTCCCCCCCATTTTTTTTCGTTCAACTACAAACGAAATGCTTTTCACTACAATCAACTACAAACGATTCTGAGCAAGATTCAATTCAACTACAAACGATTCTGAACAATATTCAATTGCCAAACGAATTTTTAAAAATGCGGGGCTGAGGTCATGTTTCGGGACCTCGCCATTTTTTTTCCGTGTAACTACAAACGAAATGATTTTCACTACAAACAACTACAAACGATTCTGAACAAGATTCAATTCAACTACAAACGATTCTGAACAATTTTCAATTGCCAAACGAATTTTAAAAATGGGGGGCTGGGGTCATTTTTCGGGACCCTGCCATTTTTTTTCCGATTAGCTACAAACGAAATGCTTTTCACTACAAACAACTACAAACGATTCTGAACAAGACTCAATTGCCAAAATAACCTTTTTTTAAAGTGGGGCGCTGGGTATTTTTTTAGTCCCCCCCATTTTTTTTTGTTCAACTACAAATGAAATGCTTTTCACTACAATCAACTACAAACGATTCTGAACAAGATTCAATTCAACTACAAACGATTCTGAACAATATTCAATTGCCAAACGAATTTTTAAAAATGCGGGGCTGAGGTCATGTTTCGGGACCCCGCCATTTTTTTTCCGTTTAACTACAAACGAAATGCTTTTCACTACAAACAACTACAAACGATTCTGAACAAGACTCAATTGCCAAAATAACCTTTTTTTAAAGTGGGGCGCTGGGTATTTTTTTAGTCCCCCCCATTTTTTTTCGTTCAACTACAAACGAAATGCTTTTCACTACAATCAACTACAAACGATTCTGAGCAAGATTCAATTCAACTACAAACGATTCTGAACAATTTTCAATTGCCAAACGAATTTTAAAAGTGGGGGGCTGAGGTCATTTTTCGGGACCCCGCCATTTTTTTTCCGTTTAACTACAAACGAAATGCTTTTCACTACAAACAACTACAAACGATTCTGAACAAGATTCAATTCAACTACAAACGATTCTGAACAATTTTCAATTGCCAAACGAATTTTAAATGTGGGGGGCTGAGGTAATTTTTCGGGACCCCGCCATTTTTTTCCGTTTAACTACAAACGAAATGCTTTTCACTACAAACAACTACAAACGATTCTGAACAAGACTCAATTGCCAAAATAACCTTTTTTTAAAGTGGGGCGCTGGGTATTTTTTTAGTCCCCCACATTTTTTTTTTCGTTCAACTACAAACGAAATGCTTTTCACTACAATCAACTACAAACGATTCTGAACAAGATTCAATTCAACTACAAACAATTCTGAACAATATTCAATTGCCAAACGAATTTTTAAAAATGCGGGGCTGAGGTCATGTTTCGGGACCCCGCCATTTTTTTCCGTGTAACTACAAACGAAATGCTTTTCACTACAAACAACTACAAATGATTCTGAACAAGATTCAATTCAACTACAAACGATTCTGAACAATTTTCAATTGCCAAACGAATTTTTAAAAATGCGGGGCTGAGGTCATGTTTCGGGACCCCGCCATTTTTTTTCCGTTTAACTACAAACGAAATGCTTTTCACTTCAAACAACTACAAACGATTCTGAACAAGATTCAATTCAATTACAAACGATTCTGAACAATTTTCAATTGCCAAACGAATTTTAAAAGTGGGGGGCTGAGGTCATTTTTCGGGACCCCGCCATTTTTTTTCCGTTTAACTACAAACGAAATGCTTTTCACTACAAACAACTACAAACGATTCTGAACAAGACTCAATTGCCAAAATAACCTTTTTTTAAAGTGGGACGCTGGGTATTTTTTTAGTCCCCCCCATTTTTTTTTCGTTCAACTACAAACGAAATGCTTTTCACTACAATCAACTACAAACGATTCTGAACAAGATTCAATTCAACTACAAACGATTCTGAACAATATTCAATTGCCAAACGAATTTTTAAAAATGCGGGGCTGAGGTCATGTTTCGGGACCCCGCCATTTTTTTTCCGTGTAACTACAAACGAAATGCTTTTCACTACAAACAACTACAAACGATTCTGAACAAGATTCAATTCAATTACAAACGATTCTGAACAATTTTCAATTGCCAAACGAATTTTAAAAGTGGGGGGCTGAGGTCATTTTTCGGGACCCCGCCATTTTTTTTCCGTTTAACTACAAACGAAATGCTTTTCACTACAAACAACTACAAACGATTCTGAACAAGTCTCAATTGCCAAAATAACCTTTTTTTAAAGTGGGGCGCTGGGTATTTTTTTAGTCCCCCCCATTTTTTTTTCGTTCAACTACAAACGAAATGCTTTTCACTACAATCAACTACAAACAAAATACTTCCAGAAAAAAAATAAAGAAAAAAAATTGGCGAAGGTGGGGCGCCAGGTTCACAGAGGTGTTTTTGTCCATTTCGTCCGTATATCTTGACCATTAAACCTATAGTGCTAGCTAGGTGGGTCAAACTTGAACGGACAAGACAGGCGACCGATTTCAGTCAAAGTCAAAGTCAAAGTGATTTATTCTTCAATTTAGGCATATTACATGCACCTATGAATGTCGATAAACTACCACCGGTTCGGAAAGTAAACCTCTGCCTCGAGAAGAACCGGCGTAAAAAACTCGGCGAGGTGTCATTTTTTCAAAACAGTATACAATATATCATTTCAGTATCAGAGTATTATAAAATTTTAAAATTACATTGCTACAGTAGAAAGCCTATGTAGTTATGTAGTTCAGTAGTATTTTTTTTAAAGAACCTATTGAGTGTCCCACTGCTGGGCAAAGGCCTCTCCCCGTGATCTCCATGCGTCCCTGCTAGGCGCTTCTTCCGCCCAATTGTTGAGGAATACATCCAGGTCGTCCCGCCATCTCCGTCTAGGCCGGCCCCCTGCGGCGCCCGTCATGTGGCACCCATTTCGTAGCTATTATTCCCTTAAAGATAGAGGAATTTACTAACCATACACGTCGCTTTGCTGCGGCCAGTCGGCAGACGTGGAAATGTTGAAGTATGCCAGCACAGCGAAACCGATCTTGAGGACACTCGACACTATTCCGACAGGTTTAAAGTCCTGAACTATGTCGAGGAAGGTTTCTAGTACCAGCGCTATAGTATCTGGAAAAAAATATGTTACTTTTAACACCAGGGCCACATGATTTATAGCTAAGCAGTAAAACAAATTCGTACAAACGTCTGATATGACGCACTCACACAGACACGTAACATCGCTACAATAAACTGAAGACTTCAGTTGTGGATTCGATGGCGCACATGAACGAGTGAGCGAAAAGAATAAAGTTCTCCTTTTCAGCTTGGGGTAACTTCAATAATTTTTCGAAAAAAAAAACTTATTGATACTGGTTTATTAACTGTGCCAGGGCATACAAAAAGGCGTAGCGTTATTGGTGTACTTTATTCAGAACTCGCCTCAAACATGGATGAAATGAAAAATGTGGTTATGAATTTCCAGCAGAATGAGAAAAAACCGGCCAAGTGCGTGTCGGACCACGCAAAACGAAGGGTTCCGTGCCTATTAAAAAGGTCGTATCGTCACAGAAATTTTACGGCACTTACGTCCTTTTCTTTGAGGAAGGCAGTTTTTCAGCAATATCTCGAAAACCTCTAAACCGATCTTATTCAAAACAATTTTCGGTGAATGAAATTGATAAGCCCTATGTCCATGAATTTTTCCATATTTTTAAAATACACCGTTCAAAAATTAGAGTGGGGGGACAGAATTTTAGTGACTTTCGGGGCGATTATCTCCGACCATATTCACTAAATCAAAAAGAATGCTAAGAAACCTTATATTTATTTTGAAAGGCCTATCGATTGATGTGCCACACGGGGGGTCACAATGAAAAATTTTTTTTTGACTTTTAGTTTTATGTATGGAGTGCACCCCTAAAAAAATTTTTTTTGTCATTTTAATTACAAAACTATGTAGCGGCTAACAAAATACACCTATCCTGAAAATTTTATTCAAATACACCTTATAGTTTTCGAGTAAAATGCCTGTGACATACGGACAGACGGACAGACGGACAGACGGACAGACGGACAGACGGACAGACGGACAGACGGACATGACGAAACTATAAGGGTTCCGTTTTTGCCATTTTGGCTACGGAACCCTAATAAACGAAAAAAAACCGCCAAGTGCGTGTCGGACCACGCAAAACGAAGGGTTCCGTGCCTATTAAAAAGGTCGTATCGTCACAGAAATTTTACGGCACTTACGTCCTTTTCTTTGAGGAAGGCAGTTTTTCAGCAATATCTCGAAAACCTCTGAACCGATCTTGTTCAAAACAATTTTCGGTGACTGAAATTAATAAGCCCTATGTCCATGAATTTTTCCATATTTTTAAAATACACCGTTTAAAAATTAGAGGGGGGGGGACAGAATTTTAGTGACTTTCGGGGCGATTATCTCCGGCTCTATTCACTTAATCAAAAAAAATGCTAAGAAACCTTATATTTATTTTGAAAGTCCTATCGATTGATATGCAACACGGGGGGTCAAAATGAAAAAAAAAATTTTGACTTTTAGTTTTATGTATGGAGTGCACCCCTAAAAAATTTTTTTTTTGTCATTTTCATTACAAAACTATGTAGCGGCTAACAAAATACACCTTTCCTCAAAATTTTATTCAAATACACCTTATAGTTTTCGAGTAAAATGCCTGTGACATACGGACAGACGGACAGACGGACAGACGGACACGACGAAACTATAAGGGTTCCGTTTTTGCCATTTTGGCTACGGAACCCTAAAAAGTGCGAGTTCGACTCGCGTGGTGAGGGTTCCGTAAAATATTGAGAATTTTCCAACTTCTTATTGGTTTTCCTGTAATCTTTAGGCAAGGAACTATTTTCCATATTTTTCCAGAATTTTAAGCTTAGTAGTTTCGGAGGTAATTGGTAAATTTTCGTCTTTTATCCTATTACTTCAAATCTGCTTTTCCTAAAATTATAAAGAAAAAATATCTGAGATGCTTACAACAACCTCTTTCATTTGATATATCACACAATACAGTTTGCGAAAAAACCCAAGTCACTATTGTGGGCTGATAATATTTGAGGAGTTCCGTTGATTCCTCAAGGATCTCAGAATTGACACTTCATTAGTTGCTACTTCAACGGAATCATATCAGAACCCTGTACATCCTTGAGGAGTTCCATAAGTCATCTGTGGTGCTGAAACTGATGATGAAATCAGTTTCACTTCACTAAAATTGCGACTTCGTAGGGGAAATACACGAGTTATAATAGAAAATACCGAAATCATTTTCAACTTTCCTGGGATCCCATCATCTGATCCTGATTTAGTAATTTTAATTACAAAACTTTGTAGCGGCTAACAAATTACGCCTATTCTCAAAATTTTATTCAAATACGCCTTATAGTTTTCGAGTAAAATGCCTGTGACATACGGACAGACGGACAGACGGACATGACGAAACTATAAGGGTTCCGTTTTTGCCATTTTGGCTACGGAATCCTAAAAACATACAGTGGAACATAGAACCTCCTTCCTTTTTTGAAAACGGTAAAAAATACACAATAGCTTACTTATAATGAGGCCGCCGTTGTTGACATTATTCGAAGTATCCGACAGGAGCTGTATTATTCTTGATATCAAGTTCACTGAATCTCCTGGATGCTGTCCAGTAAGCTGCACCAAGTCAACCATCTTGGACCTTTAGTCTGCAGCTAAGTCGTGTTTCTAGGAACTGCATGGTATATATACAGCGAAATTTAAAATTTCATATTAACAGATATTTCGTGTCCAATTGTGCAAATACTGAGCTTGACGTGAATATATATAATTTTATTACTCTCGAATCGATTTGGTTAATAATGGAGATAACGTTTATTCAAGTGGTAGATTTCTTACGTGACTTCATGAATGCCATCCGTGTTTTAATCGCGTAGCGTTTCGAGGTAATATTTATCAGTATTATATCATCACCCGTCAGTTTTAAGGCGAAAATCACAGTTGATAGGTCACATCTCATCACAACTTTCTACAATAAAATTCCAAAACACATTACCGAACTTACTGACTCTAAATTCAAATCTGTCGTAAAACGGACACTTATTTCAAAAGCATATTATAAGATAAACGACTACATCATGGATAGGGATATTTGGCAGCGATAAAATCCTGCACTAGAAATCTGTCGTAAAATAAATAGGCTTTCTACTGTAGCAATGTAATTTTAAAATTTTATAATACTCTGATACGGAAATGATATATTGAATACTGTTTTGAAAAAATGACACCTCGCCGAGTTTTTTACGCCGGTTCTTCTCGAGGCAGAGGTTTACTTTCCGAACCGGTGGTAGTTTATCGACATTCATAGGTGCATGTAATATGCCTAAATTGAAGAATAAATCACTTTGACTTTGACTTTGACTCAAAAGGCACAACACCTGCGCAGTGATGAGAATCCTGACAGAACATTGCAAATTGAACAAACACCTGTTTCAAATGCGTATGGAGCGTTTTGCAGAGAGAGAGAAAACAGCATTGGACATTAACCAACTTCAATTCAGTACTCCGCCAAGCCATCTATGTATGTCATGAACATTTCCACATTTCCTTTCCAGGTTACCACATGAAGTACTTTCCGAGAGCAAATACCTACGTTGACTATTACAGAAAACCCCAAATCGCTGTATGTGGGCCGATAATATTTGAGGAGTTCCGTCGATTCCTTGAGGAATCTCAGAAACGTCTTTGGCACTTCATTAGTTGTTATTTCAACGGATTTATATCAGAATCTGTGACTTAATTTTAGTCTTTCATAGTTCTAGGTAGGTACATGATTAAGGAGTTCTAAAAGTAGTATCCACTTCACCAAATATATGATTTCCGGGTGTAAATACACTAGTCACAATAGAAAACACCAAAATGTGTACACGCCTGTATAATGTATTTGAGGAGTTCTCTCAATTCCTCATAGTTCCCATCATTCAACTGGTGTTTTGATAACAATGGGATCAAACGGGAAGCATATACATTCATATATAAATAAATTGTAAGAATGGCATTAAAAACAACCTCTCCTCTTTTTTGAACTCAGATAAAAAGAAGTACCTACCTAGGGCGGCACATCGTTCACCCAGAAGAGGTACAACATATCACCGCCCAAAGAATCTGGGATTTGCTGGAAGCAATGGTCCACAATAGATCTACTACACTGGTCAAAGCGGCAGTACTAGTTTGTATATGTCACCGTCAGATTATGAACACCGTCAGTCAGCTCACATTGGCATGCTAAGGATGCTATTGGTTGAAAGTAAAGGAAGTAGACTGGACAGGCTTCTGAATCCGTTTTGTTTTCGGCCTTCGAAAATATGACCACATATCTGCCTACTGTCGTCAACTTAACTGACTTCCCATTCGCGAGCGCAGATCTTTCAGGATTCTGTGCACACTTTATACCATCCTATTTGGCCCAGCTGCACCGGAATATCTTAAATCTAGATTTCAATTTGTTACACCCCGTCCTGGTTGCGAGGTCGGTACACCCAGGAGTCCTAAACTCTCTGTCCTGTCTCACCGTACTGGTTTCCTCTCAAAAGCCTACGCTGTTCAGGCTGTTTCGTCTGTGGAATGATCTCCCTCTTACCGTCAGGCAAGCTCAGAGCAAATTGTCTTTTAAACGCAAGTTGCGCAAGCATCTCTTTTCTACTATTTAAGATATTTGTACGGGTACATGTAATTGTAAGTATTTAATTATGTATAAGTAAGTTTATATTATATGCATTATATAAGTATGCATATTTATGTAATTAATTGATTTGTGTTTCCATTCGGGTCTCTGTATTTAGGATCCTGCACCATTAATGTTTCTGTTTAGTCCAATGGTTGACTGGTATTATAACGCCTCAAAGTCAAAGTCAAAGTCAAAGTGATTTATTCTTCAATTTAGGCATATTACATGCACCTATGAATGTCGATAAACTACCACCGGTTCGGAAAGTAAACCTCTGCCTCGAGAAAAACCGGCGTAAAAAACTCGGCGAGGTGTCATTTTTTCAAAACAGTATACAATATATCATATCAGTATCAGAGTATTATAAAATTTTAAAATTACATTGTTACAGTAGAAAGCCTATTTATTTTACGACAGATTTCTAGTGCAGGATTTTATCGCTGCCAAATATCCACGATGTAGTCGTTTATCTTATAATATGCTTTTGAAATAAGTGTCCGTTTTACGACAGATTTGAATTTAGAGTCAGTAAGTTCGGTAATGTGTTTTGGAATTTTATTGTAGAATTTTATACAATTTCCCAAGAACGACTTTTTCGCTTTTACTAGCCTGTAAAAAGTTGTGTGCATGGCATTAAGTCCGCCTATTGTACTTTTATTTGTTTATTTGTGCAATAAAGTTTAAATAAAAAAAAAACAATTCAGTACGTCAGCTTCCACCTACGTCAGAATATGTTTTTTTTTTAACTTAACATAAATATATTTTTCCATCTATTTTGCCACTTGGCGGAGTCCACGGAGCCCGGGTGCACGTGCACGGAACCCTTCGTTTATATATTTTTTTTCATTGTATGCACACGATCAATCGATAGGCCTTTCAAAATAAATATAAGGTTTCTCAGCATGTTTTTTAGGGTTCCGTAGCCAAAATGGCAAAAACGGAACCCTTATAGTTTCGTCATGTCCGTCTGTCCGTCTGTCCGTCTGTCCGTATGTCACAGGCATTTTACTCGAAAACTATAAGGTGTATTTGAATAAAATTTTGAGGATAGGTGTATTTTGTTAGCCGCTACATAGTTTTGTAATTATAATGACAAAAAAAAATTTTTTAGGGGTGCACTCCATACATAAAACTAAAAGTCAAAAAAAAAATTCACTGTGACCCCCCGTGTGGCACATCAATCGATAGGCCTTTCAAAAAAAATATAAGGTTTCTTAGCATTTTTTTTGTTTAAGTGAATAGGGTCGGAGATAATCGCCCCGAAAGTCACTAAAATTCTGTCCCCCCCCCTCTAACTTTTGAACGGTGTATTTTAAAAATATGGAAAAATTCATGGACATAGGGCTTATTAATTTCATTCACCGAAAATTGTTTTGAACAAGATCGGTTCAGAGGTTTTTGAGATATTGCTGAAAAACTGCCTACCTCAAAGAAAAGGACGTAAGTGCCGTAAAATTTCTGTGACGATACGACCTTTTTAATAGGCACGGAACCCTTCGTTTTGCGTGGTCCGACACGCACTTGGCCGGTTTTGATTAAGTGGGTTGGAGATAATCGCCATGCAAGTCACTAAAATTCTGTCCCCGCCCTCTAATTTTTGAACGGTTTATTTTAAAAACATGAAAAAAATCACGGCTTATTAAATTCTTTCACCGAAAATTATTTTAGAACAACATCGGTTCAAAGGTTTTCGAGATATTGCTGAAAAACTGCCTTCCTTAAAGAAAAGGACGTAAGTGCCGTAAGATTTCTGTGACGATACGACCTTTTTAATAGGCACGGAACCATTCGTTTTGCGTGGTCGGACTCGCACTTGGCCGGTTTTTTATAATGTTAGTATTAGTTAATACTAACATTATAAAAAAATTGTTATAGTTTTATATAGTTAGTTTTACAAAGTCAAGAATGCGTGAACGGCATAACCTTGACTAGAATCGTGTATTACTGAAGCGTTACAAATTGTATACTTACGTTGTCATATACCTATTAAATTTAGAAACATTTACAAATATTAACTCTGTATTAATGTATAGGCTGCTTTATTTGAGTAAGGCGAAACAATGGTCTCGTCCCATTATGATTCGAGAAAAATATCAAAAGATGCCCTTGAAGCGCTTTTCATAGAATTAGATTAATTACCTTATAGTGAATTTAAATTATGTAGGTACCTGCTAGATCATGTTACAGTTAAACATGGTGAAACCGACATGTTTACTTTAATCCAATGTTTTCACCTCACCAGCTTAGAAAGGCGTAGGTTTATCGCTCTAAATCTGCGCGCAGAAGTCATTTTGCAAAAAAAAAGGACACCTGGAAGTGGGTTAGGTTTTTGGTGTATATTTTTAGACGTTATAATATCTCAATAACAGTTTTACCTGTATATAAGAAACTTCGGGTTCTAATTAATATAAGGGGTTTTAATACATATACCAAATTTCTTGTAACAAAGTTTTAACCGATTTTAATTAAGTTCTAGTTCCAAGGGCCGATAAATTTCGAGGAGTTCCGTCGATACCTCAAGGATCCTCACAATCACCTTTGGCACTTCATTATTTGCTATTTCAACGGAATCATATCCAAATCCGTGACTTACTTTTATAATTTTAAGTACATAATTGAGCAGATCCATAAGTCATCTGTGGTATCCATCATCAGTTCCACTTCACCAAATTTGTGATTTCCGGGTTATAATAGAAGATATCGGGAGCGGGAGTCCGCTGGATGCGGGTGGCGCAGGACCGGTCAATTTGGAACTCTCTGGGGGAGGCCTATGTCCAGCAGTGGACGTCTTTCGGCTGATATGATGATGATGATGATGAATAGAAGATATCGAAATGACTACACGCGTGCCTAATATATTTTGAGAAATTTGTTTGTAATGGTTTAAATCATGCAACTGGAGTTTTGATAACAATGGGACCAATCAGAAAGCATATTGGGATTCTGAGGCTAATTGAGGGGAAAGTTATATAAAAAACCGGCCAAGTGCGAGTCGGACTCGCGCACGAAGGGTTCCGTACCTATATCTATAAAAACGGCAAAAAAATCATGTCTGTTGTATGGGAGCCCCAGTCCGACTCGCACTTGGCCGGTTTTTTAGTATTTGTTGTTATAGCGGCAAAAGAAATACATAATCTGTGAAAATTTCAACTCTCTAGCTATCACGGTTCTTGAGATACAGCCTGGTGACAGACAGACGGACGGACGGACGGACAGCGAAGTCTTAGTAATAGGGTCCCGTTCTTACCCGTTGGGTACGGAACCCTTAAAATACAACCTAGTTGAGAACCTCTTCCTTTTCTTTGAAGTTGGTTAAAAAGTTTGCTACAGTTTCAGCAACTTGCTGTTGACATCATTCTATCTATCTCTCTATGTTCATCCAGAGAGGCCAGGTGAACGGATTTTCGAAAACGGATAGGTAAGTGATTCCGGAGATAATATATATACCCATTACATGCAAAGCTGCGAATAATGTATATTATAAATAGATAGATATAAATAGGTTTCCATATAACTCAACCGCGATGAGTTTAGTCTTGGAATAGCTGCCAGTTCATATAAAATTTGTCATTTTAGGGTTCCGTACCTCGAAAGGAAAAAACGGAACCCTTATAGGATCACTTTGTTGTCCGTCCGTCTGTCAAGACCCTTGTTCTCAGGAAAGCGTGGAGGTATCAAGCTGTACAGAAGTACCTCAGGTCTCGAGGGGAGCGTAGAATAATACACCGAGATCAGTAATCGTAACAAAATGTATTAATTCCACCACACAAAATCTCAAATAAACTTAAAAAAACCGGCCAAGTGCGTGTCGGACCACGCAAAACGAAGGGTTCCGTGCCTATTAAAAAGGTCATATCGTCATAGAAATCTTACGGCACTTACATCCTTTTCTTTGAGGAAGGCAGTTTTTCAGCAATATCTCGAAAACCTCTTAACCGATCTTGTTCAAAACAATTTTCGGTGATAGAATTTAATAAGTCCTATGTCCATGAATTTTCCCATATTTTTAAAATACACCGTTCAAAAATTAGAGGGGGGAGGACAGAATTTTAGTGACTTTCGGGGCGATTATCTCCGACCCTATTCACTTAATCAAAAAAAATGCTAAGAAACCTTATATTTATTTTGAAAGGCCTATCGATTGATGTGACACACGGGGGGTCACAATGGAAAAAAAAAATTTGACTTTTAGTTTTATGTATGGAGTGCACCCCTAAAAAAATGTTTTTTTGTCATTTTAATTACAAAACTATGTAGCGGCTAACAAAATACACCTATCCTCAAAATTTTATTCAAATACACCTTATAGTTTTCGAGTAAAATGCCTGTGACATACGGACAGACGGACAGACGGACAGACGGACAGACGGACAGACGGACATGACGAAACTATAAGGGTTCCGTTTTTGCCATTTTGGCTACGGAACCCTAAAAACGTTCCTAGTGTCTACATATTACAGCAAACTAGCGTTCGCTAGTTTGCCTTCGGTACAGCGCCATCTATCGGCAAATTTGTAAAACAATGACAACAAACTTAATTGACTTTTGGACAAGCTGAAATTTATATCAAATACTCAAGTACACTGTCCCTTGGAGCTGTGAAAAAATCAAACTTCTAAGCCAACGCAATCAAAAGATACAGCCGTTTATGCCGCAAATTTCCGCAAATTTTTGAAACTTGCAAGGGAATCAAAATCTACAGTACTTCCCGTGAACTCAGAATCTTGCAATTTGGTACGAAGCAACGTCTTATAGCACAGAGAAAGGAAAAATTGCGAAAATCGTACATTTTTAGTTAAATCATATAATAAAAATATTTTTAACTAGCTTTTGCCCGCGACTTCGTCCGCGTGGAACTCGTTTATATCGTAGCTCCATACAAACTTTCACCCCCCATTTCACCCCCTTAGGGGATGATTCCCGGGATAAAAAGTATTCTATATGTTAATCCAGACTATAATGTATACCAAAATTCATCTTAATTCGTTCTGCTGTTTTTGCGTGATTGATTAACAAACATCCAAACATCTAAACATCCAAACACTTACTTATATACCTTCAGGTTTGTACGGAACCCTCGGTGCGCGAGTCCAACTCGCACTTGGCCGGTTTCTTTATATGGCAAAACTGTCATCTCCAAGAATATTCAGGCCCCTATTTCACCAACTTGACAATTGTCACCTGACGACGACAATTCTCCGTACATTGCTGGTTCCGTACAGAACAAGCAATGTATGGCGAATTGTCAGTGTCAGGTGACAATTGTCAAGGTGGTGAAATAGGGGCCTGATCACGGTTTGATAATACTAACGGTTACTTGTTATAAATCCTCACTTCAAACTGTGTCAATAACATGCGTTAGATACAATGCTGCCAAAGTTTGCATAAGTAATCAAACGAATCATTTTATTTACATTGGCATAGGAATTTGGTATATATAGCGAACCCAGTTCAGCGATGAGGCAGGTAGTTCACGAACTGTCAAGATGTCATTTCTGAATTTGGCTTCATCGGCCACGGAGCTCGTGTCGGGCATCGCGAGCCACCTCGGGCCCGACACGGTGCCGAAGTTGCTTGACACCGTGGGGGCTGCTGCCAACACCTCCCTTGATGTCTTGGGCGGTAATATCGTTGGTAAGTTTGATCGACTGGTTAGTTAGTTAGTTAGTTAGTTTTACTGGGCATTTTCCGCAAGTCGACATCCAATGTGCCTATTTTGCGTGAAACGGCAGGGTGGCGCGTACTCTAACCACCCCAGCTCCTCTAAAAAGTTTAAGAGTGCCTTGGTATTACTGACTGCGTTCCGTAGTGTATCCGGAGACCTTAAGTGCTTTTTCCTGTAAACTTCTACCAGCTTACAGTCCAGTAGAATGTGTTTAGTCGTTTCTTCTGCCTCCATGCACGCTCTGCACATGGGGCTGTCTGTGATACCTAAATTATAGATATATCGTTGGTAAGTTTGGTCGACTTGTTATATGTAGTTTGAAAACCTTGAGGTTTACTGAATGTTTACATCGATATTTATAAAAGAAGAAGTCCTGACTGACTGACTGACTGATCAACGCACAGCCGAAACTACTGGGACTAGAAACTTGAAATTTGCACAAGAACTTCCTTTTATAACGTAGGTAAGGGATAAGAAGTTATTTTTGAAAACTCCACCCCTAAGGGGGTTAAATAGGGGTGCAAAGTTTCAATGGGGGATTTTTTTAAAAGCTAGAGACTTAAAACTCTGTAGAAAGATTACTTATCCCACCAAAAACATACTTGTAAAAAAGGAGAGCCAAGTTCAATACAAAAATGTTTGGCTCTGGGCTTCGCCGCAAAAAGAATGGAGATCTGAATGAGTGCCAAGTTATGCAAAATCCAAATATGTATTTATAGGAACATAATAACATTATGAACAAATAGGTATTAAACTCTATTTCTTTGCTTTATTGGATACCTATAACAATTGCTGTTATTTAAAAATGTGAGATCTTAAAGTAGGTTAGATTTGACTTGACCAGTTTTCATTACATCAGTCATTTTATAAAGTTATTCAACATATATATATATATTTTAAATCTGATAAATAATATTTGGCTACTTTGGCTGCTACTAACTATATGATGCTGACTGTACATATGGGTAGAAACCAACGGAAATGCAGACGCACTCGCGGGCAGAAGCTAGTAAAGAGAATACTCGTATAAGTCTGTGAGGTTATAGCTTTAAAAGATTGTATGAAGTGGGTAATCTCTGGAACCACTTGAGCGATTGCAAATATTCTTTCTCAGACTTTCTGTTAGGTAACACGCTATTTTGCCCAGGGATTTGCCGGCGTTCTTGCCAATCCACGGGCAGCTAGTATCAGAGATATGTATTAATGTTTGTGTGTGTGTCAGGTAACGTGGAAGACATAATCGACGGTTTCCCCGGGTCCCTCACCAAGTTTGCGACCCCAGAGTCACTGCTGGGCCTGCTGCTGCCCCTCGTGCAACTCCTCGTGGTCGTCGTCAGCGACTTCATCGTGCAATGGCCGCGGCAGAGCACCGTTTCTGGTAACTAAGAATTTAGAAAAAAAAACCGGCCAAGTGCGTGTCGGACCACGCAAAACGAAGGGTTCCGTGCCTATTAAAAAGGTCGTATCGTCACAGAAATTTTACGGGACTTACGTCCTTTTCTTTGAGGAAGGCAGTTTTTCAGCAATATCTCGAAAACCTCTGAACCGATCTTGTTCAAAACAATTTTCGGTGAATGAAATGAATAAGCCCTATGTCCATGAATTTTTCCATATTTTTAAAATACACCGTTCAAAAATTAGAGGGGGGGGGACAGAATTTTAGTGACTTTCGGGGCGATTATCTCCGACCCTATTCACTTAATCAAAAAAAATGCTAAGAAACCTTATATTTATTTTGAAAGGCCTATCGATTGATGTGCCACACGGGGGGTCACAATGAAAAAAAAATTTTTGACTTTTAGTTTTATGTATGGAGTGCATCCCTAAAAAAATTTTTTTTTGTCATTTTAATTACAAAACTATGTAGCGGCTAACAAAATACACCTATCCTCAAAATTTTATTAAAATACACCTAATAGTTTTCGAGTAAAATGCCTGTGACATACGGACAGACGGACAGACGGACAGACGGACAGACGGACAGACGGACAGACGGACAGACGGACATGACGAAACTATAAGGGTTCCGTTTTTGCCATTTTGGCTACGGAACCCTAAAAACAGACAAGGATATGGTAGATTTCTTTTGACAAACAGTTCGCCAAGGAGCGTTTATTGGCGAATATTGCACTTACTGTCCTCAAAAGAAAGAACCCAAATCGCTGTAGGTATGCGGGCCTATTTCTCAAGGATCTTAGAATCACCTTTGGCACTCCATTAGTTGCTATTTCAACGGACATATCAGAATCTGTGACGTACTGTTATAGTGTTTTTCTACTCCTGTACTTTTATCTGTCATTTACATAGTCACGAACACTAATATAAAGAGATACAAAATAAGTTTGCAGAAAAGTCTATCCCCCATAACAGTACGGCACAACCGTGCTGTTATGTCGCCAAAACGATACGCTTAGCAGCCATACGCTTCTAAACCTATCACCTACCTTACCTACCTACCTTCATTAGGTACTACCAACTTAACAAACCACTGAATGTTTTTACTTTTTAGAAATTTTTGAACTAAAGGCTTTGCTGCTAACTTAGGAAAAACCTTTATTCTTAATATGGCAGTACTGGCAAGTTGACATCAATTAAAAACAAAGTTAACCATAGACACCCATTTGTCTCATTTTCATGTTTCCCGAATTCCCGGGTATTTTATAAATTGTTGTTTGAGTTTGCGGCCGTTGTGTTTGCTACAAAATAGTTGGTGTTTCTCAAAAGTAATAATGGATGACAATGAAAATATTGCTTCTACACCAGAAATACACCGGGGCAGCCCACAAGCAGTGACCGAACATTAGTTGCCTACTAAATCTCGGGACCTATACGACAAAGTTTAAGAAAAGTTTATTCTTTGTTTAATTTTGCATTTTATTTCATAGTAGCTAGTCGTAGAAAAAGTATTGTATGCAACGTTGTATAACTAAGTCAAAAAACGCTCGTGGCGTCTTTCTTTACAATGTTCGCCTTCGGCTCACATTGTAACCCACGCCACTCGCCTTTTTTGACCTCTCTTATACAACTGTTGCATAAAATACTATAAGTACATCATTGAGGATTTTTAATAAATAGGCTTTCTACTGTAGCAATGTAATTTTAAAATTTTATAATACTCTGATACTGAAATGATATATTGTATACTGTTTTGAAAAAATGACACCTCGCCGAGTTTTTTACGCCGGTTCTTCTCGAGGCAGAGGTTTTCATTCCGAACCGGTGGTAGTTATCGACATTCATAAGTGCATGTAATATGCCTAAATTGAAGAATAAATCACTGACTTTGACTTTGACTTTTTTAGACTTATCTTTCTGTGGTTTCCATCAACAGTTCCGTTATACATTAACAGCAATGCATTATAAGTATATGTATATTCATGTAATTAATAGATTTATGTTTCCATTCGAGTCTCAGTATTTAGGATCTTAGGATATTAGGATAGGATAGATAGAGAATGCCTGATGGCATTAAGTCCGCCAATTGTACTTTTATTTGTATATTTGTGCAATAAAGTTTAAACAAATAAATGAGGGAGTTCTGCGGTAACAAACATAAAAAATATAATAAATAAAAATACAACCGAATTGAGAACCTCGTGAAATCATGTTCTGACGTAAGTGAATGTACGTAGGCGGAATTATTTCTGTGGGTATCAGATTACATTAGAGGTGCCATTTCAGACGGTGACCACTTCGACGTGATCGTGGTGGGGGCTGGCACGTCGGGCTCCGCGCTGGCGAGTCGGCTGACCGAGGTGCACAACTGGAAGGTGCTGCTCATCGAAGCTGGTGGAGATCCCCCTATATTTAGCGCGGTAAGGCATAGTCTCATTTCTCTATTGGTCTATATTGTAAGTACAGTCACGGACTTTAATTGTTGAGCCATTTAGAGCTCACCTTTTATTTGCCAGTTTCGACAGAGCCCTGATGCGCGGGGCGCCTATTTCTGGGCGGTTTGCCTTTCGGGCACCTGAAGCTACCTCACACACTATCTACACTATCTCGCAATTGCGAGAAGGTTCTATCATAACTGGAATTCAACGAAATTGGTATTAAAATATTCCACTTACGTCTGGCGCTTTAATTTTATTTATTTATTGCCAGCCAAAATAACACCACAACATAATAAGAAAATACAATATACAAAAGAAACTTTCGCACCTACATGGGATTAATAAAATCTGTACTTATGTATAAAAATAAGTGTAGTGGAAGCTGACGTAAGTGGAATCAACCTGCGTTGTCGGCTATGATCTACGATTGTGATAATTGTTACAGATACCAGGAATATGGCAAATCTTCACGCACTCTCCTTGGGACTGGGACTACCGTTCAACCGACGATGGTTACTCCTCCCAAGCCCTAAACGATAGAACGATAGCGCACACGAGAGGCAAAATGCTGGGCGGGTGCTCGTCACTGGACCATCTTATATATGAAAGGTACTATCTTTGGCCCGCGATTTCGTCTAAGAGAGAGATTATGCCCGCTGCGTATAACGGCTCCACAAACTGCATGATAGAGAGAGGTGCAGGAAGCCCTGAACAGTTTGATTGTTGATATTATAGCCTATGCCCAGCAGTGGATGAAGATGATGACTTTCTCGCGTATATCGAGTATTCCAATGTATATTACAAAACCGTTTGTTGAAGTAGCATTCATCGTCATCATTCGCTGATTAAAAAAAAACTCACAATTAAATGAATTACCTACAATATCCACACGCAGGCGTCGGTACTTAGGTATATATTTTTATTACCATTTAAATTTCCGAAAATCGTTCGTATGTCGGTGTCTGTCACGATGACACGCTGTCAAGCTGTCCGGCTGTTCTCTTCTACAGGTCGCATTTCTCAACCGATTCTCGTGAAATTGTGTGAGCAGGAGCCGTAGCATGGTTGGCCTTATCGCGCGACAAGTGACGTCTCGTTCTATCGAACGGTGTCAGCCAGTGACGCACGCTCTATCCTATCATCTATCGCGTGACAAGGCCAACCATGCTACGGCTCCAGGTTTGTTAATTATAAATATAGTTTTTTTGTCAAATCACTGTTACGAAATTCAAAAAAAATAAAATGGGAGCAGGTTTATTAATTATATAATTTTATTGAGTCACATTTTCTAAAGATTTTTTTTTAAAAGACATGCTTGTGTATTTTACAGCTCATGGAGCCACAGTACTAATGTGTAAATCTGGTTGTTACAGAGGCTCAAAATTAGACTACGACGATTGGGTCGAAGCTTCTGGAGATGAAGGTTGGGGCTGGGACACGGTATTGAAATATTTCAAAAAAGCCGAAAACATGCTTGATCGGTCACTTGCAAACGGCCCCACTGCCGACAACCATTGTGAGAAAGGACCACTCAGTGTCAAAAATCACACCGTCAACAGTAATTTCCTGATGAAGAACAACATAATGCTCACAGCATACGAAGAAGTTGGTTTCAAAACACTAAGAGATCCTCTGACAGCGGATATCGTAGGCAACTCACCATTTTACTTCAAGATTAAAGAAAATCCTTCCAGGCGTGCTAGCACTGCCGAAGCATACTTATTACCAATCAAAGATAAAAACAATTTTTACCTACTTAAAAACACATTAGTGAGCAAGGTACTTATCGATGAGAACAAAGTAGCTACAGGAGTCACTGTGCAGACAGAAGACGGAAGCAAGATGAATCTTTTCGCTGATGTTGAAGTTGTCTTATCTGCTGGCGCATTTGGTTCACCCAAGTTGCTGTTGCTCTCAGGAGTCGGCCCTCAAAAAGACTTAGAGGAACTTGGCATAAACGTTGTAGAAGATTTACCTGTTGGTCAAGATTTGCTAGATCATATCCTTGTTCCTTTCTGTATAAGTGGAAAGTCGGATGTCGGCAGCGCTTTGGACACGGTGCGATCTCTAACTGCATTGAGTTCGTTCCCTGCGCCAATAATTGGAGGTTCGTTTGGTGTGGGCCAAGAAACCCCCAATATTCAGCATGTCAGCTTATACTTTGGCGCTGCATCACCGATCTTTTTGTACTTCCTTTTTGTCAATTTCAACTGGAATATTCAAGTCGCACTGACCTATTTATTGACGGGAGCAGCGAGAGAAAAGATGTACGTCCTAATTTTCCTCACCAGGCCTAAGTCCAGGGGCTCTGTGACACTAGCCAGCACAGACCCTACCGTCCCCCCAATAATCAGAACTGGATACTTCAATGACCCCGAGGATATAGAGACGCTTTCCACCGCTCTAAAGAAACTTAAGAAAGTGGAACACGCCTCGTACTTCACTAAACATGGAGGGTCATACATCAGGCCTCCGCTGTCAGAGTGCGACGCTTTAGAGTACGAGAGCGAAAAATACTGGCACTGCTACGTGAGGAACTTGGCTACGACTGGGACGCACCCGGGTGGGACCTGCGCCATGGGCAAGGTGGTGGACGCTGACCTGAGGGTGAAGGGTGTGTCGCGGCTCCGCGTGGTGGACGACAGTGTGATGCCGGTGCTCCCGACCGCCAAGACGGGCGCGATCAGCATTATGCTCGGCGAGAGGGCCGCAGACCTCATCAAGGGAAGTCACGGTGTTACTGGAGGATACGAACAATTTCCTTGCGACCAATGATGTATATAAAGAGGTAGATAGGTTATAGTTATCTTATAGTTATTATATAGTTATCTGAAAACCAGCGCTGCAGGTGTCTGTCTGACACCTCGGCACAATGCTGAGACAGCGACCGTTTCACTGCCGCGAAGATACACAATATGTGTCAATTGTATTGTATGTCTACTCCTTTGTCTCTGTGTGTCTTTTGTGTAGTGAATAAATGTCTTCTTTTCTTTTCTTTTTTCTTTTCTTTTATACGCACTTAAACAGTTAAACAGAACGGGTCACGGTCGCTGCAATTACCTCTTACACAAATGGGGATGGAAAGAGTCTGCAATGTGCGAGTGTGGTGAAGAAGTACAGACTATGGAACACATAATTCAGCGATGCCCTTTGCATTCGTACTCGCGACCGCCGGCAGACCTGCTGCGCCTAACACCTGACGCATCTGCGTGGCTCAACACCCTGAATGTTGACATCTAATTTAACATGGTCGATGTAACTGGTGACCGAAGAGCTGGCGGCTGTCTCACGCAACGCATCAGCATTGCAATTCAGCGAGGAAATGCCGCCAGCATCCTCGGTACAATGCCTCGAGGGCCTTTTTTTGGATTTAACTTAGTTTTAATTTATCTTAGTTAATGTTAATTATAATCTTGTATTCACTTTTAATAAATATATTTAAAAAAAAAACATTTTATGACATTGTAATTTTTACTAAATGCCTATTTCTTGTAAATGCCATACGATTTAAAAAAATCTACGCGCTCGAAAAATGGCACACTAAAATTGAGTCAACTGGCACAACTTGCCTCAGTTTCGAGTCGTCAATGGAAACGTTAGCTGTCAGATTTGGTGGCCATTTTTAAACACGGAATTTCGTATAGACCACATATATAAATTAAGTGTTAGTTTTCAATAAATTTGTATGTCGAGGATAACTGCAGTTTTATTGTCCGCCTCTTAATCTTTAAAATTATTGTAAACTAGACACTAAACATTAGATGTAAATTGAAAAATAAAAGCTTGTTATTAAAAAAGTTTTCTTACTTTTATTTTATATTTAATTTTTTAGTCATCGCTGGACATATATTGTCTGCCATATTGGATTAAGAGTGACGTCACTTTATTTTTCGAGTTATCCTCAGCAAGCCTTTTCATTTGATACCCATATTGTAGGAGTGCATTAAAAGTTCCGCCATGTTGGATTTTTTTGCCGACTGTACTTTTTTGCACACTCAGCAACTGCTCATTGAGAGGATTGTAACGAGCCCAAACACGACGGGTTTATCCTGTGTAATTATGGAGTTCCTACGGCGACCTTCCGACTCCATCATCAGACCAGGTTTATGGTACCATAGTATTGCATTGTCATCCAACTTACATAATTGTACAAAATTTCAACTTGATCGGACTCCGGGAAGTTGGTCAAATTTAACCTGCAAGATTCCACCCGAACAAACATACATACATACATACATTGCAAGACGTAACGTAACGTAACGTAAAGACGCCTGGCTGCCACCTGTCACTCCTGTCAGTGTCAATAGCGCTAGTGTGCTGCAACAGATCACTCAAAAGTAATGGCTGCGTTCATTAATAGCTAGACATTTTTTTTTACTACATCGGTTGTCCAGTCTCGTAGTCTCGTATTTAGCTAAGTTTTTATTTTCTTTTTTATTATTTTCTTTTCTTGTTTGCTAGTTATTCACCGTGGAACCACTCGACGGTTCTATATCGGAAGATCAGCGCTGGCAGTAATGCCAGCTTTATAGAGCCGTTTCGAACCGAACGTTTTTCATTTCTAGTAAACGTTTCTTTCTTTCATCGTCATCGGAATAACATGATTGTACAGTATTTCAAGTCGACTGAACTTCAGGAAGTTGGTCTTTGACCTGCATGATTTGATCCACACTAACTAACCTAGTAACTAACACGCAAGATATTAGGAATGATAGCCGGACACAACACCTTGAACAGACACCTCTATAATTTAGGTATCACAGACAGCCCCATGTGCAGAGCATGCGCATGGAGGCAGAAGAAACGACTAAACACATTCTACTGGACTGTAAGCTGGTAGAAGTTTACAGGAAAAAGCACCTACGGTCTCCGGACACAATACGGAACGCAGTCAGTAAAACCAAGGCACTCTTAAACTTTTTAGAGGAGCTGGGGTGGTTAGAGTAGCGCAACCCTGCCGTTTCACGCAAAATAGGCACATTGGATGTCGACTTGCGGAAAATGCCCAGTAAAACTAACTAACTAACTAACACGGAGAGATAATGGCGTAACTGACTGTAATTCTCTTAAAGCCTCTAGACACAAAAAAGAACTAACACCTAGAGTATACCGTTGGTGGTCTTTCTTACAGTCATTCGAGTTCGAAGTCGAGTACCGCAAAGGTGAGAAACTGGCTCATGCGGACTATTTTAGTCGGAATCCAATCGATATGTCTAATCCACAAAAAGCAGTTTCCGATAATATTAGTTCACCGCAACCAATGCAAAATTTGCGTTTCTCGCTTAATGCAGCCACTCTTGACCATAATTGGCTGCTTATAGAGCAAAAACGTGATCCCATACTTAAAAATATAACCGAACAATTACAGTCAGACTCCATACCTAGGGATCTCGCTAACACTTATGTTATTCTAAAAGACAAATTATTGAGACGCAAAGTGCAAATAGACAATAAAACCCGAAAATTGATTATAGTCCCCCGCAGCTACCGTTGGAATCTTATATCTCATTATCACAATTCGCTTCAACATTTTAGCTGGGAAAAAGTACTGGCAAAAATACGAGAACAATATTGGTTTCCTAATATGTCAAAATTAGTTCGGAAATTCATTGAGAATTGCGTAAGTTGTAGAGTTAGGAAAGAAGTCTCAGGTGCTAGGCAAATTTCTCTACACCCAATTGACAAAACTGCCATACCTTTCCACACTGTGCATGCGGACATTACCGGCCAAATGAACGGGAAACGCAATCGGCCTGAATATGCCTTTGTGTTTATAGACGGGTTTACTAAATATGTCCATTTAGTATATTCAAATGATCGTACGTCAGAGTCTGCTATTAGGTGTTTTCGCGAAGTAATTAATATTTTTGGTACCCCCACTAGGCTAATAACAGACCAAGATAAAAGCATGACTTCTTTAGATTTCAAAAAGTTTTGTCAAGATTACGGTATAGAACATCACGTTGTAGCCAAAGGCGCTAGCAAGGCTAATGGTCAGGTGGAGCGGATTATGAAGGTTATTAAAGACAACATGTCAGTGGTAGAGCTTGATAAGCCTTGGTACAATGCAATTCAAGATTTACAGTTAGCCATAAATTGTACAGTCTCAAAAGGTACTGGCAAAAGTCCACTTGAGTTATTACTTGGTAAAAAATGTTCTCCGCCAGCTATCAAGCTCCTCCAAATTGACGATGACGAACCTATTGAAGACCTTTTAACTGTTCGAAATGCTTGTAGAGAAAGGATGGACGAGCGATCTATTCAAGACAAAATTCGATTTGATAAAGCCAAAGCTCAAATCAAACATTTTAAAGTTGGAGATTTTGTTTTGATGCGTATTCATGAGCGTCACACGACAAAACTAGGGCCTAAATTCGAAGGTCCCATGGAAATTTTAGAGATTCTACCCAATGATCGTTACAAATTAAAGCACATAAACTTACGCGGATGCTCTGAAAAGATCGCTAGTCACGATTTTCTTAGACCTGCTCCAAATGGACAGGCAGATCCATTTGATGATAGTGATGAAACTGAGGAATCACCCGTGTGGGCGGATGATTCGTCGAATAAATTGTCGAATAATTGATAGGATTGGTAATTGTTGTGACTGATCTTCTTTATTTCCTTTCCAAAACATCCTTCCTTGACGCTGGCTGGCCACCATGCGTTTCCTTACCTGGTCTTGAGAGGCTAGACCCCAGGATGGGTGATGCCTGATTTTGTGTGTGGCTAGATCCCAGGATGGGTGATGCCTGATTTTGTGTGTGGCTAGATCCCAGAATGGGTGATGCCTGATTTGGGGTTATATTGTAATTTACAGTAGTTTGTAGTAGTTGAGATTGTTGTTTTGTAATATTTGCTGTACATTAGTAGTATGTATTTAACCTATAGTGAAATTGATTGTGAATCAGCGCAGAGAGCGCGCTGGAACAAAATGGCCGTGTGGGCGGCGGGACCTTTGAGTTTGTTTTATTTATTTAATTAATGAAAATAACTATGGCCAATTATGTCTGTTAAAAATGAATTAGTATGATTTTTAATAAACTTGATTTGATTTGAGAATTGAGGTGACAAGTTTCCGTTCCCAGTTTATTTAATAACTAATCGTTTAAAAATGATAAAATTATATGTGTAATATGAATTATAAATTTACAATTATATTTAAATAGATTTTAATGTAATTTACCAGTAATATTACTGTACAATTCTTTTGTGAGAAGCTAACTTCATTGTGAATGACGTCACTTGCTTTGCTCGAACTGGTGGCGTGATGGAAGGAGTTGGGGTTGTTTGTCACTTAGTATTTAAGCGCGGGGCGCACCAGAACTGGGCTCATTTCGTGATATAAGGTTGTGAAGGTTGTTACTCTGCCCGAATTATTAATAAAAGTGATTTGCGTATAACTATCGTTTACATCATACATCCCTAAAATGGATTCCCGTGATAGTGGTGGTGGAACAACGCCGACATATACCAACATAAATAATTGTTAAACTGAGTTTATATGATTCGTTGTTAATTAGACTAGCTATAAAGAGTACCAACATTGTAAAATTTGTAGAGAAGTGTCAGTAATGTCAAAGCCCGCTAAGAACGTGCATTTGGCGCGTTTTTGCTACAATGTTCTTTAGTCTGTGGAAAGCGGGACTAAGTTTGAGTTAGCTGTCAATTGTCATTTTGGAAAGTACGAACTAAAGAGTATCTTTTAAAAAGCCATGATAAAAGTGTGGAAAGTGCACATTTTTTTCTCTAAAGACCATCCAAAGACTCCTAAGCGTTGGCTCGAAGGGCGAGCCAACGCTTTCCTTGAACTAGGCATCTATCAAGAGTCTCTTGAGATGTTGGTCGAGACTCTTCGAAAATTATCAATTTTTCAGCCTGATAGAAAAATCGAGTACCTATATGTTTTACTTATTTAAATGCACTTGATTGCAAGAAGCTGTGTCAGTCAACAGCTTAATGATAAGCGCGATTGTATATGGTATTGCTTTTTGTCATCTTAAATTACGAGGAAATAAGTGTGTAGATTCAGAAAATAAAAATAAATCATCTTAGTTACATGGCGATATTTATTTTATTAAACCAAGAGGGCTCCAAGATTTAAGAATCGCAAGGGAAATCTTCAAATCCCTCAGTCTTGCCATGGTCACCCTTGATGAGGTCGGAAGCTCTCTCAGCCACCATGATAGTGATTGGACCAGTTTTGGCCGTAGGGACCGTGGGCATCACACTATCATCTACAACGCGCAGTCGCGAAACACCCATGACATTCAATTTGCCGTCGACCACCTTGCCCAAAGCGCAGGTACTAACTGGATGGAACCCAGTCGAACCTAACAATCTTGCGTAACACTGCCAGTATTCTTCACTCTCAAACTCTAAAGTGTCGCAATCCGCCAGAGGAGGTCTGATGAAATCACCACCATTCGTTGAGAAGTATGAGGCCTCCTTCACTTTATAGAGCTGTTGTATTGCGGCGGAAAGAGTAACCAGGTCCTCAGCATCGCTAAAGAATCCCGTTTTGATTATCGGGGGTTCAGTTGGATCAGTGCTAGCCAATGTCACGGAACCTCTAGACTTAGCTTTAGAAAGGAACACAAGAACAATCATCTTTTCCCGTGCCGGCTCGGTAAGTAAAAAAGTCAGAGCAGTCTGGAGATTCCAGTTGAAATTAACTAAGACACAATATAAGAGAATTGGCGACGCAGCACCGAAAAATATACTGGCATGTTGGATGTTGGGTTGCTCTTGGCCTACAGAGAACGTGCCTCCAATAATGGGGGCAGGGAAGGAAGTCATAGAGGCCACGGACCGTATCGTATCAAAGGCGCTTGTAATGTCTTTCTTTCCACTGATAGCGATGGGCGCGAGAATGTGGTCTTGTAACCCTTGCCCAACAGGCAAGTCGGATACTACATCAATGCCGAGGTTATCTAAATCTTCCCGAGGACCGACGCCAGACAGCAATAGCAATTGCGCCGAGTTGAACGTTCCAGCAGAAAGAATAAGCTCAACGTCAGCATAAAGAGTCTTCGTCTCACCGTCTTCTGTTTGGACTATAACTCCCTCAGCTTCTTTGTCATCATTAAAAAGAACCTTCGTGACTAAAGTATTTTTAAGTAAATATAAATTGTCTCTATCTTGAATAGGTACCAAGTACTCCTCGGCAGTACTTGCTCGTCTCTTATTTTCTTTAACCTTCATATAAAATGGTGAATTTCCTGTGATGTTAGAGGTAAGAGGATCGCTTATTGTTTGAAAGCCGATCTCTTCGTATGCCCCGAGCATAATGCTATTTTTCTCTAGGAAGTTGCTGTTAACAGTTTGGTTTATTACGCTGAGTGGTCCTTTGTCACAATGGAAGTCAGCAGTGGGACCAGTCATGATTGATTCGTCAAGCATATTTTCGGCTTTCTTGAAATATTTAAGAGCGGTAGCATAGTCCCAACCGTCTACGCCGGAAACTTCAGTCCATTCTTCGTAGTCATACGGCGAGCCTCTGTAACAATAAATTATTTATGCGTATTAATTATTTGACATATGGCACTGAAACTTGGTCGTTTACTATGGGCCTCATAAGAAGGCTCAAAGTCACCCAAAGGGCAATGGAGAGGGCTATGCTGGGAGTTTCTCTGCGCGATCGCATCAATAATGAGGCTATCCGCAGCAGAACCAAGGTAACCGATATAACCCTCCGAATCGCTAAACTTAAGTCGCAGTGGGCGGGGCACATTGCACGTAGAACCGATGGCCGTTGGGGCGGAAAGGTTCTCGAGTGGCGACCACGTACCGGAAGGCGCGGCGTGGGTAGGCCAGACAAGGTGGACTGATGACCTGGTAAAGGTCGCGGGAGTCCGCTGGATGCGGGTGGCGCAGGACTGGTCATTGTGGCGCTCTTCGGGCGAGGCCTATGTCCAGCAGTGGACGTCTTTCGGCTGATATGATGATGATGATGATGATTAATTATTTATTTATGCTTGCGTTTAAAGTCGTCATACTATTTTTAAACATTGTTAGTTAGGAATTGAGAAGAGACACGATGATTTGAAAATATTTTTAGACCAGAGGGGCGATTACGTAACATTTCAAACGTACGTTAAGACAACTCAACTGCCATTTTCCCTAACAAAATAAAAACCGGCCAAGTGCGTGTCGGACCACGCAAAACGAAGGGTTCCGTGCCTATTAAAAAGGTCGTATCGTCACAGAAATTTTACGGAACTTACGTCTTTTTCTTTGAGGAAGGCAGTTTTTCAGCAATATCTCGAAAACCTCTGAACCGATCTTGTTTAAAATAATTTTCGGTGAATGAAATTAATAAGCCCTATGTCCATGATTTTTTCCATATTTTTAAAATACACCGTTCAAAAATTAGAGGGGGGGGGACAGAATTTTAGTGACTTTCGGGGCGATTATCTCCGGCTCTATTCACTTAATCAAAAAAAATGCTAAGAAACCTTATATTTATTTTGAAAGGCCTATCGATTGATGTGCCACACGGGGGGTCACAATGAATTTTTTTTTTTTGACTTTTAGTTTTATGTATGGAGAGCACCCCTAAAAAATTTTTTTTTTGTCATTTTAATTACAAAACCATGTAGCGGCTAACAAAATACACCTTTCCTCAAAATTTTATTCAAATACACCTTATAGTTTTCGAGTAAAATGCCTGTGACATACGGACAGACGGACAGACGGACAGACGGACATGACGAAACTATAAGGGTTCCGTTTTTGCCATTTTGGCTACGGAACCCTAAAAATGGTTGTCTGTAAAGTCGGTTTACGGACGATAATTTTATTATAAGAAAACATTATGAAAAATTGGATAACACGTTTACTCATTTATCGTTAGGAATACTCCTGTGCAGTTTCGAATAAAATAGTCGATCTAATCTTGTTTCCCCATACAAACTTTGGACCCCCATTTCACCCCCTTAGAGGGTGAACTTTGAAAAATCATTTCTTAGTGCACCTCTAGAAGGAACCTACGTGCCAAATTTGGAATCTCTAGAACCAGCGGTTTGGGCTGTGCGTTGATATGTCAGTCAACGGAACGGGACAATGAGTCACACTTTTTTTGATTTTTAAGACGTTATCACGTCAAATATTAAAATTAGATCTACCTGACGTATGAACAAAAGGATTGAATTAATTTATTTCTTCTTATTAAACATCAACATCACTGCTTTTTTTGTGTGAGGTGTGCAATAAAGAGTATTTGTATTGTATTGTATCAAGTTTAATAAGAAGAAATAAATTAATTTAACAAGGATATTGTTATCGTACTGCTATACATTGCACGTAGAACCGATGGCCATTGGGGCGGAAAGGTTCTCGACCACGTACCGGAAGGCGCAGCGTAGGTAGGCCCCCCACAAGGTGGACTGATGACCTGGTAAAGGTCGCTGGAGTCCGCTGGATGCGGGTGGCGCAGGACCGGTCATTGTGGCACTCCTTGGGGGAGGCCTATGTTCAGCAGTGGACGTCTTTCGGCTGATATGATGATGATGATGATACCAGATTGAATCCAAATAAGTCACCTTTCGTATAGTAGATGGTCTAAAGACGAACTTCCGCCAAGCATTTTTCCTCGCGTATGCGCCACTTTCTTGTTGTTCAGAGCCTGGGACGAGTAGCCATCGTCCTCGGAGTAGAAGTCCCAGTCCCAAGGCGAGTGAGTGAAGACTGGCCATGCTCCAGGTAACTGTAATCAATACCACAATACAATACCATGACCGGTGCAACCCGCACCAACACGCCAGAAGTTAAAGACTCTAGTTTAGATGTTACTTTATTACTCAAACACGGCGAAACAGATTTAAAATAAAAACCGGCCAAGTGCGTGTCGGACCACGCATAACGAAGGGTTCCGTGCCTATTAAAAAGGTCGTATCGTCATAGAATTCTTACGACACTTACGTCCTTTTCTTTGGGGAAGGCAGTTTTTCAGCAATATCTCGGAAACCTTTCATCCGATCTTGTTCAAAACAGTTTTAGGTGAATGAACTTAATAAGTCCTGTGTCCATGAATTTTTTCATATTTTTAAAATACACCGTTCAAAAATTAGAGGGGGGGGGACAGAATTTTAGTGACTTTCGGGGCGATTATCTCTGACTGTATTCACTTAATCAAAAAAATTCCCGAGAAACCTTATATTTATTTGGAAAGGCCTATCGATTTATGTGCCACACGTGGGCTCGCGATGAAAAAAAATTTTTTGACTTTTAGTTTTATGTATAGAGTACACCCCTAAAAAATTTTTTTTTTAGTAATTTTAATTACAAAACTTTGTAGCGGCTAACAAAATACACCTATCCTCAAAATTTTATTCAATTACACCTTATAGTTTTCGAGTAAAATGCCTGTGACATACTGACAGACGGACAGACGGACAGACGGACATGATGAAACTTCCGGGTTCCGTTTTTGCCATTTTGGCTACGGAACCCTAAAAACCAGACAAGTGCGAGTTCAACTCGCGTGGTGAGGGTTCCGTAAAATATTGAGAATTTTCCCGTTACTTTGAATACTCAAACTTCTTATAGGTTTTCCTGTAATCTTTAGGCAAGGAACTATTTCCCATATTTTTTTCAGAATTTTAAGCCTAGTAGTTTCGGAGATAAGGGGGGTTGTTCCTAAAATACTTCAAATCTGTTTTCGCTAAAATTATAAAAAAAATATATCTGAGATGCTTACAACAACGTCTTTCGTTTGATATGTCACACAATACAGTTTTTGAAACTTTTATTTTAATTTTCCAGTTTACCCCCCAAATGTGGCCCCCTTGTTCAGAATTCATTAATTTACTTTACGCGTCCATCTTTGGGTCACCAATTTACATATGTGTATCAAATTTCAACTCAATCAGTCCAGTAGTTTCGGAGCAAATCGGCTGTGACAGATGGACAGACAGACGCACGAGTGATCCTAAAAGGGTTCCTTTTTTCATTTTGAGAAACGGAACCCTAAAAAGCAAAATGAAAAGTTTCACACCCAGATCAAAACACCACTATTTTCACCCCGAAAATCAACGTTGAAAGAGATAAAATAGGAGACGAAAGTTAAATGTCGGAGTGAATAAATTATTCACTCCGAATTAATGAATCAAATGAATGAATTCTGAACAAAAGATTTAACGCGTTAAATCTTTTAAACCATGTGCAGAAACTGTAAAAGTTTAATGTATTACGATTATATTGAAAAGTTACCGTGCTGAAGATTGGTGGGTTGCCCCCCGCTTCGATGAGAAGCACCTTCCAGTCGGAGACCTCCGACAACCGGTTGGCGAGCACGGAGCCGGCGGTGCCCGCGCCCACAATGATCACATCGAAACGGTCGCCATCTGCACACACATTACATTTACTGCAGACGTCATCATCATCATCATATCAGCCGAAAGACGTCCACTGCTGGACATAGGCCTCGCCCAAAGAGCGCCCAATGACCGGTCCTGCGCCACCCGCATCCAGCTGACTCCAGCGACCTTTACCAAGTCATCAGTCCACCTTATGGGGGGCCTGCCCACGCTGCGCCTTCCGGTACGTGTGATGCGATCACGCAGAGTTACTCCTAGCATAGCCCTCTCCATTGCCCATAGTAACCGACCACGTTTCCGTGCCATACGTCATCACTGGCAACTGCAGATGTAATGCTATTATATTACAGTAGTTACTGGTGGACGTGAAATACCACCTCCCCTGTCAAAATCAAAGTCAAAGTGATTTATTCTTCAATTTAGGCATATTACATGCACCTATAAATGTCGATAAACTACCGACGGTTTGGAAAGAAAACCTCTGCCTCGAGAAGAACCGGCGTAAAAAACCCGGCGAGGTGTCATTTTTTCAAAACAGTATACAATATATAATTTCAGTATCAGAGTATTATAAAAATTACATTGCTACAGTAGAAGTGAGTTTTGGGGTGAGATGGGGTTGAAATGTCTAAATATCAATATGGGTGTCGGTTTTATGGTTTCTTTGGGACGTTAATTACGAAAATAGCATCGATTTCGAAATGTAATATTGTGGAGATGAAAATTCTTGAAAGTATTTGTGCCCAATTGCAATTCAATTGGAACATGCGGGTCAAACTGAGAGCCCCCTTTTTTGTAGACGGTTAAAATACTTTTAGTACGCGGGCGAAGCCGCGGGCAAAAGCTAGTTATTGATAAAGATGCGAAAGTCATTCGGCATTACTCGTAGATTGATTTAAATGATTATCATAATCTAAGAGATAGGGCACATACTACTCCTCGAAATATTTTCCCTCACTTCGCTCGGGAAAATAACCATCTCGTGGTAATATGGCTTATTTTAGTCCCTTGTTATACAATCTACTATTTTGACCTGCCTCGGCCGTCCGCCACGCTCGGTCGTCTCGCGTAGGCTAGGTATCCTGGCAAAATTGCCAACGAATGGACCTCCCTGCGACGCAGCATAAATTTATGCTGCGACGCAGCATAAATTTATGCTGCGTCGCAGTTAGATCCCATTTGTTGGCTTTCAATATGGTGACTTTAGCATGGTTTTTCTACATCAACAAGCGTAAGTTCCGTCTGATGGCAAGCGGACATCGTAGCCTGTAGGCACAATTTCCAGGTCAGTCACGATGAGCCCATTTCCCATTTTTTAATGGGAGGAAAATCCGTTATGGATACTTCCGCGCCACGGGGATAGCGCGAAGGTTATGTCGGACTCGCACCGACTAAAAAACCCATACGGAACGCACCAGTGCCGCCCTAGCGTCATGCCTCTGTGGGTCCTACCTTTTTAGGGTTCCGTAGCCAAAATGGCAAAAACGGAACCCTTATAGTTTCGTCATGTCCGTCTGTCCGTCTGTCCGTCTGTCCGTCTGTCCGTCTGTCCGTATGTCACAGGCATTTTACTCAAAAACTATAAGGTGTATTTGAATAAAATTTTGAGGATAGGTGTATTTTGTTAGCCGCTACAAAGTTTTGTAATTAAAATTACTAAAAAAAAATTTTTTAGGGGTGTACTCCATACATAAAACTTAAAGTCAAAAAATATTTTTTCATCGTGACCCCACGTGTGGCACATGAATCGATAGGCCTTTCAAAATAAATATAAGGTTTCTCAGGATTTTTTTTGATTAAGTGAATACAGTCAGAGATAATCGCCCCGAAAGTCACTAAAATTCTGTCCCCCCCCTCTAATTTTTGAACAGTGTATTTTAAAAATATGAAAAAATTCATGGACACAGCGCTTATTAAGTTCATTCACCGAAAATTGTTTTGAACAAGATCGGATGAAAGGTTTCCGAGATATTGCTGAAAAACTGCCTTCCTCAAAGAAAAGGACGTAAGTGCCGTAAGATTTCTATGACGATACGACCTTTTTTAATAAGCACGGAACCCTTCGTTTTGCGTGGTCCGACACGCACTTGGCCGGTTTTTTATTCTACGATTGCCTACGTGTACCACCCTGAGGACCCATTTTAGTCGCCTTGTACGACAAGCAGAACGCAACATACCTACAGAGCAATAAGTGGAGTTATTACGGCTGCAACCCTCTGTAAGGTGGAGGAATTGGGCTACTACAAACGTGAGATGAAAATCCGCTGTTCTACCTCTTTTCGACCACTTTTGTTTATAATCTGCCTGATGTGGCGGACTCAACGCCCTCCGCCCGACGTCTACGTGCCAGCTTCGGAGCAGCTGCCACCCGGCCACAAAGAGCCATGGGCCATTTGCAGGGCGCTAAATAGGCTCAGATCGCAAGTCGGCCGCTGCAAGGAAGACATGGCCAGATGGGGACTGCATCGTGGCCAATCTACCCAATGTGTTTGTGATACAGCACCGCAAACCATGGCGCACCTGATGGCGTGCCCCACATGCCCACACTCCTGCGGAACACGACCTGAGAGATGCGACTGCCAGAGCTGTCCACACCGCTGCCCATTGGGCATCTCTTATCTGAGGAACCTCGACGCGAAGAAGAAGAAGAAGTTTATAATCTCAAACTGTACCTGAAACGGTGCTACTTTCCGGCCATTTCACGCCGAAGTAGCCGGTCAACAACAGGTAAAGATTAATAATCTGCACCACTATGCCTATAGAAGATTCTGGGGCATCGAATTCTCGAAGCGACCCGGCGAAGCTCTCGATCAGCTGATCCATGGCCCTGTGAGAGAATTTGGAAGGTCAGAAAGTAATGCAGTTAAGAATAGTGGGTAATTGACGACCGGTTTAGCCTAAACCCTTATGGTGCCGACTCCGTCCGTCTGTCTGTCTTGCTGTCTGTCACAAAGTTAAATATCTCAGGAACTACTAATGCTATCAATTTGTAATTTAGTTCCAAAGTTAAGCGAAAACAAAGTTTCGCATTTATGACACTCATTCACTCACTCACTCATGATCATCAGAATAGAACTAGTACTTTCCATAAACTCAGAGAGCTGAAATTTGGTACAGAGTTAGGGTTTAATGGCCACATAAACGGAAAACTATAAAAACTAGGATAATCGAAGATCTGGAGTACCTGGTGACCCTGATTAGAAAACACAAGAGCCCAACCAAACTATTAGGCTTAAAATTCTGAAAAAAATATGGGAAATACTTCCTTGCCTAAAGATTACAGGAAAACCTATGAGAAGTTTGAGTATTCAAAGTAACGGGAAAATTCTCAATATTTGTTTGAAATAGTTGTGATTGGAGGATTTAATACGGTGAACTGTTTTGATTGGTCAAATTAATGTTTTATAAATCATAAATTATGTATATGTATTTTCCCTAGAAACTGAATGTACTAGGTACTTTAGCCCCGCTCGCTAAGCCTAATATGACACACTTTTCGATTTCGAGCATGAGAAGTGAAAAATATATAAAAAAGACACTCACCTAAACCTAGTCCCAAACTACTCTGAAAGTCAAATGTTCTACCAAAAGGGTGTGCGGTTTTATTTGTACTAAGGATGCTTAATATATTATATACCTGTAGATGCATCTAAGAATCACTGATGCACGTGTTTCTAATTAATTGCCCTGTGGAAAGTGAATTTAGATTTTACTGTGAATATAATAAAGTCGATAATGCAAGATAGCTAGCATTTCCTTAATCTTTTATCTGTAAATCAGTAGCTTGATATTTTGATAATTATGAAATAATTAAGTTAGGCCTTCATTTGTCATCTTATCATCATGATCGTATTGTAAAGATTGATCTTTGTTCTTAATTTAATGTACCTATGTGTGTGTGCGTGTTTATGTAATGTATCGTCTTGTATATTCTTTAAAATAGGTAGGTACCTAGTTTATTGTGAATGACAAAAAAACAAGTGCGAGTTCAACTTGCGTGGTGAGGGTTCCGTGAAATATTGAGAATTTTCCCGTTGCTTTGAATACTCAAACTTTTTATAGGTTTTCCTGTAATCTTTAGGCAAGGAACTATTGTCCACATTTTTTTCAGAATTTTAAGCTTAGTAGTTTCGGAGATAAGGGGGGGAATGGTCAAAATTCGTATTTTTTCCTAAATTACTTCAAATCTGTTTTTGCTAAAATTATTTAAAAAAAAATCTGAGATGCCCACAACAACTCCTTTCATTTGATATGTCACACAATACAGTTTGCGAAACTTTTTTTTAATTTTCCAGTTAAACCCCCAAAAGTGGCCCCCTTGTTCAGAATTCATTTATTTACTTTACGCGTCCCTCTTTGGGTCACCAATTTACATATGTGTACCAAATTTCAACTCAATCGATCCAGTAGTTCCGGAGCAAATCGGCTGTAACAGACGCACGAGTGATCCTATAAGGGTTCCGTTTTTTTTTCCTTTTGAGGTACGGAACTCTAAAAACCGGCCAAGTTCGTGATGGACCACGCACAACGAAGGGTTCCGTGTTTATTAAAAAAGTCGTATCGTCACGGAAATCTTACGGCACTTACGTCCCTTTCTATATGGTAGGCAGTTTTTCAGTATTTCAGTAATATCTATAAAACCTTTGAACCGATCTAGTTCAAAATAATGTTTGGTGAAAGAATTTAATAAGCACTATGTCAGACAAACGATATGGGACAGGCCACCAGTAAGATATATTGTTTCGCCTTACTTCTGTGGTGGCGTCTCTTCTGTCAGTGTCATGTCTTGACATGTTCTGCATCGCGCTATCGAAGTTTCGTAAGTCAGTTGCATAAATACAACTTCCCGTCAACTCTCATTGGACTTCGGTCCCTGAGAGATCTCTCTATTGCCGTGTTTCCTACATTGGTGACCTCCGACAATGGACGCAGACATGACAGCACGCCACACACAAAAAAAAAAAAAAACTCTGTCTCTCTCGCTTGTCCTCTACGCTCACCACGCTGGCTATGAGCACTGCCTCGCCACGCTGGTTCTGAGCACTGCCTCGCCACGCTGGCTCTGAGCACTGCCTCGCCACGCTGGTTCTTAGCACTGCTGTTCTGTACATAGTTCTTCTTACGTCGTTCTCGTTCACTGACCCCTCCGTCTCACAGGGGGGCTGATGTGGTGGCGTCTCTTCTGTCAGTGTCATGTCTTGACATGTGTTCTGCATTGCGCTATCGAAGTTTCGTAAGTCAGTTGCATAAATACAACTTCCCGTCAACTGTCATTGGACTTCGGTCCCTGAGAGATCTCTCTATTGCCGTGTTTCCTACATTGGTGACCTCCGACAATGGACGCAGACATGACAGCACGCCACACACAAAAAAAAAAAAAAAACTCTGTCTCTCTCGCTTGTCCTCTACGCTCACCACGCTGGCTATGAGCACTGCCTCGCCACGCTGGTTCTGAGCACTGCCTCGCCACGCTGGCTCTGAGCACTGCCTCACCACGCTGGTTCTTAGCACTGCTGTTCTGTACATAGTTCTTCTTACGTCGTTCTCGTTCACTGACCCCTCCGTCTCAAAGGGGGGCTGATGTGGTGGCGTCTCTTCTGTCAGTGTCATGTCTTGACATGTTCTGCATCGCGCTATCGAAGTTTCGTAAGTCAGTTGCATAAATACAACTTCCCGTCAACTCTCATTGGACTTCGGTCCCTGAGAGATCTCTCTATTGCCGTGTTTCCTACACTTCTAACGAGGTGGATCCAAGAGCTCCAAGTAAAAACTTTGTGGGGTATAAATATGGGTAATACCCACAACTTTTTTGTAAAGGTATCTTAGATCTTAGAATAGTTATTTACGATACAAGTGCAGAAAATAGGAAATTCGCAACGAGTGGCGATAAATTAAAACACGACCGAAGGGAGCGTTTTAAATCGCCACTCGTTGCGAATTACCTATTCGCACGTGTATCGTACAACGTTTTACAGTACATAATGGCTCTTTAAAGTTTCAACATGTGCACGGAAAGTGCTCATTTTCGCACTAGTGCGGGAAAGTAACACCATGTGTACTGTAAATGACATTTTTCTACTCCTGTACTTTTATCTGTCATTTACATAGTCACGAACACTAATATAAAGACATACAAAATAAGTTTGCAGAAAAGTCTATACTCTATTCCCCATAACAGTACGGCACAACCGTGCTGTTATGTCGCCAAAACGATACGCTTAGCAGCCATACGCTTCTAAACCTATACATTAGGTACTACCAACTTAACAAACCACTGAATGTTTTTACTTTTTAGAAATTTTTGAACTAAAGGCATTGCTGCTAACTTAGGAAAAACCTTTATTCTTAATATGGCAGTACTGGCAAGTTGACATCAATTAAAAACAAAGTTAACCATAGACACCCATTTGTCTCATTTTCATGTTTCCCGAATTCCCGGTTATTTTATAAATTGTTGTTTGAGTTTGCGGCCGTTGTGTTTGCTACAAAATAGTTGGTGTTTCGCAAAAGTAATAAAAATGGATGACGATGAAAATATTGCTTCTACACCAGAAGAAATACACCGGCAGCCCACAAGCAGTGACCGAAAATTTGTTGCCTACTAAATCTCGGCACCTATACGACAAAGTTTAAGAAAAATTTATTCTTTGTTTAATTTTGCATTTTATTCCATAGTAGCTATTCGTAGAAAAAGTATTGTATGCAACGTTGTATAACTAAGTCAAAAAACGCTCGTGGCGTCTTTCTTTACAATGTTCGCCTTCGGCTCACATTGTAACCCACGCCACTCGCCTTTTTTGACCTCTCTTATACCACTGTTGCATAAAATACTATTCTGCACGTGTATCGAACGACGTTTTTTAATACAGTTGCGTAAAAATAGGAAAAAGAACAAGCAAGGAATTCGAAACTTTTATATTATTCATTCTGTAACATCATTGTAATACAGTTGAAAAATATGAAGTTTAATACAGTTTAGTACACTTCTATCTTATTTATTTTTTATTGACGTAATAATTAATGGTACAATTTGTACGAGGAAAAGTGAAAAGCACTAGTGCGCGAAAACCAACTTTCCGCACGCTAAACAGCTACGTAAAGTAGCACTTTTTGAGCAACTGTATTAAAAAAGCTCTTTGGACCTCTGGCTACAGTGGCTACATGGCTACTAAAAATGAATAAATGCAGTAAAGTTGTGTGATTCCCAAGTTCCAGAATTTTATCAAGCAAGCTAATAAAGATTAATAAGAATGCCTGACTTGGCTCTATGAAATATCTCACAACTTTATGAGACTTTAAATAAAATAAAGTCTGTGGAATGATCTCCCTCTTACCGTCAGGCAAGCTCAGAGCAAATTCTCCTTTAAACGCAAGTTGCGTAAGCATCTCTTCTCTACTATTTAAGATTGATGATCCTCGTGATATCTTTGTGCGGGTACATAAAATTGTATGTATTTAAGTATGTATAAGTAAGTTGATATTGTATTATATAAGTATGTATATTCATGAAATTAATTGATTTTTGTTTCCATTCGAGTCTCAGTATTTAAGATCCTGCACCACTAAAGTTTCTGTTTAGCCCAATGGTTGACTGGTAGAGAATGCCTGATGGCATTAAGTCCGCCAATTAGACTTTTATTTGTATATTTGTGCAATAAAGTAAAAAAAAAAAAAAATACATGGAATGTTTTTTATGGGATTTTTTATTTCGTCCTGTATACATAGATATAAACTGTCCAACCTACACTACAGTACCTAATCGGTTTAAATTGATAACCCTGCCTACCTGTTGCTAGGTGATTTAAAGATGATAATCATAAGATTATTAGGGTTCCGTAGCCAAAATGGCAAAAACGGAACCCTTATAGTTTCGTCATGTCCGTCTGTCCGTCTGTCCGTATGTCACAGGCATTTTACTCGAAAACTATAATGTGTATTTGAATAAAATTTTGAGTATAGGTGTATTTTGTTAGCCGCTACATAGTATTATAATTAAAATGACAAAAAAAAAATTTTTAGGGGTGCACTCCATACATAAAACTAAAAGTCAAAAATTTTTTTTTCATTGTGACTCCTTGTGTGGCACATCAATCGATAGGCCTTTCAAAATAAATATAAGGTTTCTTAACATTTTTTTTTGATTAAGTGAATAGGGTCGGAGATAATCGCCCCGAAAGTCACTAAAATTCTGTCCCCCCCCCTCAAATTTTTGAACGGTGTATTTTAAAAATATGGAAAAATTCATGGACATACGGCTTATTAATTTCATTCACCGAAAATTGTTTTGAACAAGATCGGTTCAGAGGTTTTCGAGATATTGCTGAAAAACTGCCTTCCTGAAAGAAAAGGACGTAAGTGCCGTAAAATATCTGTGACGATACGACCTTTTTAATAGGCACGGAACCCTTCGTTTTGCGTGGTCCGACACGCACTTGGCCGGTTTTTTTTATCTTATCTGCATAACAATACTTGGATCCAGCTCCGGTTTGTTTGATGTTCTTTGATAAGATTTGAATAATCGCTTTCCGAGTACTTCTTTATTTAATCCCTGCTGATATTGCAAATTTCAATCATATCTAATGATATGATTAAAATGATTAATTATTTAAATCACACTTGCCCGTAAAGGCCTTCATAAGGTATTAAAAATGTAGTCAAATGGAGTATACATAAAACAACGCAAGAGGTTAAATAATCACAAAGTTATAAGTGTCCAAAGTTTTAAGAGGGCGTATGTGCTGTCCCTTTTCCGCAAAACGCACGTTCATATGAAACGATTGTCATGGTCATGACAACATACTATTAGAATCAGCGCCATCGGCCTCGAGTTGAGAAACTAAATTGACTCTTGGCAGTTGACACTGACAGTATTCATAAGGATAATTTTTCTAGGCATATGCTTGTATCATTCAGCCAAATCAAAGAACGATTTTTAGGAAAGTAAAAGGTCTGCTACACGGTCGCCAACACGCCCCTCCGACCGAGCGACCTTGGTCGGCCCCGACCGTTGTAGTATGTAATTTTGTTAGAAACAACTGTCTACACGGTCGGTGCGGACCAAGGTCGCTCGGTCGGAGGGGCGTGTTGGCGACCGTCTAGCACGGGCTTAAATATTTCATACATAGATACCTAAGACAGAGTAGGCTATAAAATGCAAATTCTTAATATTTCTTCGTCATTTATATATTAATGAATACTTTAAATAAATACTCCTAGTATTCGTAAGCGTTTTTAATTTCATTATTTCCAAGTAAAAAATCTAATATAAAATTACTGCGTTTCGAAAGTATAGTTTGGAACTAAAAAGTAAAAAGCACTAGTTCGAGAAATTGAGCTTCTCGCACGCTACGCACCCACAAAAAGTACCACTTTTTGAGCAACTGTATTAAAAATGCTGGAGCTCGTGCTGGCGCACCCGGACATGAGCGCGCGCCGCACGCCGCTGCTCGTGCTGGCCAACAAGGCGGACGCGCCGGGCGCGCTGGCGCCGGCGCGGCTGGCCGGCGCGCTGCGCCTGGCGCGCGTGCGCGACCGCCCGTGGCAGCCCGCGAGGGGCTGGAGCTCGTGCTGGCGCACCCGGACATGAGCGCGCGCCGCACGCCGCTGCTCGTGCTGGCCAACAAGGCGGACGCGCCGGGCGCGCTGGCGCCGGCGCGGCTGGCCGGCGCGCTGCGCCTGGCGCGCGTGCGCGACCGCCCGTGGCAGCCCGCGAGGGGCTGGAGCTCGTGCTGGCGCACCCGGACATGAGCGCGCGCCGCACGCCGCTGCTCGTGCTGGCCAACAAGGCGGACGCGCCGGGCGCTCTGGCGCCGGCGCGGCTGGCCGGCGCGCTGCGCCTGGCGCGCGTGCGCGACCGCCCGTGGCAGCCCGCGAGGGGCTGGAGCTCGTGCTGGCGCACCCGGACATGAGCGCGCGCCGCACGCCGCTGCTCGTGCTGGCCAACAAGGCGGACGCGCCGGGCGCGCTGGCGCCGGCGCGGCTGGCCGGCGCGCTGCGCCTGGCGCGCGTGCGCGACCGCCCGTGGCACGTGGCCGCCACCAGCGCGCGCGACCAGGCCTCCCTGCACGATGGCATCGCGTGGCTCGCGAGACAGGTGACCTTTAAATAAATAAATAAATAAAAATCATTTATTTCAGACCTTAACATCGATCCATACTTTTTTAGGGTTCCGTAGTCAACAAGGAACCCTTATAGTTTCGCCATGTCCGTCCGTCTGTCTGTCTGTCTGTCCGTCTTCAGCTTAGCTCAGTAACCCTTAGAAAACTGCAATTTGGCGTGGGTATATAAACCAATCACGCCGACAAAACAGTAGAATAAAATCATGAAAAAAAATTAGATCCGCACGTTGACCCACTAGTCTTTCTTAACCCCCGACGCAAAAAGAGGGGTGTTATAACTATTATAAGTTTGACGTGTCTGTGTTTCTGTCTGTGGCATCGTAGCTCCGAAACGAATGGACCGATTGTAATGCGGTTTTTTTGTCCGGAAGCTGGATGATTGAGATGGTTCTCAGTTACGTTTCAACAAAATCGGTACAGCCATTTTTGAGATATTGAACTTTGAAATGAAAATGTCGGGGGTTTTTCAACTTTTTCTAAGTTGTAGTTATATACATCTCTGTATAACATCGGCGCACGCGGAGCGTTTGATGACCGCGTCCGAGCCACAAGCTGGGAGTAGCTCGCGGTCACTACTAGATGCTGCGTTTCAATGTTGAAACATCAACTTCCATCCATTTGGACGCAATCATTTGTCGACGAGAAAAATGGGGCGCTAGTAAATTCCAAAACAACACACAACTACGAGCAAGTGGCCGCTACGTGGCGCTTCCGTGAATGTAGTCAAAATATTACGTCCATCCATTTGGACGCATTCACTTGTCGCCGAGACAAATTTAATAGCGCGCCAGTGAATTTCGAAATAACTCACGCCTACGAGCAAGTGATAGCTACGTGGTGCGCCCGTGAAAGTAGTCAAAATATTACGTACATCCATTTGGATGCATCCATGTGTCACCGAAACTTTAATAGCGCGCCAGTGAATGTCGAAATAACACACGACTACGAGCAAATGAGAGTAGGGCGCCCCAGAATGTAATCAAAATATTACGTCCTTCCATTTGGCACTGAGGCAAACCGCGCGGTGCGGCACCTATGAGTAGTTGTATCCAGGCCCCTATTTCACCAACATAACAGTTGTCACCTGACAACGACAATTCTCCGTACATTGCTGGTGCCACAAGTACCCTAGCGACCACCTTAACTTCTAGAACAAGCAATGTATGGCGAATTGTCATTGTCAGATGACAATTGTCAAGTTGGTGAAATAAGGGCCAGGCGGAAAATGAGAATGCAGTTTTCGTCGAAATACAAATTTATTGAAAACTAACACGTAATTGAAATATAATGAGAAATTAGCTCAGCGCGGCGACATACGCTTCATGCTGGCCCCTATTTCACCAACTTGACAATTGTCACCTGACAATGACAATTCGCCATACATTGCTTGTTCTAGAAGTTAAGGTGGTCGCTAGGGTACTTGTGGAACCAGCAATGTACGGAGAATTGTCGTTGTCAGGTGACAATTGTCATGTTGGTGAAATAGGGGCCCGGACACCAGTGTTATTTATTTTTCTCCTTTGTCTAATTGCAGGTGCGAGAGATGCACACACCAGCGCGCGACCATTGAGCAGCGAAACGCTGGAGCGCTGCTGGATAATCTTTCTTTTTGACGAACAGTGATTTCGTTGTTCTTGTGATGTGGCGCTGCACGTCGTCGTCGGTGACATGGATTTAGCACTGTACAACTTTATGGACTTTCAAGAATAAGAATATATGATATATAATGTAATTTATGCGTATGGATAAGGTTAGGTTTTTTTTTTGTAAAATTAAGACCGTAAAAAACACACCAAAGTCAATGTATAAAACACATTGCATGAGAGGGGGGTTTCTTATGACTATACAACTTTGGAATGGGATAAGTGCTCCCAGAGATTACCCCCTTCTTACAAGTATGCAAACCTACAATGGCTTGATGAGCATACATAACCGGAGTAGCGTTTCAGTAACTTACCCCTCTGTAGAAAACCTTGCACAATGTGCAAAAAATCATACAAAGACAGTTTCACAATCGATTAATGGTCATTCACAAAATCGCCTCGCAAGAGAACACTGATCATAATATTTTAAAAGTAAAATAAACTTTTTTAAAAACAAGCTTTTATTTAAATGCGTTAAAAATATTAAAATAAACTTTTCCTTTAAAACTTTTACTATTAACTTATAACGTCATAACACATTTTCGATGGTATAAAAGCTTGTCGCGAGAATTAGGTACTCGTATATACTCAGGTAAATCTCGCGACAAGCTTTTATATCAGCGCATTTAAATAAATGCTTGTTTTAAAAAAAGTTCTTTTTGCTTTTAATTTATTTTTTACTTTTTAGTCATCGGTAAACAGGTTTCTCTGTATATTGTCCGCCATATTGGATTAAGAGTGACGTCACTTTATTTTTCGAGTTATTCTCAGCAAGCCCTTTCATTTGATACCCATATTGTAGGAGTGCATTAAAAATAAATAACCCGCCATCTTGGGTGTTCCGCCATATTGGATTTTTTGCCGACTGTACTTTTTTTTGCGCACTCATCAACTGCCCATTGAGAGGATTGTAACGAGCCCAAACACGACGGGTTTATCCTGTATAGGTTCCTACGGCCACCTTCCGTCTCCATCATCAGACCAGGTTTATGGTACCATAGTATTGTATTGTCATCCGACGTACATAATAGTACAAAATTTCAACTTGATTGGACTTCGGGAAGTTGGTCAAATTTAACCTTTAGCAAGATTCCACCCGAACAAACATACATACATTGCAAGTTAAATAAAAGCTTTTAAAAAATGCCCGCATGTTGCTGTAAGCACTTGATATTATAAACGTTCAACCACTTCAAGCTTTCAATATACAATTGAGTTTCAATATCCTATTAAGATGCTCCCCCCGCCCCCGCAAAATTCAGCAGACATTTTTGTACGCAAATACGACATAAGGCTACTCCAGTTATGTATGCTCTAAGTTGCCGTGTCATAAGCTCGTCGATATCTTGAGCCCTCAAGGAGGAGAGTTCGAGTGTTGTCTTTAGGTGTGTAGCGTCATGATATTATGCTCTTTCAACTTTATATTTATTCGGACGCTTATCCTGTGATGGTGACATAGGTAATTATTGAACTTTGTGTGATATTAAATGTTTTATGTATACAAATTTTGAAGCAACAAAAAGAAAATAATTCGGTTTTTGAAAACTCGAAGTCATGCCAATGTTTTATTCATTTATGTATCGAAATGTACACACAAATAATTAATACACATACCTACACTTAAGTACAATGACATGAGATTACTATCTCACTTTAACACTACACCTACACACGCACGGTCAACCAATTTAAATCCTAGGCCACTCTCTAGAACCCTGTCTTATTGACACCCTGCTATTTATTTATTCTTTAGCCACTTTGACGTTTACTGTGAAAAGGTTCTACAGTGGCCTAGTGAAGTAATGTCCGATATGGAGTGAAATAATATAGACGAAAGGCGGGAATAGTACATTGTTTAACGAGGGGCGTAAGTGGAATATTGCTAACGAGAGTCTATCAGAAGCCCGACGCCGAAGGCGGAGGGCTTTTGATGACTCGAGTTTGCAATATTCTTACGCCCGTGTTATACACAATGTTTTTCATCACATTTGCGAGGAAATAAATAACAACAAAAGACAGAAAAATGTAAGTTTCATACAGCAGCACCAATCAAAAATTGACAACTTCACTTCCAGATCAGTGCTAGTAGAGCGCGCAGTTCAGTATTTCAACCAATCACAGAGCAGTATTCTTGCGGGGCGGGGCGTCGTGACCAATTAGATTTTTTTATTCAACCAATCACACCGCAACCAGATTTGCTTAAGCCAATCAGAGGGTTCTATTATTTTAAAACTAAACTTAACAGCCCGTGGGAGGTAAAACGGCTATAACTGCTCTGCACGCTCGCAAGTAATAACGCCATTGACGAGCAAGTGTGATGAAAATGAATGAACACTTTATTATGAAGTACATGGGTATATAAAGGATTTCCATCTGTGGCTGTGTGCGTGACGTGGGATGCAGCTGCATGCAATAAAAGGATCGTTAAACTATACATTAGATAAAGTGATACATTGCACGTAGAACCGATGGCCGTTGGGGCGGAAAGGTTCTCGAGTGGCGACCACGTACCGGAAGGCGCGGCGTGGGTAGACAAGGTGGACTGATGACCTGGTAAAGGTCGTGGGAGTCCGCTGGATGCGGCTGGCGCAGGACCGGTCACTTTGGCACTCTTTGGGGGAGGCCTATGTCCAGCAGTGGACGTCTTTCGGCTGATATGATGATGCTGATGATGAGATAAAGTGAATTAAGGTCAAGTGTTTACTCGTGCGTGAAGACCACACACACCGCACTAGGATTCAAATTGATTGACTGTACACACACAACGCGCACATTTATTTATCCGTAGTAAATAAAAATGTGTTGCACAAGATGTAAGGTCCATTATTATGCTGAGCTAGCGTCTATTCTGCGCCACGACACATGGTTTTGTATTTAACATTAGTTCGAAGCTGTATGCCTCTTGTTGATATTATAACTATATTTTGTGTTTTAATTGTTTACCTTGTATGGCGTGAAAAATAATAAAGAATGTATGTATCTATCTATGTAACTAAATGTCCATCACCTGTAATAGCAGCTGTATCTCATTAAATGTAAAATTTTATGTAAAAGTTTGGTTGTTTTCTTTACCAAAATTAACACATTGGCTCAGACCATCTGGGGAAGTACCCCCCTTCCCCCCAGCTTACAGGAGACTGCTGCCATTATAACACTACTACTTAGCTTTTTGATGTTTTGTTGTGTTCTTGGTGGTGGGTAAGGTCGCCAGAGTTACCGAGGATACGCACACGCACTGCCAGGAACACTTCCACTGCCAGGAACACTTCCACTGCCAGGAACACTTCCACTGCCAGGAACACTTTCGCTGCCAGGAACACTTCCACTGCCAGGAACACTTCCGCTGCCAGGAACACTTCCGCTACCAGGAATTTAGTTTATCTGGTATAATCCAAACACAAGTTATGAGGGGTCAAAAAAACGACGAAGCGTTTCGAGAAAAGGTAGGTAGTGCCTGCCCTTGCGCTTCGCTTGGCTCGTCTTGGCGGGGGCACTACCGTGTCCCCAGACACTGCTTTGTTATAGAAACATGAGATTTATATTTAATTTGATAATTAAAATCGTATAGTTTTATTATCTTTATGTTACGTGACCGAAAACGCCGACCGCCATTTTGTCTTCTGTGGGTGACGTCAGATTAGCAAATCCAAAAAAAACCGGCCAAGTGCGTGTCGGACCACGCAAAACGAAGGGTTCCGTGCCTATTAAAAAGGTCGTATCGTCACAGAAATTTTACGGCACTTACGTCATTTTCTTTGAGAAAGGCAGTTTTTCAGCAATATCTCGAAAACCTCTGAACCGATCTTGTTCAAAACCATTTTCGGTGAATGAAATTAATAAGCCCTATGTCCATGAATTTTTCCATATTTTTAAAATACACGGTTCAAAAATTAGAGGGGGGGGACAGAATTTTAGTGACTTTCGGGGCGATTATCTCCGACCCTATTCACTTAATCAAAAAAATTTCTAAGAAACCTTATATTTATTTTGAAAGGCCTATCGATTGATGTGCCACACGGGGGGTCACAATGAAAAAAAAAATTGCCTTTCAGTTTTATGTATGGAGTGCAACCCTAAAAAAATTTTTTTTTGTCATTTTAATTACAAAACTATGTAGCGGCTAACAAAATACACCTATCCTCAAAATTTTATTCAAATACACCTTATAGTTTTCGAGTAAAATGCCTGTGACATACGGACAGACGGACATGACGAAACTATAAGGGTTCCGTTTTTGCCATTTTGGCTACGGAACCCTAAAAACAAGTTTTCGTTGTAAACATCATTTCGATACCCTAGTTCAGAGTCGTACTAATTACATTATTTTTGTCAGTGAAATTGTAACTTTATAATTTGTGCACTATCGTCCTAATTACGCCACTTTTCTCCCCGTAATTAGTACGATTGTGAACTACGGTATCGATTTGACGTTTCTATGTTTCTGCACATAATATCTTCTAAGCAGTCTGTGGTCAGTTAATGACGTCACGATAATGGCGGCTGCCTTTTTGGGGCGAATATTATAAATTATAATGTTCATATTTCAACCATTATTTATTTGCATAAAGCGATATTATTTTGAGGTTATAAAAATACCATTTGACAATCGAATCTATACTAACATTAAAAAACCGGCCAAGTGCGTGTCGGACCACCCAAAACGAAGGGTTCCGTGCCTATTAAAAAGGTCGTATCGTCACAGAAATTTTACGGCACTTACGTCCTTTTCTCTCCCTTTACTCCTAAAAGGGATGACGTCAATTATAGCTCATTAAATAATATCAATTTTAAGTCAAGGTCAAGTGCAAGTCGGATTTTAGTTTTCCCATGCATTTTGAGACTCGGCGCCTGTTGAAGGCAACGAGCAAAAATATTTAGTCTCCGTATGAAGTTTTATCCTCCTTTTCGTCCCTAAAAGGGATGAAATTTGACATAGATTATAGCCTATGTCCTATTCAGATATACTCCAGGCAAAATAATGTTTCGAAAAACATTAATTTATAATAGCGTTTTTAGGGTTCCGTAGCCAAAATGGCAAAAACGGAACCCTTATAGTTTCGTCATGTCCGTCTGTCCGTCTGTCCGTCTGTCCGTCTGTCCGTCTGTCCGTATGTCACAGGCATTTAACTCGAAAACTATAAGGTGTATTTGAATAAAATTTTGAGGATAGGTGTATTTTGTTAGCCGCTACAAAGTTTTGTAATTAAAATTACTAAAAAAAATTTTTTTAGGGGTGCTCTCCATACATAAAACTAAAAGTCAAAATTTTTTTTTTCATTGTGACCCCCCGTGTGGCACATCAATCGATAGGCCTTTCAAAATAAATATAAGGTTTCTCAGCAATTTTTTTGATTAAGTGAATAGAGTCGGAGATAATCGTCCCGAAAGTCACTAAAATTCTGTCCCTCTAATTTTTGAACCGTGCATTGTAAAAATATGAAAAAAATCATGGACGTAGGGCTTATTAAATTCTTTCAGCGAAAATTGTTTTGAAGAAGTTCGGTTCAAAGGTTTTCGAGATATTGCTGAAAAACTGCCTTCCTCAAAGAAAAGGACGTAAGTGCCGTAAGATTTCAATGACGATACGACCTTTTTAATAGGCACGGAACCCTACGTTCTGCGTGGTCCGACACGCACTTGGCCGGTTTTTTTTTGTTTATTTCATCCTAAAACGTTATTCTAAGATGCTTTATTCAAGAATCCAACAAACTTTCCACCCGGAAATAATTATATAGATTTAAATTTAACATGCATTGTCTTTTATATTTTATTTATATTGAATATTTTAAAGCAAATGTAAATGAACCTAAATAAAGATAAAAAAATATATTAATCCGGACTTTTTAGGAGCTAATTAAACATTGATTTTTTTGATGTCTTATTTTTTGTTGGATTTTGCCTCTAGGTAACTATTTAATTGATAATATATCTGTTACATTAAAAAAATTAGCTATTATAAATTATTTCCAAATCTGTCATTTTTTCCATACAAGTAGTCAGTTCATTGCCTGGACTAATATATAAGGTACATAACTGGAAAGTTTCATATACATTCGTCCAGTAGGTTTTGTGATTAGTTCAACTTACATCCATCCATCCATACATCCAAACATTCACGTTTATAATTTTAGAAGGATATGTTACTCCCACGATTATGCGGAACCCAACGACACCTTATGTGTCCTTTTGGGGCAGTCGGGAAAATATGAGGGCCCAGTTACATTTGTATGTAAAGTGAAGTCCCGGCTATGGTTCTTTGTGCGTCGGGCGCGGCAGTCGCGAGCCGGCCGGCGCGACCACGGCACGCTACCGCTCCGTGACCAACTTCTTGACAACTCTCGTCACGAATGACGACAATTCGAAAGTGTGACCTTGACGTGCTCGTGTTTTAGACTATCTACTGGTGTCAGTTTAAGTGTTTGTGCTGTGTTTGTGCTTGCCTGTTGTGGTCGGTAAGTACGTCTGTGACTTGTTCGTACCGTTTATTTATCAAATTAGTGATTTAGTAGCGGAAATTCGTGTTCAATTAGATTCAGAAAGAAGCTGTAATCTATTGCTATTAACTGTGCCTTCGTCATCTACCAAATTTTACAATAGTTCGTTCACTATTAATTCTATCCGACTGTGGAACTCTCTCCCTCTTGACATCAGACAAGCAAAATCTATCGGCAACCTCAAATCCCTTCTTAAAGAACATTATTTGTCTCTCGCCTAACCCTGATTGTATTTTTTGGCTGACTGTTTATGTATCATATATTTGTATTTATGTTATTTGTATATATGTATGATTGTGTATGTATTTATGTACGTTTATTTTTATAATTATTTTGATTTTTGATTAATAATAATCTCTGCACCACCTACTGCATAATCTAGTTTCATCTCTTTCTCCGATACCCAAAGGTTGTCTGGAAGAGATCGCTCTTCAGCGATAAGACCGCCTGTTGTCTACCTCTACCTACATGTTATTGTATTTTATTCTCTCTGTAACTGCTTCGTTTGTGTGAGGTGTGCAATAAAGAGTATTTGTATTGTATTGTATTGTATCTACTGTTGTTTTCATAATACATGCAACACTAAAAGGGCTTATCGTTTTTTCCCTCGTCTCTAGTCACTTTATATGACAGTAAAATTCAATCCAAGCCTCTACGAGCGATTTCCGCTACAAAGCCGCTACGCGCTACGGCGTAGCACACGTGCATATCCTTTTCGAAGCCAACGACGCATATATCCACACCGCAGGTTCAACGCCAACGACTGATATGCATATATAAAGGAGCCCAGCGCGATAGCAACCTTCTTGCATTGACATAAGGTTTAACTCCGCACTAAATGACTTGTTGACATGGCGTGTGGTTATCAACTTCTCTATTTGAGAGAGCGTTGAAAAGGTTAACCTAGAATGGATTGATTAACTGCCATGAGGGTAGCCGTGGACTAAAATAAAGCCTACTAGCTTCTACCCGCGTCTCCGTCCACATGGAACTCCTATCACAGCTCCATATAAACTTTCATCCCCCATTTCACCCCCCAGTGGATGATTTCCAGGATAATAACTATCCTATTTCCTTCTCCGGGATTCAAACTATCGCAATACTAAATTTTATCACAATCGGTTCAGCGGTTTAAGCGTTAACAGACAGACAGACACAATTTCGCATTTATAATATTAATATGGATGTCCAGTCGACGACAAAATTTATATTTACATTTTTGCACCTTCTTATAAAGCAATAAATAAATAGCATCTACACCTAGCGCCTAGCACTACATCATGGATAGGGATATTTGGCAGCGATAAAATCCTGCACTAGAAATCTGTCGTAAAATAAATAGGCTTTCTACTGTAGCAATGTAATTTTAAAATTTTATAATACTCTGATACTGAAATGATATATTGTGTACTGTTTTGAAAAAAATGACACCTCGCCGTGTTTTTTACGCCGGTTCTTCTCGAGGCAGAGGTTTACTTTCCGAACCGGTGGTAGTTTATCGACATTCATAGGTGCATGTAATATGCCTAAATAGAAGAATAAATCACTTTTGACTTTGATAGCAAAAGTGTAAATATATCTCGACTGTCCACCCTGGCCCCTATTTCACCAACTTGACAACTGTCACCTGTCAACGACAATTTTCCGTGCATTGCTGGTTCCACAAGTAACCTAGTGACCACCTTATCTTCTAGAACAAGCAATGTACGGCGAATTGTCAGTGTCAGGTGACAATTGTCAAGTTGGTGAAATAGGGGCCTGGTCTTTATTCTCTATGTTTTTTGGTATATGTGTACCCCATATAAGTTTGTTATGTGACAGTTTGTGTTCTAAATAAAAAAAAAAAAAAAAATAGTGAACGATATTACACAAATCGAACTAGCATAGTAAGCTCAATTAAGGCTTGTGTTATGAGTGCAAGACGACGATATATTTAATACATATAAATACTTAATAAAAGATTTTTCAAAACCCAAGTGCTTTTTGAATATCGGCCTATGTCAGTCCCACGAAGGGGAATCCAACGACACCTCATACATAAGTATGTCGAAATCTGTCAAACGGTTTAGGCTGCAAGGCGTGCCAGAGAATACGACATACACACATACATACATAGATACATATATATATACATACATACATACGCTCGAAAAACATAATCGTCTCAATGTTATGTGTAGTTGATGACGGTATACAGAAAAGTACAGTCGGCAGTAAAAGCTTGTACCAAAAATGAAATTTTTGACAGAAACTTATTTTGGAAAGGTTATCTGTATAGATAGACCAAATAAAGGGGGAAAGCTGGTGTCGTGTCGTATCAGCAAATCAAAAAGCTGGCGTGCGACAGAGAGAAATGGAAAATACTCCACCGACAAGAGGATAACTCTTAAATTTAAGAAGATCTGTCTGTATAGATATATAGGGGGCGGAAAGGTTCTCGAGTGGCGACCACTTACCGGAAGGCACGGCGTGGGTAGGCCCCCCACAAGGTGGACTGATGACCTGGTAAAAGTCGCGGGAGTCCGCTGGATGCGGGTGGCGCAGGACCGGTCAATTTGGAACTCTCTTGGGGGAGGCCTATGTCCAGCAGTGGACGTCTTTCGGCTGATATGATGATGATGATGATGTATAGATATTGGAGAACTCGACTGTACATACATATACGGGTTATACAGTAACCCTATTTCAACGGCACATTATACGGGTTACGGTATAAAGTTTCCACAGTAACCTAAATCCGTAAGCCAGAGCTAGACTGTAAATCGTGACTAACATACCCTACAGAGGACGTGACTTCTCAAAATTGTGTTACCAGTGGCCGAAACTAAGCTAGTTGCACACGTAGTTCTTGGTTTACTAACTGCAGATCCATCTCACACAGACAGACGGACAGACAAGTCTACAGATTCCAGTCTGTTGTAGTTGTAGTCTACCTATCCATAGGCTTTGATAGCTCGAGTTTCAAAAAATGTTCAAAATATATATCTACAATTTAGAAAAGTTGAAAAACCCCCGATTTTTTCATTTCAAAGTTCAATTTCTCAAAAACGGCTGCAACGATTATGTCGTTGTTTAGCTGTAAATTAGCTACACGACATAAAATAATCGTATAGATCTTTAAGACACACCTCGTTGAGAGGACATGATTGTAATACCGAAAAGAAAAACGATAAAGAACTTTCTATTCTATTCTATTCTATGTTGAGACGTAGCTAAGAACCATCTCGATTACGTAAAAGTTCACCCATCACGACAAAAATTATTAAAAATATTTTTATTTATATGATGTAGGTAACTAAAAAATTACGGTTTTCGCAATTTTTCCTAAGACGTTGCTTCTTACCAAATTTCAAGATTCTGAGTTCACGGGAAGTACCCTGTAGGTTTTGATTCCCTTGCGAGTTTTGCGGCATAAACGGCTGTATCTTTTGATTGCGTTGGCTTAGTTTGATTTTTTTCACAGCTCCAAGGGACAGTAGACCTGAGTATTTAATATAAATTTTAGCTTGATACCTCCACGCGTTCCTGAGAAAAAGGGTCTTGACAGACGGACGGACAACAAAATGATCCTATAAGGGTTCCGTTTTTTTCCTTTCGAGGTACGGAACACTAAAAATTGACATTTAGATGTACCTAACGTACGTACAATCCGTTACGTGATCGATCAGCTGGTGGCAAAATAAAGCAGACGGAAAAAACAAAAATTATTGCTTATGTTACATAGAAAACTCCCTCAAGTTTCAGACATATATTTATTTACATATATTTTAATATTTTTGCTTATGATTTTCCTAATGTTTGGCTATATTTTCCTCGTCCACAATAGCTGTGCAACAAAGGTCGTACTTCCAGCCCCGTTGTCACCCCGCCTTGCCAAAACAAGTCTTGATATTATCACAGTAGATAATTATACTCGTAGCAAGCAGTAAATCCACCGTACAAACAAAAGTCCGATGTGAAACACTCACACACACACGCATAAATAAGCGTCGTTCGGCGTAATTGGGAATGGATGAAATTTTTAGAAATGCCTGATTATTTTTTTTGGTGATAGGAATAACCTTCCTGTAGCACCAGAGAAAAAGTTTGATGCTGTTTGTACAAGTGCCTGCCTGAATTATTTGTTAAAACGTGGCGCGGGTATTATCTTGGGACATAGTTTTCTTGAAAATTGTACTTCTCTAGTTTCAGTAAGTTTGACCTTTCCTGAATTATCGGGAAGCTTGTGTGGTCATATATAGTAGATTGTATGACAAGGGGCTAAAATAAGCCATATTACCATGAGATGGATATTTTCCCGAGTGAAGCGAGGGAAAATATTTCGAGGGGTAATATGGCTTTTAGACCCGAGTTATACACTCTACTTTTCACTTCGACTGCGAGAAAATAGTAAAATAAAGATTATCCATCCACAATCAATAATAAATTCCACGGCGCAAAAAATGTTCAATTTGGCGGCATGTTTTTTTAATAAACTGCTTTGACACAGATACAAAATATTGATACCACAAATAAACGCCTCTGAGGCGTCCAATACACGGTTATCAGTCGATCCACGCGCTGTCTCTTTCTCATTGCATATAACTATGGTGGATCATCAGTATTTAATCACCGTGTATTGGCCCGCCTGACCGTCTACAGGCGCGTCGTTGACGGCCAGGGGCGTTTTTTGTTATAATAATTATTGTGAGTTAGGGACTAAAAAACACCTGATATTTGAAATTAATGCTGGTTTCTGATTGGTTGTTTTTAATATTAGCTGTAATCTGGTTAGTTGATAGCAAATACAAATGTTTTTCAAAGAGTGATGATTGGTGGAATTAATACAGCGAAGTGTTTTGATTGGTCCAATTAAATGTTTTACAAATCATAAATATTTATACATATTTTCCCTAGGGGCTACATGTACTACTTTAGCCCCGCTTGTTAAGCCTAATATGACACACTTTTCGAGCATGAGAAGTGAAAAAAATATTATCCTGGTTTTAGATTGAAAAAGCTGCGCCTTCCGGGACAAAATTAAAATGCTTAATGCAAATGTAACATTGGACCTCCGGATGACTTATACTAGGTCTAACAATGCCTTTCATTACCACAACCGCCGTAGATCATTCTGCGGAGGGAGGGTCAGGAGCAGATTGTTCGTAAATATTGATTAATGGGATCGAAAGTTTATCACAGGACAATTTTGTGACTTTCGGGGCGATTATCTCCGACTCTATTTATTTAATCAATAAAATTGCTGAGAAACCTTATATTTCTTTTGAAAGGCCTATCGATTGATGTGCCACAGACTTACAGACATTTTTTTTAATTAACAAAATTTCATTTTTCTGACTCCTTAATTTTGTTTAGGCATTTAATAGAGAGATTTTACCTGCCAATAAAATGCTTATAGTCATTATAATATATCCTCCAAGGTCCAAATTGACATACGAAATGTTAATCATGAAACTGATTCAATGTTCTCGACTACTGAACTTGTTTTTTTCTTTTCAGTTTTTTTTATTTTTTTCTAAAGATAGCTTTTTTGCAGTCGGGTTTTTTATTTTCTAAATTATCTTTTTTTATGTAACATTTTTTTATACTTGCATACATAACATACTTAAATAAATACGTACGTACATATAGGCTTCATTATAATATTTTTATTTATATTATAGGATAGTCATTAGTCACATAGTCACATTGGCCTTCTTTGCGTCGTCGCGCAGTGCAGTATTAATACTGAACAGAATTACTATAACTTTATAACGTTATAGATTTTAAATGGTCACTCTAAACGAAAAACTGTAAAAGAAACCTATAACTGGTTTTGAAATACCTATTCAGTGATACCCCACTCGACATATTTCGTTACCTTTTTAGGGTTCCGGACCAAAAAGGTAAAAACGGAACCCTTATGGTGCGACTCCGTCCGTCTGTCTGTCTGTCACAAAGTCAAATATCTCAGGAACTACTAATGCTATCGATTTGAAATTTGGAATAGTTGTAAATAAAGCTAATCCTCGTGTATGGAAAATGAAATTTTTTAATATATACTTTTAATTTGTATAAAAAAGGGCAGATAAGAGGGGGGGCAAAAATTCAAAGTCTAGTTAGTAGGCCAAGTGGGGTATCACATGAAAGGGCTTGAATTGTACATTGTAAAACAGTTTTTTTTTTTTCTACAATGGTAAAATTTTGATTTATAAAGAAAAATGTTGAAAAAAATACCATTCCCCCCCCTTATCTCCGAAGTTAACCAGGCGAAAAATTTGAAAATAATATATATTATTAATATTAACGTGAATATTACCGGAAAAGTATAACGATACCTCTATCTAGCGTAGTTTTTTTTTATTCTTCAAAAATCATATGTTAATTTTGTTTGTAATTTAATACTTCTGTGTTTAATTTTTTGCCTTCAAATTCGTATGAAAGTGTTCTGAAAGTACCTTTTAGCAAATAAAAAAAGAATTATCGAAATTAATTCACTTGATAAAGAATTATCGCTGAAAAACCAACATACAGTAAGGGAAATGTATTAACGTACCACCGTAGAACCCTATCGCAATAAGGTAACATACCGCTCGAGTTTGAGTGACGGCGGCCTGTCAATTGCGACAGGGTTCTACAGTGGTACGTGAATACATTTCCCTTAGGTACTGTACATACCGAGTTCCTTGGTCGCGCAATTTAGTAACAAAATGCACCGATAAATGCCACTGTAGGTACTCATGTCATGCTCATGACTTAACTACACTATGCGTTGTTTAGATTTTTCCAAAATTAATGGGTGGGGCAAGACGGGTGTGTTGTATAATATTTCGTACGGAACCCTCGGTGCGCGAGTCAGACTCGCACTTGACCGGTTTTTTATTTTTTTTCAATTTTGGCGTCTGGTCGTCGCCATATTGAATTTTGATTACTGTCATGTCTTTAGTGACACACGCAAGAGTAAGACGGTTCGATTGACGTAAGAATTATCAAAATCGGTTCACGCGTTTGGTCTCTGGAGGGCCACATAGGAACAAACATACATACATACATACATATATACATTACATTACCCTCCTTTGCGTCGCGCAGTCGGGTAAAAAAACGGCACGCTATGTTCTACTCTGAGGTATAAACAACAATATTGGAAAGTTTCAATAAAATCGGTTCGCATATTTTTGTTTAATCTGTCCTCAGTAGCTTTTATAGCGAAGAATCCTTATCGCCACTGGATATCAAAAGATGGCGCTGGTGATGTGTTTTTAAATCTGTCATTCTCGAACTCTGTCTACGATATATATCACATAGAAAAATCGGAAGAATTACCTACTACGGCTAGAATATGCCTGGAAATGTGTGAAGCTCTGCATCGCACTATAGAAGTTTTTAACGTTAGTTGTATAAATACAATTTCCGTCGATGTTACTCATTATGTATCTTTGACCACATGGATTTCCATGTAGACACAGTTTCACATTTATAATATTAGTGTGATGTGATGTAGCGGCTAACAATATGCACCTTTGCTCAAAATTTTATTCAAATACACCTTATAATTTTCGCGTAAAATGCCTGTGACATACGGACAAACAGACAGACGGACATGACGAAACTATAAGGGTTCCGGTTTTGCCATTTTGGCTACGGAAGCCTAAAAATGCCGTGCCCAAAATAATTCCAAGTGAAATAGGCGAACTGATCCACAAAGTAAATAATCGTGTTAAACCTAATAGCTCAATAATGCCTATTATGCCGAATGAAAGGTCAATAAACTTACTGATTATGCACGCAAACAAGATCCCTATCTGCGTCCTTACGTGACTGCCATAGAGGCTATTATGGCCTAAACCTACGTTCCAGTAATTGAGTTAGCCAGCAGGCTAACAAGTGACGTCAGACGCTGCTTTGTAGCAAACCGAAGCGAACGAAGTTCTATGTTTCGGCTAGGGCCGAAAACCGTTTGTATGTCCGGTGTCTGTCCAGATGTCCAGCTGTTCTGCTCTACAGGTCGCTTCCAACCGATTCTCGTGATAGGATATTTTCCTCGCTCACCGCCTTGCAACGTCGCATTGCTCTGGTGGACCATAGCTGTAAACCTTTAAGGTATAAGATAAGATAAGATAAGATTCATTTTTTGTTAATAACTGTGTACAAATAGATCACATCTTAAAAAATGAAGTCCAACAGTTTGCCCATTTCGGGCGTACAATAGTAAATTATCACATTACAACATTCTTAGTCAATCTAAACATCTAAAATATTCATTTAAATTATAAAAAGATTTCATTAATAGCCACTCCTTGAGCTTTTTTTTAAATTTGATTCCATCTTGCGACTTAATATTATCTGGTAAATGATTAAAAGTTTTAATTCCATTGACATAAATATGAGCTCTTGCGAAGTATAAAGCTAGAAGTATAGGTGCTCTGAAGATTGTTCTTCAAACCACGCTCAAAGCTCGTAGTAATCTACGTCGTAGCACCGCTACGGTATCGGTGCTACGACTGCTACGAGCCATATCATAAACGGTTATGATCCGAATACGACCATAGTTATCGACCCTCGTAAAATAATCGGGTCGAAGAACATATTACTAACGCACTACGGTTTCTTGTATTTTGAACATTAATTACAATGCAGCAAGGTTGTATTTGCGGTGGCGGTACGGTAACCAAATCCGTTTAATAGTAAATGCAAATGAAGCAATTGATTAGAGTTCGTCGAAATTGAGTTTTAAGTGCACATCGTAAAGTCGTATTTCGTCTGGCGTGTGCCTGAAGGCAATAGCGCCGCGTGAGTGATGCTGGAAGAACAATAGTAGTAAACAGTTTTGTAGACATCTCACTATCGGAAGGTCAATCCGATACTCACAAATCCCATTTTAATTGAACGCGCGAGCGAAGCAAACGAAGTTCTCTGCTTCAGCATGGGCCGATATTTGTTCGTATGTCCAGAAGTCCCGTTATCCGCCTGTTTTCCCCTACGTGGCATTTCTCAACAGATTCAGAACAAATATGAGCAAGTATTTATGAAATATTAATACTAGAAATAAGCATAAGCTCGCGGTGCCCACCACTCGGCTCCAAAAAATACAAACTTCCAGGAAACTTAACTGAGTTATCTATTAATAAATTCAAGAACTATGTGAAGCGTAAACTTATCTCGAAAGCTTATTATACATGAATGATAAAACTCCATGGAACTAATTTTAGCTGAATTAATCTATTATTTTCATAATATTTTGTTTTTTGACATTAGATTGTTTTTCTAGAAACATTCTACTAGTATTTTTTATATCATATATATTTTATTCTTTATTTTTAAAAAAATACTCTAAAAAATTAACTGATGATTTGAAAGTGCTTGTTACTAGGCCTACTTGAATAAAGATCATTTTGAGTTTGAGTTTGAATGACAAATGATATAAATGAAATAACTACAACTTAGAATAGTTGAAAAACCCCTGACTTTTTCATATGTATTAAGTTTAAAAGAACACGCCAAGTGCGAATCGGAGTCGCACACGAAGGGTTCCGTACAATTACGTTTGTTATATGGGAGTCGAACAAACGAGTCAGCCAAGTGCGAGTCCGACTCGCACTTGGCTAAGTTTTTTTTTCTTTGTGGATCCTGCAAACCAGGTACCCAATAATCGGGTAATTACCCAAATGACCGGGTTATGTGGTATTTCTATCCACTAAAAACTCTACGGCGGCCTCAAGCGACCTCCAGAGGGGTAAATGTTTCGTTTCTAACGTGCGTTAGGACAATTTATCTGTCATTTTTAGGGTTCCGTAGCCAAAATGGCAAAAACGGAACCCTTATAGTTTCGTCATGTCCGTCTGTCCGTATGTCACAGGCATTTAACTCGAAAACTATAAGGTGTATTTGAATAAAATTTTGAGGATAGGTGTATTTTGTTAGCCGCTACATAGTCTAGTAAAAAAATAACAAAAAAAAATTTTTTCTTAGGGGTGCACTAAATACATAAAACTGAAAGTCAAAAAAAACATTGTAAGCCCACGTGTGGTACATCAATCGATAGGGCTTACAAAATAAATATAAAGTTTCTCAGCAATTTTTTTGATTAAGTCAATAGAGTCGGAGATAATCGCCCCGAAAGTCACTAAAATTCTGTCCCCCCTTCAAATTTTTGAACAGTGTTTTAAAAATATAAAAAAAAACCGGCCAAGTGCGTGTCGGACCACGCAAAACGAAGGGTTCCGTGCCTATTAAAAAGGTCGTATCGTCACAGAAATTTTACATCACTTACGTCCTTTTCTTTGAGGAAGGCAGTTTTTCAGCAATATCTCGAAAACCTCTGAACCGATCTTGTTCAAAACAATTTTCGGTGAATGAAATTTATAAGCCCTATGTCCATGAATTTTTCCATATTTTTAAAATACACCGTTCAAAAATTAGAGGGGGGGGGACAGAATTTTAGTGACTTTCGGGGCGATTATCTCCGACCCTATTCACTTAATCAAAAAAAATGCTAAGAAACCTTATATTTATTTTGAAAGGCCTATCGATTGATGTGCCACACGGGGGGTCACAATGAAAAATGTTTTTTTGACTTTTAGTTTTATGTATGGAGTGCACCCCTAAAAAAATTTTTTTTTGTCATTTTAATTACAAAACTATGTAGCGGCTAACAAAATACACTTATCCTCAAAATTTTATTCAAATACACCTTATAGTTTTCGAGTAAAATGCCTGTGACATACGGACAGACGGACAGACGGACAGACGGACAGACGGACAGACGGACATGACGAAACTATAAGGGTTCCGTTTTTGCCATTTTGGCTACGGAACCCTAAAAATCATTGAATAGGGCTTATTAAATTCTTTCACTAAAAATTGTTCTGAACAAGATCGGTTCAAAGGTTTTCGAGATATTGCTGAAAAACTGCCTTTCTTAAAGAAAAGGACGTAAGTGCCGTAAGATGTCTGTGGCGGTACGACCTTTTTAATAGGCACGGAACCCTTCGTTTTGCGTGGACCGACACGCACTTGGCCGGTTTTCCATATAAAATTTGACGCTTAGATCTACCTGACGCGCGTACAGTGCGTTACGTTATCGACCATCAGGATCTCATTCTGAACGCACTGAAACCCCCCTCGCGCCTCGCTAATTATGCCTCGTCCTAGGGTTGAAAACATGTTCAATCGCCTTCCCTGGGTTTTAGCGAGTGCCCCGGCCCCCGCCAGAAACACTGCGACCCCGATGACCCCCTTTAATCGTCTTCTACGACAGGCGGGGGAGAGGGGAGACGGTAGAACCTATTCTTATCCAAGCCTACACGGTTAAGAGGATTATCCCACTTAAAACACCACATAAATGTAAAAAAGGAGAGCCAAGTTCAATACAAAAATTATGCTTGGCTGTGGGCTTCGCCGCAAAAAGAATGGAGATCTAAATGAGTGCCAAGTTATGCAAAATCCAAATATGAATTTATAGGAACAAAATAACATTATGAACAAGTATTACACTCTATTACTTTGCTTTATTGGATACCTATAACAATTGCTGTTATTTAAAAATCTGAGATTTAACTTTTTTTTTATTTTCAGTTTTTTTCCTACGCTTACGCACAATTACCGAGCTGGATTCCAAATTCCATCCTTCTAGGTCAACTGGAAGTAGGTTAGGTTTAGGTACTCTATGTCAGTCAATACTAAAATTTACGCCTTTTTGACCTTTATATCTTTATAACCGTTTGAGCTAGCTTCGTGAAATTTGGGCTTCTAGATGTCCTTATGGATATAATTAAACACACGTAGTTTTATGTGTTTATGTTAAAGAGGTTTTGAGCTATAGAAGGGTCAAAAGTGGCACCAAGTGGTTCGTGTAATATTACACTCGGCGCTGGCTAGCCAGTTCCTTTGCTTGAACTTGGCTTGACACGCTACCACGTGTCTAGATCCCTAGGAAACACTACAGATCCTTTCGCATAGTCATCCTCTAATAAGCCGTGTCTCATAATGTCTGCATGCTCGTTAGAACGAGGCTTTCGTGAGACGCAGATCTTAATGACGCGCCTGAGACGGCTGCCTAATGAATCCCTGAGACCGTGCCACGGGACTATCGCTCGTATGGTGAGGAACTAGAGCTGCGTTTCGCGCGGCAGTGATTGGAGTGTTGGGACACAATGCCTGTCACTATGCCGGTGGTGGAATATTAATAAAAGTGGTCAAGGGTGAGGTCGCGTTTTGTACGTGAAGGGATCTGTACCTACCATCAATGGTACAGTCACGTCTATAGGGAATATGAATGGGACTTCAGTTTTGTATAAATTGCACTCAATCGATGCGGATATACGTTGAAACATCATACAACAGACAAATATATCTAAAAAAAACTATTGTATTGTATCTCACGTTAAAATCACAAAAAAAAATTAAATAATTTTTCGATAAAATTACATAACAGTAAGACAGAATATCGAATTGGAAATGATATTTTGTATGACAAGTATAAACTTAACGCAGATTTTAAGGAGATAATTACAAAAGAATGACTAACACCATAGTAAACGTGCCGAGTATATGGATTGTGACGTCATAGTCTATGCCCCTTTAATATAGAGCGTTATCGGTGGGTGCCGGCGCGTGCAGATTTCAAATGCCTATAATATCAGAAAAAACACCGGCCAAGTGCGTGTCGGACCACGCAAAACGAAGGGTTCCGTGCCTATTAAAAAGGTCGCATCGTCACAGAAATTTTAAGGCACTTACGTCCTTTTCTTTGAGGAAGGCAGTTTTTCAGCAATATCTCGAAAACCTCTGAACCGATCTTGTTCAAAACAATTTTCAGTGAATGAAATTAATAAGCCCTATGTCCATGAATTTTTCCATATTTTTAAAATACACCGTTCAAAAATTAGAGGGGGGGGGGACAGAATTTTAGAAATGCCTGATTATTTTTTTGGTGATAGGAATAACCTTCCTTAGCGCCAGAAATAAGTTTCAGATGTTTCAGCTGCATCAATTTATTTTGAAAAATAAAAACAGTTTCCTCGCTTACGTTTTGGGTCAGGGACGGCACTTTCCTCGTAAGTGAGGAAACTGTTTATATTTTTCAAAAATAATTGACGCAGCTGAAAAACCTGGAACTTTTTTCTGGCGCTAAGAAAGCTTATTCCTATCACCAAAAAAATAATCAGGCATTTCTAAAATTTCCATCCATTCCCCATTGGACCATAGTTAGGTGATGTGGTCTGTAGGTACTTGGTAGGTTTTACGGTACACTTTGCCAAACCTGTATAGTTTTCTTTGACGTGGAATGTACTCTGCTTGCTCCAGTTTCAAGCAAGAGAGGAACAACTTCTAAACCAGTTTGTGAGCGTACAAATTATACCCCATTGTCTTTCCACGACGCAATTAGTTGAGGAAGAGGAATTGGGAAAGGCGAATCTGCGCGGCGCGCACTGAATATTAGTACAGTCATTATAGATTTTGACCCGTGAATAATTAGTTCTTGGATTTTTTTTTCGTAGGTCCCTCGGGGGGGTCACTGGGAGTGTAAATTCAAAAAGTAGACTGAATCAGGCTGGTGCGTATATTCGAAAAATGGTTTTTCTTGAATAACTTGTCCATTTTTGATTTTACAGTAAAACTGTGGATACAAAAATTGTAGGAAATTTGATTTTCTACAAGTTTGGTTCTTACAATTTTTCTTCTAGGATCGATATTTTGGAAAATAAACCTGAAAAACACGACCAATTCAAAATTATTCTTATTATCTCCTATGTTCCACGTTTTACGGCATGAATGAAGAGAAACAAAGTTGTAGAGAATCAAATTTTGAACAATTTTGGTTCCTACCTTTTTTTCCCCAAAATCGATATTTTGGGGGAAATTATAAAATTGTGAGGACCAAACTTGTAGAGAATAAAATTTCCTACAATATTTGTCCTCACGGTTTTACTGTAAAATCAAAAATGGCCGAGTTATTCAAGAAAAACCATTTTTCGAATATACGCACCAGCCTGATTCAGTCTACTTTTTGAATTTACACTCCCAGTGACCCCGCCGAGGGACCTACGAAAAAAAAAACCAAGAACTAATTATTCACGGGTAGGGTCGGTTGTTTGGATATAATGACTGTACTATATAGATTTAAGCCAATCGTGACTTGTCTCGTGGGCATAAATAAAAAGAATGCTAATAATTTATTTAAGTACCATAACTAAAAATATACATTTATTTTCTAAAGTAAATACAAGATGATGATAAACATTAAAATTAAAATTAAATCTAAAAACCAACCAAGTGCGTGTCGGACCACGCAAAACAAAGGGTTCCGTGCCTATTAAAAAATCTTACGGCTTACGTCGTTTTCGAGATGTTTGCTTGTTCAAAATAATTTTCGGTGTTTTTTTTCCATAATTTTAAAATACACCGTTCTAAAATTAGAGGGGGGGGGGGATAGAATTGTAGTGACTTTCGGAGCGATTATCTCCGACACTATTCACTTAGTCAAAAAAATTGCCGAAAACCTTATATTTATTTTGAAAGGCCTATCGATTGATGTGCCATGCGTGGGCTTACAATGAAAAAAAAAATTGACTTAGTTTTATGTATGGAGTGCACCCCTTAAAAAAATGTTTTTAGTCATTTTAATTACAAAACTATGTAGCGGCTAACAAAATACACTTATCCTCAAAATTTTATTCAAATACACCTTATAGTTTTCGAGTAAAACGCCTGTGACATACGGACAGACGGACATGACGAAATTATAAGGCTACGGACGGAACCCTAAAAAGGCCATCGAGGCATTGTACCGAGGATGCTGGCGGCATTTCCTCGCTGAATTGCAATGCTGATGCGTTGCGCGAGAAAGCCGCCAGCTCTTCGGTCACCAGTTACATCGACCAGACGTTTCGGGATTAGAATAACAATTTTCTTTACACGAGGCACAACCCGTATCGTGGGAGTCAGACCAAACACGAGAGTTCAAAGTCAAAGTCAAAGTGATTTATTCTTCAATTTAGGCATATTACATGCACTTATGAATATCGATAAACTACCACCGGTTCGGAAAGAAAACCTCTGCCTTGTGAAGAACCGCGTTAAAAACTCTGCGATCATTTCAGTATCAGAGTATTATAAAATTTTAAATTTACATTGCTACAGTAGAAAGCCTATTTATTTTGCGATAGATTTCTAGTGCAGGATTTTATCGCTGCCAAATATCCCTATCCATGATGTAGTCGTTTATCTTACAATATGCTTTTGAAATAAGTGTCCGATATACGACAGATTTGAATTTAGAGTTTAGTTACAAAATATCATGCAGCTATGAAAAAAAATAAACATTTTTTGAAAACATGCAATTCGTTGAATTTGTGCGTAGTATTATTGAGTTAATGAGTAAAATTGTGATGTAATCTAGAATGAGGTATGATTACTTTTTAATATCAAACTCAAACATAACATTTATTCGTGACAATACAGCAAATAAGAGAAGAAATAAATTAAAATAACACAGGTTATGTCACGAATCTATTTCTCCCTTTTCTCATCATGGATAAGGATATTTGGCAGCGATAAAATCCTGCACTAGAAATCTATCGCAAAATAAATAGGCTTCTACTGTAGCAATGTAATTTTAAAATTTTATAATACTCTGATACTGAAATTATATATTGTATACCGTTTTGAAAAAATGACACCACGCCGAGTTTTTTACGCCGGTTCTTCTCGAGGCAGAGGTTTTCTTTCCGAACCGGTGGTAGTTTATCGACATTCATAGGTGCATGTAATATGCCTAAATTGAAGAATAAATCACTTTAACTCAAGTCATGATAAATTGCATCGATGTTGCATCGTCTCCACTACCCCAAGATTGTCCGGAAGAGATCACTTTTTGTCGATAAGACGAAACGACGATGTTACTTTTGGCACAGAATAAATAATAGTACTAACTTACGTGCAGAAGGTTCTCTGTTAACAAATTCCCTGTTTAGGCACGCCAAACGTGCATAAATGTGGCCATTTCTTTCTAGCGCATGCAACGCGCTCTTTCGGAGGCGGAGCCTTAGAGTTAGGGTTACCGCCAGGTCGGCCTATTAAATTATAGGTACGTTAGTATAATAGTGTATTTTACTTTATTTTATTTACTTAGGATCACCCAACTACACAAAAGCTGTGTAATTTGCCTTTAGGTTATGACAACAAAACTGCCTGTTTCTGTAAAATGTAAGACGAAGATACACAACTCTGATTTACCCACACATAAACATAATGTAAAGAAAAATATTTTCAACCAATGTAAATAGACGACGCGGCATATTTATTTTACGAGGCTAATGACGATGCAATAACGCGTACGTGCCGTAATAGCGCGCGGCAACCACTGATAGACCGCCTAAAGGCGGCCGGCCGGCATGTATTTATGCGGCGCGAGGAAATCAAAGAGTCAACCGCCCCTGCTTTTGGTTAGGAATGAAGAATATTTGTATTGTACGGGAGCAGTTGATAAAGATGCGGGGAAGAAAGTGAGGAAGGCCTTTTCTCAGCAGTGAAGTAAGTAGTACAGGCCAGAAATGAAATGAATGCACGAATATTGTACGTTGAATCGGAGAGGCCAGGCGTGGAACTAGTTGGTATTCACACGCCGCTCGAATAAAACTCAATTCAGAGTATTCCGAGCTAACGGTCCTCTCCATGTTTTAATCAACACTCGTACCAAGCAGTCCCTGCATCCCCACCAAATGAAATTCAACCTTATTCTCTGAGCGGTACGGTTTTGAGGTGCGAAGATGCACGCGGATTGTTGGAAAATTTTGTCTCGTCCGCGCTCTGCGGCCGGATTGGCGGAATTGGTGTTAGAATCGCATTAGAATGTCGATACTCTTTGTTTGGAGCTTCTAGAACGTTTTATTTTCAACAAAATCTCGAAGAACGTGCCACATAGGAACCAAAATATAGGGCCGATTGAGGCCGATAGTCTGGGCGACCGAATTTTCACAGATATTGAGATTAAGCAAGATCGATTCATATCCGTAAACCCCTTTTATTGCAGAAATTGTCAGAGCATTTTTTGAGGACGTGATAACAAATATTGCTCGTTTCCCTGGGCGACCGAGCTCTTCTCGGGTGAAAATAGAGAAAATACAGAGAAAACTAATTTTCCCAGACATGAGACCTAGCTAGATCGATTTCTCGCCCCCGTAAACCCCTATATGCCTAATTTCATTAAAATCGTTAGAGACGTTTCCGAGAACGTGATTGCAAATATATATAAAAGTATATGTATAGGTAGGTATATATAAATATTGCTCTTTTAATAGTATAAGATGATGATACTGAAGGTAACTCTATACTTTTTTATAGCCTAGTGGTAAGAGAACCTGACTATGAAGCTTGAGGTCACGGGTTCGATCCCCGGTCGGGGCAGATATTTGTATGATGAATACGAATATTTGTTCTCGAGTCTTGGATCTTTAATATCTATTTAAGTATGTATTTATCTATATAAGTATGTTTATCCGTTGTCTAGTACCTATAGTCCAGGCTTTGCCTAGTTTGGGACTAGATCAATTGGTGTGAATTGTCCCACGATATTTATTTATTTATTTTTAATTTACCTATTCTTTTTACTGGTACTTTTATCAAAGACGTTAAAAACTTATATGGTCACGAAGTAATTAAAGTTAAATTTACGATTATATTAGTTCTAAAACGTGCTTAGCGTTTCTCATGACTCTTCTTATCTTGGGATAATCGTGTCGTGAATATATTACATTTGCAGTACACCACATACAACCGAATACACTGCACACCGGCCCCATAGAATAAAGATATCGATTAAACACCATGATCAATAAAGTCGCATTAGTCACTGGTTCTAATCAGGGACTCGGATTTGCTACCGCAAAGGAATTACTGAAAAGAAGAGTGAAAAGTGTATACGTCACAGCAATGACTGAACAACTAGGACGTGACGCCGTAGAAAAATTAAAAAACGAAGGTCTTAATCCGGATTTTCATATTTTAGACGTAACCGACTCAGCAAGCGTACAACAATACGCTGATCACGTAAAACTGAAACATGGAACCTTAGATATACTTATCAATAATGCCGGCGTTACGGTGAAAAAATGGAATAAGACAACTTACGATGATTCCGTTCGAGTTCTCAACACAAATTACAACGGTCTACTGAAAGTTCAGGAGCATCTGTTCCCGATCCTGAATCAGAACGCGAGAGTCATAAACATCTCCAGTAATGCCGGGCACATTTCAAATCTCAGAAACAAATATTGGATCGACAGACTGACGAGGAGAGATTTGGAGAGGGCTGACATCGACGCATTTGTCAACTGGTTCTTGGACTCTGTTAAAACTGGGACTCTAAAGCCCGAGGACTTTTACCAGACCGAGATACTAGCTTACAGAATTTCTAAGATAGCTCTCAGTGCGCTTACCATCGTGCAGCAGAGATATATTGACAGAAACATTTCTATCAACTCGATTCACCCCGGGTTTGTTAAGACGCCCATGACAGGCGGATTGGGGTATACTTCAGAAGATGTGGCTAGTATGGCCCCAGTTTCTTTGGCCCTGGATGTTGATCAGTCGGTGAAGGGACAGTACTTCTGGCCCCACAAGAAAGATGTGCTGGAAGCAATGGACTGGGGTAACCCTGATCTACCATTATACTGCGATTATGAAGTTTTCAGAACAGTTAAACAGAAATAGAAGATGGTTTGCAGATTTTACAAGCTTTTATTTAAGTAGTTTCACATGTCCCGGTGTCTGCCTGTCATCAAATTTGGCGCAGTTCTCGAAGACCAATTACGTTAAAATAACTGAAATTGTATCGGTATTATTTGCAGTAACCGATAATAGATTTTTTAATAGTAGATTGTTAACCAAGGGCTGAAAGGCACCCATTTCTGAGGAGATATTTTGGTGCTCGAACGAAGTGAGAGCACCAATGGTTCGAGTCAGAAATGGGTGACTTTCACCCGAGGTAAACACTCTACTTTTCATATCAAATACTGATTTACGAGGAAAGTAAAAACAAAACGGCAAATTTAACAATAATATGTAATGTATTTATTATTAGTATGAGTTAAAGAGTGACTGTATGTGTTTCTGCCTTAGCTCACATGCACAACTTAAAGTTTAAAAACCGGCCAAGTGCGTGTCGGACCACGCAAAACGAAGGGTTCCGTGCCTATTAAAAAGGTCGTATCGTCACAGAAATTTTACGGCACTTACGTCCTTTTCTTTGAGGAAGGCAGTTTTTCAGCAATATCTCGATAACCTCTGAACCGATCTTGTTCAAAACAATTTTCGGTGAATGAAATTAATAAGCCCTATGTCCATGAATTTTTCCATATTTTTAAAATACACCGTTCAAAAATTAGAGGGGGGGGGACAGAATTTTAGTGACTTTCGGGGCGATTATCTCCGGCTCTATTAACTTAATCAAAAAAAAATGCTAAGAAACCTTATATTTATTTTGAAAGGCCTATCGATTGATGTGCCACACGGGGGGTCACAATGAAAAATTTTTTTTTGACTTTTAGTTTTATGTATGGAGAGCACCCCTAAAATTTTTTTTTTGTCATTATAATTACAAAACTATGTAGCGGCTAACAAAATACACCTTTCCTCAAAATTTTATTCAAATACACCTTATAGTTTTCGAGTAAAATGCCTGTGACATACGGACAGACGGACAGACGGACAGACGGACAGACGGACAGACGGACAGACGGACATGACGAAACTATAAGGGTTCCGTTTTTGCCATTTTGGCTACGGAACCCTAAAAAAAGGTTTGTGGGTGTATTCCATTTGTCACCACCTCATAGAGCCTAGTGAATATTTTAGCTAAAACAAAAGTAATGACTTTACAACATTATATAACTTATTTTATATTTAATAAAATAAATTCCATGAACCAGAAAGAATAAAATTATTTCCCTTTGTCAGTGGCGGGGTAAGTATTGATATTTATTAGAATTAGTTCCCGCATAGTGCTTATAAGGCGAGGACTAATTGGAATACACTACTTTTCTGCACTAGAGCAGAAACGTATCACTTTCTGCGCACTATTTAGAACAACAACGAAGCATGAGATGAGAGCATGAGATATGAAAAATAATTTTAGAAAAAATAGATATAGGAAAAAAGACGAAACTTGACCCCCCCCTTATCTCAGAAACTACTATGCTTAAAACTGAAAAAAATATGGAAAATAGTTTCTTGCCTATAGATTACAGGAAAACCTATAAGAAGTTTGAGTATTCAAAGTAACGGGAAAATTCTCAATATTTTTGTGTATTTTCTATGGAGCGCCTGATGCTTAGAGCGTAGCAATATTCACTCTTGCACTTGCTTCTGAAATTACGTAGGTGCCATAATAAAACGTTTCGATTATATACGGAACCCTCACCACGCGAGTTGAATTCGCACTTTTGTTGTTTTTATTTGTATTTATTGTAGTATTTATAATAGTAGCAACAGAAATACATCATCAGACAGACATACAGACGGACGGACAATGAAGTCTTAGTACTAGGGTCCCGTTTTTACATTCATTGAAAATTTTCACTATTTTGCGATGCATCCTCTTAAAGCGATAGGAGTCTCAAACTCAACTAACAAGCTAGGTACATATTTCAGCATGATAAATAAAATTAGGGATTTAGCAACCACAAGATTGAGAAAGTTGCTCGGATGTTTCATTATCTCGCTTATTTAGCTTCAAGCTGTGGGTGTTGTTATATTTTTGAATTACGGTCTTGTTATCTTATATTTACGATTACTAATTGTAAGGATAACGTATAAATTACACTCATTAATAATGACTTCTCAATTCTAATTTATTTTTTAATTTATTCTAATTTAAAGAGTAAGTGATCAATAAACTAATATACAGGGACACAGAGGTAAAAGTTTCTGTCAAAAATAAATTTTTTGGTACAAGCATTTATTGCCGACTGTACTTTTCTGTATACCGTCATCAACTACGCATTGAGACGATTCTAACGAGCCCAAACTCGATGAGGTTGTGTCGTTTCATTGCGAAGTTCCTATGGCCACCTTCCAGCTCCATCATCAGACCAGCACCATGTCATCATAATATTGTATTGTCGCGCGTTTTACACATGTATGCAAAATTTCAGCTCAATCGGAAGCCGGGAAGTGGATCAAATTTAACTTGCAAGATTTGATTACAGACAACGGTCAGGTGAAAGTTAATAAAAGCTTGTAAAATAACAGGCGGTATTATCGCTAAAGAGCGATCTCTGTCAGAGAACCTTAGGGAACAGAAGCGGGAACAGGTGTGACCGAACGCGCACTACAAATGCGGAGGCGGTCTGACCATCAACTCAAAGTGCCTGTTTAGAATATGCCCTAACTCGGTAGCTTGCCAACATAGCACACAATATGTTCTGAGGGTCTATTTGACTTGACGTTCATATCATATTAGTATGTGTCTTAGCGGACATAAGGGAGCTTCAAACAAACTCCAAAATTGTATACTTTGAATATTTAATTATAAGAAAGTATGTTGATTGTTACAAGATCGGATTGCAAGTGAAGTTGGTAGGTGTTTTGACAGCCGTGGATGCGTTTTGCGCCTGAAGATTTGCATTAGCAACGTTGGCGGCTCGTAGTTGTGCATTGCCGAAACAGTATGTCATTTGTTGCGTCGTCGTTCTGAATCGTAAAGCTTGACGTATGTGCAAGCGGGCACGGGCGACAAATGTAATTCCAATATGATACCAACTCGAATGAGACCGACCTCTAAGGCGAACCCTACACATCAATAAATATTGTGATAATTATCATGATATTTACTTATGTATCTTGGGCTGGATCACAGCATACCCTACACCATGGAGACGTGATGGACTCTAGACAGAAAAATTAGAGCTTGTGTGGCAGTAATTCTAGCCCTTTCTTGAAACAAACGAGTAAAAAGAAAGCGATGGGTGAAGAATTGGCTACAAAACAGAGAAAAGTATACACATCTCGACGTCCTTCATCGCTGCCGTCGCGCTGCGTACTGACGCGATAAATATTGACGCGACACTACACGCAAGATAAATATCACGATCCAGGATTTAGGATCAGATCACAGGATTTCAAGAAATCCAGCGATAAATATTGTGATCCGTCAGTTTATATTGACGGATCACAATATTGATCTTGCGTGTAGGGTTCGCCTGACCTATTCAGAGAATAATTGGCAATCAACTCTACTGACACAGACTACCACGGCCTGTTGGATACAATTAGTCATCTGGAATAAATAGTGATTGCCGATGTAGGACATAGGAAGTGCTCCGTCATATTTCCATCCAGTTCAGTGACCAATGTCTTTATATCCATTGAACAAGGTTACGTTAAATTGTGCCGTTTTGTCATTGTTTATGTTTAATTTTCGTTTTCTTTTTGTGTATTATTTTGGTCAGCAATAATAGTACATTATTGCCGTGGCTGGGAAGGAGGCAATTGCAGGCTGAGTATTTGTTTAAACGGACGAGCTTGCGAGTCCGTTTAATTATAATACGAAGCCTGCAATTGCCATTCCGGCTAAGGCTAATATAGTGCTTTTCTCAAAAATGGGGGAATAATAAACTTTAAATATCGTTGCACAACGTGAAAATATTAATGATTTTCCGCCGTTTTTCTTTTTAAACCGAATCGCAAGTGTATTTTCCCACCGAAAAACGCAAACTATTTGAGACACATAGAAAAACGTCGCGTTTGCAACAGAAAAATACGAATTGAATTGGCTGAATACGACCTGTGCCGTCTGTTATATGCCGGTTTCAACTTTTTAAAAAGTTTGGTACTTACTCGACAAATAAAGGAATTTGTATGTAACATTCCAGGCGGCCTGCAATGTTTTTTATTTTTTAATTTTGATCTGACCTGAAACTATACACTTTACCTTCCAATATGTAGCGACTAATGTACACTTTGCGGGCCATTTTTGAGAAAAGAAACTTATCTTACTAATCCTAGTTCCCTACTAATCCTGTCCAACTAATATGGATGTTTAGATGTTTAGATGTTTGTTTTTGTTACTCAATAATACGCATGTGTGCGCATGTTCGAACTAAACGGCTGCTTGGCATCCTTTTGACACCCCGCCCCTACCCCGCCCCCACGTCCGCATATGTCCGCATAGTGGCAATGAGCATCCTTTCTGTGGGGCCACTTTTCGGCGCTAGTTCGACTTGTATGGTGGTTTCGTTCGCTGACCCTAACCCATAAACTGACATTAACCTGCAACCAGCTATAGTACATTGTTGAAGAGGCTAGAAAGTAAGCAATAGACGGACGAGTTAGTTCGAGGGCCAACGCGTAGCGGAGGCCCTCGAAAGTACGAGTCCAGCTATTGCACTTTCGGCCGAGGCTTAACACAGTGCTTTTCACGCCTACTTAAATCAAAATTAAGTATCTATTTGATCATAAAACTAAACAGGCTTGCTTGCCTCGCGCTCCCGGCGGAGGAGCAAGGAGCGCACGCACGCCGGCGCGACCGCGCGCGGTGCCCTGTGATTGGTCGATCGCTGTTGAAACTGTCCAATAATAACATTGTTGGACTGTTTGAAGTCATAGATGGCCTGTTCGTGCGACGTCCAACTAACCCCAGCTTTGAAGCCTGAATTCTGACCATCTTTTGCCACATTTCCGAGCAGTGGCGTGAAAAATAAATTAGTTTACACTTAAACATGATTGTGAATACAAGATTGGTTATTCAGTTTGTTTCCAGTTATTATAGATCTATAACTGGATCTGGATCTATAACTGAATAACCAAATAATATTTCAGGAGTTTACCCGTCAAATTGATATCTATATCAGTTTGACGGGTAAACTCCTAAAGTACGAAACTAACGCTGACAAGGCGTCCCAGGAAATTAGTTTAAGCGACCCGCATTTGTTTCACCGATATCATCCGCGCCAACTCTATTCCACTATACCACTAGCAGCTGATTCGCGCCAATTTAAACCTTAACCTAATAGAAATACATCCATCAAAGTCGCAAAAAGCAGCGATTTCAGCGACAGGTTGAGACGGCGGCGCGTCAGGCGAATGTGAGTCGTATTGTAAAGACATAAGGTGCTCGTGATGGGTGGTGAAGAGGCGAGCCACCTGTGGCGTGTTTGCACAGGACGGGTCGGGTCTTCGAAGCATTTGTTTTTCATATCTGAAAGTGTGTGTACTGTGTGAGCAATGATTGTGTGCGTTCAATCTAGCATAGTGCATGGCTGAGCTCTGTGTAGACTTTGAGGAGCCTGTATCAATCTAGGACATTCATTTGTTGTTTGTACACTATGACAGCTTAGAGCATACATAACTGGAGTAGCCTTGCAGTAACTTACCCCTCTGTAGAAAACCTTGCACAATGTGCAAAAAATCATACAAGGACAATTTCACTATAGATCATAATAAAAACCGGCCAAGTGCGAGTCGGACTCGCGCACGAAGGGTTCCGTACCATTATCTATAAAAACGGCAAAAAAATCATGTCTGTTGTATGGGAGCCCCGGTCTGACTCCGGTCCGGTCCGGTTTTTAGGGTTCCGTAGCCAAAATGGCAAAAACGGAACCCTTATAGTTTCGTCATGTCCGTCTGTCCGTCTGTCCGTCTGTCCGTCTGTCCGTCTGTCCGTCTGTCCGTCTGTCCGTATGTCACAGGCATTTTACTCAAAAACTATAAGGTGTATTTGAATAAAATTTTGAGGATAGGTGTATTTTGTTAGCCGCTACATAGTTTTGTAATTAAAATGCCAAAAAATATTTTTTTTAGGGGTGCACTCCATACATAAAACTAAAATTCAAAATATTTTTTTTCATTGTGACCCCCCGTGTGGCACATCAATGGATAGGCCTTTCAAAATAAATATAAGGTTTCTTAGCATTTTTTTTGATTAAGTGAATAGGGTCGGAGATAATCGCCCCGAAAGTCACTAAAATTCTGTCCCCCCCCTCTAATTTTTGAACGGTGTATTTTAAAAATATGGAAAAATTCATGGACATAGGGCTTATTAATTTCATTCACCGAAAATTATTTTGAACAAGATCGGTTCAGAGGTTTTCGAGATATTGCTGAAAAACTGCCTTCCTCAAAGAAAAGGACGTAAGTGCCGTAAAATTTCTGTGACGATACGACCTTTTTAATAGGCACGGAACCCTTCGTTTTGCGTGATCCGACACGCACTTGGCCGGTTTTTAGTATTTGTTATTATAGCGGCAACAGAAATACATAATCTGTGAAAATTTCAACTCTCTAGCTATCACGGTTCTTGAGATACAGCCTGTGGTGACAGACAGACGGACGGACGGACAGCGAAGTCTTAGTAATAGGGTCCCGTTTTTACACGTTGGGTACGGAACCCTAAAAATGCCCGCATGTTGCTGTAAGCACTTGATATTATAAACGTCCAACCACTTCAAGCATTTAATATATAATTGAGTTTCAATATACTATTAAGATGCTCCCCGTCGCCCCCGCAAAATTCGGCAGACTTTTTTGTATGCAAATACGACATAGGGCTACTCCAGTTATGTATGCTCTAAGTATGACAGTGACAAATACTTTACGTTAGGCCTGCATCACACTGGCGCGGCCTGCGGTGGCGGTATATAGTAAATTTGACAGCTGATGACAAGCTTTCTAATTGTCCGCCGCGGTCAGGCCGCGCCGGTTTGTGAGAGGGCACAGGGTCCAATTTCGTTGACACTGCCTTATCTTATCTTATCTAGTTGAGGGCCCTTTCGGATACACTTCGACCCAGTGGGATCTTTTGTGCATTTGCCCTCCCCTTTATAGCTACTCCCAAGCTCGCTCCATCATTTCCACAAAGCGGATGATGCAGCTCAGTGGGAGCACCTTGAATTCCTTTGGTTGCGGGTAGCCGTTAATACCAAAGAGATTCATTCTTGTTGGACATATAAACGTGATCATGCTAGCCAGGCTGATGAGTGAGTAGTAAATTAAAAATACCAAAAGCTTAATTCAGTTGTCAAGATATAAAACCGTGCGAGTTCAACTCTGATGATGACTGAGATAACACAATACAGTTTGCGTTTCCAGTTTACATATGTATACCAAATTTCAACTCAATCGGTCCAGTACTTTCGGAGCAAATCGGCTGTGACAGACGGACAGACAGACGCACGAGTGATCCTATAAGGGTTCCGTTTTTTTTCTTTTGAGGTACGGAACCCTAAAAAGAAACAGTATGAGCAAATTTGTAATTCTTTACAAACATGCAATTAAATAAAGTACTTATAGGCTATGTATTGAGTCTAAGATTATGGACTTCGGCAGAAATAAAAGTGTGTTTAACAGTTAAACAAAATGATTATCATCAATGATGTACTTAATATAATAATTTACTTTAAAAACAAAGTTTTAGCCGACTTCAATTTAGTACTCCGCCATGCCAAATGAATATTTCCACATTTCCTTTCCATTTTACCACATGGACTGCTTTCCGAGGGTAAACACGTTGATTATTACAGACGACAACCATATCACTGTATGTGGGCCGATAATATTTGAGGAGTTCCGTCGATTTGGCACACTTGACATTTAGGACTTCATTAGTTGCTATTTCAACGGAATCTTTAAGTACGAATTCCATAGGTCATCTGTGGTCTTCATCATCAGTTCCACTTCACCAAATTTGTGATTTCCGGGTGTAAATAAACTAGTTATAATAGAAAATACCGAAATGATTACATGCGTGCCTTCTATATTTGAGGAGTTCCCTCAATTACTCATGGTTCCCATCATCCGACTGAAGTTTTGATAACAATGGGACCAACCTGGAAGCATATACTTTCAAATAAAAAACCGGCCAAGTGCGTGTCGGACCACGCAAAACGAAGGGTTCCGTGCCTATTAAAAAGGTCGTATCGTCACAGAAATTTTACGGCACTTACGTCCTTTTCTTTGAGGAAGGCAGTTTTTCAGCAATATCTCGATAACCTCGGAACCGATCTTGTTCAAAACAATTTTCGGTGAATGAAATTAATAAGCCCTATGTCCATGAATTTTTCCATATTTTTAAAATACACCGTTCAAAAATTAGAGGGGGGGGGACAGAATTTTAGTGACTTTCGGGGCGATTATCTCCGGCTCTATTCACTTAATCAAAAAAAATGCTAAGAAACCTTATATTTATTTTGAAAGGCCTATCGATTGATGTGCCACACGGGGGGTCACAATGAAAATTTTTTTTTTGACTTTTAGTTTTATGTATGGAGAGCACCCCTAAAAAATATTTTTTTTTGTCATTTTAATTACAAAACTATGTAGCGGCTAACAAAATACACCTTTCCTCAAAATTTTATTCAAATACACCTTATAGTTTTCGAGTAAAATGCCTGTGACATACGGACAGACGGACAGACGGACAGACGGACAGACGGACAGACGGACATGACGAAACTATAAGGGTTCCGTTTTTGCCATTTTGGCTACGGAACCCTAAAAAAGTATTGTACGAATCGGTTCATGAATAACGGAGTTGAGAGGTACCAAACATAAAAAAAAAATACAACCGAATTAAGAACCTCCTCCTTTTTAGGGTTCCGTAGCCAAAATGGCAAAAACGGAACCCTTATAGTTTCGTCATGTCCGTCTGTCCTTATGTCACAGGCATTTTACTCGAAAACTATAAGGTGTATTTGAATAAAATTTTGAGGACAGGTGTATTTTGTTAGCCGCTACATAGTTGTGTAATTAAAATGACAAAAAAAAAATTTAGGGGTGCACTCCATACATAAAACTAAAAGTCAAAAAAAAAAAAACATTGTGACCCCCCGTGTGGCACATCAATCGATAGGCCTTTCAAAATAAATATAAGGTTTCTTAGCATTTTTTTTGATTAAGTGAATAGGGTCGGAGATAATCGCCCCGAAAGTCACTAAAATTCTGTCCCCCCCCCCTCTAATTTTTGAACGGTGTATTTTAAAAATATGGAAAAATTCATGGACATAGGGCTTATTAATTTCATTCACCGAAAATTGTTTTGAACAAGATCGGTTCAGAGGTTTTCGAGATATTGCTGAAAAACTGCCTTCCTCGAAGAAAAGGACGTAAGTGCCGTAAAATTTCTGTGACGATACGACCTTTTTAATAGGCACGGAACCCTTCGTTTTGCGTGGTCCGACACGCACTTGGCCGGTTTTTTGAAGTTATTTACCTACCTGCCTATTACCTAGGCACTGGAACACTGCTTTGTGCAGGAACCTATGCGAGGTGATGGAGCATCTAACTCTATATTAGGATTAAATTAATTTGTATAATCTCCGAATTGCTAAACTTAAGTGGCAGTGGGCGGGGCACATTGCACGTAGAACCGATGGCCGTTGGGGCGGGATGGTTCTCGAGTGGCGATCACGTACCGGAACGCGCGGCGTGGGTAGGTCCCCCACAAGGTGGACTGATGACCTGGTAAAGGTCGCGGGAGTCCGCTGGATGCGGGTGGCGCAGGACGACGTCACTTTGGCACTCTTTGGGGGAGGCCTATGTCCAGCAGTGGACGTCTTTCCGCTGATATGATGATGATGAATTTGTATAAATAACCTTAGTTTATAAGTCGTGCTCTAAAAACTTATCGATACTATACTGTCCGAAATAAAGAATTGAATTTAATTTAATTAGCCCTCTGGTAGAGTTATTTACTTATTTATTTATTTATTTATTCATTCCTTAAATTAACACTAACAGACAGGCTATGCATGTTAATTATACAGGAGGTTAATATACATTAAGGTACTTAGGTCTAAAGCATTTGTAATACAGTAGCTAAGTATCAAGAAATTATGGAACTTGAAGTCGTAATAGACTCCAAATATCGGCTGCTAGTCGAGAGAAATTGAGATTCCGTGCTGTGAAACATATCCAGTTTGCTGTCGCTGTCCAGTACATCATTGAGAAGAGTTAACCCCGGCTTGAATCCAAATCACGGTAAAACATCCTTCCTACTAATATTATAAACGTGAAAGTTTGGATGGATGGATGTACGTTCCACTTAGTCTCAAAAACTACTGGACGAATTTATGTGGAACTTTCCAGTTATGTACCTTCTATATCAGAATAGGATAATAATTTATGTCAAATTTCAACCCTTTTAGGAACGAAAAAGGGGATGAAACTTTGTATGGAGGCCAAATGATTTTGCTCGTTGATTTCATCAGGCATCAAATGTATGGGAAAACTAAAATCCGACTCACACTTGACCAAAATTCTAAATTGATATTAGGTATTCAATAACACTTTGTAAATGACGTTTGTCTACGAGTCCCGTTTTCTCGCTTAAATGGCTATATTGTCTATCGATTTATGAGGATGAACGTAAGATAGTTCTTACCAAAACTCACATTTTAAGGAGATGAAATAGGAAATTAATGTCTGTATGAGGAACCGTATTATACGCGGAGAGCTAGTTTTATATAAACCCACCAACAACGACATCTAAAGGCATAAAGTATACGACATACTAAAGCCATTTTCTGCCTCAGAAAACTTAGAAACCTGACTTGTTCAGCAGCAGTGTGTTGTATTGTAAATGAAGCAAGATATCTCGGTCCGTTTAAAGTACCGCGCGGTTTTAACCAGCTTCACCGGTCCACCGGGACCCGTTTCAAGAACAATAAATCCCACCAAAAACAATGTAAAAAAGGAGAGCCAAGTTCAATACAAACATTATGCTTGGCTGTGGGCTTCGCCGCAAAAAGAATGGAGATCTAAATGAGTGCCAAGTTATGCAAAATCAAAATATGTATTTATAGGAACAAAATAACATTATGAACAAGTATTAAACTCTATTTCTATGCTTTATTGGATACCTATAACAATTGCTGTTATTTAAAACCGGCCAAGTGCGTGTCGGACCACGCAAAACGAAGGGTTCCGTGCCTATTAAAAAGGTCGTATCGTCACAGAAATTTTACGGCATTTACGTCCTTTTCTTTGAGGAAGGCAGTTTTTCAGCAATATCTCGAAAACATCGGAACCGATCTTGTTCAAAACACTTTTCGGTGAATGAAATTAATAAGCCCTATGTCTATGAATTTTTCCATATTTTTTAAATACACCGTTCAAAAATTAGAGGGGGGGGACAGAATTTTAGTGACTTTCGGGGCGATTATCTCCGAACCTATTCACTTAATCAAAAAAAATGCTAAGAAACCTTATGTTTATTTTGAAAGGCCTATCGATTGATGTGCCACACGGGGGGTCACACTGAAAAATTTTTTTTTGACTTTTAGTTTTATGTATGGAGTGCACCCCTAAAAATTTTTTTTTTGTCATTTTAATTACAAAAGTATGTAGCGGCTAACAAAATACACCTATCCTCAAAATTTCATTCAAATACACCTTATAGTTTTCGAGTAAAATGCCTGTGACATACGGACAGACGGACAGACGGACAGACGGACAGACGGACAGACGGACAGACGGACAGACGGACAGACGGACATGACGAAACTATAAGGGTTCCGTTTTTGCCATTTTGGCTACGGAACCCTAAAAATGTGAGATCTTAAAGTAGGTTAGATTTGACTTGACCAGTTTTCATTACATCAGTCATTTTATAAAGTTATTCAACATTTATATATATATATATTTTAATTCTGATAAAAACTGCCCAAGTCAAATCTAACCTGCTTTCAGCCGTTTTTGAGGTATTGAACTTTGAAATGAAATCAACATTTATATATATATATATTTTAATTCTGATAAAAACTGGCCAAGTCAAATCTAACCTACTTTCAGCCGTTTTTAAGGTTCCGTAGCCAAAATGGCAAAAACGGAACCCTTATAGTTTCGTCATGTCCGTCTGTCCGTCTGTCCGTCTGTCCGTCTGTCCGTCTGTCCGTATGTCACAGGCATTTTACTCGAAAACTATAAGGTGTATTTGAACAAAATTTTGAGGATAGGTGTATTTTGTTAGCCGCTACATAGTTTTGTAATTAAAATGACAAAAAAAAATTTTTTTAGGGGTGCACTCCATACATAAAACAAAAAGTCAAAAAAATTTTTTCATTGTGACCCCCTGTGTGGCACATCAATCGATAGGCCTTTCAAAATAAATATAAGGTTTCTTTGCATTTTTTTTTATTAAGTGAATAGGGTCGGAGATAATCGCCCCGAAAGTCACTAAAATTCTGTCCCCCCCCCCTCTAATTTTTGAACGGTGTATTTTAAAAATATGGAAAAATTCATGGACATAGGGCTTATTAATTTCATTCACCGAAAATTGTTTTGAACAAGATCGGTTCAGAGGTTTTCGAGATATTGCTGAAAAACTGCCTTCCTCAAAGAAAAGGACGTAAGTGCCGTAAAATTTCTGTGACGATACGACCTTTTTAATAGGCACGGAACCCTTCGTTTTGCGTGGTCCGACACGCACTTGGCTGGTTTTTTGAGATATTGAACTTTGAAATGAAAAAAAAACGGGGGATTTTCAACTTTTCTAAGTTGTGATTTTTTTGATCTCATCATCATATCAGCCAAAAGACGTCCACTGCTGGTCATAGGCCTCCCCCAAAAAGTGCCAAAGTGACCGGTCCTGCGCCACCCGCATCCAGCGGGCTCCCGCGACCTTTACCAGGTCATCAGTCCACCTACCCACGTCGCGCCTTCTGGTACGAGGTCGCAACTCGAGAACCATTTCGACCTAGGTACGGTAAGCTAAATGTATTCACGTACCACCGTAGAACCCTATCGCAATAAGTTGACGTATCACTCGAGTTTGAGTGATGGCGGCCTGTCAATTGCGACAGGGTTCTACGGTGGTACGTGAATACATTTCCTTACTGTACATTAAACTCTGATTAGACGCTGTGACTGAATGGCTGATAGCGCTGTCTCACTCTTTCGACCCTGTGCAAGGGAGATGGCGGGAGTCTATTTGTATGATAATAACTGCCTTTGCGCCGCGTTAGGAACGCTGGCGTTACTGTTGGGGACGTGATAAGAAAAATAAAACCGGTCAAGTGCGAGTCTGACTTGCGCACTGAAGGTAATTATTATAATTATATAAAATTAAATAATAAGACGATTAATAAATAAATATAAATATCGTGGGACAATTCACACCAATTGATCTAGTCCCAAACTAGGCAAAGCCTGTACTATGGGTACTAGACAACGGATAAACATACTTATATAGATAAATACATACTTAAATAGATATTAAACATCCAAGACTCGAGGACAAACATTCGTATTCATAATACAAATGTCTGCCCCGACCGGGAATCGAACCCGGGACCTCAAGCTTCATAGTCAGGTTCTCTCAAAATTATAAATAGCCTGAATACTTTCAAATTACGATTAAAACAGTACCTCCTCCATTTACAAAAAGATCTACCTCCGGGTGGCCGAGTCTTGCCCTCGTATCTTTGAAGCCTACAATAAATACTATATACATATGTCATTTTATTTTTATATTTTTGTATTTCATTCTATTATTATTTATAACAATTATATATATTTGTCACCTAACATATATATTTGCCCATAAGTAAAACCAAACCACGATCAAAGTATAATATTTTTTTAAATAAGTACACAGTTTACACACAACATTACTCAAACTTAAAATACATTTTTACTACGTTCCGATATAATAATACTATGATTAAAGCTATATGAAAGGGTCTAACTGAAAACCAGCGTTGCGGTGTAGGTATACCTATACCTACTCACTGCAACATTATGCTGAGTCTAGCCCCTTTTTAGGGTTCCGTAGCCAAAATGGCAAAAACGGAACCCTTATAGTTTCGTCATGTCCGTCTGTCCGTCTGTCCGTCTGTCCGTCTGTCCGTCTGTCCGTCTGTCCGTCTGTCCGTATGTCACAGGCATTTTACTCGAAAACTATAAGGTGTATCTGAATAAAATTTTGAGGATAGGTGTATTTTGTTAGCCGCTACAAAGTTTTGTAATTAAAATTACTAAAAAAAATTTTTTTAGGGGTGTACTCCATACATAAAACTAAAAGTCAAAAATTGTTTTTTCATCGTGAGCCCACGTGTGGCACATGAATCGATAGGCCTTTCAAAATAAATATAAGGTTTCTCGGGAATTTTTTTGATTAAGTGAATACAGTCAGAGATAATCGCCCCGAAAGTCACTAAAATTCTGTCCCCCCCCCTCTAATTTTTGAACGGTGTATTTTAAAAATATGAAAAAATTCACGGACACAGCGCTTATTAAGTTCATTCACCGAAAATTGTTTTGAACAAGATCGGATGAAAGGTTTCCGAGATATTGCTGAAAAACTGCCTTCCTCAAAGAAAAGGACGTAAGTGCCGTAAGATTTCTATGACGATACGACCTTTTTAATAGGCACGGAACCCTTCGTTTTGCGTGGTCCGACACGCACTTGGCCGGTTTTTTAACATCACACATTGCTATGCCTCGTATTTACGGTACTGTATAGGTTTTAAGTCTAATCTTAAGTCTAATTTGTATACTATATGTCTAACATGTGATGTTAAATAAAGATTTTCTATGTCAATGTCTATGTCTATGTCTTACCATTAGGCTATTCGGTCGTCAAGTATAGTAATTAAATAATAAGAGGATTAATAAGATAACATTCGTTAATTTAATGTAATAGTACATTGTGTTACAAGTACGGTAAAATATGTATTACGAACGAGAGTCTATTAGAAGCCAGAAGCCGAAGGCGGAGGGCTTTGATGACTCGAGGTTGTAACAATCTTACCGTACGTGTCGCATACAATGTTTATCATTATCATATCATTAGCGACTAAGTCAATTAAATATTGCTCCAGCAGACACCAGGCAATGCGAAGAATCGGGAACTCCGGAGCACAGTGGCAACACAACGACGGGTAAGTCTAAAGCGAAGCGGAAACGCAAGACTCGGCAAGCTCGAAAACCTGCTGCAGTAACCGAAGAAAGTGCAGATAACGACAAAGTAGATACCCTACGCAATGGAGCTGATGTTGCAGAGACGTTCCCTGTGCAGGCTAGCCAGGGCAGTGTTGTGCCGACGGACACTACTCCCACCGATGGCGAAAGTCCGGTGTCAAAAGAATGGAAGGAGCCTCGTACTCGTAAAAAACGTTTCTCTTCAGTGCGCGGCACCGCTGGGCCAGGAATTACGTCCCTAAGAGCTGTCGAGCAAAACAAATTCATACACCTCTGGAATATGGCGTCAGGCGCAGATGACATACGTGCATATTTACAGGTGATGTGCCCCGAAAAATCTTGCACTGTTGAGGAACTTAGACCTAAAGGTAATTATAAATCCTTTAAAATAGGCGTTCCACGGGAGGTGTTCGAAAAGTGTTTGTCTGCGGAAGTATGGCCCGAAAACGCTCGTGTTAAGCCGTGGTTTTTTCGAAGACCACATAGCAACGGCGCGGTCTCAAGAAACCCCGGACGTCAAACAGAAGGTGGAAGCAACCATAGACATCGTCTATCAAAACGTGAGGGGTCTCAACACGAAGCTTAGCCATTTCAGACAAAACCTTCTGTCTCTCGGATGCGACATTGTAGCGGTGACGGAGACTTTTTTAACTGATGCCGTAAATGACGCTGAGCTTGCATGCGGCGGATGGAGTGTGCTGCGCCGAGATCGCGCCACCGGCGCGCGCGGCGGCGGCGTGCTGCTTGCGGCCCGCCCGGGTGTTGCGCTGCGGCGGTGTCAACAGTTGGAAACGGCAAACGGCGAAGACTTATGGGCGTCATTTGTCGTGGATCAAGTCACCGGCTATATATGCGTAGTATACGTCCCTCCGAATGCTACCGACGAAACGTACATGAGATGGTTCCAGAAAGTGGAGTCAGTAATTGACACGTTAAAGGGTGTAGTGCTTGTGTTTGGTGATTTAAATTTGAACCCAGTTTATACATCCCAAAGTATTTTATGCTATTATTGTTATTTTTGTACTTTATGTGGCTTAAAAGAGAGGAATGAGGTGATGAATGCACATGGAGGGAAATTAGATGTGGTGCTGGTGTCAGAGCGCATCCCTAATACTGCAGTGTTAGAGATCGTGGGCGGAGGACTGGTCCCGAGATCAGATGCTTATCATCCCCCTTTGGAGATTTCGGTTCCTGCAAGATGCTTGTCGCACCGACCTCTATCAGAAGTATTGGCTCCTAGCAATGTAGACATGCGGCAGGACTGGAACTTTTCTAAAGGCAATTATGAACTTTTGTACGAATTAATCTCAGATGTAAGCTGGCAGGAGGTACTTAGTGCTGTGGATGTAGACAATGCCGTAAACATCTTGTATACAATTCTATATGAAATTTTTGACAGGTGTATACCGAAACGGACTCGTTCAAGGAAGGCTAGTAGGTGCTATCCTGTTTGGTTCACTCCAGACCTGATAAATGACCTAAGGCGAAAAGGTGAATTACATCGAGAATGGAAATCCACAAAGAACAAAGATGTTTATAACAAATTTGCGAAACTCAGGTCTGAAGTGAAACAGCGTATAGCGTCCGCGTACGATGTTTACCTTGATCGAATCCAGAGTAGGGTAAAAGACAATCCTCGTGCGTTCTGGCAGCACCTCGACAGCCTGAAGTCAAAGGGTGGGTTTGTTTCTAGCGTTAAATTGAATGGGAAACAGTTTGCTGGAAGTGAGGTGGCCAGCGCGTTTGCTAGCTACTTCTCAAGCGTATTCTTGTCGGATATCCCGATCCTAGATCCGAATGTACTGGTAACCGGGGATCAGGGTCTTAGTGCCAATGCCAACATACACGTTACCTCAATATCAATAGAGGATGTTGAGAAGGGGATAAAACGCCTAAAGTCCAACTGTTCCGTAGGACCAGATAACTTGCCATCCTATATTGTAAAGGGTTGTCAGGATCATCTGAAACTCCCGTTACAATATATTTTTAATTTAGCTCTCACTTCTGGATCATATCCTCAACTTTGGAAGGTTTCGCGGGTGAGGCCAATTCCGAAGGGGGGCGACGACACAATTGTAGATAATTACAGACCTATAGCTGTTCTTTGCACGTTGGCTAAGCTGTTTGAATCCATACTTCACCAGACCTTATCAGCACAGGTTAAACCTTACTTGAATGATGCACAACATGGCTTCAGACCTAACCGCTCTGTAAACACAAATCTTCTGCTCTTGGTTGACAACATTTCTGAGCATCTTGATAGAGGTATCCAAGTTGATGTCCTTTATTTCGACTTCAGGAAGGCTTTCGATCGCGTGGATAACGATGTGTTGCTGAATAAATTGAACCAAATTGGTTTCTCTCCGAAGTTACTGTCTTTCTTCGCTAGTTATCTGCGTGATCGGCAGCAATATGTTCGACATGGATGCTTTGTCTCGGCTCCATATCATACTCGATCTGGTGTCAGTCAGGGATCCATATTGGGACCTTTCCTGTTCGGAATAATGATCAATGACCTCACAACAGTTATTAAGTCATCCCAATGTCTCCTTTATGCCGATGACTTAAAATTAGTCTACGGTGTGGAGCAATTAACTGATTGTGAGTCATTGCAAAGGGACATCAACTTGGTCTTCCGGTGGAGTTTCTTTTCAACTCTGCCAAGTGTTGTGTCTGCACCTTCTGCCGTACACGTACCCCGATACATGCTCAATACATGCTCGGAGCAGAGCCTATCCACCGTGTCTCTAGCGTTAAGGATCTCGGCGTGGTCTTCGATATGCGGCTTACTTTCCATGAGCACATATTATCACTTGCTGAAAGCTGCTATCGAAGATTAGGCTTTGTCATTCGCAACCTTCGTGACTTTCATGATCCCGGGGCCATAACGCTAGTTTATAATGCACTCGTTAGAAGCAAGCTTGAGGCCTCGTCAATTATATGGAACCCTTACGAATTAACTTACGCCCTATTATTGGAAAAAGTTCAAAAAACATTCCTACGGTTTTTATATAGGAAAGTTTTTGGGTACTATCCATTCCTGTATCCCACCAAATACCTGTTAGGAACCTTAGGTTATAATTCGTTGGAGGTAAGGCGTAATCACAATTTGTTGGTGACTGCGTGTCGGATCATACGCGGTGAGTCAGATTGTCCTGAGCTAGTGAGTCGCCTTGTGCGACTGTATACTCCGGATATCCCCAAAATAACGCTCAGGGCACGCCGACGCGATTTATTGGCGGTGCCGGCAGCGCGCACTGTGTCACGCAGGAACTCGCCGCTGATCCGCGCTCTTTCACAACTCAACGCGCTCTTGGCATCAGCACCGGAGTGCTACTTACTTGCGTGGCGATGGATGTATGTGTGCAGTGAATGTCTGAGATTCTGTGAGGAGATGGATGACCGGCAATCAACTGTACCAATGTAATTATATATGTTTTGTCTTGTTTAGTTTCGTTCCATGACGCATTGGTTTTTTTACTGTAATGTCGTGATAACATGTTTTTAATAAATAAATAAATAAATAAATAAATCATCACATTTGCGAGGAAACCAATACATTTTTAACTAAATTGTTACTAATCGTAATAAAAACTACAAAATGTGAGTCGTCCATTTTGTTGAATTTGACGTGAGGCGCTTAGGGCAAAGACCCTTCGGCGTACAGCCATGATTTAAAATCACAGTTGAAAATATTTTACATGAACACTAAATAGCTACATTTAAGTTTTTAAATCTTTAAATAATTATGTTAATCATATTTTATTAGTGTTTTTACGTTTAAATAAATGTATAAATACGTTTTCAAACATTTTGTTTGAGTTAAAACCAATGACTAAAGAAACTAAAGGACGTGAAGTATCAACAAAATTAGTGTGTCAAGTATGGGTGACAAACATGGCGTATGTAGTGCTGTCCCGCTATCGATAATACAGCGAACATGTTTATCGATAATATAGAGAGATCTCAGAACATATAGGTTATAACTACATTATTTTATATGAGCTAATTGAAAGTGTAGTTTTTTCAATTATTGATTGTATCAGGTATTAGCGGAATTCCATGATTTAAGATACGAGAAAAATAATTCTTTGCTATTCTGCTAAATATCATGGTTATTACGAAGAAGTTATGTATTTATCACATGCAGTCAATAACAACAAGAAGTATTAGATTTGCCCCTTGAGCTGATCCATGCATAACCCTAAATGTGTACCTACTGTAAGATTCAATAACATAATTATCTTCTGTATAATTCAAGTCTTGCGTGACTTTTGGGACAACGTATTTATTAAGTAGTATGCATTACTTGTATTCATGTAATACATGCTACCATTGAAACATTATGAGATGTTTAATAATATATTTATTTACAATGTCCACGTCTACCGGCGTGAAATGGAAGTGATATTCATATGTATACATATTAACAAATTACACGTCGACGAGTGAACATGAGAAAATAATGATGTTTATGTACACGACACGATAATCCGTCCCCAAATTAACTGACGGACTAAATATTTTTTTTTTTAGAAAAGTAGCCAATGGACTAAAACTAACCTTAACTGAGAAGAATCTAGCAAGAAACTCAACTAGATCCGACCTGAGTGGATAATTACATTTACCCGTTGTACGAACCTGAATATGTAGCTGAACACGACAAGTGAACACAAATGCACCTTATTTTTAACCGACTTCAAAAAAGAAGGAGGTTTGGTAGCTAGGTGCAAAGCTTTAAGGGGGTGATAGCCGGGGTATTTTTGAGACAAGATACCAATATATATTTCGATGGCAATGCACCATCTCGTAGTCTAATAATGTCTAGAGTCTTGTTGAAGCATTGTTCATCAAAATGTAGAGAGCAAATGTACGTTTCTTTTACATTTTGTCTTATATTTTCAAGTCCAATTGCCTCCAACCATTTTTTCTTGGCCTAATCGCTTCTTGGTAACCTTTAAAAATAGCTATATTAGCGAATCAATGAAGCTTGTTTAGTTTCATGGTACCTAATATAAAATTTTACCAATCTTGACAACCCAGACGGTTTTTCAAGTTTTGTAAATTCAAGATACTGTCTCAGAGCTCACTGGTTATAGAACTAGAAAATTCGGTATTGCGAATGACGTCATCGCCATTCATTATCGATATTTTCAAGAACAACCCTAACTGCCACTCAAAGGTAACTTTCAGTACAAAAATACCGAAAATAAAGCTATATCCTATTACAACGTATAACGAATCTTAATCTGTGTACACATTACAACATAATGCAAATGCTCAGCTCTCGATAATGCTTAAATTATCCAATATTTCAATAAAAATACATTACGTAGCGGTGCAAGGATAAACTTTGCTGATTTGGGCCTTTTCTTAAGCCACATCCTATAATGCTGCAGCTGGGCATGGTCACCACATTCCACTTATCCGTTTTCTTTCGGCCTTGTGCAGTTTATAAGATTATTAAGATAGCTATTTTAATATTTTGTTCTGTTTCCAGTGCCGTTGACAGATAATGTACCCACTAAACTGACGGGAACTGACATTTCGTGGCAACAAATATGGCGATTTTGGGCAACATTTGACATTTGATGATCAATTTTCGGTTCTGACTGTTATACTACCATCTCTTTTTTGGTAGCCAAATGGTGCTTGGTTAAAATGAGACAGTGTTATTTTGGAGAAGTTTACGTCTAAACAAATAAATACACCCTGTCCATTAGTTTCTTTTGTCATTGGTTAAAACCTCCTTGCTTTATAACTGACGTAAGAGTCCAATTTCGTTGACACTGCCTTGCAAATTACACTACAGACTGAAAGCGTTTGTCCCTCTCCCACGTATGGGAGATGATAAGGGACGGATGCTTTACGTCCGACATATAAACGTGATCATGCTGGCCAGGCTGATGAGTATGTAGTACTTCTTTTAGGTTTTCCTGTAATCTTTAGGCAAGGAACAATTTTCCATATTTTTTTCAGAATTTTAAGCCTAGTAGTTTCGGAGATAGGGGGGGGGGGGGGGTGGTCAAAATTCGTCTTCTTTCCTAAATTACTTCAAATCTGTTTGTGCTAAAATTATAAAATATATATATCTGAGATGCTTACAACATCCTCTTTCATTTGCGCGTAGCGAATAACAGCCCAGGGCAAATGCGGCTCACTCCGCCGGGCGGTCACCAGTTACGAAACTAGACCTCTACCTACGCTTAGTTACTACGCATCGCGGTGTCAAGATATATTTGTGGGTGAGCGTTGAGGTGAGCTAAAAACAAGTTACAGAATAGTGGGGCAGTGCAACCCTATAAACGGATAGTTCTTTGATTACTATGCAAAAAAGTTAAATCGGCAATAAAAGCTTGACAAAAATTTATTTCGATTGAATGACAATTTTTTTTGAAAGAGTACACACTTACCGCTTTTTCATTTATCAACGGAATCCTAAGAGAAAACAAAACACGGAAGACAAGCTCCTCGAAATATATAAGCAAATTTGAGATAAGCTGTTATTTACATACTAACTTAGCTTTACTAGGTTAACTTCGGTTTTTACTGTTTTGTAAATTTTTGAAGTAAGTAATTACGAAACTGACAACGTTGATTGGCTGGTCAGTTAATTGAATTTATAAAAAATCGGCCAAGTGCGAGTCATGAGTACCATTTATGGAACTCAGTATGTACATAATATGTTGGTTTTTAGGGTTCCGTACCTCAAAAGGAAAAAAACGGAACCCTTATAGGATCACTCGTGCGTCTGTTTGTCCGTCTGTCACAGCCGATTTGCTCCGAAACTACTGGACGGATTGAGTTTATATTTGATAAACATATGTAAATTGATGACCCAAAGATGGACGCGTAAAGTAAATTAGTGAATTCTGAACAAGGGGCCCCACTTTTGGAGGGTAAACTGGAAAATTAAAAAAAAAAATCGCAAACTGTATTGTGTGACATATCAAATGAAAAGGGTTGTTGTAAGCATTTCAGATATATTTTTTTTATAATTTTAGCAAAAACAGATTCGAAGTAATCTAGGAAAACCGGCCAAGTGCGTGTCGGACCACGCAAAACGAAGGGTTCCGTGCCTATTAAAAAGGTCGTATCGTCATAGAAATTTTACGGCACTTACGTCCTTTTCTTTGAGGAAGGCAGTTTTTCAGTGATATCTCGAAAACCTCTGAACCGATCTTGTTCAAAACAATTTTCGGTGAATGAAATTAATAAGCCCTATGTCCATGAATTTTTCCATATTTTTAAAATACACCGTTCAAAAATTAGAGGGGGGGGGACAGAATTTTAGTGACTTTCGGGGCGATTATCTCCGACCCTATTCACTTAATCAAAAAAAATGCTAAGAAACCTTATTTTTTTTGAAAGGCCTATCGATTGATGTGCCACACAAGGGGTCACAATGAAAAAAAAATTTTTGACTTTTAGTTTTATGTATGGAGTGCACCCCTAAAAAAAATTTTTTTTGTCATTTTAATTACAAAACTATGTAGCGGCTAACAAAATACACCTATCCTGAAAATTTTATTCAAATACACCTTATAGTTTTCGAGTAAAATGCCTGTGACATACGGACAGACGGACAGACGGACAGACGGACAGACGGACAGACGGACAGACGGACAGACGGACATGACGAAACTATAAGGGTTCCGTTTTTGCCATTTTGGCTACGGAACCCTAAAAAAGACGAAAATTGACCATTCCCCCCCTTATCTCCGAAGCTACTAGGCTTAAAATTCTGAAAAAAATATGGAAAGTAGTTCCTTGCCTAAAGATTACAGGAAAAGCTACAAGAAGTTTGAATATTCAAAGTAACAAAATAAAATTCTCAATATTCTACGGAACCCTCACCACGCGAGTTGAACTCGCAATTATCCGGTTTTTAGCGATAATTCTTTACCACATAATTTTTTTCAGGGTCCCTTCTAGAAAATGTAAGTAGATTTAAAGATGAAGATGTGATATTTTAAGTTCTGTATCTCTCTCTGGGTGCCCTGAAAACCAGCGCCTTTAGCATATATTGCTGCTGGCATATGCTGAGTGGCATCCATTTTGGTGCATTTCAGATGTAACTATACACTTGTGTAATTTCTTTGTCACACCAAATAAATATATTTCTTCCTTTCTTCCTTCCTTTCTTTCTTTCTTTCTTTCTTTCTTTCTTTTTTTCTTTCTTTCTTTTTTTCTTTCTTGTATTACTATTGACGTTTATATACAACCTTTGCAGTCCCATAGTAGACTTCTACTGTATATAAAAGTACAGTCAACATCAAGCATTTGTCTCTATAAACACGTTTCTGTCATAACTTTGAAAGTTGAAAGAAAGAATTTCCCAAGGGACACAAAGACGTCCTTGCCCGTAAGTTTTTATGAGTCCAACTACCGCGGACTGCGCTGAATCCGGCGGTTCGGGAAATCGGTGATTCTTTGAAGCGCACATACCTACTTACACTTCAAGTAAGCCAATCCTTGTAATTTTGACATTTAAGCAAATGTATATTGAAATTTTTATACTGAAATATCTTAACTTTTTTTTTATCTGTTTAATTGCAAGTCGGATAGTGCTTTGATTCGATTATTTTTAGTAGCATTTGTTATATTTTTGCAAGCATTTATATAAATTGTAATGTGTATATTAGGATAATTGTTCAGGAGTAATCTTACAACTCAAATTTCACCAAAAAGCAGTTCCTAAACGATTACCAGGACCGTTCATTCACAAATGTGTATAATATGTACACGTGCAACATCAAATATAGAAGATTACGTAACTTATCGAACGTACGTTAGGACAACTCAATTTCCCCATACAAAAAACGATATTTTTATTTACCTGCCGAACGAACAGTGCGTTACGCAATCTACCAACGTCATTTGAAGCATTGCCTCCTCCAAAACCATCAAAGTTATTCCCCCCCCCCCCCCCCCCCCCCCCCCCTCCCTCCTAATTGCCTCTTATCTCGCGCGATAAAACGTGCGTGCGAGTGATAGAGGTCGCAGAAGTTGGCAACTTTCATGTGCGGCATTCGGTACGTGATCAGGGCTATTCTCTACGTGCAAATGCGGCTCACCCCGCCGGTCACCCGTTACGGGTTTGTTCCCAATTCTACAGATTTCTATTACAGATTTCCAATTCTACAGATTTCCAACTCTACAGATTCCCAATTCTACAGATTCCCAATTCTACAGGGTCCCAATTCTACGGATACCCAATTCTACAGATTCCCAATTCTACAGGTAATAAGTAAGTAGTAAATTTAAAGCTACCAATAGAATCCTTATGCTTTTATAGAAACAAAATTGTATGACAACTATGGTCCTAAACGCAGTATTTCACGACTGAAACACCAATTTACTTGATTTTCAATACAACGATTAGTACAAATATTACACTGTGACGTCACGATTCAATGTTAATCAGTATGGAACGTTTTCGGCTGCCGCCAGCGAGGTCCGTCTTTAACTCAATTTTTCGGCTATTTATGTTTTTTAATTGTAGTTGCTCCCATACAAACATTTGTTCCTCTCCAAAAACTGGTTCGAATGGCATCGTAAAAAAATTTTAGGACACAAGCCAATTCTCGGCGCATTGCAAACAATTAGTCGGTCTATATCCGGTGTCATTCAACGGCTCGACTGTGTTCCGCAAAGCGTCAGCCATTTTGACATAATAGGTTTTAGTTAAACCTTTATTTAGCACGTTGTCGTTTTCGTCATAGCTCTGTTGATTGTTCTCGAAGAGATAAACTTAACATTGATCCGAGCGCAACGATCAAAACTTCAAGCTATTTGGCCTTCGAGTTTGGCCGTAAGATGGACGTAAAACTTTGAAGGATACGTTATAAGACATAACAAGGAAAACTCTTAAAACATCAAGGGGGTGAAATGGGGGTCCCAAGTTTGTATGGGGAAACAAGATTAGATCGACTAGGTATAGTATTCGAAACTTCACAGGATTATTTATACACACAATTTTTCAGCAATGTTTTATCACGTAAAATTATCGCCCGTAAACCGAATTTACAGACAACCATTCTTGAAGAAAAGGACGTACGTGCCGTAAGATTTCTGTGACGACCTTTTTAATGGGCACGGAACCCTTCGTTTTGCGTGGTCCGACACGCACTTGGCCGGTTTTTTTACGTTAACTTAGAAGTTTGATTTTTTCACTGCTTCAAGGGACTGTAGACTTGAGTATATTATTTTTAATTGCGACTCGATACCTCCACGCGTTCCCGGGTCTTGACAGACATATAGACAGACTGACGGACAACAAAGTGATGCTATAAGGGTTCCATTTTTTTTCTTTTGAAGTACGGAACCCTAAAAAAATAGGTGAATTAGACAACTTGATAAGTAGTTCTAGAGATTAACCCCTAAAAACAAACTTACAAAGCTACAAGCACGTTACAGACTTTGTATCTTTAAAGTATTATTATAGACTCCGATTCGCTTCTTAAATTGATCTTAGTTGTTATTTTATTTTCACAACGACAGAAAATGCTAAAACTAAAACACGTTCGATGGGGCTACATTGGAGCGTTATACAATAATAAGTTTTTCACCACACTTGCTCGTAAATGGTGTTATTCCATGCCTGTATACAGAAGGATAATGGCCTAATTGATCCCGCGGGAGTTATGGCGATTTTGTAGTCCCTAGGGATTAATCAGCTTGTGTGTGATCTGATTGGTTTAACTAAATCTGATCTGTTCTGTGATTGGTTGAAAAAAAAACTAGTCGGCCACGCGCCGCAAGAATACTGCTATGTGATTGGTTGAAATATTGAACCTGCGCGCTCCACTAGCGCTGATCTGAAAGTGAAGTTGACAATTTCGTAAATTTTTGATTGGTGCGGCTGCATGAAAATTAGATGTTTCGGTCTTTTATAGTTTATTTCCTTGCAAATGTGATGAAAAACATTGTGTATAACATGGGCTTAAGACTCCCTTCTTCCCTCCGCCTTCGGCTTCGGGCTTCTGATATACTCTTGTTTGCAATATTCCACTTACGCCCCTCGATAAATAATGTACTATTAAACGAGATTCTTTTATTGAAAGAAACCACTCACTCCCAAGAGCAGTAAAAATTCGGCTGCATTCTGCCGATGCCAGTAAATTTATGGCCGAAACTGATAGTGATTTATGTGAACAAACAATGCGGAAAATATGAGAGAATGGAAAAACTGCGCAGAGAACGTTCAGTTCACTTTATTTATGTGTGTAATAAAATAATAATATATTAAAAGAAAACTTTAGTGGACAATACTTAGCGCATACATAACTGGAGTAGTCTTTTTAACTTACCCCTCTGCAAAAAACCTTGCACAATGTGCAAAAAATCATACAAAGACGAAATCGCCTCGCAAGAGAGCACTGATCATAAAAATGCCCGCATGTTGCTGTAAGCACGTGATATTATAAACCTTCAACCACTTCAAGCTTTTAATATATAATTTCAATATCCTATTAAGATGCTCCCCCCCCCCGCCCCCGCAAAATTCGGCAGACATTTTTGTACGCAAACACGACATAAGGCTACTCCAGTTATGTATGCTCTAAGGGACAATAATATATAGCGTGGAAGTCGACGAGGGACTTTTGCGGAAATGCGAGATATTTTAGCCTTAGCACTATATTTCCCCCATGCAAACTATGTAAATATGTGCAGGCGTTTTCAACTTATAGCCTTTTAAACATTCACGAAAACACTACTAATGCCAACCCTAAACAGGTGACTGGGTCAATGAACTTACAAGTAAATAATATAATATTTTATCATTTATATACGATTTATTTGACATTTATACGTCAATCATACATCAGTGCGATTACGTCAACGCTCGGTAATAAGCTTAACCTCTTCAGCGCCATAAAACTAACGAAGTGACGTGCTCTATACGCCAAGGAGATGCAATATGGTCATCACCACAGTGAAAAAGTAGTAAATTGGTTTTTTTTTTTACTTAATTCATGATGCAACACTTACTGTGTGAATGTCATGCCCTTGCCAGACAAAGAATGAATCACTTTCGTAACGGCTACACGCAACCAAAGGAATTCAAGGTGCTCTTGCTGAGCTGCATCATCCGCTTGGTGGAAATGATGCAGCGAGCTTGGGAGTAGCTATAAAATGAAGGGCAAATGCAAAAAAGATCCCACTGGGTCGAAGTGTATCCGAAAGGGCCCTCAACTAGATAAGATAAGATAATTCATGATTCTAACCATTCTATATCTACTGTATATCACTTAAACGATTCAATATTTCCGGAAACGTCCCTCATCGACTTCCACCCTATATATCGAACTAGCCGCATCATCGTATTTACGCTCAATAATGCTTGTCAGAATATGACAACTTAGAACAAAACTAGATTCAATCACGCGGTGACACTGTTGGTCGAAATGTATGACATACATTTTGACTAACCAGTAAGTTTTTTGCAAAACAAACCAGACTGCTATCGAAATTATGCTTTCAAAAACACCGGTCAAATGCGAGTTCAACTCGCGTGCTGAGGGTTCCGTAAGTAATACACAAAAATATTGAGATTTTTCCCGTTACTTTGAATACTCAAACTTCTTATAGGTTTTCCTGTAATCTTTAGGCATTTAGAAGTGCTAACCCAATCAGCGCCAATCACGAAAAAAAAACCGGACAAGTGCGAGTTCAACTCGCGTGGTATCGGAACCCTAAAAAGAACTTATGTTATTATTTAGGGTTCTGTACCTCAAAAGGAAAAAACAGAATCCTTATAGATCCACTCGTGTGTCTGTCTGTCCGTCTGTCACAGCCGATTTGCTCCGAAACTACTAGACCGATTCAGTTGAATGTACACACATTATGTTAATTGGTGACCCAAAGATGGACGCGTAAAGTAAATTAATGAATTCTGACCAAGGTGGCCACGTTTAGGGGGTAAACTGGAAAATCAAAAAGAAAAGTTTCGCGAATTGTATTGTGTGACATATCAAATGAAAGGGGTTGTTGTAAGCATCTTAGTTTTTTTTAATATAATTTTATATATATAATTTAGAAAAACAGTCGTAAATTGACCAACCCCCCCCTTATCTCCGAAACTAAGAGGTTTAAAATTCTGAATAAAATATAGAAAGTAGTTCCTTGCCTAAAGATTACAGGAAAACCTATAAGAAGTTTGAGTATTCAGAAACACTTATGAAATTTAGATTATATGCGGAACCCTCACCACGCGAGTTGAACTCGCACTTGTCCGGTTTTTTTTTCGTGATTGGCGCTGATTGGGTTAACACTTCACTTGACTGTTCCTTAAGCATTGAAGTCCAAACAAGTTACTAGCGAACGATGAATACGTAAACAAGTTTCTCGGGGAAAACTCCCGTGAACGCGCTATTTTGCAGACACAATCATGTAAATGATTTTATCTACTCCTACAAACTGCCATTCAAATTTTATTATAAAACTTCAATTACATACAATTCTCGGAATGAAATGATATGTTTTTTTAAATTTATTTAATACTAGCTTCTGCCCGCGATTTCGTCCGCGTGGAACTCGTTTATATCGTAGTCTTATACAAACTTTCGCCCCCCATTTCGCCCCCTTAGGGGATGATGCCCGGGATAAAAAGTAATCTATACGTTAATTCAGGCTATACACTATATGTATACCACAATTCATCTTAATCCGTTTAGCCGTTTTTGCGTGATTGAGTAACAAACATCCAAACTTTCGCATTTATAATATTAGTACGATATTTTTTAAATAAATAGTTACAGGTTTTGAGGTATCGGAACCCTAAAAATGAGCTAAAAGACTAACATAAAAACTGAAAGGTATATGCTCGCCCTTCGCAGCGCCAAGCAGGGCGTCCAAAGTGCTCTACTTGGCCCTTAGAAAAACATTAATTTATAATAGCGTTTTTTTTGTTTATTTCATTCTAAAACATTATTCTAAGATGCTTTATTCAAGAATCCAACAAACTTTCCACCCGGAAGTAATTATATAGATTGAAATTAAACATTCATTGTCTTTTTTATTTTATTTATATTGAATATTTTAAAGCAAATGTAAATGAACCTAAATAAAGATAAAAAAATATTAATATTTATCCGGACTTTTTACGAGCTAATTAAATATTGATTTTTTTGATGTCTGATTTTTTGTTGGATGTTGCCTCTAGGTAACAATTTAATTGATAATATATCCGTTACATTAAAAAAATTAGCTATTATAAATTATTTCCAAATATGTCATTTTTTCCATACAAGTTGTCAGTTCATTGCCTGGACTACCTGCCAATAGCCACCTCCACCCAGTAATTTGTGAGCGGACAGTCGAGGCGCTCGACTAACGCCCCTAGCGGGTCGTTGTCGCTGCCGCGCACCCGCCTAAGCAGTGACCCCACTCTTTTTCGCCTCATCATCATCATCATATCAGCCGAAAGACGTCCACTGCTGGACATAGGCCTCCCCCAGAGAGTGCCAAATTGACCGGTCCTGCGCCACCCGCATCCAGCGGACTCCCGCGACCTTTAATTTTTTTCGCCTAATGGCAAAAAAGTCATCCGTTCGCGCCTCTCGCTATACGGCAAGGATAATATTTTTTCACCTCAGCGGCTCGAACATGGCGGTTTTGCTGCTTGAAACCAGTGAGGAAAATGCAATTTTGCTGCGAGCGTGAAGAAAACTAACTTTTTAATTTTTCATAAAAGCGAAAAAGTTGGGAAATTGTATAAAATTCTACAATAAAATTCCAAAACACATTACCGAACTTACTGACTCTAAATTCAAATCTGTCGTAAAACGGACACTCATTTCAAAAGCATATTATAAGATAAACGACTACATCATGGATAGGGATATTTGGCAGCGATAAAATTCTGCACTAGAAACCTGTCGTAAAATAAATAGGCTTTCTACTGTAGCAATGTAATTTTAAAATTTTATAATACTCTGATACTGATATGATATATTGTATACTGTTTTGAAAAAATGACACCTCGCCGAGTTTATTACGCCGGTTCTTCTCGAGGCAGAGGTTTACTTTCCGAACCGGTGGTAGTTTATCGACATTCATAGGTGCATGTAATATGCCTAAATTGAAGAATAAATCACTTTGACTTTGACTTTGACTTTGACATATCTTAGGTTAGTCGCAGGGCATCTTTTCATACTGCGGGGTGTAATACAAACTTGGAACATTTAAACTTCGTTATCTCTGTCACTTTCACTCCGTTACAAAAAAAGAGAGAGATGAAATATGTCGATTCGTCATTCGACTTCGAAACCTTCGTAGTAGGCCCCCAAAAAGCGGGAACGAAAAACTCGTTCCGAAACAAAATAAAATTCGACTCGTGTTAAACTCGTGTAAAAATTTGAAACCTATATTAAATCTAATATTATTTTAGTCATATTAGTATTACATTATTCTTAAAATACAATGAAGAAATGCGATATTTATCGCGAACATTTAATATTATAAGTCTTTACTTTTTTTATATGGTGAATGAATATAAATTTATGTACAGTTTCAGAAGGCACTTTATATTCTTTAAAAAGTTAGCGCGATTGAACTTTATTACGTTTTCTTGGAGATAAAACATAACTTAAACAAACACAAAAAACTGTACTAAATAGGAGTGAATCAACTGACGAAGCCGATGTTTTAACTCCTCAAGAGTTGAGAGATACCGTCAAAGAGGGCTGAACTGTGTTTTCTAAGTATCAGCAAAATGCATAAACAAACGGAAACGGACTTAGTTTTTTCTTAATGTCATGTAAAGTTAATGTTATGGGAGAGAGTAATTGTAGTTAATGTTTGTTATTTCATATTATTTGTTGTTTGTTTTTAGGGTTCCGTACCTCGAAAGAAAAAACGGAACCCTTATAGGATCACTTTGTTGTCCGTCCGTCTGTCAAGACTCTTTTTCTCAGGAATGCGTGGAGGTATCAAGCTAAAATGTATATCAAATACTCAGGTCTACTGTCCCTTGGAAGTAACTGTGAAAAAATCAAACTTCTAAGCCAACGCAATCAAAAGATACAGCCGTTTATGCCGCAAATTTCCGCAAATTTTCGAAACTCGCAAGGGAATCAGAACCTACAGGGTCCTTCCCGTGAATTCAGAATCTTGAAATTTAATAATTTATATACCTACAGGTTTATACGGAACCCTCGGTGCGCGAGTCCGACTCGCACTTGGCCGGTTTTTTTACATAAAAATCATGTATGTGGCGTTTTATTCCTTTGCGTTATATGTTCTCGCCGCTGAGGTGAAAAGTTGTATGTATCTCACGAGAGCAAAGATATTTGCATCTCGTGTCTTTGAGTCCCTCGCTACGCTCAAGATTCTAATTTTGAATCACTCGCTACGCTCGTGATTCAACTATAGAATCTTTCGCTTGCTCGGGACTCAACATCAACACTCGCAGCAAAAATCTACTTTGCTCTCTTGTTGAACAAATAACTATTAGTAAAACATACAAGCTGATACAGTTTGGGAACTTTACATTCTTTATACTTCTATGTGGACAGTGTGAGGTGAACGAGAAAACCCCCGCCTTACGAAAGACCGTATCTTAGCCATAATAACACTACTATTTGCTCTGCAGGAGCCGTAGCATGGTTGGCCTTGTCACGCGATAGGTGATAGGATAGAGCGTGCGTCACTGGCTGACACCGTTCGATAGAACGAGACGACGCTCTTATCTTGTCACTTGTCGCGTGATAAGGCCAACCGTGCTACGGCTCCTGGCGACTAATGTTGTTATCTTAGTGGTTACACTGCCTTGCCTGTACATCCTAGACGTAGCAAAACGGGTACGGAAAAACATAGGTCAGGTAGCATATATAACAACAGAAATGCCAAAGTATCATTATAGACAGCGCGACGGGCGAAGTCGAGGAAGTGCCTTCACTGGATCGGCCCTAAGATTTATAGCAAAATCCCAGACGACATAAAAACCGCTGAAAGTGCCTGAAAGCAACAGTTCGTTTTCATCGAAACTCAAAACCTACTTAGTCTCCGCTGCCTTCTACTCGCTGAACGATTTCTTGTCTCTCGAGAGCACTAAGTGACAAACCAGTCATAAAGTCAAAGTCAAAGTCAAAGTCAAAGTGATTCATTCTTCAATTTAGGCATATTACATGCACCTATGAATGTCGATAAACTACCACCGGTTCGGAAAGTAAACCTCTGCCTCGAGAAGAACCGGCGTAATAAAACAATAACCAATAGGGGTCAGTTATAATAATAATAATAATTAATAATTAAGCCTTTTATTTCCAATAGATAAATAACATTAAGATATTACATTTGATTAGTATTCAATATATCAAATAAATCTAATTCATACGTTGCAATTAAGTTCATAATTTATAAATAGTATACTTATTTGCATTTATAATAATTTATCATTCATTAATAATTTATAATAACATTAGCATTTATAATTAATCAGATTTACAATATTTTAATAATTAGAATTCTTTTATATTTTATTCCTACGTCTATTGGGCCGTCCATTTTTGGACATAGGCCTCCTCCCAGGGGTCAGTTATAAAATAATTAATTTAAATGTACCTGTATTTACCTATAATATGACGTGTAAAATGTATATTTTAATATAAAAAAAATTTAAAGAAATGAATTGAATTGAATCGGTTAAGAAATGCGGCCTGTAGAGAAGAACAGCCGGACAGCATGACAGACACCGGCGGACACCGGACACACACACGATTATCGGCCCAAGCTGACGAAGCATACAACTTGGTTCACTTCGCTCGCTCGTTCGGTAAACACTTTTTTTTACTCTTATACTTTTTTCCCGATTTTAACATTCACCCACAATCCTCGCCGCCCACAAGTACAAAGGCAAACTTATACCTTTGAAGGATCTCTTCCATTTATCGTGATGTGGTGGCATCATATTTTGTAACAGTTAGTACACTGGTTTCAGTGGTCGTGTTGTGCCGCGAACTCCATTAGCGTATATTCATTAGGTCGAGGCCGCTCTATTAGATATTGTTATCCCGCGGTTTGCTCTGCCAAAGACAGAACGCAATCGCTTCTCGTTCAAACAAAGGCCGTCGTTTTGAAATCAGTATTTGCTGCAGTAAATTTGAAATTATTGGACACTAGTAAACGGTCTTTTTACCCGACTGCGCGACGCAAAGGAGGGTAATATGTTTATCAGCCTATATATGTATGTATGTATGTATGTATGTATGTATGTATGTATGTTTGTTCCTATGTGGCACTCCAGAGACCAAACGCGTGAACCGATTTTGATAATTCTTACGTCAATCGAACCGTCTCACTCTTGCGAGTGTCATAAAGACATGACAGTAATCAAAATTCAATATGGCGACAACCAGACACCAAAATTGAAAAAAAAAAAAAGTTAACGAAATATGTCGAGTGGGGTATCACTGAATAGGTATTTAAAAATCAGTTATAGGTTTCTTTTACAGTTTTTCATTTTTGTGAAAGTTGTCATAGTTCTAAACACATTAACTTAGATGTACTAAATAACACGCATATCCATATTACATTACCCCTCAGCAACATAAGGTACATTCAAATTAAATTTTCATCACACTTGCTCGTCAATGGCGTTATTACTTGCGAGCACATACAGAGCAGTTATAGCTGTTTTACCTCCTGTTAAGTTTAGTTTTAAAATATAGAACCCTCTGATTGGCTTAAGCAAATCTGGTTGCTCTGTGATTGGTTGAAATATTGAAGCTGCGCGCTCCACTAGCACTGATCTGGAAGTGAAGTTGTAAATTTTTGATTGGTACGGCTGCATGAAACTTGGATTTTCTGTCTTTTGTAGTTATTTATTTCCTCGCAAATGTGATGAAAAACATTGTGTATAACACGGGCGTAAGAACATTGCACTTTCACCCCTTGTTAAACAATGTACTATTGATGTCGTGAAAATCCTGACGGATTTCGATTCACCCCAGCGTGTCGCTTAACTCCGTTTCACGGATATGGAGATATCGTGTAGCTTCATCGTGTTTTCTCTAAATTAAATGAATAAAAGCTATTTCTACAAATGCTAATTTTAGTCCTACTTGTTATGAACAAAATGCTGCACTTTATGATGAAAGCAAGCCGCTTGACACAGTGGTAGTAGGGACCAAACTGAGTGATTTGACCCGCAGCAGCGCGAGTTTCACCCCTTAGGAAAAGAGATGGCGCCACTTCTTAAAAAATATTTAAAAAAATTCTACAAGCTAAACTAAGAGACCAATTTTAATGTATAATACCTCAAATGAAAGTTCATTTTACATTTTAGTTATAAAAAAATATAGAAAAAATATATTCAGAAATCTTTTGGCAAAAAACAGCATGTTAAGTTTTTTTCCTAATTTCATTGGTAGTTTTTACTTGATTTCTTAAAAAAAATGTATGCAACATGAATGGTTTATTGCACATATATATTACTAACTAAATAACAAGTATTATAAAAAAACTCGACATCAATATATTTCATACTTCATGAAATATTGAAGTTTAAACGTGAGCACCATTTCTTTAAAACATATTTTAAAAAAATATGCGAGCTAAACAAATGGACTAATTTTAATGTATAATATCTCAAATGAAAGAGCATTATATAAATTGCTTATAAAAATAAAATATACCAAAATATAGCGGCCAAAAAAGGCATAATAAGATTTTTTTTTACTTTTTTGGTAGTTTTTACTTGATTACATTTTAAAAATACATGCAACATGTATGTTTTAATGCATATGTATTTTACTGGGTTAATAAAAAGTAGTAAAAAAAGGAGATTTAAATATCTTTCATAGTTCACGAAATATTTAAGTTTAAATGTGCGCGCTCTTCTTACAAATAAATTTAAAGGAATCTTTAAGCGCAACGAGCGATCTGATTTTAATGTTAAATGTGTCATATGAAAAGACATCACGTTATTTATTTTAATAAATAAAAAATAAATAATAAAAACTGAATAAAGAGTTTTTTCTGGTGCTGAATTACAAAAAAAACATAATTACTTTAAAATTTGTCAATATTTTTATTTAAAGTGACTACATTTCTAGACAATAAATAAGAACTATATAATCCCCAGCATAGTTGATTCCTAGATATATTATATGTTGCTCAGTAGCTGACGAATTTATGTAAAAAAATAGCTTTAAATCTGAAAAGTTATATTAACTTAGATAATTATGTAGCTTTTTGAAATAAAAGACTATTTATTACATACATGTCTATCAAATATTTTTATTAAAATTTAAATTTCCTCTTCGCGTTCACCGGTAGATGTAGAAATGAAAAGGAAAAGTCGTTTTGAAGTAGTCGTACCATTCCAATACTACATCACTGATCTTTTATACATGAACCTGTTGTTGTAGCTTACTGTTGAATTATTTTTGTGCCTAGTTGAATACCATTAGACCTAAGTTTTTGTGCCAGCCAGCGGAAACAGTGGGCAGCATACAAAATAACTGATTTGTTCAGCCACCTTTGCAGGATTTACAGTGGGTAGTGCATGGTAAGCTGACGCGACGTCACCTACAACGCATAGTATCACAGCCAGATTTGCAGCCACAATGGTTCAGGAGGCTTAATTGCGACTAAATCACCGTAACTGCCGACCATTGTTGAATCCAAATCTCTTGTTCCTTAGTCCATCCCCAGGAAGATGGACATTGAATGGAAACTTCTGTATTCAGAGCGTTTTCCCATCCGTAGCTGGCTTGTTAAGCTGTACCCAGTGCATGATTATAGAGAGCAGCTGATGTAGGTGGCAGGCTTCTCAAGAGCTTGTTTTTTGAAGCAAACAAGTCTTTGCGAAAAACAGCTGACTGAGTGGGGCCACGTATGAAGAAACGCTCTGAATTGAGAAGTTTCCATACCATGTTCATTTTCTTGGGGATGGACCAAGACACAAGAGAGTTGGATGCCACAATGGTCGGCAGTTACGGTGATTTGGTCTCAACTACTGCGATATAATGCGTTGTGGTTGTCGTCACGTCAGCTTACCGCCTATTGTAAATCCTGCAAAGGTGACTGTAAGGGTACTTCAAAACGCCTTTTCCTTTTTAGTACTAAGTACATCTATCTGTGAACCCGAATAGTAAATTTAAGTTTTAATAAAGATATTTGATAAAGATTTAAATAAATAGTCTTTCATTTCAAAACGCAACATGCATGACACATTTAAGTTATTTAATATATATTTTATTTTTAACGTGAGTATCATTTCAGATTTAAAGCTAAAAGGTTGACATAAATCCGCTAACTACTAAGCAACATATATCCAGAACCAACTATGCCAATGCCAATGCAGTTTTATGTTTTGTCTACAACACAACCTTTAAATGGAAAATGGCAAAGTTACTTTACTGTTTTTAAAGTATTCATATTTTTTTCGTAATTCAGCACCAGGAAAAAGCTTTTTGTTTCGGATTTTTCATGTATTTTTTATTTTTTATAATAAATTAAGCATTTTTCTTTCATATAACACATAAAACATTAAAATCAGAGCACTCATTGCGCTTGGAGATTTCATTCATATTTTTTTAAGAAGTAGCGCGCACATTTGAACTTAAATATTTCGTTAACTATACAAGATATTTACGTCTTATTTTTTTTATAATACTTGTTTCTTACCCAGTAATGTACATACGCATTAAAACATACTTGTTGTATATATTTTGTAAAATGATGTCAAGAAAAAACTACCAACCAAGTAAAGAAAAAAACTTAATTTACCAGGTTTTGCCAAAAAAAAGGGATATTTTTTATATAAGTAATATATACAATGCGCTTTAATTTGAGACATAAATCATTGAAATAAATGGATTCGTTTAGCTTGTACAATTTTTTGAAATCTTTTTTAAAGAAATGACTCTCACATTTAAACTTTAATATTTCGTGAACTATGAAATATATTGTTGTCAAGTTTTTTTTATAATACTTGTTATTTACCCAGTAATATAATCATATATAAAAATATACATATTATATAAAAAAAATATACGAAATCAATTAAAAACTACCAATCTAGTACAAAAATAAAACTTAATTTGCCATTTTCTGCCAAAAGCTTTTAATTTATATTTTATTTTTATTTTTTTATTAGGAGTGTATATAATGAGCTTTCATTTGAGATATTAAACACTGAAATTAGTCCATTCGTTTAGCTTGTACAATTTTTTGAAATATTTATTAAAGAAGTGGCGCCATCTCTGTTCCTAAGGGGTGAAACTTCCGCTGCTGCGGGTCAAATCACTCAGTTTGGTCCCTACTATCACTGTGCAAAGCGGCTTGCTTTCATCACAAAGTGCAGCATTCGGCCAAAAAATCGCCATAACAAGTAGGACTATTTGTAGAACTAACTGAGATCACACAATAAATCCAACATTATTTGCTTTATATACGGGGTTCATTCCTAAAAGCGCTTTGGAAGGTGAATCTTTATTTATTTATTTATTAAACTTTATTGCACAAATATACAAATTAAAGTACAATTGGCGGACTTAATGCCATCAGGCATTCTCTACCAGTCAACCATTGGGCTAAACAGAAACTTTAATGGTGCAGGATCCTAATTACTGAGACTCGAATGGAAACACACATCAATTAATTACATGAATATACATACTTATATAATGAATACAATATAAACTTACTTATACATACTTAAATACATACAATTGTATATACCGTGCAAAGATATCACGAGGATAATCAATCTTAAATAGTAGAGAAGAGATGTTTACGCAACTTGCGTCTAAAGGACAATTTGCTCTGAGCTTGCCAGACGGTAAGAGGGAGATCATTCCACAGACGAATAGCCTGAACAGCGAAGGAATTTGAGAGGAAACCAGTACGGTGAGATAGGACAGAGAGTTTAAGACTCCTGGATGTACGAAGCTCGCAACCAGGACGGGGTGTAACAAATTGAAATTTAGATTTAAAATATTCCGATGCAGCTAACATTGTGTCTTTGACACCCTTTGGGCCCATGTCTACAGATTCCCAATTCTACAGATTCTCATGTCTACAGATTCCCAATTCTACAGTTTCTCATGTCTACAGATTCTTATGTCTACAGATTCCCAATTCTACAGATTTTCATGTCTACAGATTCCCAATTCTACAGATTCTCATCTGTAGAATTGGGAATCTGTAGAATTGGGAATCCGTAGAATTGGGAATCCGTAGGATTGGGAATCCGTAGAATTGGGAATCCGTAGAATTGGGAATCTGTAGGGTTGGAAATCTGTAGAATTGGAAATCTGTAATAGAAATCTGTAGAATTGGGAACAAACCTTTGACACCCGTTTAGCTGCTCTGCCCGCGATGTAGGTACTTTCTAGCCTGCCCAACAATGTAATATTACTACAGGCCCAAATACAGGTAATATTATGTGTCGTGTGTGTTCACAATAACCAGACGCAAGTCTCTGGGGAAATTAATATTTTCTGTGTCACCTTGATTATAATTAAGTACACCTCGATTAGATTTGTTTGCGATACGTTAACGAAGGCTAACCTACTCTTTAAAACAAATAATTGCTTTGTTCTAATTCAAATAAATTTTTGATATTAAATGTGTATATGTGTAATATTGGTTATAGTTTCCTTGATTTTTACACAATAAATTGCAACTTTTGAGCCCTTTGCAGCACAAGAGGGTAGACTGACAATAATTATACGATAACACCTTAATTATAAAATTAATTAATTAATTGACGACCGCTTTAGCCTAGTTGGTAGTGACCCTGCCTACAAAGCAAGAGGTCCCGGGTTCGAATCCCGGTACGGGCATTTATTTGTGTGATGAGCACGAATATTTGTTCCCGAGTCATGGATGTTTTCTATGTATTTATCTATATAAGTATGTTTATCTTCGTCTGGTACCCATATAGTACAAGCTTTGCTTAGTTTGGGACTAGGTCGATTTGTGTAAGATTGTCCGCAAATATTTATTTTATTTATTTATATTTATTTATAAATGTACATGACTTTACAATCAATAAATGAAATGAAATGAAATAATATAACTAACGTAACTTGAAACAAACTTTTTTGCAAGTTATCCAAACCTTTAATTGACAAAAATCCATATAATTATCGAACCAGTTCACAAAATGCGACCTGTAGGGGAGAACAGCCGGACACCCGGACAGAAATAAGTTTTCTTTTTGCCCAAGCTGTAACGGAATACTTCGTTCGCTTCGCTCGCTCGTCCAATTATGCAAAGTAGGTACATTTTTTTAAAACAAATTAGTAGTTGGACCTCCCACAATTAAGAACTCGAAGAAGGGACATAATCCTTTCCTATTAAACTAGCAATATCTGTATATAAATATATATTCCTATATATACTATTTGCAATCACGTTCTCGAAAACGACGCTAACGATTTCGATGAAATTTGGAATATATAGGGGTTTACGGGGTCGAATTATCGATCTAGCTGGGTCTCATGTCATGAGCAGAGCTCGGCCGCCCAGGGGCCCTTGTTTAAATTCCGATGAAGCCGTCTAGCCAGGGCAATCGTGCGGGGTGTGAGGGGCGAGGGGCGGGCAGCGCGATCCCGAGCTGCATACGTCGCCATTGTTAGTAGCTCGGGACATGACTCACAGGGCTAACGCGTGTCTTGTTTTAAATGTTTTGATTTGTACACAATTAAAATGGTGCATACGACATGTAGTCCAGGCAATGAATGAACTGACAACTTGTATGGAAAAAATGACAAATTTGGAAATAATTTATAATAGCAATTTTTTTTAATGTAACGGATATATTATCAATCAAATAGTTACCTGGAGGCAAAATCCAACAAAAAATCAGACATCAAAATATATTTTTTTAATTAGCTCCTAAAGTCCGGATAATTATTAATATATTTTTTTATCTTTATTTAGGTTCATTTACATTTGCTTTAAAATATTCAATATAAATAAAATAAAAAAGACAATGAATGTTTAATTTAAATCTATATAATTACTTCCGGATGGAAAGTTTGTTGGATTCTTGAATAAAGCATCTTAGAATAACGTTTTAGAATGAAATAAACAAAAAAACGCTATTATAAATTAATGATTTTCGAAACCGTATTTTGCTTGGAGTAATGTAGCGTGCGAGAATGCAAGTCGTCATCTCGCATAAATAAAGAACTGCAATTTCATCAATTTCCACACTCAGTAGAAAGGTGAATAATATAATTTTATTTTGTAGTGCTTAATTTATAACATATTTATCATGTCATGCCAACGTAAACAAAATGGCGGATGTAAAAGCGTGATGCCTGCCGGGAAAAATTGAAACACCGCAAAAATATCCGACAAAAATTTCGCATTTTTTTATTTCTGTGTAAATTTATTTATATTATTGTTAACAAGCTGTTATCTTATTCCAAAAAAAATACAAGACTGTCATGCAAAAAAAAAACCGGACGAGTGCGAGTTCAACTCGCGTGGTGAGGGTTCCGTATATAATCTAAATTTCATAAGTGTTTTTGAATACTCAAACTTCATTTTTTCCTGTAATCTGTAATCTTTAGGCAAGGAACTATTTTCCATATTTTTTTCAGAATTTTAATCCTAGTAGTTTCGGAGATAAGAGGGGGGGGGGGGTGATCATTTTCATATTTTTTCCTAAATTACCTCAAATCTGTTTTTGCTAAAATTATAAAAAAAATATATCTGACATGCTTACAACAACCCCTTTTATTTGATATCTCACACAATACAGTTTGCGAAACTTTTTTTTTAAATTTTCCAGTTCACCCCCCAAAAGTAAATTAATGAATTTTGAACAAGGGGGGCATTGTTCAAAATTCATTAATTTACTTTACGCGTCCATCTTTGGGTCACCAATTTAAATATGTGTACCAAATTTCAACTCACTCGGTCCAGTAGTTTCGGAGCAAATCGGCTGTGACAGACGGACAGACAGACAACCGAGTGATCCTATAAGGGTTCCGTTTTTTTCCTTTTGAGGTATGGAACCCTAAAAATAAACAGCGTCACTCGGGACGATGTAAAAATTGTAACCCCATGTGTCCAAACTGTTGAGGCATTTAGAGGTTATGGCGGGCGGAACAAAGAAACGTACATACATACATACATGCGTACAAACATCCGTTGTCTAGTACCCATAGTACAGGCTTTGCCTAGTTTGGGACTAGATCAATTGGTGTGTATTGTCCCACAATATTTTTTTATTTTATTCATTTTATTTATTTATACATGAAACCTAAAACATTACCATCCTTTTTTGGGCAGTTGTGTAAAGTCTGTGACAACCCTAGGTAACGGCATTTAAGCAAACATCAAAGGCGTCGGTCCACTGTTACTCTTTACTAAGACTTCGCTGTCCGTCCGTCCGTCTGTCACCAGGCTGTATCTCGTGAAACGTTATAGTTAGACAGTTGAAGTTTTCACAGATGATGTATTTCTGTTGTCGCTATAAAAAAAATACTAAATAAAAAACAGAATAAAATAAATATTTAAGGGGGCTCCCCATACAACAAACGTAATTTTTTTGTACGGAACCCTTCGTGCGCGAATGCGACTCGCACTTGGCCGGTTTGTTTTTAAAGACCAGGCGGCACATAAAACAAGTCGTTACCGCTCTTGTGCGAAAAAGCTATTAACGCTCCCATTCACTGGCGAGCCCGGGAGTGCTCGCGGGCTGAAAGCAATGGTTTAAAAATGAAGGTTACCGCACTCGGCCGGTAAAGCTGGGATGGGGTGCGATGTGGGTCTGCATTAGAGACTTTTTATTCCAATTGCGTACCTAAAACTCAAAGTAACAAATGTAAACATTATTCATTTCTCAATTCTATTAAGGTGTCATTATTTTTCCCCAATTTATATTTGCAAGTTTGTATGTCTTATATAAATAGGCTAGAAAGTAAGCAATAGATGAACGAGTTAGTTAGAGTCGATCTATTGCAGTTTCGGCCGAGACATTACATTAGTTATTTACGATACAAGTGCAGAAAATAGGAACTCCCTTCGGTCGTGTTTTAATTTATCGCCACTCGTTGCGAATTACCTATTCGCAAGTGTATCGTACAACGTTTTACAGTACATATGGCTCTTTAAAGTTTCAACATATGCACGGAAAGTGCTCATTTCCGCACTCGTGCGGAAAAGTAACACCATGTGTACTGTAAAGTACTTTTCACGCCTACTGCGAGGCGAATTGCAAATAATTATAAATATAAATCACTACAACTTAGAAAAGTTAATAAAACCCCCGATTTTTTCATCTCAAAAACGGCTAAACCGATTTTGATGAAACGTAGCTAAGAACACTTGGGTTAAAATTGTCTATGACACAAAAGAAACCTCATACCTACAAATCGGTCCATCCGTTTGGGAGCTACGATACCACAGATACACAGACACGTTAAACTTATAACCTCTCTTTGCGTCGGGGGTTAAAAATACAACCTAATTGAGAATCTCCTCCTCTTTTTGGAGTCAAAAAATCCATAGGCTCAGTTTCCGAACGAGTTATGAAAGTGTTCAGTCTCAATTACTGATAATGGTTCAATTCCGCGCACTTCCCCTTAAGGCTGGTATCCACTTTGAGAAGTAGCAAGCTATGTTTCATTAAAATCGGTTCAGCCGTTTTTGAGATATTGAACTTTGAAATGAAAAAATCGGGGGTTTTTCAACTTTTTTAGGGTTCCGTACCTCAAAAGGAAAAAACGGAACCCTTATAGGATCACTCGTGCGTCTGTCTGTCCGTCTGTCACAGCCGATTTGCTCCGAAACTACTGGACCGATTGAGTTGAAATTTGGTTCACACATGTAAATTGGTGACCCAAAGATGAACTCGTAAAGTAAATTAATGAATTCTGAACAAGGGGGCCACTTTTGGGGGGTACCTAAACTGAAAAAAAAAAAAAAGTTTCGCAAACTGTATTGTGTGACATATTAAATGAGAGAGATTTTCCAATATATAAGGCACGTGTGTAGTAATTTTGGCATTTTCTATTATAATTCGTATATTTACACCCGGAAATCACAAATTTGGTGAAGTGGAACCGATGATTGAGACCACAGATGACCTATAGAACTCCTATGTACTTAAAACTATACAAGTACGACACAGATTCTGACATGATTCCGTTGAAATAGCAACTAATGAAGTGCCAAAGGTGGTTCTGAGATCCTTGACAAGTCGACGGATATCGAGCCATATACAGCGCTTTGGGTTTTTTCTGTAACAATCAACGCACTTGCTCTCAAAATCTCTATGGTAAAGTGGAAAAGAAATGTGGAAATGTTCATGTTGGCTTGGCGCAGTACTTAATTGAGGTTGGTTAATTTTTTTTTCACGCCACTGCTCGGAAATGTGGCAAAAGATGGTCAGAATTCAGGCTTCAAAGCTGGGGTTAGTTGGACGTCGCACGAACAGGCCATCTATGACTTCAAACTGTCCAACAATGTTATTGTTGGACAGTTTGAACAGCGATCGACCAATCACAGGGCACCGCGCGGTCGCGCCGGCGTGCCGCTCCTCCACCTCCGCGCCGGGCGCGAGGCAAGCGAGCCTGTTTAGTATTATGATCTTCAATTAGATACTTAATTTTGATTTAAAATTATAATTATTTGCAATTTCCTCACAGTATGCGTGAAAAGCACTGTGTTAAGCCTCGGCCGAAAGTGCAATAGCTGGACTCGTACTTTCGAGGGCCTCCGCTACATTGCTCTCGAACTAACTCGTCCATCTATTGCTTACTTTCTAGCCTCTTCAACATAAAGAATAAAACTTAAAAAAAACATAGCTTTTAGAAAAAAACGGGAATTTTTCCGGGTTTTTTCAACCGTACTTCTGACACGTTATTACACTGCCGTTCTGCCGAATGCGAATCTGTGCTGTGTCACAAAATGGGCCCAACTCAGCATGATGCTGGCTTAAACACATAAAATGTCTTCAGCAAATTGACGACCGAATAGCCTGTTGGTTAGAGAACCTGACTATGAAGCTTGAGGTCCCGGGTTCGATCCCCGGTCGGGGCAGCTATTTGTATGATGAATACGAATGTTTGTTCTCGAGTCTTGGATGTTTAAAATCTATTTCCCACAGACACACACACACACCACGCACGCGCGCCCTCACACACACACACACACACACACACACACACACACACACACACACACACACACACACACACACACACACACACACACACACACACACGCACACGTTATATTATGTTAGCTTAGTTAACTAATTTTTCTTACTTACTCAATCCTTGTACTTAATTATAATTTATAAACCAACAGGAGAAGGTGAGAGCTTAGGTATACACTGAATTAGAAATCCAAACCTTTGATATAGGCTCTATGCTCTCTCCTCTCCTCTATTATCCTAATTAAAATATCTCACCTACGTTGATATTATATGCTAAATTCTAAGGAAGAGCGGTGTCTCTTGACACAGGCATCTTGTTTGCTTAAAAAGAGGCACCAGCCTAATATTGTAAAATGTTTTTTAGTTACTGAATAAATCATTTATCATATCATATCATATCATATTTAAGTACCGTATGTATTTATCTATATAAGTATGTTTATCCGTTGTCTAGTACCCATAGTACAGGCTTTGCCTAGTTTGGGACTAGATCAATTGGTGTGAGTTGACCCACGAAAAAAAAACGTATGAAAAGTATGCACGTGCTAAAAAGTAAAACAGATCTTAGAAATAAAACATGACTACGAATTTAAGCGCCTAAGCCCAGGCTACCGGACCCCACTCCGGCAAACTGCCGTTTATCGACACTAATAAACTCCTAAACGGGAATAAACATACGCCCGGGACATTGGATTCTGCCCCTATCTGCGCTAAAGCATAGTTTAATAAATAAGTAACACATACAAGGGGGAATGGATGAAAATTTTAGAAATGCCTGATTTTTATTAGGGTTCCGTAGCCAAAATGGCAAAAACGGAACCCTTATAGTTTCGTCATGTCCGTCTGTCCGTCTGTCCGTCTGTCCGTCTGTCCGTATGTCACAGGCATTTTACTCGAAAACTATAAGGTGTATTTGAATAAAATTTTGAGGATAGGTGTATTTTGTTAGCCGCTACATAGTTTTGTAATTAAAATGACAAAAAAAAAAAAATTTAGGGGTGCACTCCATACATAAAACTAAGTCAAGAAAAAATTTTTCATTGTGACCCCCCGTGTCGCACATCAATCGATAGGCCTTTCAAAATAAATATAAGGTTTCTTAGCAATTTTTTTGATTAAGTGAATAGGGTCGGAGATAATCACCCCGAAAGTCACTAAAATTCTGTCCCCCCCCCTCTAATTTTTGAACGGTGTATTTTAAAAATATGGAAAAATTCATGGACATAGGGCTTATTAATTTCAGTCACCAAAAATTGTTTTGAACAAGATCGGTTCAGAGGTTTTCGAGATATTGCTGAAAAACTGCCTTCCTCAAAGAAAAGGACGTAAGTGCCGTAAAATTTCTGTGACGATACGACCTTTTTAATAGGCACGGAACCCTTCGTTTTGCGTGGTCCGACACGCACTTGGCCGGTTTTTTTGGTGATAGGAATAACCTTCCTTAGCACCAGAAAAAAGTTGCAGACTTTTTAGCTGCGTCAATTATTTTTGAAAAATATCGAGGGCTGAGCGGTCAAACCCGATAAATCGCGTAAAAGGTTTTTAGGGTTGGCAAAATGGCAAAAACGGAACCCTTATAGTTTCGTCATGTCCCGTCTGTCCGTCTGTCCGTATGTCACAGGCATTTTACTCGAATACTATAAGGTGTATTTGAATAAAATTTTGAGGATAGGTGTATTTTGTTAGCCGCTACATCACACTAATATCACACTTCACACTAATATTATAAATGTGAAACAGTGTCCATATGGAAATCCATGTGGTCAAAGATACATAATAAAGTAACATTGACGGAAATTGTATTTATACAACTAACGTTAAAAACTTCAATAGTGCGATGCAGAGCTTCACACATTTCCAGGCATATTCTAGCCGTAGTAGGTAATTCTTCCGATTTTTCTATGCGTTTAAACTCTGCCAAACCATATGAGAACGTATAAAAAAGAGTTTGATGGAGTTTAGGTATCGTAGACAGAGTTTGAGAAAAACCGATTTATGAACACATCACCAGCGCCATCTTTTGGTAATCAGTAGAAACATGGATTCTTCGCTAATGTGGTGTAGTGGCGTTGAGGACAAATTAAACAAAAATATGCGAACCGATTTTATTGAAACTTTCCGATATTGTTGTTTATACCTCAGAGTAGGATATAGCGTGCCGTTTTTAGGGTTCCGTAGCCAAAATGGCAAAAACGGAACCCTTATAGTTTCGTCATGTCCGTCTGTCCGTCTGTCCGTCTGTCCGTCTGTCCGTCTGTCCGTATGTCACAGGCATTTTACTCGAAAACTATAAGATGTATTTGAATAAAATTTTGAGGATAGGTGTATTTTGTTAGCCGCTACAAAGTTATGTAATTAAAATTACTAAAAAAAATTTTTTTAGGGGTGTACTCCATACATAAAACTAAAAGTCAAAATTTTTTTTTTCATTGTGAGCCCACGTGTGGCACATGAATCGATAGGCCTTTCAAAATAAATATAAGGTTTCCCAGGATTTTTTTTTGATTAAGTGAATATAGTCAGAGATAATCGCCCCGAAAGTCACTAAAATTCTGTCCCCCCCCTCTAATTTTTGAATGGTGTATTTTAAAAATATGAAAAAATTCATGAACACAGCGCTTATTAAGTTCATTCACCGAAAATTGTTTTGAACAAGATCGGATGAAAGGTTTCCGAGATATTGCTGAAAAACTGCCTTCCTCAAAGAAAAGGACTTAAGTGCCGTAAGATTTCTATGACGATACGACCTTTTTAATAGGCACGGAACCCTTCGTTTTGCGTGGTCCGACACGCACTTGGCCGGTTTTTTTAGATATAATTACTTCAGAGGGAGGAATAAGGAACCAAAGATTGTATGGGACTTAATTATTTTTTAAAAATAGAAACTTGAAACTTCGTAGATTGATTTTATATCAAAATATTAGAAAACTAATTTCTGCGTTTTTGAAAATTCATTCCCTAAGGGGGTCAAAAGGCGTTTGAGAATTTGTATAAAAAAACGGTCACCCATCCAAATATTGACCTCACTCGACGTTGCTTAACTTTGGTGATTGTTGCGAAGTGTTCATCGCTATTAGACTACGTATTATAGGCAAGTAGTTTCTGAAGGTTACATTATATTTTAATGATTTTTATAATTACAATATCATTGTTTTTAAAATAAAACTGTACTGTTTACTAGAAGGCGACATATTTGTATAAGTCAGCTACTGTCTGAAAGCATCACGCGTGTGGACCAAGGTGAAAAAGTTCCATCTCACGACAAACATGCGAGTCCAGCTGTTTGATGATGTAGAGTCGAGTGCGTATGCTCAAAAATTGCTTGATATAGGCGACGGTCGATTAAAAACTTATGATGAAGGTATGGTTGTATTCACCAACCAACTTTGTCATGTTGTGGATTCGGAAGACGAGCTTATTGCTCAAGTTTTTCCGAATCTGCAACAAAATATTCTGGATGAAAATTGGTTGTGTGAAAGAACCATACCGGCACCAAAAAATGAGACCGTATCAAAAATAAAATAAAATTTTTGGAACAAATATCAACCGAAACAACAGTTTACAACTCCATAGATAAAGTTAATACATCCGACGACAGCACCAGTTACCCGGTTGAGTTCTTAAACTCTCTGGAGCTATCCGGGGTACCTTCCCACAAACTCGAATTAAAAGTAGGCGTACCCGTAATGTTAATGCGCAACTTAGATGCACCAAAATTGTGCAATGGAACAAGATTACGGGTCACTAAATTGGGAAAATACATAGTAAAGGGCACAATCTTAACTGGTGAAGCGAAAGGAGAAGATGGGTCGTTCTTCTTTTCGACCGACAATAGCCTGTCCTTCGTCTTATTACGGCATCTCATTTGAGTAATGATGTTTACGGTTTTATAATGTTCGAATGAACGTCCATATTATTTTATTAATTAGTGATATTTAATATTTCACTTTCTCTAACTAGCATTTTTTTAAATGTTTTTTTTTTGTAGAATGCCGTGACAGAGTGGTAAACCAAAATGTGGTCCCCACTGAAAGAGTCCACTTTGTCACATGTTTTTTTTAGAAACCAACCGTAAATAAATATTTATATTGGCCAGAAAGGAAACTTTAATTAGTTCTAATGAAGAAACCTATGCATTTTTTTAATCGCACTTCAAAACCACAATTTTCGATAGTTCAAAAACCAAAAAAACAGAAAAACCTCGGTTCATTGTCGGTAAAAAAGAAGAAGGACCCAGATATTATACTCATACCCCGTATTCCAATTATACCTAATAACTTGACATTTAACTTTAAACGACTACAGTTCCCTTTAAAAGTAGCGTTTTCAATGACATTTAACAAATCGCTACCTTAAAAGTAGCGGGATTACATTTAGGCACGCCATGTTTTTCCCACGGGCAGTTGTATGTAGCTTGCTCACGTGTGTCTAAATCTAAAAATCTACATGTTTTAGCAAAAAGAAATAAATCATACAATATAGTTTATAGAAGTATATTGGAATAAGTAGCAGCAGCGAAGCGGCCCACTTATTTTTTTTAGTTTCAGTATTTTTGTAAGCTTTTCGCTTTGGTGCTTTACAATATACTAGGTAAGCAAAGTATTTGTTTTAGTTTTAATTATAAATAGCGTGAAAAAGAAAATAATCTCTAAGAGGGGGTAAAATAACAACAATATGTGTAGTGAAACGAATTCTACGCGGACGAAGTCGCGGGCAAAAGCTAGTAGTTTTATAATTAAAATGACAAAAAAAAATTTTTAGGGGTGCACTCCATACATACAACTAAAAGTTAATTTTTATTATCTATATTTTAGGTTAATTTAGTTTATTTAAGTTTTTTCTTCTTCAATCATAATATTGTTTTAATCATATTAAAAAAAAAAAAAAAAAATCATTGTGACCCCCCGTGTGGCACATCAATCGATAGGCCTTTCAAAATAAATATAAGGTTTCTTAGCATTTTTTTTGATTAAGTGAATAGGGTCGGAGATAATCGCCCCGAAAGTCCCTCTATAGAGAGGGAGAAAACCTAAAGACACCGGACATACGAAAGAATTTTCTCGTTCAATTCAATTCGACTAACTTTCTCCATAAGGTTGCCATTCAAGTTAATGGCAAGAACCTCCAATGTCTTGTTGTGATCGCTCTCAAAGGCCATATACTGGCATTTCTTTTCATTAAATTTCGGACAATGATTGTTTATTGATTATTGATTCAAATAGGCCTTCAGCTGGCACTTTTGCAAGTCAAAATTGATTCTAACTCTAGGTAACATACTTAATTAAGTTACATTTACATTTGGTGGTGGTCATGCAGAAGCATCGAGGCATGCAGAAGCATCGAGGCATCTTTGTCTTCTACGTATTGGCTAGTTGTGTAGTAAGCTTTCTTTAATAAATTAGATTCAGAAAGATTCAGACGCCTTCTGAGCATAAATTGTTGATTATGAACCTACAGAGCAAGCATGAAAATGTTATCCTATTGTTTTCATTCACTGTGTCAAAAAACAGGCCATGAAACATCACATAAAGCTCTGTTTACGACGCTCCTTAAATATTTCGACAGAATTTCGTTTCTGAACGGAAAAACGCGTTTGATGGCGACATAAATTTATTGAAATAAAAAGTTACATTAAGACGTGAGCTTGTATTTTCTGGATCAGAGAAAACACATTCACTAAGTAGGTAATTTGGTTTGTAATGTTGGTTGTTATGAATTAAAGACACGTGAGGGATACACGCATTTATTTAATTAAAATTGAAATCATTTATTGCATATCACATAGCAGGTACAGGTGTTCAAATTCAAATTCAAAATCATTTATTCAAATTAAATTCTTAAAGAACACTTTTTGAACGCCAGAGGTTAACAATATTATACATTTACAGTCTGCTAGGGCATAGCGATGGCCTTTGACCATATGTCTTGGATTTTCGTCTAAGTATTCGCTGAGTAGCAGAGAGCTCTTTTTTCCAGCGTTTTCTTTACAATTGCCTTATGACAGTAGATTGTATGACAAGGGGCTAAAATAAGCCATACTACCACGAGATGGATATTTTGCCGAGCGAAGCGAGGGAAAATAATTCGAGGGGTAATATGGCTTTTAGACCCGACTTATACACTCTACTTTTCACTTCGACTGCGAGAAAATAGTAAAACAAAGATTATCCATCCACAATCAATAATAAATTTCACTGCGAAGAGATTATTCAATTTAGCGTTTGGAGGCGCTATTAACGGTCAGAGGCGTTTTCTTTTTTAATGATTTGGAATTAGGGACTTAAAAACACCTGATGTTTGATTGGTCAATTTAAATATTTTATGTATTTTTTTATTTCCTTTGCATTGTAAAATGTTGATACACGTGCGATTACGTAATTCCCAACTCGTGTCGACCAAAAATGTTATTGGTCACCATCACTCGTGGGGAACTACCTACTTTCCGCACTTGTATTCATAAATAACTATTGCGAAATCATATTTAATAAAATTGAGTCTCCAAAAGACTCGTGGCGTAAAATAACACGTATTCTATCACGCCGCATTCATGTTTACCCCTTGCTAGCATTCATTGCCACTTAAATATGGACCTTTTGTAACGAACACAAGGTCCTTATTCGCACGATATTTCGAGAAGATCTGGCCTTAGATGTCGGGTGACACCCGTATTATTCGTGGCTGAAGGTAGACCCTTATCGATGGTATCTGCATGGATTTAACGGATGGGTGTGCCCGTATTAAGTAAGCGGGGGTAGGTAGACCTTTTTGTCACCCGCTTAGGGCTGGCAGCGATTTATTGGATTTACGGCTTAGTGAGGCAATTCCGTATACGTCGCCATGTTGGGAGTCGGTTCAACAAAGCCAACGAGTGCAAGGCGAGGTAAAAATAGTACATTTCGATGCTAGTGCGGAAAGTATGTCATTACGTCACGAGTACCGAGAAAGAGAGCAAGACTTGGGACGAGTGAAGAATGACATTTCCGCACGTGTATCGAACGACGTTTTTTAATACAGTTGCGAAAAAAATGGAAAAACAACAAGTAAGGAATTCGAAACTTTTATAATTATTATTAATTCTGTAACATCATTGTAATACAGTTGAAAAAAATGAAATTTAATACAGTTTAAATACAGTTAAATACAGTGCTATCTTATTTATTTTTTATTGACATTAATTTGTACAAGGAAACGTGAAAAGCACTAGTGCGCGAAAACGAACTTTCCGCACGCTAAACAGCTACGTAAAGTAGCACTTTTTGGGCAACTGTATTAAAAATAAATTTAAACGTTACTATTTAGTTCAGAGAAAAAATTGTACTTTATGATACAATAAGTGAACTATATTGATCATCACATCCGAGGCGGTATTGTTCACTCGAGCCGCAGGCGAGCGTGAAAAGAGAGCCATGGATGTAATTATCAAAGCTCACGCGTTTCAACTAACGTTTTTCATCACATTTGCGAGGAAATAAATAACTACCAAAGACAGAAAAATATATGTTTCATACAACGGCATCGTTTAAAAATTGACGAAATTGACAACTTCACTTCCAGATCAGTGCGAGTGGAGCGCGCAGCTTTAATATTTCAACTAATGACAGAGCAGTAAAAGTGGTATTCTTGCGGCGCGTGGCAAACTAGATTTTTTTTCAATCAATCACAGAGCAGAATTCTTGTGGTGCGCGGCCAACTAGATTTGCTTAAACCAATCAGATCACACATTTTTTTTTCGTTGTCTTTGTACTGCCCTGCTAGCATAACTTGACTCTCGACTCTACTACTCGCGCGCGAGATAGACTGTCCGTCACTTTCTGATTAATGCTGTCAAAAAGTGACAGGTAGTCTATCACGCGCGCGAGTAGAGTAGAGAGTCAAGTTATGCTAGCAATGCTGGTATTAATTTCGACGGAAACCTACACAATCAATACGATGCTTAGCTAACTTGTACTCTTTTCTCTAGTTTCTGTTGCATTTATAATAGTGTGGATGTTTTATGACATAATAATCATCGAGTATACATAACTGGAGTAGCCTTATGTCGTGTTTGCGTACAAAAATGTCTGCCGCATTTTGCGGGGGCGGGGGGAGCATCTTTATGGATATTGAAACTTAATTGTATATTGAAAGCTTGAAGCCATTCATCATATCAGCCGAAAGACGTCCACTGCTGGACATAGCCCTCCCCCAAAGAGTGCCAAAGTGACCGGTCCTGCGCCACCCGCATCCAGCGGACTCCCGCGACCTTGAAGTGGTTGAACGTTTATAATATCAAGTGCCTACAGCAACATGCGATTTTTATGATCAGTGTTCTCTTGCGAGGCGATTTTGTGAATGACCATTAATCGATTGTGAAAATGTCTTTGTATGATTTTTTTGAAAATGTGCAAGGTTTTCTGCAGAGGGGTAAGTTACTGAAAGGCTACTCCAGTTATGTATGCTCTAAGCATATAATCTAAAATATGAACCACATTCTGTCTGACCATGACATTATTAACTTTTGTACAGTCGAGTTCTCCAATATCTATACAGACAACCTTTCAAAAATATCTGTACACAGTCTTTATTGTTACTGACATAAGGCGCATGTGTAGATATTTTTGAAAGGATGGCTGTATAGATATTGGAGAACTCGACTATAGTACTCTGCTTTAATAATAATTTACTTTTTAAAAACAGAGTTTTCACTGACTTCAATTTAGTAGGTACTCTGCCAACATTTCTACTTCGCCACAAGAACTGCTTTCGGGGGGCAAATACATTGATTATTACAGCAAACACCAAATCGTTGCATGTGAGCCGATAATATTTGAGGAGTTTCGGTCGTCCATCTTTAGTACTTCATTAGTTGCTATTTCAACGGAATCATTTCAGAATCTGTGACGTACTTTTATAGTTTTAAGTACATCATTGACGAGATCCATAAGTCATCTATGGTGATCTGGAATCATCATCGGTTCCACTTCATCAAATGTGTCATTCCAGGTGTAAGATACATGAGTTATAATAGAAAAGAAAAGTTGAAAAACCCCCGATTTTTTCATTTCAAAATTCAATATCTAAAAACGGCTTAACCGATTTTGATGAAACTTAGCTAAGAACACTCGGGTTAAAATTATCTATGACACAAAAAACCCGCATTCAAATCGGTCCATCCGTTTGGGAGCTACGATACCACAGACAGATACACAGACACGTTATAGTACATTCTTACGCCCGTGTTATACACAATGTTTTTCATCACATTTGCGAGGAAATAAATAACTACAAAAGACAGAAGAATCTAAGTTTCATACAGCCGCACCAATCAAAAATTGACAACTTCACTTCCAGATCAGTGCTAGTGGAGCGCGCAGCTTCAATGTTTCAACCAATCACAGAGCAGTATTCTTGCGGGGCGGGGCGGCTTGGCTAACTAGATTTTTTTTTCAACCAATCACAGAGCAACCAGATTTGCTTAAGCCAATATTTTAAAACTAAACTTAACAGCCCGTGGGAGGTAAAACGGCTATAACTGCTCTGTACGCTCGCAAGTAATAACGCCAATGACGAGCAAGTGTGTAAATACCGAAAATACTATACGCATGCCTAAAATATTTTAGGAGTTTTGGAGTCGGTTAAAAATTAAATCTACATATAATTATGAATTGCAGATGCTACGCTATCTTGAACTATTTCCCGAATTCAATATATTTCGCGTGTCTCGCATTCCTTTGTACCTATACTACCTATGATCTCGAAGTATTTGAGGCAATGCGGCGGCATGTATAAAACGTAAGTAGGTATATGTACAGTCAGCATCAAAAGTAACTACGCAATCGAAGAAAGAAAGAAGCTCTTATTCCCTTTTAATAAAGACTTTTGACCACTTCATTTGCGTAGCTACTTTTGATGCTGACTGTACCTACTGACTTTATTTCCTATTGGCTTTGAATGGCTTCTCAATTGCATCGAAACTAGCACAGATGTAGCATGAATTTATGTTGATTTTACTTCTTGTATTAGATGACACATCCCTCGGCATTCATAGATCTCAAATCTTTTGTCGGCGAAGTCGACAGCCACGATTTTGTTAATATTGAACGTGACTCCCATTTTCACGTTTATGTTTTTGGTGGGATTTCCTTTACGTTTACTTTTTAGGATTCCGTACCCGTATAGGATCACTCGGTTGTCTGCCTGTCCGTCTGTCACAGCCGATTTGCTCCGAAACTACTGGACCGATTGAGTTGAAATTTGGTAAACATATGTAAATGGGTGACCCAAAGATGGACGCGTAAACTAAATTAATGAACAACGAAGCCATTTTTGGGGGGTAAATTGGAAAATTAAAAAAAAAGTTTCGCAAACTGTATTGTGTGGCATATCAAACGAAAGGGGTTGTTGTAAGCATCTTAGATATTTTTTTTTATCATTTTAGGAAAAGTTACGAAAATTGACCATCGTCCCCCCCCCCCCCCCCCCCTCCTTATCTACGAAACTACTAAGCTTATCATTCTGAAAAAAAACCTAAAGATTACAGGAAAACCTATAAGAGGTTTGAGTATTCAAAGTAACGGGAAAATTCTCAATATTTTTGTGTATTTTGTATGGAGCGCCTGATACTTAGAGCATAGCAATTTTACCGAACCCTCACCACGCGAGTTGAACTCGCACTTGGCCGGTTTTTAAGGTAGTATATTTTATTTCAAGTCGGTTTAAACGTCGTCCAATCAACAAGCTCAGACCATAGCCCTTCAGACTCGCATCGATGCCTCGTCATCAATATTCTCTTTTAGACTCGAGGGCAAACCTCCTCGACACGAGAGCCCAGTACAACATTATCTGTACCCTCCTAACCACTTATGATTGCAGACACACAACTTTGACTCTTATCCTTTAATGTGAAGGTCTTAAAATTGAATAGCCGTACACCGCACAAATTTCATTGCGTAAACGCAAACATTATCTACTTAATATATGTATTCTTATAATTTGGCTCTCAATAAATAATCAATCAGTCATTGGTTCTGTATCTGTATTTATATTATGGTTATAAGATAATTGTATAAATAAACGAGCTTTTGCCCGCGGCTTCGCCCGCGTAGTACCTAAGTGTAATGTTTAACAAGCTTTTATTAGGTCGACCTGTACGAGTATGTAACTTAGTATCTAATTAAATCTTGCAGGTTAAAATTGACCAACTTTCCGGAGTCCGATCAAGTTGAAATTTTGTACAATTATGTAAGTTGGATGACAATGCAATAATGTGGTACCATAAACCTGGTCTGATGATGGAGACGGAAGGTGGCCGTAGGAACTCATTAATTACACAGGATAAACCCTTCGTGTTTGGGCTCGTTACAATCCTCTCAATGAGCAGTCGATGAGTGTGCAAAAAAAAAGTACCTACAGTCGGCAAAAAAATCCAACATAGCGGAACACCCAAGATGGCGGGCTAGTTATATTTAATGCACTCCTACAATATGGGTATTGTTCAGGCCAACGAGCCTGAAAGACGGCGACGTCAACAGCAAGCAACCTACAATGTTGCTAAGAGTATTTCATTAGGCGCTATTTTTACTTTTGTTTACCTACCGTGATTTTATGTGTATTAATCTCATACGAACACTCATACGTGCAACAATACCTCTGATAATTTGTCAAGTATTTTAATCATTAAAGCTGTATTTTGGATAATCTGGAGTTTCAATTAAGCTCCGTTATGTCCGCGAAGACATAAATTGGAGGCCCCGACGAGATTCAACTAGAAAACACAAAATCAAGAATTGGAATTCGCCATCAACTCCATGCAGTACCTACGTGTGAACAAGAAGAGTTGACGAAATCCATGGTCAAAGGGAGTCAAAGGAGCATCACAGCAGCACCATCACGAAATACCTATCGTCACTAGCTTGGTCAGTGAGGACACAAAATCCTCACGCCGCGCGACGGAGTCTTTCGAAAGTTAAGTGCCCTTCCTTTGTTTCCTACCTAAATTCACAAGTCATTCACCTATCTAATTCTACAAAATTCAATCTAAATACAATCTAAATATAAGTCTCCACTTGAGAAACAGCTGTTTATATCATCAAATAACATCTAGGTATAATATATCACCACAAAGGTCTAAATCCATACTATAAAAAATAAAGCTAAGAACAGTAATTTCGCTAACGGTTATTATTACCTACTTGTACCTACCATATGCATTGTTTTGCCTAATCGTTTCACATTTAATAGTTTTTTTTTACTCAATGCGTTGGTTATCATAACTCGAAATAGGTGTTCAAATCATTACTTATTGTTTGCGTAATTAAATCTGTAGCTGTTTATTAATAACTCACTGCATTATTAGGTGATATCAAAATATAGTTTGTAAATGTTCTATAGTTTAGTGTCTCGCAGTAATTAAGCGATAGGTATCAACAAGTGTTGAGTTAGTTTGCCGACTATTCCAGGGACAGTGGATCGCGCTTGGAGCCTGTGCATAAGGGATTCTGCGCGCTGTCACCAGCGGTACCTACCTACTCGCGGCTGCCGGCCGCGGCTTATCGGGTGTTCCGGCGAACTGAGGAGCGTGAGCTATTATTTTTGTTAATTACTGCATGATTCAATCGTATTGTAAACAATGACGACCGTCAAAGAACTTAAAGATTTACTTGCTTCACGTAGTTCCGTAAAGGGTCGGATAACTAGATTTAAAAATTACCTAACGAGTGTGAGCAATAAATCTGAGTTAAGTAACATAGAACTTGCTGAGCTAAGCCTTAAGTTGTCGCGGTTCGAGAGTTTGTCTGTCAAGTTTGATAACTTGCAAAATAATATTGAAATTTTATGTTCGGAGGATATCGAACGCGAGATTGATGAGCGGGAAAGCATCGAGCACGACATAATCGTTAGTATCGCCAAGGCTAAAACTTTGATAGACGATTACAATAATCTCCAATATCAACAAAGGCGAGAATCGGCTGCTGTTAATGAGTCTCAATGCTTACTCGACCATCAGGATATAAGTTTTAAGTTGCCACAAATACAAATATGCAAATTTGACGGTTCATATTTCCGCTGGATGGAGTTCCGCGACACTTTTGAAAGTCTGATTCATAATAATACACGCATCAAATCTATACACAAGTTCCATTATCTTATGTCATATTTGGAAGGCGATGCGGCAAGAATAATTTCCAATCTAGAAGTGTCATCGGATAACTACGCGCAGGCCTGGAAGCTGCTTAGTGAGCGTTATGATAATAAGCGCTTACTTATAAATCATCATTTGAGCTCGCTATTTAATATTCAACCGCTCACAAGCGAAACTGAGCGTTCCTTGCGTTTTATAGTGGACCATGTTGTAAAAAATTTACGCGCGTTGTCCAGCTTAGGCCAGCCTACGGACAAATGGGATGTTATTATAATATTCATGTTAACATCGAAATTGCACAACAATACATTAGTCAAATGGGAAGAGTATCGTAACTCGCTCGATGATGTCCCGTCTTTAGAGCAATTCTATAAGTTTTTAATTGATCGAGCGGACGTGATTGAAGCGCTAAACCGTAACCGGCATGATGGCGCTCAGACTAAATTCGCGCCATCTGTGTCATTTCAAAATAATAGGACAAATAACAATAATAGCGGCAAACCTCAGTACACAAATAACAATAATAAGCCGTTTAAGGCCAATGTAACAAGATCGTTTGCAAGTATGAATCCACCCCGCCAGACGACTTACGTCTGCATCATTTGCAACGAGAATCATAAAATTTATGATTGCCCCACATTCAAAAATAAAAGTCTCAAAGAAAAATTAGCTGACGTTGCTACATATAAGTTATGCACTAATTGTCTTCGACAGGGACACCCCTTGAGCGAGTGCCGAATGGGTCCGTGTCGCGAATGCAAAAGAAATCATAATAGTTTGCTGCATCCAGAATCTTCTGAAAAGATTAATGCAGTGTCTACAAATTCAGCATCTGTGGTCAATTTTTCTAAACAAAATTGCACTCAAGTTTTGTTGTCCACAGCAATCGTGGAAGTTACGAATCCAGCTACAAATGAAACCCTAAAGGTTCGATCTATGCTTGATTGTGGCAGTCAATCAACATTTATCACAAATTCTCTAAAGGAAAAGTTGTCACTAAAATCCAATAAAATTGACTCACTAAAGGTCATTGGAATTGGCAACAACTGCACAAATAATGTTGTCGAAACTTGTAATGTTCAAATGAACTCACTAAATAGCACCTTCAGTGTAAGGTTATCTTGCTTAGTGCTAAAAGAGCTAACTGGAGTACTTCCAAAGTCTCCTATAAATATGAGCGATCTAAATATACCTAGCAACATAGTTCTGGCTGATCCCAATTTCCATGAGCCGGCTCCTATTGACATGCTCATTGGTGCGGATATATTCTGGGATATATTAGGTAATGAACAAAAGTCCTTGGGCCCTGAGCGTCCTAAATTACGTAGCTCTAAACTAGGCTGGTTAGTTTCTGGTCCGACTAATACGAATACGGTTCTGCCGTACAACTATTATACGCAATGCAACCATGTCACAGTCACAAAAAATACGCAAAATTCGATTGATGAGTTATTAACTAAATTCTGGGACTTAGAAGAAGTGCCTGAAGGTAAACCGGTCAGTATTAAAGAAAGGTCTTGCGAAAAACACTTCATAGCTAATGTGTCTAGACTTAGTACTGGCAGATTCGTGGTCAAATTGCCCCTAACAGGTTCTCCCGAATTACTTGGAGATTCATATAATTTAGCTAGGCGAAGATTTTTAAATTTAGAAAAGAAATTCAGACGCAACCCCACATACAAAAATGAATATTCGAAATTTATCAAAGAATACGCAGACTTGGGACACTTGAGCGAATCTCTAGAGGCCAAGCCGAATCCGAGCTATGTACTTTGTCACCACGCAGTCTTCAAAGACAGCGAATCCACGGCCCTACGTGTGGTCTTCGACGGGTCTGCTGCGTCCTCGAGCGGTTTATCGCTAAATGACATACTGGCGATAGGTCCAAATGTTCAGGACTCTCTTTTCTCCATCTTAGTGAGAGCGAGGCATTATAAATACATTTTAACTGGCGATCTGGAAAAAATGTATCGCCAGGTGCTTGTTCACGAAGATGACCGCAACCTTCAACTCATATTATGGAGAGAAGATGAGTCCCAGCCTATCAAAACTCTAAAGCTAAATACTCTAACTTACGGTACAGCAAGTTCGAGTTATTTAAGCACGAGGTGTCTGCAACAAGTGGGAGAGGAGCAAGAGGACGAGCTGGTTAAAACCATAATAAAAAGCGATTTCTACGTCGACGACCTGATCACGGGCTCTAACAATGAAGAAGAGTTGCGTCGCATTCAAATATCGGTCACAGAAGCTTTAAAATCGGGTTGTTTCAACTTAAGAAAATTTAAAACTAATTCTACAATGTTATTTCAAGGCTCTGATTTAAACACTAAGGAAAAATTAACAATATTTAAGCGAATCATCAAGTACTCTCGGATTAGGATGGGACCCTGCAAAGGACTGTTTGCATTTTCCAATTAAAAATGTAACTCAAAATGATAATAAAATTACAAAAAGACACATCATGTCAAACTCGTTCAAAACATTTGACCCGTTAGGGCTCTTAAGTCCTATTATCATTCAAACAAAAATAATGCTACAAAAGTTATGGCAACAAAAACTTGAGTGGGACGATCCCGTTCCACAAGATATTGAAAAGGAATGGGTCAGGTATTGTGAACATTTACCGGTCATTTCCAAAATTCAAATAAATAGAAATGTTCTTTCTGATAACCCTAAAATGATTGAACTACATTCTTTCAGCGACTCATCTGAACGTGCCCTAGGTGCATGCATTTATATGAGATCCATTGACGTTAACGGTGACGTCGCAGTTAGATTGCTATGTTCAAAGTCAAAGGTAGCACCATTAAAGTCAGTAACGATTGCGCGTTTAGAACTTGTTGCAGCCTTACTTGCTGCTAGACTGTGTAAAGCTGTCACAGACTCGTTAAGATTCAAACCGGATCGTCTGGTACACTGGTGTGATTCAAATGTAGTGTTAGCATGGATCACTAATGACCATCTAAAATTAAAAACATTTGCTGCGAATCGCATTGGTGAGATTCTTGAGATCACCAATCCTAATTCATGGCACTACGTGCCCACATCAGCTAATCCGGCTGATTTAATTTCCAGGGGGGTGGACGCTGGCCATTTGTGTTCTCTGAATTTGTGGTGGTCTGGTCCCGAATTTTTAGCTAAAAATGAATCCGAATGGCCAAAGTCAAAGCATACTCATAACCTAGCCATTGATCAAATACCGGAAATTAAATCAAACTTGGTTGGCATCTGTGAACACGTAATTAATTTTGAGAAATATTCAAAATTTACTAAACTACAAAGATGTTATGCGTACGTAAAACGATTTATTCATAATACAAGATACCCTAAGGACAAACGTTCAGGAAATTTGACCACAGATGAGTTAAGCCAGTCTTTCCATGAGCTCTGCGCTCTCGCTCAAAGCCAGTCGTTTCCTGTCGAGTACGAATTGTTTGCTAAAAACAAACCTCTAAGTCCTAGGTCTAGCTTATTAACATTATCGCCATTCATGGATGAGCAAAAGTTAATTAGAGTCGGTGGACGACTAGATGCATCTAATTATACGCATGACAAAAGGCATCCAATTTTGCTCAATTCATCTCACCGTCTAACGAAATTGTACTTCGAATTTGAACACAAAAGGTTATTACATGCCGGTCCTCAATTATTGTTAGCCGCTATACGAGAAAGGATCTGGCCAGTCGGAGGTAGGATACTAGCCAGGCGTACTGCTAATAGATGTGTGCGCTGCAGACGTTTGCGTGCTAAAACATTGTGTCCTAAGATGGGCAACCTACCTGCGCAGCGAATAACTCCTGGCTCCCCGTTTTTGTCTGTCGGCGTGGACTTTGCTGGACCATTTCTAATTCTAAATCGTAAAGGGAGGGGTAGCACTTTGATAAAGTGTTACCTCTGCCTATTCATATGTTTGCGATACAAATGCGTTCACTTAGAAGCCGTTAGTGACCTATCAAAAGACGCATTCATTATGACACTTCGTAGATTTATTGCTCGCAGAGGTATGCCAGCAGAAATATTCTGTGACAATGGTCGAAACTTTGTGGCTTCTGCTAAAGAAGTATCTAATTTTATAAAGCAAGTTAGAGACCCTTTATGTGACGCGGTGAACCAAGAACGTATCAAATTTACATTCACGCCTACTTACGCTCCTCACTTCGGCGGAATATGGGAATCTGGAATTAAGTCGGCTAAACATCACCTAAAACGTGTCATGGGTAATAGTCATCTAACGTTTGAAGAAATCTCGACGTTGTTTTCTCAAGTGGAGGCAGTTCTAAATAGTCGCCCACTTTATCCAATGTCTTCCTCTCCTGACGACCTGCTCTCCCTTTCCCCAGGGCACTTTCTTGTTGGAAGACCCCTAACTGCGCTGCCTTCGCCTTCATTGGAAGCATCCACTGAAAGTAGCCTGCGCCGATACGCACGCATAGAAAAGCTACATCAGCACTTTTGGCGGAGATGGCAAAAAGAGTACATCAGCGAACTACAACAGAGGACTAAATGGCGCGTCAACCACGCAAAATTGAATGTTGGCGATCTCGTCTTGCTACACGAAGACAACGTGCCCCCGCTAAGCTGGAGATTGGGTCGAGTCGCTCGCTTGTTTCCTGGACCGGACGGCATCCACAGGGTTGCAAACGTCAACACCATACGAGGCTGCGTGCGACGCCCTCTAACGCGTCTATGCCCGCTGCCATCGGAAGAAGAACTTCTTAGTTGAAAGACTGGGTCTTTCAACGGGCGGGAATATGTTCAGGCCAACGAGCCTGAAAGACGGCGACGTCAACAGCAAGCAACCTACAATGTTGCTAAGAGTATTTCATTAGGCGCTATTTTTACTTTTGTTTACCTACCGTGATTTTATGTGTATTAATCTCATACGAACACTCATACGTGCAACAATACCTCTGATAATTTGTCAAGTATTTTAATCATTAAAGCTGTATTTTGGATAATCTGGAGTTTCAATTAAGCTCCGTTATGTCCGCGAAGACAGGTATCAAATGAAAGGGCTTGCTGAGAATAACTCGAAAAATTAAGTTACGTCACTCTAAATCCAATATGGCGGACCCGTCCAGCGACGACTAAAAAGTAAAAAATAAACTAAAAGTAAAAAAAATTTTTTTTAAAAAACAAGCTTTTATTTAAATGCGCTAAAAGAATAAAATAAACTTTTCCTTTAAAACTTTTACTATCAACTTGTAACGTCATAACACATTTTAGATGATATAAAAGCTTGTCGCGAGATTTAGGTACTCGTATATACTCAGGTAAATCTTATTATCTTTTATTCTTTTTAGTGCATTTTTGCAATAATTGTTGAATTGTCACGCCGGCAACGGCCTACTACTACTTACTTCCACTATGAATAACCCTTCGTCGTCATATACGAACTTTTAAATTCCTAAGTTTTTAAATGAACGTCTTCTCATTAAATCTCCCATTTCACCCCTTTAGGGGGCAAGTTTACAAAGAAATATAGATAGATCTACATATTATTAAAGAAACCTGATGTCCTGCTTTCACGTTTCTAACCACAGTTTATCATTAAAAATCGCACACTAAGTTATGTGAATTTTCAACCCCCCTCTTAACCCCTTCAAGGGATGAATTAGAATAAATGCCCTTATCAATGTTTTTGACTGTACATTAGGAGCTTGTGACCGAAGTTTTAAACGTCTAATTTTAAAAACGACATGATTCCCATACAAACTTTCAACTCTTTTTAAGCCGCTTAGGGGATGATTTTTTATAATAACGCTAAATCATTTGTTTTGATTTTTAGTAAGGAACCACCTTCATACAAAGATTCAAGTCTATAACTTTCCAAATGAACGATTTCAACCTCTATTTCACCCATTTAAGGGTTGAATTTCGAAAAATCCTTTCTTGGTACACGTCCACGTAATGTAAAGAATATATGTTCCAAATTTCATACGTATATATCTTTAGCGGTTTAGGCTATACGCTGTCTGTCAATCAATCAGTAACGCAAGAGTTTTATATATACCTATAGATGACAAATAAAACTAAACTAAACCTGATCATACCTATAGATTAGAAGTTGTGTATACAAATAATATAAAGAAGAAAAGTCTGAGATTGTAGCTTTGTATGTTTGTATGTTGGGTAATCTCCGGAACCTCTTATCCGAATATAAAAATTCTTTCATCTGCGTGTAAAATGGACTTTCCGGGTGGAAAAAGGCTATATTTTATTCCGCAAATTTGCCTGCGTTGTTTGCCGCACGGGCAGCTGGTTTGGCAAAAAGTACCTACGGAACTCATTCAGGAGCTCTCCACTTGAATAGGTTTATTTTGTACCAACCTGAATATTGTTATACAATTACCGTTTTCACAGCAAACAAAGTTGTTTATCCAACCGTAGATATCGTTGGAAATCTAGAGACGCGGTAGCGTGTCCAGCCAAGTTTTATATTACACGAACCATTTGGAGCCATTTTTGACTCCTTAACAACTCAAAATCTATATAACATATAAACATGAAATTTGGTACATATGTATATGTACTAAAACCCCATAGATTAACACATCCCGAAATTTTATATATACAAGTAAAACGGTTATTGAGATATTAACGTCTAAAAATCGGCATTTTACTTATTAGCTGACGGATAAATCAACAATCTAACCCACCTCCAGAAGACCTAGAAAGTTGAAATTTGGCGTCCAGCTGGGTTATTGTGTGTTATACAAATAATAAAGTCAAAAAACGGGTATTTTTTAAGTATTATTTATTAATAATTATTATTTATGTTTGTTACCTCAGAACTCCATCGTTTATAAACCGATTTGAAAAAATCTTTTTTTTTCTTGAAATGGACTTTCAAAGTGATGCTACTGTCATCAGGTCCGGGTCAGGATTAGGATCAGGGTGATGGGCTCCTGGAGAAATCGAGGGAAATCTTAAAATATTTTGGATAGTAACTCGTGCATTTGCTCTTGAAAAACACCATTTAGTGAAGTAGAACTGCCATCTGGTCAGGATCTGATAATGGAGTCCTGAAGGAATTAAGAGAACTCTTCAAATATTAAAGGCTTGTAGGGCTTTGGGTAATTTGTATAGTAACTCCAGCATTAACTCTTGAGAAACACAATATTTGGTAAATTAGAACTGATGATGACGGCCAAAGATGGCCACTGGAACAACTACTCAAACAAAAATAAGCTTTTCATGGTCTGCGATTCGAGAAAAATTCATTTCATAAATCACTTACTTTTGAGTACCTAAGTTATCTGCTTTATGTAAATAATTCGAGTGTTCAAAGAAGTTATAGTTTTAGAAAACATTGTTGTAGTAGGTAAAAACAGAAATTGTACTGAACTTGGCACCCATTTAGATCTCAATTCTTTTGTCGGCGAAGTTGACAACCTCGCATATTCTTAATATTGAACTTGGCTCCCATTTTCACATTTAGATTTTGGTGGGACAATAATATATTATCATAGCGAAGTGCACTTATGCTTACGGGAGCTAGATTCGAATGAAGTAAACAAATTAGATTTGTCGTTTGATTGAGAAAGTTTAGATTGAATGGTGGGCTTATTTCAGATACGTGACTTGGCGTTATAGAAAACAGCACCACAATGCTTTTAATCAATGTTGTTTAATTAATCTCCAACGGACTACTTCTAAAGCGGGTGCAGCGGCGGAAAACGCCGAAAATCTGAAATGTATATATATATGTATAAATATAGAGGCCTCGGCAGAGAGTACGACTTTGTACCCTTTGGCGTCGAGACCCTCGGTCCGTGGGGTCCCAGTGCGCATAAGTTATTTGTAGAAATCGCGAAACGTCTGGTCGATGTAACTGGTGACCGAAGAGCTGGCGGCTTTCTCGCGCAACGCATCAGCATTGCAATTCAGCGAGGAAATGCCGCCAGCATCCTCGGTCGGTGCCTCGAGGGCCTTTTTTAGATTTAACTTAGTTTTAATTTATCTTAGTTAATGTTAATTATAATCTTGTATTCACTTTTAATATATATATGACGATCATTCTCAATTTGAGTGTTACTTACCGTTAGTATCTCTCTGTTCTAAAGCAAATGATTATAAAACGTAAGCATTTATACAATGCGTTTAGTCCCATCTAGTAGCCAGATTTGGTAGATGGCTTCCAAATGGGAGAAATAATCCCGATTCGAAGCTGGCTACGAAACGGGAATTCTTAAGTCCCATCTCGTAGCCAGTTTTCGTAGCTAGCTACCAAATGTGGCTACGAGATGGGAAATTACTTCCCATTTGGTAGCCTAGCTACATGATGGGAAAGCACATTTCCCATTTCGTAGCTAGCTACCAAATCTGGCTACAAGATGGGACTAAAGGGAACAATGCACTAATCGTTCTTTGCATTTTAGATCGACATCAGGGTCCATTGTTACAAAATTTTATTTGCTTTGTATGTATGTAAGGGGACTTCCTGACTTGGCGGGGAGAAATCGGTGGATGTTAAATGGTAAAAAAAATATTTTTTTGGTTGATAATTGTAAAAAAACCGGCCAAGTGCGAGTCGGACTCGCGCACGAAGGGTTCTGTACCGTATCTATAAAAATGGCAAAAAAAACATGTCCGTTGTATGGGAGCCCCAGTCCGACTCGCACTTGGCCGGTTTTTTAGTATTTGTTGTTATAGCGGCAACACAAATACATAATCTGTGAAAATTACAACTCTCTAGCTATCACGGTTCTTGAGATACAGCCTGGTGATAGACAGACGGACGGACAGACGGACAGCGAAGTCTTAGTAATAGGGTCCCGTTTTTACTAGTTGGGTACGGAACCCTAAAAATGAAAATGAAAAATGATTTATTGCATAAATGAGAGTTACATTATGGCAATAGGGTTGGGTCTTCCTATTAGGTAAAAAATACCTGTGTCAGGGAAGACCCGCTCCTCCATAAAAAAAACAGTTGCCTAAGCATTTACATCAGGGACCATTGTTACAAGATTTTATTTGCTTCGTATGTATGTAAGGCGACTTCCTGACTTGGCGGATCGAGATCGGTGGAAGCGGTAGGCTTAAAATTTTTTTTTTTTGGTTGATGATTGAAAAAAAGTACAGTTGGTAAAAAAAAATTTAGGTAGGTACCAAAAAAAAATTGACTTAATTTGACCCAGTGAAACTGTACTTATAGGTACACTATTAAAGCAAGAAGGGCCACTGAAAATTTAAATATATGCTCTGCCTACCCTTTTTGAGAATTTTACAGGCGTGTTACAGTGCTTACTAATAAATATTATCGAACTGTCTCTATAATGGATATTACGATATAGCACGCGTCAAAGTAATATTTCAGTACAATACAATACACTTTATTGCACACCTCACACAAGCAAAGCAGTTACAGAGAGAAACAATACAATAACATGTTGGTAGAGGTAGACAACAGGCGGTCTTATCGCTGAAGCGCGATCTCTTCCAGACAGCCAGAGTACGATAGAAGCACAGATATTTTTTTATGCAAGAAATAACTTTCATAGAAATAACGATAGTTATTATACATCGCACTAGCGAGGCCGAAAGAGCAGCATATACTTGACAAAATAACCGGTATGATATGAATATCCCCTTTAAACGGCTTCTATATGGATTCCAACCGCTTTCATTTGCATACGAGTTGGGAACGATCTTATTGAACGCACCAAAACTAAACGGCACTCAGCCTAAGTGACATTTCAAAGTCAAAGTGATTTATTCTTCAATTTAGGCATATTACATGCACCTATGAATGTCGATAAACTACCACCGGTTCGGAAAGTAAACCTCTGCCTCGAGAAGAACCGGCGTAAAAAACTCGGCAAGGTGTCATTTTTTTAAAAAAACAGTATACAATATATCATTTCAGTATCAGAATATTATAATTTTTTAAAAATTAGGTACATTGCTACAGTAGAAAGTCTATTTATTTAGCGAAAGATATCTAGTGCAGGACTTTATCACTGCCAAATATCCCTATCCATGATGTAATCGTTTATATTATAATATGCTTTTGAAATAAGTGTCCATTTTACTTATCATAGCACGTTTAGGAATTAGTATTACATGGTATCTTGATTTATTCTAGTGGCCGAGTGTACAGGTAGGTAATGAGGGCTACCGTTTTTGCGCTCACCAGTTGGCGCCACTGGCGTGTCGGGTCCAGAAATATAGCTATTAAAGTTTGTTATTACTGGCGTATAGCAAAATTTACATTTAAATCATGCTTAAAAGAGTGAATCAATAATTAAAAATAATAATACTTAATCTTATTAGCTTCAATTTATTTTTGCACGAGTTTTTCTTATATTCGCTTTTAAAGCACTGAGATTTATTGACCCGTAACACATAGTTGCCATAATTAATCTTAGCTATGCAAAATATTCACAACATTATTAGGAATTATGAAAAAAACCCGCAAAATCCACTCACAAACAATGGCATTTGACATTTTCAAGCCCGACGCGCCGCTAGCGCCTCTAGCGGGGAATTCACTCGCGGCAGCCCTCATTGGCATAATAGGCAACACTCACAGCACGGCTATCACAATTTTTGTCGCACTATACCTCTCTTTCTAAGTTGTCTAATAAGAGAGAGACAGATAGTGCGAGAAAAATCGAGAGAGCTCGCGCGCCGTCTTGTGATAGCCAGGCTGATCATTATTTATCGAGGGGCTTAAGTGGAATATTGCTAACGAGAGTCTATCAGAAGAATTTTGATGACACGAGTTTGCAATATTCTTACGCCCGTGTTATACACAATGTTTTTCATCACATTTGCGAGGAAATAAATAACTACAAAAGACAGAAAAATCTAAGTTTCATACAGCCGCACAAATCAAAAATTGACAACTTCACTTCCAGATCAGTGCAGCAGTATTTTTGCGGGGCTTGGCCAACTAGATTTTTTTTTCAACCAATCACAGAGCAACCAGATTTGCATAAGCCAATCAGAGGGTTCTATATTTTAAAACGAAACTTAACAGCCCGTGGGAGGTAAAACGGATATAACTGCTCTGTACGCTCGCAAGTAATAACGCCATTGACGAGCAAGTGTGATAAAATAGTAGTTTATGCAACTGATACATAATGAGAGGCCTTAAAACACGACTAATTACATTCTAACAGATCACTGTCAAAGACACCTGAATGTTACAAGACCGGTCGAGAACAATCTACATAAATTTATGTTATTATTCATCAATTGATTATTCCTTTCGTCCTGCCGACCACGTTCATTACCGGGGGGTTATTAATGCAGGGGTTATTGACTGGAGATCTGGGGATATCTTTTGTTTACTGAATAATTGAACGGTCTCATTCATAAATTATCAGATTAAATAAATTATTTATATCGATAATACATTTTAGTTAACTTTGTATAATAGAATATAATATAATTGTTTCAATCCAAAATTATTCAAATAAATTACTTATTGCTCTAGGACATGTAGAACTAGCGAGCCTGCTAACTTAAAAAATAATATTCGAAAAACTCAATCGACAATAACTACAATTCAGAAAAGTTGAAAAACCCCCGATTTTTTCATTTCAAAGTTCAATATCTCAAAAACAGCTTAACCGATTTTGTTGAAACATAGCTAAGAACCATCTCGATCAGCTTTCGGACAAAAAAAACGCAATAAAATCGGCCCAGCTACGATGCCACAGATAGACACACAGACACGACAAACTTATAACACACTTATAACCTCTCTTTGCGTCGGGGCTTAAAAAAGGCCATAATTATTGAACCTGCTCACATAAATTTCATCAGAATAGGATGAGAATTGCGACGTGTTGAGGAGAACACCGGACATACACACGAGCACACACCCAAAGATGGACGCATTGACAGACAGTAAATTAATGAATTCTGAACAAGGGGGCCACTTTTAAAACTACTAGGCTCAAAATCTTGAAAGAAATATGGAAAATAGTTCCTTGCCTAAAGATTACAGGAAAACCTATAAGAAGTATAGGTACAGTCAGCAGCAGAAGTAGCTAAATCGGTGTTCAACATGACCTGCACACGACTTTATTCTTAAGAAATTAAGAGCGTGTGTAGGTTATTTTGAACACCCAGCCCGCTTAGCTACTTCTGCTACTGACTGTACGGAACCCTTCGTTTTGTGTGGTCCGACACGCACTTAGCCAGTTTTTTAAAAACATTTAAACTATAGAAAATAACTATAGAAAATGACATCCAGATAATGAGTGAATAATAATGAAATGATAATGATAATAATAATGTAGTCAAATAACTTGAATTCTTCTACTTTTATTTATTAGTCCTATAAGCACATAAATGCGGTTAATTTATTTTTATGTGTGCGACTGTACCTCTTAGCTGTAGCTTTAATTTTAAGAAATACTTGCTGTGCCCTAACAGGGCTCATGTGTGAATCTGACCATTATGTATATGTAAGGCCTATATTGTACCACATGATACCACGCAATAAATGAATTATGAATTATGAACCGCGTACTGTTCTACCGGCCTCACTCACCGAGACTTCGTGAGACCTTAATGTTAAAAAGGTATGCGTTATAACCAGAATTCCCTCCTAATACCATTCCGAGCACGCGAGATGCTATCGAATACCACTTTACGCACAACGTGCATAAAGTATTAAACGACACAGCCGCTACATACTGTAACGACTTTTTATTGATTGACCACCAAAGTTTCCTACATTGGAAGAATGCTGTAAAGGTGGGCATTCACCTAGGCGCTGCACCGCGCCGTTTGTCCCAGCGTCAGATGGATGAGCGTTTTAACAAAACCGGACAAGTGCGAGTTCAACTCGCGTGGTGAGGGTTCCGTAAAATAATGAGAATTTTTCCGTTACTTTTCAGCATTCTTCCAATGTAGGATACTTTGGTGGTCAATCAATAAAAAATCGTAACAGTATATAGCGGCTGTGTCGTTTAATACTTTACAGATCTAAATATACGTAGATATTATACGTACAACAACGCGTACGGCAAAAGAATGTGGGAGTATGTGTTACCTTACATATTAAACGAATGGCCCAAGGATGTTCTACAGAAACTTGTTTGTAATCCTAACAAAATAAAAATCATTACAAAGAACTTTTATTTGCCAACCAACGATGCGCGCCCGAGCGGTGCACAAATTATGTATTAAAACCGGCCAAGTGCGTGTCGGACCACGCAAAACGAAGGGTTCCGTGCCTATTAAAAAGGTCGTATCGTCACAGAAATTTTACGGCACTTACGTCCTTTTCTTTCAAGAAGGCAGTTTTTCAGCAATATCTCGAAAACCTCTGAACCGATCTTGTTCAAAACAATTTTCGGTGAATGAAATTAATAAGCGCTATGTTCATGAATTTTTCCATATTTTTAAAATACACCGTTCAAAAATTAGAGGGGGGGGACAGAATTTTAGTGACTTTCGGGGCGATTATCTCCGACCCTATTCACTTAATCAAAAAAATGCTAAAAAATCTTATATTTATTTTGAAAGGCCTATCGATTGATGTACCACACGGGGGGTCACAATGAAAAAAAATTTTTTGACTTTTAGTTTTATGTATGGAGTTCACCCCTAAAAAATTTTTTTTTTGGTATTTTAATTACAAAACTATGTAGCGGCTAATAAAATACACCTATCCTCAAAATTTTATTCAAATACACCTTATAGTTTTCGAGTAAAATGCCTGTGACATACGGACAGACGGACAGACGGACAGACGGACAGACGGACATGACGAAACTATAAGGGTTCCGTTTTTGCCATTTTGGCTATGGAACCCTAAAAAGTACCCTATTGTATGTTATTTTTATTTTGTTAAAATCGTTAACTAAAAAAAAATAAAAAAATTGTTAAACGAGCGACAATGGCGACAGATAAACCGTACGCGGTTTTCGCTCGCTGTTCGAAACATGTTAATAGTCTCTAAATATATTGAATAAATAAATAAAAAATAACTTAAACACCTCAATCTGTATGAAAACCAACCGTGTCACTTTTTTAGGGTTCCGTAGCCAAAATGGCAAAAACGGAACCCTTATAGTTTCGTCATGTCCGTCTGTCCGTCTGTCCGTCTGTCCGTCTGTCCGTCTGTCCGTATGTCACAGGCATTTTACTCGAAAACTATAAGGTGTATTTGAATAAAAATTTGAGGATAGGTGTATTTTGTTAGCCACTACATAGTTTTGTAATTAAAATGACAAAAAAAAATTTTTTTAGGGGTGCACTCCATACATAAAACTAAAAGTCAAAATTTTTTTTTTCATTGTGACCCCCCGTGTGGCACATCAATCGATAGGCCTTTCAAAATAAATATAAGGTTTCTTAGCATTTTTTTTGATTAAGTCAATAGGGTCGGAGATAATCGCCCCGAAAGTCACTAAAATTCTGTCCCCCCCCCTCTAATTTTTGAACGGTGTATTTTAAAAATATGGAAAAATTCATGGACATAGGGCTTATTAATTTCATTCACCGAAAATTGTTTTGAACAAGATCGGTTCAGAGGTTTTCGAGATATTGCTGAAAAACTGCCTTCCTCAAAGAAAAGGACGTAAGTGCCGTAAAATTTCTGTGACGATACGACCTTTTTAATAGGCACGGAACCCTTCGTTTTGCGTGGTCCGACACGCACTTGGCCGGTTTTTTCTACCTACTGTGACGTCACAAGGGCGAATTAGTGATGTGAATTCCCCGTTGTCCGCACAAAATCGATTCAAAGGCGAGGCCGCCGCCGCACGCGCCGTTCGGCTCGACTTGATTCAGCCTGGCCGCAAATGCACGGAATTTCGGTGCGGTTTCCATATGACAGACAGAGACAGAGACACTTTTTGACGTTATTATGTTCGGAACCTTAAATTCCGTGCGTGTGCGGCCAGAGGCGCTACCGCCAACGGCATTCAAAGTTTTCCCTCTCTGTCGCACTTACGTACGAACACACAAGTCTGACAGAGAGGAAAAACTTCGAATGCCTTTCGAGGTAGGCCCTCGGAGGGAAACTCGTCAGCTGGTGCCCTGAAGTTTGTAACGCAGTAGCCCGCGTACTAGGCCCAATTTTTTGTCAGTTTTTTTCTCCCGTGCCATAACTTGTGAGAAGGTTCAGAATGTTGTATCGTGAAGCCCCGTGTAAGTCAGCTGCGGCTCCGTTGGTGGGTTGACCAGCAGCAGCCTCCCAAGAATGTAAAAAAAAAATTGCCTATTCCTCCCAATTCATTTTATCATCATCATCATCATCATCATCATCATATCAGCCGAAAGACGTCCACTGCTGGACATAGGCCTCCCCCAGAGAGTGCCAAATTGACCGGTCCTGCGCCACCCGCATCCAGCGGACTCCCGCGACCTTTACCAGGTCATCAGTCCACCTTGTGGGGGGCCTACCCACGCCGCGCCTTCCGGTACGTGGTCGCCGATTTTATCATCAAATGATAGTTAATCCAATATCATGACGAAAAACAATCGTCAGTTGACTGTACAGTGGTGGAAAGTCCGTCAGCTGGACATACGAACACGCACAGAACAGCTGGTCGCGAAAATCTGTTGCTAGCTCGCGGACCATGACAGTCTCGGCGACAAATCGATGCGTCCAAACTGATGGACGAGGAGGAGATGGAACACCAATCCAAACGGTGAATTTTGACAGTGACGACAATGCAATACAAATACTCTTTATTGCTTGCCAAATGTAGTACATTGAAAAACTGCAGTGCATTTAACATAGGCAACATGTGGTCTTATCGCTAAAAACCGGCCAAGTGCGTGTCGGACCACGCAAAAGAAGGGTTCCGTGCCTATTAAAAAGGTCGTATCGTCACAGAAAATTTACGGCACTTACGTCCTTTTATTTGAGGAAGGCAGTTTTTCAGCAATATCCCGAAAACCTCTGAACCGATCTTGTTCAAAACAATTTTCGGTGAATGAAATTAATAAGTCCATGAATTTTTCCATATTTTTAAAATACACCGTTCAAAAATTAGAGGGGGGGGACAGAATTTTAGTTACAAAATCCTCAAAATTTTATTCAAATACACCTTATAGTTTTCGAGTAAAATGCCTGTGACATACGGACAGACGGACAGACGGACAGACGGACAGACGGACATGACGAAACTATAAGGGTTCCGTTTTTGCCATTTTGGCTACGGAACCCTAAAAAGCGATCTCTTCCAGACCGCCGTTGGGTAGTGGAGAGGGTACGAAATAATTGTATGATTTTGACATTGACGACCGACATTCAGATGGTGTGTAGTCGCGTCGAAGTCCGTTTGGATCTTCAACAGGCCGCGCCACGCGCCATCTTTAAGCTGCGCCATTCAACGGTACAGTTTTGGACCGATTTTGGCGCGGTGCTGCCCCATTTGGCGTGTTGGAACGGTCATGAATGGCCAGCTTAAGTCATTGTTAAGGCGATCAGTGTTATGGTTTCTGGAAGTTCTGCGTGCCTTGTACGCGTTTAAATAATATTGTGGTATTATGTTATTAGTGTTGAATGCCGTGGCGAGTTGAAACGTGGCGTGGTTGTAATGTATAGTTTAGGTAGTGGATTAAATCAAGGCTATGATTAATGCAGTTTGTTCGATGGTTTGGTAATTATTGTTGGTTACTTTAAATTATGGTTGCATTATCTTTTACTAGCTTTTGCCCGCGGCTTCGCCCGCGTACTAAGAGTAATGTTGACCGTCTACAAAAAAGGTGCATCTCAGTTTCAGTCTTTTATATATTTAGATCGACTCTACATAGACTGCATATCGAACATAGACTCTACATATCGACTCTACATATTTAGATAGATGTCCACTGTGTACTTAGATAGGTGTTGACTCTACATATCTGACTCTATATATAAAATTTCACCCCCTCTTTTAAGGAGTTGGGTGCAGATTTCCAAAAAAAAATGATGCACGATTTTTTTGTTAGTCACAAATAGACCGCATACCAATTTTTAGCTTTCTACCTTGAAAATTGCGGAATGCTCCATACAAACTTCCACCCCCCATTTTGAGGAAGTGGGGGGTTAAAAAGAGACAAAAAGTACCCTATGTCACTCTCCATCCCTTCAACTATCTCCACTTAAAAAATCACGTCAATTCGCCGTGAAAGACGGACAAACAAACAAACAAACACATACACTTTCCCATTTATAATATTAGTATGGATTATCTTTTATTGCAAGGATGTTACGGATTTAATCGGGAATGGATGAAAATTTTAAAAATGCCTGTTTTTTTTGGTGTTTTTCTCACTTACGTTTTGGGTTTAGAATGGCGAATAAGACATTTACCTTGATCAGTCTCATATTATTTCAACTTTTGAACCGATCAAATATTGTTGAAAAACTGCCTCCTCAAAGAAAAGGCCGTAAGTGCCGCAAGATTTCTGTGACGATACGAAATTTTTATTAGGCACGGAACCCTTAATTTTGCGTGGTCCGACACGCACTTGGCCGGTTTTTAGAACAACAACGGCGGGTCCGTTGTTGTTTTAAAAACCGGCCAAGTTCAGAGCATGAGATATGAAAAATAATTTATTAATCTCTGCTCTAACGTAATCTCGAGGAATTTAGTGATACACGTAGGTAGAAAATATGTCAAAGGGCTAGAGCTTCCGTCAATTCAGAAGTATTGGATAGCGCGACCCTCGTTACGTAAACTTGATACGGTTGACAGCTGACTCCAAGTGAACGGTAGCTTGCACAATCACAACAGTATTGCTTACCTGCCACTTTTATGCTCTAGCAAGAAATGTATAAAAATAAAACCGGACAAGTGCGAGTTCAACTCGCGTGGTGACGGTTCCGTATATAATACACAAAAATATTTTTGTGTATTATATATTTGAATACTCAAACTTCTTATAGCTTTTCCTGTAATCTTTAGGCAATGAACTATTTTCCATATTTTTTTCAGAATTTTAAGCCTAGTAATTTCGGAGATAGGGGGAATGGTCAATTTTCGTCTTTATTCTTAAATTACTTCAAATCTGTTTTTGCTAAAATTATATAAAAATACATCTGAGAAGCTTATAACAACCCCTTTCATTTGATATGTCACACAATACAGTTTGCGAAACTTTTTTTTTAAATTTTCCAGTTTATCCCATAAAAGTGGCCCCCTTGTTCAGAATTCATTAATTTACTTTACGCTTCCATCTTTGGGTCACCAATTTACATATATGTTAACCAAATTTCAACTCAATCGGTTCAGTAGTTTCGGAGCAAATCGGCTGTGACAGACGGACAGACAGATGCACGAGTGATCGTATAAGGGTTCCGTTTTTTTCCTTTTGAGGTGCGGAACCCTAAAATCATGAAAAAAAATTATAATCATACAAACATAATTATAAAGAGTGTATATTCGCCATCAAACTGTTATGCAGTTTGGCGAAGACTTAAATTAAGTTATTCATAGTTAATTTTGTTGAGTAAGAAAAAAAAAAAAATATCTTATAAAAATATTTAATGTAAAAAATACGCCAAGTCGCGAAACTTTTCCACCGTAATAAGTTGTGAGATATTACATAGAGCCAAGTCAGGCATTCTTATTAATCAATATTTGCTTGCTTGATAAAATTCTGCAACTTGAAAATAACACAACTTTACTGCATTTATTATTTTTTGCATATCTAAAACTATGTACTATCCGCCAATATTTAAAACATTAAACCCTTCCCTGCCATAATAATCCATACAAAACTCTATTTACCGCTGCGTTAACCTTTTCAAAATCCTGATAGCGCCTTACTAAATCGAGAGGACTAAGGAAAAATTACATTCAGCCAAATATTTTTTCTGCATGGACCCGGGATAAAAACAATCCTATATTTTAATCCAGACTATAGATTCGTGCAAAATTTTATTCGAATCAGTTCGGCTGTTTAAGTGATTGATTAACAAACATCCAAACTTTCGCATTTATACTCGTAATATTAGTAGGAGTGTCCGAAAATGTTTTGTTTATTTTTTTTACTTTTCTTGAGAACTTAAACGTTTTAAGCTAGACATTCAACTAGGCGCTGTGCAACGCCGTTTGTCTTGGTAACTAATGGATGGACGTCACAGTTTTATGCCCCTTAAATGAACTGAGAAAGCATTCGTTAATTAAATTCTTGATTAAAACGTATGAACTGGTTTTTGCATGAATTCGCTTCGTTGGCCAGTAATCGAATTAAAATTGATCGGACGTTTTGGTGACGGCCATTGATTGAGCTTTTATGTGATAAATTGAATAAGTATTGGTTCCGTACCTCAAAAGGAAAAAACGGAACCCTTATAGGATCACTCGGTTGTCTGTCTGTCCGTCTGTCACAGCCGATTTGCTCCGAAACTACTGGACCGATTGAATTGAAATTTGATGTACATACGTAAATTGGTGACCCAAAGATGGAAGCGTAAAGTAAATAAATGAATTCTGAACAAGGGGGCCACTTTTAGGGGGTAAACTGGAAAATTAAAAAAAAAAGATTCGAAAACTTTATTGTGTGAAAGGAAAGGGCTTGTGGTAAGCATCTCAATTTTTTTTTAATCATTTTAGCAAAAAAAGATTTGAAGTAATTTAGGAAAAAAGGCGAAAATTGACCATCCCCTCCCCTTATCTCCAAAACTACTAGGCTTAAAATTCTGGAAAAAATATGGAAAATAGTTCCTTGCCTAAAGATTACAGGAAAACCTATAAGAAGTTTGAGTATTCAAAGTAACAAGAAAATTCTCAATATTTTACGGAATCCTCACCACGCGGGTTGAACTCGCACTTGTCCGGTTTTTACTTAACATCGTAATGGTAGGGCTTAAGAACGCATGTAGTATATTCCCGTCAGTCCTGAATTAAACAGTACTTAGTAAGAACTGCGTAATGTTCACTTGCCGACCGTGACTTCGGAATGGTTTTACTTACGTAAGTACACGATAATGTACGGTCAACGCCAAAATAGTTATTTGTTATACAAGGGTGCAAAGTTATATTTTAACCGCGAGTGTGGAATTGAAACACGAGCCAGCGAATGGATTCTGGGGTTGAACCACGAGCTAGCGAATGGATTCTATGGTTGAACCACGAGCCAGCGAATGGATTCTAGGGTTGAACCACGAGCTAGCGAATGGATTCTAGGGTTGAACCACGAGCCAGCGAATGGATTCTAGGGTTGAACCACGAGCTAGCGAATGGATTCTATGGTCGAAAATAGAATCCTGAGCGTAGCGTGTGGTTCAAAAAGAGAATCCTGAGCAAAGCGAGTATTGCAACACACGAGACGTCAAAATAACTTGCACCCGTGTGTAACACAAATCTTTTCACCTCACTAAACCGAGGAAAATACTACATAAGAAAATCAACTGAAATATGCATAATCAGCCTTTATTTTAACTAGTAATTACACAAATAACACAATTATTATGCAACGTTAAATCAGATATTGTGGTTTCACATTTTTGTAAGGTTTTTAGTTTTAAGTGTTTTAAGATAAAATATTTAATAAAATTGTTTGCACTATATGTTTTTAATTGGATGCAATTCAGTATAAAACTATGTTTGCGTCCACATCTCCTGTTTTGATCAGACAATTTAATCAGATGGCCGAAAATTGTCCTGTCTGGACTGGCCTTTACGTGTTTATTATGTTTAAAAAAGTTACTAAAATACGTTCGGATTTCAAATATTCTTTGCACGCATGTGGATTAAATGCAGTTTTGCTATCTGTTTTTAAAGAATAAAAAAGGTCTTTCCGAGCTAGTGAGGTGAAAAATAATTTATTTTTCACTTCTCATGCTCGAAAAGTGTGTCATATTAGGCTTAGCAAGCGGGGCTAAAGTCATACATGTAGCCCCTAGGGAAAATATGTATAGATATTTATGATTTCTAAAACATTTAATTTGACCAATCAAAACACATCGCTGTATTAAATCCACCAATCACCACTCCTTAAAAAGCATTTGTATTTGCTATCAACTAACCAGATTACAGCGAATATTAAAAACAACCAATCAGAAACCAGAATTAATTTAAATATCAGGTGTTTTTTAGTCCCTAACTCACAATAATTATTAAAACAAAAACGCCTCTGGCCGTCAACGACGCGCCTGTAGACGGTCAGCCGGCCAATACACGGTAATTAAATACTGATGATCCACCATAGTTGTCTCTTTCTATAACATGCAATGAGAAAGAGACAGCGCGTGGATCGAGTGAATACTTCTCCGTGTATTGGACACCTCAGAGGCGATTATTCGTGGTGCCAATATTTTGTATCTGTGTCGAAGCATGTTTATTAAAAAAGTATGCCGCCAAATCGAATAATCTTTGCGCCGTGGAATTTATTATTGATTGTGGATGGATAATCTTTGTTTTACTATTTTCTCGCAGTCGAAGTGAAAAGTAGAGTGTATAACTCGGGTCTAAAAGCCATATTACCCCTCGAAATATTTTCCCTCGCTTCACTCGGGAAAATATCCATCTCGTGGTAATATGGCTTATTTTAGCCCCTTGTCATACAATCTACTATTGTTTTTCATGTTACTAACAAGTATGGAGTCTTATGCTCCAAAATGAAGATTTTATTATTATTATTAAAAATGAGTACCTACGTGTGCACGAGCGGTGCGCTATCCAACAGCATTTCCACGTCATAAACCTTCCATTGTTAGGAAGAGGGTGAGGGGGGGGGGAGGAGGGCGCGATAGCGAAGATTTGTGCTTGCTGTAAATAGTCCCTACCCTACATGGGGAGGAGATTAAATTATATGAATAGGTGTAGTCCTCGCAACTGGAAAATGAGTATTAAAGCGAATTATGTTGTTACGAATGCATTGTTTTTGCCTGACTATGAATACAGAATCGTTTATTCGCTCATCACAGGTAAAAAAACCGGCCAAGTGCGTGTCGGACCACGCAAAAAGAGGGGGGGGGGACAGAATTTTAGTGACTTTCGGGGCGATTATCTCCGACTCTATTCACTTGATCAAAAAAAATGCTAAGAAACCTTATATTTATTTTGAAAGGCCCACACGGGGGGTCACAATGAATTTTTTTTTGACTTTTAATTTTATGTATGGAGTGTACCCCTAAAAATTTTTTTTGTCAATTTAATTACAAAACTATGTAGCGGCTAACAAAATACACCTATCCTCAAAATTTTATTTAAATACACCTTATAGTTTTCGAGTAAAATGCCTGTGACGTACGGACAGACGGACAGACGAACAGACGGACATGACGAAACTATAAGGGTTCCGTTTTCGCCATTTTGGCTACGGAACCCTAAAAACCGGCCAAGTGCAAGTCAGACTCGCGCACTTAGGGTTCCGTCCGTACCATTATCTATAAAAACGGCAATAAAATCATGCCTGTTGTATGGGAGCCCCAGTCCGACTCGCACTTGGCCGGTTTTTTAGTATTTGTTGTTATAGCGGAAACAGAAATACATAGTCTGTGAAAATCTCAACTCTCTAGCTATCACGGTTCTTGAGATACAGCCTGGTGACAGACAGACAGACGGACGAACAGCGAAGTCTTAGTAATAGGGTCCCGTTTTTACCCGTTCGGTACGGAACCCTAAAAAGATGAAAATATAGAATCAAATGTAGTTACAAATCCATGATGTGCCTTTTGGCGTACGAATTTATAGTTTTTACGTGTCAACTTTAAAAATAATAAATATAAATGTCATGTGTCACTAATAATCATAGTTGAAAAACCCCCCATTTTTTTCATTTCGAAGTTAAATATCTCAAAACCAGCTGAACCGATTTTGCTGAAACGAAGCTAATAACCACCTTGATCACGTCAGCATCGGACAAAAAAACCGCTTTAAAATCGGCCATTCGTTTAAAAGCTACGATGCTACAGACAGACACGTCAAACTTATAACACCCCTCTTTGACGTGTGGCACATGAATCGATAGGCCTTTTAAAATAAATATAAGGTTTCTTAGCAATTTTTTTGATTCAGTGAATAGAGTTGGAGATAATCGCCCCGAAAGTCACTAAAATTCTGCCCCGCCCCCTCTAATTTTTGAAAGGTGTATTTTAAAAATATGAAATAAATCATGGCTTATTAAATTCATTCACCGAAAATTGTTTTGAACAAGATCGGTTCGAAGGTTTTTGAGATATTGCTGAAAAACTGCCTTCCTTATTTCCAAAAAAACTACATAGCATTATCATCATCATATCAGCCGAAAGACGTCCACTGCTGGACATAGGCCTCCCCCAGAGAGTTCCAAATCGACCGGAACCAAGGTAACCGATATAGCCCTCCGAATTGCTAAACTTAAGTGGCAGTGGGTGGGGCATATTGCACGTAGAACCGATGGCCGTTGGGGCGGAAAGGTTCTCGAGTGGCGACCACGTACCGGAAGGCGCGGCGTGGGTAGGCCCCCCACAAGGTGGACTGATGACCTGGTAAAGGTCGCGGGAGTCCGATGGATGCGGGTGGCGCAGGACCGGTCAATTTGGAACATAGTATTGGTCATATATTATATTACCCGCCAAACTGCCAGAACAGTTTGTCAGCGAGACTGCGCTCAATTTATGTTTATACAAACATTTATCTATTTGCTATGTCTGTGTCAGTATCTGCATTTCTCGCGTCATAAACCCGGCCATTCCGCGCCCTTTTGTGGCCCTTCAGCGTTCCAAACTCCGGCCAGAGTTTTTATTGTTTTACTCGTTCGTAGAGACTTCTTAAGTAACGAGATTACTGCAGTAAAACTGGTACCTTTTCAAGTTAGCTTTTTACACGCCTTAGTAATATTAACTTCATTAGTATGTACAGTAAGGGAATGAGGCGGGTTTAAGGCACTCAAAGCTCTTCATAGAAGGAGTGGACTCGGGCTGGACCAAAAACTCTGGAAATCCAGCAGGAAGCAACTCAGGATTATATCTGGGGTGTTCACAGGTCACTTCGGTGTCAAGGATCTCTTGGCCAAGATGGGACTATCGAACAGTAGACTGTAGAATGTGCGGCGAGGAGGATGAGACTATGGAACACTTACTGTGTGAATGTCATGCCCTTGCCGGACAAAGAATGAATCACTTTGGTAACGGCTACCCGCAACCAAAGGAATTCAGGGTGCTCCCACTGAGCTGCATCATCCGTTTTGTGGAAATGATGGAGCGAGGTTGGGAGTAGCTATAAAGGGGAGGGCAAATGCATAAAAGATCCCACTGGACTGGGTCGAAGTGTATCCGAAAGGGCCCTCAACTAAATAAGATAAGATAAGAAAAGACAGTAAGGGAAATGTATTCACGTACCTTTTTATGCCTTATTGTCATAGTAAGCAGAGCAAAAAAGGTAAACGTGTTTCAATTTCCTTGACTATACCTAACTCACGATGTAATTTAATATAGAAATATATATATATGTTTATCCGTGGTCTAGTACCCATAGTACAGGCTTTGCCTAGTTTGGGACTAGATCATTTGTGTGAATTGTCCCACTACATTTATTCATTTATTTATATTTGAAGTAGTTCATTATGGGTTAAACTTACCACTTCTTGTTTTAGGAAGAGCGGTGTCTCCTGACACAAGCAAAATTACTTGCTTACTATGTATTTAAGTATGTATTTATCTATACCTATACGTATGTTTATCGTCATCTAGTACCCATAGTACAAGCTTTGCTTAGTTTGGAACTAGGTCGATTTGTGTAAGATTGTCCGCAAATATTTATTTATTTATTTTATTTCCAGCGGACTCCACTCCACTTGCGGGTGGCGCAGGACCGGTCATTGTGGCACTCTTTGGGGGAGGCCTATGTTCAGCAGTGGACGTCTTTGGGCTGATATGATGATGATGATGATTTATTTTATTACTAGGATGCTCCAACCTTGTCTATTTTTTAAAAATCCTTTTATAACCTAAAGAAACTTTTTTTCATTTTCATTTCATTTACAATATCACTGTTTCACCGAGTAAAACGACTTTCGCGATCAAGGATGGTGTGTGTGACACATCCAAAACGTCGAGAAACTCAAAGAGGTAAATAAATAATTAACAACTTAGAAAAGTTGAAACACCGCTGATTTTTTCATGTCAAAGTTCAATATCTCGAAAACGGCTGGACCGGTTTTGTTGAAACGTAGCTAAGAACCATTTCGATCACGTCAGCTTGCGGAAAAAAAACCGCATTAAAATCGGTCCCTTCGTTTAGTTAGGAGCTACGATGCCTCCCCTCTTTTTGTGTAGCGGGTTAAAATGTTCTAGATAGAAAGAAAGAAAGATACATTTATTCACAAACACATGTTAAACAATTTTTATTTTTTTAAACAAATTAAGTCTATCTTTACAGGCGGTACCTAATGCTATAGACAAGCTACATTGAACAGAAAATAAAATAAAATATTTGTAATAACAAAACAATGACAATTGTAAAATAAAATTAAATTTAGGTACACATTTAACTTAGACGTAACAAAAAATTTACATAGCGGCCTCAGCGAGATCATTCAGGGAGCACGTAAAAAAATAAAAAGACAAACATATAAAACACGAAACAAAGTGTTTCTCTGCAGATAGATGCCCGTCTGTGTTAGTTAGTTAGTTAGTTTTACTGGGCATTTTCCGCAAGTCGACATCCAGTGTGCCTATTTTGCGTGAAACGGCGGGTTGGCGCTACTCTAACCACCCCAGCTCCTCCAAAAAGTTCAAGAGTGCCTTGGTATTACTGACTGCGTTCCGTAGTGTGTCCGGAGACCCTAGGTGCTTTTTAGGGTTCCGTAGCCAAAATGGCAAAAACGGAACCCTTATAGTTTCGTCATGTCCGTCTGTCCGTCTGTCCGTATGTCACAGGCATTTTACTCGAAAACTATAAGGTGTATTTGAATAAAATTTTGAGGATAGGTGTATTTTGTTAGCCGCTACAAAGTTTCGTAATTAAAATTACTAAAAAAAATTTTTTTAGGGGTGTACTCCATACATAAAACTAAAAGTCAAATTTTTTTTTTTCATCGTGAGCCCACGTGTGGAACATGAATCGATAGGCCTTTCAAAATAAATATAAGGTTTCTCTGGATTTTTTTTGATTAAGTGAATACAGTCAGAGATAATCGCCCCGAAAGTCACTAAAATTCTGTCCCCCCCCTCTAATTTTTGAACGGTGTATTTTAAAAATATAAAAAAATTCATGGACACAGCGCTTATTATGTGTATTCACCGAAAATTGTTTTGAACAAGATCGGATGAAAGGTTTCCGAGATATTGCTGAAAAACTGCCTTCCTCAAAGAAAAGGACGTAAGTGCCGTAAGATTTCTATGACGATACGACCTTTTTAATAGGCACGGAACCCTTCGTTTTGCGTGGTCCGACACGCACTTGGCCGGTTTTTTCCTGTATTCTTCTGCCTGCTTACAATCCAGTAGAATGTGTTTAGTCGTTTCTTCTGCCTCCATGCACGCTCTGCACATGGGGCTGTCTGTGTATTGTATGCGGTACCTAACTAAAATGCGTCTCGGTGACCCACTTGGACACACTCGCTGTTTACCGCGTCGCACCCGCCATTCGGTGTTTACGGGCATGTTTACGTCCGCTGTTTATGATCTTGTTTATCAGGAAACTTTTGACTAACGACGCTTTGAACGGTTTTCGATGCAACGAGAGATATTCTGATGCGTTTTGAGTGCATTTAACGCAATTTTATACAGAGCTCAAGTCTCTAAGCACCGCTTATAAGAACTAGGGCTTAGCGGAAAGTCAGTTATAACAAATTCTTATGAATAAAGCGTATTATTCTATTAATGAATACTTAGAACAAAGTTTTTATCATAATTAATATAATATATATATATATATGTTGAATAGCTTTATAAAATGACTGATGTAATGAAAACTGGTCAAGTCAAATCTAACCTACTTTAAGATCTCACATTTTTAAATAACAGCAATTGTTATAGGTATCCAATAAAGCAAAGAAATAGAGTTTAATACTTGTTCATAATGTTATTTTGTTCCTATAAATACATATTTGGATTTTGCATAACTTGGCACTCATTTAGACCTCCATTCATTTTGCGGCGAAGCCCACAGCCAAGCATAATTTTTGTATTGAACTTGGCTCTCCTTTTTAGGGTTCCGTAGCCAAAATGGCAAAAACGGAACCCTTATAGTTTCGTCATGTCCGTCTGTCCGTCTGTCCATCTGTCCGTCTGTCCGTCTGTCCGTATGTCACAGGCATTTTACTCGAAAACTATAAGGTGTATTTGAATAAAATTTTGAGCATAGGTGTATTTTGTAAGCCGCTACAAAGTTTTGTAATTAAAATTACTAAAAAAAAAATTTTTAGGGGTGCACTCCATACATAAAACTAAAAGTCAAAATTTTTTTTTTCATTGTGACCCCCCGTGTGGCACATCAATCGATAGGCCTTTCAAAATAAATATAAGGTTTTTCAGCATTTTTTTTGATTAAGTGAATAGAGCCGGAGATAATCGCCCCGAAAGTCACTAAAATTCTGTCCCCCCCCTCTAATTTTTAAACGGTGTATTTTAAAAATATGGAAAAATTCATGGACATAGGGCTTATTAATTTCATTCACCGAAAATTGTTTTGAACAAGATCAGTTCAGAGGTTTTTGAGATATTGCTGAAAAACTGCCTTCCTCAAAGAAAAGGACGTAAGTGCCGTAAAATTTCTGTGACGATACGACCTTTTTAATAGGCACGGAACCCTTCGTTTTGCGTGGTCCGACACGCACTTGGCCGGTTTTTCACATTTATGTTTTTGGTGGGTTATTTTAAACAAGAAAGTAACACAAAATCTTCACAATAATACCATTAGCCATCTTACACCAACAAGTATTGCGGTTGGACCGTCGACAACTTTAAGATTTGTTAGTTTTTAAGTTAATATTTAATTTAATTTGCGATGCTCTTGCCGGGATCATGTTTGATACGTCCATATTGTAACACTTACCACCTTTATGTAACAACATGAATGCGATAAATTACTTGATTACTTGATCTCACTCTCGACCATATTTTGGGCAGCCCAGTTGGGGAATGTTATTCCAGCATTTGGCTGCAAGATAACGAAAAGTGTAAAGGCGACCGTCCTGCAGGGGTGTGCTAGTTATTTATAAACTAGTTCATTTAAGAACTAGTTATTTTTATAGCGAGTTACATTTTTGTACTGTAGCGCTAGTCCGAGTTTAAAGTGAGTCGAGATACGCTACGTGAGTATCGACTAAGTTAAAGATTTGTATGAAAACTCTATACACCGCCCCTAGCGGTCACTTACAGAACTAAAAATCAAATCGGTACCACAAGTCCCTTATAAGTTTACTTGCTCGCAACAGTTAAGTCGATCGTTCGTATAGTTTAATAGATTTTTCAATATTCAGCCTTATATCACAAGCATTTATCGTGTTAATTTAAATGCTAGCGTTTGTCGGTTATGACATTACAGAATACGCGCATTGCCAAAGTCGAAAAATTCCCCAACGCCAAAGTTTAAAGACTCTAAAGGAATCTATACCTTAAGTTTAAGGACATTAAGTATAATTTTAACAGTGTGCGATGAACCTCCACTGAGTTGGTCGACCCAATATGGCGGAACGTGTGCCAATTATTTGCATTTTTAGGGTTCCGTAGCCAAACAAGATCGGTTCAGAGGTTTTCGAGATATTGCTGAAAAACTGCCTTCCTCAAAGAAAAGGACGTAAGTGCCGTAAAATTTCTGTGACGATACGACCTTTTTAATAGGCACGGAACCCTTCGTTTTGCGTGGTCCGACACGCACTTGGCCGGTTTTTAAATACAAAATACGCGACAATCCGAATTTTGCGGATATAAGTTGTCGATTCAAAACCCTTATTTTTATAAGTTCTTTAATTTGAGATAGGTATCGATCGGATCTACGGTAAATCTTGACGGAATTATACGTTATCACGCACCATTTTGCAAGTGAAATAGTAAACTACAAATGCTACGGTATTTTTCGATTCGAAATGTCAAATTTGTGACTCACGCTAGCGTTTGGTAATACGATTCGAAAGTTAAATTACGCATCGAAAACTAGACGCTAGCGAGTAACGTTTTGTAGTTGTTTTCGGAGTATATCGGCACCATGAGTACGACGAATTTGACAGCTCGAACTTGCGAGAATCGAAATCTACGCGAAGCGCGTTAGCTCGATCTCGGGAAACGTTTACTATTGTACGTTTTCGATAGGCTCTCATGGTAAGCGTACTGCGTGTTTCCTCTTTTCCTCATCAAGTAGTTTCCAGAGACGCCATTTTGTACGATGACGTCACGCGTGCGGACATAGGCTCCGCTCGGGTCCATAAAGATCAAGTGCCGATATTCAATATCGCAGCGCCAGCGTTCGCTTCCGTTGCTAATGCATCGGTTCACATTCCGTAGTATATCCTACGCCGTTGAAATAGAGGTCAATTTCGCCTGTAGCGTGACTGTTTACTAGGACATTGAAATGTAAATAGGCGTTGGCGACCTGCTATGTCCAGAAGGAAGAGACTACAATGAATACCAGTGAATTCCATACATAGTAATGCGTTAGGTTTTAGGGGTTCCCTAACCTAAAAAAAAAAACCAGACAAGTACGAGTTCAACTCGCGTGGTGAGGGTTCCGTATATAATCTAAATTTCATAAAAAAATTGAGAATTTTCCGGTTACTTTGAATACTCAAACTTCTTAGAGGTTTTCCTGTAATCTTTAGGCAAGGAACTATTTTCCATATTTTTTTCAGAATTTTAGTCCTAGTAGTTTCGGAGATAAGGGGGGGATGGTCAATTTTCGTCTTTTTTCCTAAATTACTTCAAATCTGTTTTTGCTGAAATAATAAAAAAAATATCTGACATGCTTACAACAACCCCTTTCGTTTGATATGTCAAACCATACAGTTTGCGAAACTTTTTTTAAATTTTACAGTTTACCCCCCAAAAGTGGCCCCCTTCGTTCAGAATTCATTAATTTACTTTACGCGTTCATCTCTGGATCACCAATTTACATATGTGTACCAAATTTCAACTCAATCGGTCCAGTAGTTTCTGAGCAAATTGGCTGTGACAGACGGACAGACAGACGCACGTGTGATGCTATAAGGGTTCCGTTTTTTCCTTTTGAGGTATCGGAACCCTAAAAACGGAATCCTTATAGGAACTCGTGCGTCTGTCTGTCCGTCTGTCACAGCCGATTAGCTCCGAATCTACTGGACCGATTGAGTTGAAATTTTCTGTGTCTTAACTTAGTGTATTGTTTTAAAGTTTAGCATGCTATTCCTCTTTGGCATGCATTTATTTCTAGACCTACGTGTAGGCTAGCTTTATGAAGAGTTTTGATCATGTATTGTAGGTATATAGTTTTAGAGCACATTCAGCTAGTAGTACTAGATCGTTTGCAAATCTAAGGTGATTTAGTTGTTTGCCTTGTATCAATCATCATCATCATCATATCAGCCGAAAGACGTCCTCTGCTGGACATAGGCCTCCCCCAAAGAGTGCCACAATGACCGGTCCTGCGCCACCCGCATCCAGCGGACTCCCGCGACTTGTATCAATAAGACCTGCTTTTGACAATATAACAATTAAAACAACAATCGGTATTGGATGGGTTTAAGAACTTTTCGTCATTTTAAGTGGAGCAAACTATATACGCATGAATGCACTAACAAAAGGTGTTGTTTGTTACAGGTGGGACCAGCATCCTTTTAAAGACTCGCTTTTAGCCAACAGGTGAGAAAACGCATTACACGGGCCACCGCCTCCAAATATTAGGGTGTATATCCACCATAGATATGCGAAGCTTTGGTTTATATGAAAAAACTGGACAAGTGCCAGTTCAACTCGCGTGGTTAGGGTTCCGTATGTAATACACAAAAACCGGTCAAGTGCGAGTCTGACTCGCGCACCGAGGGTTCCGTACGAAATATCATACTACACTACCGTCTTACCCCACCCATTAAATTTGGAAAAATCTTAACAACTCATAGTGTAGTTAAGTCATGAGTACATACCTACAGCACCATTTATCGGTGCATTTTGTTACTAACTTGCGCGACCAAGGAACTCGGTATGTACATACAGTAAGGGAAATGTATTCACGTACCACCGTAGAACCCTGTCGCAAATGACAGGCGCCGTCACTCAAAGTCGAGTGGTATGTCACCTTATTGCGATAGGGTTCTACGGTGGTACGTTAATACATTTCCCTTACTGTATGTTGGTTTTTCGGCGATAATTCCTTATCAAGTGAATTAATTTCGATAATTCTTTTTTTATTTGCTAGAAGGCACTTTCAGAACACTTTCATACGAATTTGAAGGAAAAAAATTAAACACAGAAGTATTAAATTACAAAGAAAATTAACGATGATTTTTGAAGAATAAAAAAATTACACTAGATAGAAGTCTTGTTATACTTTTCCGGTAATATTCACGTTAATATTAATCATATATATTATTTTCAAATTTTTCGCTTGGTTAACTTCGGAGATAAGGGGGGGAATGGTATTTTTTTCAACATTTTTCTTTATAAATCAAAATTTTACCATTATAGAAAAAAAAAGAAAAATTTTTTTAGAATGTACAATTCAAGCCCTTTCATATGATACCCCACTTGGCCTACTAACTAGACTTTGAATTTTTGCCCCCCCTCTTATCCACCTTTTTTTATGCAAATTAAAAGTATATATAAATTTTTTTCATTTTACATACACGAGGATTAGCTTTGTTTACAACTATTCCAAATTTCAAAGCGATAGCATTAGTAGTTCCTGAGATATTTGGCTTTGTGACAGACAGACAGACGGACGGAGTCGCACCATAAGGGTTCCGTTTTTACCGATTTGGTCCGGAACCCTAAAAATATTGAGAATTTTCCCGTTTCTTTGAATACTCAAACTTCTTATATACCTATTTTCCTGTAATCTTTAGGCAAGGAGCTATTTTCCATATTTTTTCCGAATTTTAAGCCTAGCTGTTTCGGTGATAAGGGGGGGAATGGGAAATTTTCGTCTTTTTTCCTAAATTACTTCAAATCTGTTTTGCTAAAATTATAAAAAAAACTGAGATGCTTACAATAACCCCTTTCATTTGATATGTCACACGTCACACTATTGTGTGTTTTTAAAAAAGTTTCGCATGTTAGAACCTGAATGGAAACTATATGTATACTGGCTGTATAAAAGCTGTAATATATTATTGTTGTATTGTCGTAGATGACGGTTACTAGGTTCCAAACAATACAGCTGTACTCACAATACGTATTCACGGATTAAACTCAACTTTTACTCTACTAAAGTGTACAATTTACCCCCCAAAAGTGGCCCCCTTTTTCAGAATTCATTAATTTATTTAACGCGTCTTTTATCTTTGGGTCACCAATTTACATACTCGTATGTTTACCAAATTTCATCTCAATATATAAAAATAAATAAAAATCATTTATTTCAGACCTTAATACTGATCCATAGTTTTATGTTAGTAGTCAATCGGTCCAGTAGTTTCGGAGCAAATTGGCTGTAATAGACGGACAGACAGACGCACGAGTGATCCTATAAGGGTTCCGTTTTTTTCCTTTTGAGGTACGGAACCCTAGAAACGGCCTATTTCTCGTACAAGACCATTTTATTATGTAAAACGAATCAGCAACAATAAATGTTCTCATACACATCATTTTCTCCCCTGTACCTTCTCTTTGATAACTACGTCGATGTACGCCTCCAGCACTTTCTCGTTCAACTGATAGTTGCTCACATTCACGAACAGGCGTCCCTTTGAGAACGGGAATGTCTTGAGCAACGGCATGTCCGGTAACGACATGTCCACGAAATGGTACTCGCCCTGGAAAAAAAACGCGCGGGCGTTTATCATCATCATCATCATATCAGCTGAAAGACGTCCACTGCCGGACAAAGGCCTCCTCGCAGTCATCCAGTGGACTCCCGCGACCTGTACCAGGTCATCAGTTCACCTTGTGGGGGGCCTACCTACGCCGCTCCGGTAACGGGTGTTAAATAGAAGTAAATAGAAAGACAGTGACAATAAACATACGACTTGCCTGAAGACACGCAGACGCCATCGCCGTTTGTGACTCCAGAAGAATCACTAGGTATCATTGGAGTTTGAGTTGACAGCTAAGACAGCTACAGGTCCCTACTCTCAAACATGCGCATGCGCATCGTAGCTTGACTTGTACCAATGGGTGCCTCAGAACTTTTGGTTAGCACTAGCTTTTCAACTATAGTCAAGTAGGTTTGTTCCCAATTCTACAGATTTCTATAACAGATTTCCAATTCTACAGATTTCTAATTCTACAGATTCCCAATTCTACAGATTCCCAATTTTACAGTTTCCCAATTCTACAGGGTCCCAATTCTACGGATACCCAATTCTAAAGATTCCCAATTCTACAGATTCCCAATTCTACGGATTCCCAATTCTACAGATTTCCAGTTCTACAGATTTACATATTTCTGATTCTACAGACACCCAATTCTAGTCAAACTATCGCAAAATAGACACTTACAAGTGTGATCACGTGATTAGACTCAGAGCATTTACAAAAATCAGAGCTTGTACCTTTTTTCCGAAGATATAGATTAATAATTACTGGTTGGTTATACTATCGGTAGACATGAGAATCTGTAGAATTGGGAATTTGTAGACATGGGCCCAAAGGGAGCTACATAGTTCGTAAAATTATCGAAGTAACTGGAACTGTATACAAGTTTGTTGTCACTAAAAGTATCTTAGTTGGCGGCACCGTAATTGTGATGAAATACTTGTTTTGTTTACATCACTTGCTATTCCTGATTACCGCTAATACTAAGCATAAAAATAAATAAATAACAATAATCATAGATAATGTTTAGATATAGATACAAACATAATTATAAAGAGTGTATATTCGCCAACAATAGATTAAGTTTTTCATAATTTTGTTGTGAAAGAAAAAAAAACAAGATTAGATGAGCTGCAGACTACCAACGAGGTCACACAGCTGATGAATAGTGAACAGTCATCAGATTATGGTGGTTAGCTGTGAAGGCAGGCTGGTCATTGTTATTTGGCAGATATGATGGTGATGAAACAGACTAGAAACTACAAACGATTACCTTCGGAAACGGGCACGTTTTGATCGTAAGAAACTTTATGATGTATGGCATGAAGATCTTTTCCCTCTGCATCCAGTCGCACAACTTATAGTGGACCTCCAGAAAACTGCGTCGGTACTCGTTACTGAGGAATTCGTAGATGTAGACATCCAACTGCAGTTGAGAACAATATTGAATTATTTGAAAGGTACTGAAAGGAATCACTTACACGCTGGACTTATAACAACATTAATAGATCAATAATTATGTTTCCTAGTCAACCACACACACACACACACACACACACACACACACACACACACACACACACACACACACACACACACACACACACACACACACACACACACACACACACACACACACACACACACACACACACACACACAACCACAACCACACACCCACACACACACACACACACACACACACACACACACACACACACACACACACAGATGTGACCTGTCAAGGGAAACAGCCGGACAACGTGACAGCGTATCATCGTGACAGCGTTACAGCGTGTCATCGTGACAGCGTGACAGCGTGTCATCGTGACAGCGTGACAGCATGTCATCGTGACATCGTGACAGCGTGATAGCGCGTCATCGTGTCATCGTGACAGCGTGTCAGCGAACGGACACCCGAACGATTTTCGGCCCAAGCGGAAGCATAGAATTTCGTTCGCCTCGCTCGCCCGTTCGATAAAAGCTTGTAAAAAGCTAACGAACCTGTATTTCGTTTCCAAAGTCGGTCAAACACTCGGAATGTGCGCTAACATAGTGGATGGGATCCCGGCGGCTGCGTCTTTTGGCAGTTAGGTTCACGTACGCGTAGTACTTTGGGTTCCAGTATGTAAGGTTAGGGCGCTCAAAGTCCGCATAGTATGATGTCTGGAAATGGAAAATCAACGGTAAAATAATGGTATATAATAAATCTGTGAGTTGTAGAACTCGTAAACCTATCATTTTTCAAAAAAAAAAAAATCTGAATTTTGAAAAAATTACGAAAAATGAAACGACAAAAAAATCATGTCAGTTGTATGGGAGCCCCAGTCCGACTCACACTTGGCCGGTTTTTTAGTATTTGTTATACATAATCTGTGAAAATTTCAACTCTCTAGCTATCACGGTTCTTGAGATACAGCGTGGTGACAGACAGACGGACGGACGGATGGACGGACGGACAGCGAAGTCTTAGTAATAGAGTCCCGTTTTTACCCGTTGGGTACGGAATCCTAAAAAACGGAGCCATTATGGATTCGTCATGTCTGTCTGTCTGTCCATCTATATGTCACAGGCATTTTACTCGAAAACTATAAGGTGTATTTGAATAAAATTTTGAGGATAGTTTTGTATTTAAATTAATAAAAAAAATTGTTTTAGGGGTGCATTCCATACATAAAACTGAAAGTCAACAATTTTTTTACATTGAAAGCCCACGTGTACATCAATCGATAGGCCTTTTAAAATAAATATAACGTTTTCTCAGCAATTTTTAGGGTTCCCTAGCCCGTAAAACGGAACCCTTATAGTTTCGTCATGTCCGTCTGTCCAACTGTCCGTCTGTCCATCTGTCCGTGTGTCCGTCTGTCCGTCTGTCCGTCTGTCCGACTGTCCGTCTGTCCGTCTGTCCGTCTGTCCGTCTGTCCGTCTGTCCGTATGTCACAGGCATTTTACTCGAAAACTATAAGGTGTATTTAAATAAGATTTTGAGTATAGGTGTATTTTGTTAGCCGCTACATACTTTTGTAATTAAAATGACAAAAAAAAAAAATTAGGGTTGCACTCTATGGAGTGCACAATGTTTTTTTTTTTGACTTTTAGTTTTATGAAACTAAAAGTCAAAAAAAAAAACATTGTGCCCCCCCGTGTGGTTTCAAAATAAATATAAGGTTTCTTAGCATTTTTTTGATCAAGTGAATAGAGTCGGAGATAATCGCCCTGAAAGTCACTAAAATTCTGTCCCCCCCCCCCTCTAATTTCTTGAACGGTGTATTTTAAAAATATGGAAAAATTCATGGACATATTAATTTCATTCACCGAAAATTGTTTTGAACAAGATCTGTTCAGAGGTTTTCGAGATATTGCTGAAAAACTGCCTTCCTCAAAGAAAAGGACGTAAGTGCCGTAAAATTTCTGTGACGATACGACCTTTTTAATAGGCACGGAACCCTTCGTTTTGCGTGGTCCGACACGCACTTGGCTGGTTTTTTTAGTTAAGTGAATAGAGTCGGAGATAATCGCCCCGAAAGTCACTAAAATTGTGTCCTCGTCCCTCTAATTTTTGAACCGTGTTCAAAATCATGGACAAAGGGCTTATAAAATTCTGTCAGCAAAAATTGTTTGAACAAGATCAGTTCAAAGGTTTTTGAGGTATTTCTAAAAAACTGCCTTCCTTAAAGAAAAGAACGCAACGTAAGTGGCATAAGATTTCAGCAACGATACGACCTTTTTAATAGGCACGGAACCCTTCGTTGTGCGTGGTCCGACACGCACTTTGCCGCTTTTTTTTTGGAAATCGTCCTAGTGCATTATTCATCATATCAGCCGAAAGACGTCCACTGCTGGACATAGGCCTCCCCCAGAGAGTGCCAAATTGACCGGTCCTGCGCCACCCGCATCCAGCGGACTCCCGCGACCTTTACCAGGTCATCAGTCCACCTTGTGGGGGGCCTACCCACGCCGCGCCTTCCGGTACGTGGTCGCCACTCGAGAACCTTTCCGCCCCAACGGCCATCGGTTCTACGTGCATTGTGCCCCGCCCACTGCCACTTAAGTTTAGCAATTCGGAGGGCTATATCGGTTACCTTGGTTCTGCTGCGGATAGCCTCATTTCTGATGCGATCACGCAGAGAAACTCCTAACATAGCCCTCTCCATTGCCCTTGCAGTGCATTATTATGTAAACAATAATAGTAAATAATTAATACAGACCGATTCGCTGCCTTGCAGAATGTATGCGGCGGCACATATGGCGATGAGAAACATTGAATACCACATTCTTTGAAATAAATGTTTTTGTATTTATTAAGGTTTATCACAAATAATCACAATTAAGAATAACCAGACTATTCATATAGCTTCTGTAAGTTTCATACATTTTAGAATAATAATTCAACGGGTCACTCAATTCGTTTTTATCAAGGACAAAATTTTATTGCTGACTACTTTTCTGTATACCATCACCGTCTACTCATTGAGACGATTCTAACGAGCCCAAACTCAACGGGGTTACGTCGGTTAAATACTAAATTCCCATGGCCACCTGTCTCCATCATCAGATCAGCTCGATGGCACGAATTGTCATCCAAACTATACCAATACCCAAAAAAATTCAGCTCAATCGGATAACGGCAAGTAACTGAAAAATAGACTGCAAATTTTGACGGACAACTTACATACTTTTTTAATGCAGTTGCTCAAAAAGTGCTACTTTACGTAGCTGTTCAGCGTGCGGAAAGTTGATTTTCGCGCACTAGTGCTTTTTACTTTTCCTTGTACAAATTGTACTATTAATTATTATGTCAATAAAAAATAAATAAGATAGAACTGTATTAAATTGTATTTAAACTGTATTAAACTTCATTTTTTTCAACTGTATTACAATGATGTTACAGAATGAATAATATAAAAGTTTCGAATTCTTTACTTCTTGTTTTTCTTATTTTTTCGCAACTGTATTAAAAAACGTCGTTCGATACACGTGCGGAAATGTCATTCTTCACTCGTCCCGAGTCTTGCCACTCGCCTACGGCTCGTAGCAAAATATCTCGGTACTCGTGACGTAATGACATACTTTCCGCACTAGTATCGAAATGTACTATTACAGTACACATGGTGCTACTTTCCCGCACAAGTGCGGAAATGGCACTTTCCGTGCAAATGTCCAAACTTTAAAGAGCCATATGTGCTGTAAAGCGTTGTACGATACACTTGCGAATAGGTAATTCGCAACTCGTGTCGATTTAAAACACTCCCTTCGGTCGTGTTTTAATTTATCAGCACTCGGTGCCAATTTCCTATTTTCTGCACTTATATCGTAAATAACTATTGTACACATACGAACAGGTCAAGTTAATATAAAGCTTGTAAAAAATCACGGACTGAACATGTCGAGCGATATTCTTCGTTAAAGTCATGAGTGACCCATTTTATTATCATTTAATTGCTCATAAATAATTACAGCAGCTTATATTTCAACTTAGAATACACTGTGACGTGACTGTAACGTTCTCCACTACGCAAATGACATTCGGATTTGAGTAGACTCACGCTACCACGGGCCGTGACCGCACCGGAAATATATTAACATAAACAGTTTACTCGTAAGATTGGGCTTTTGATAAGCCAAATGAACAATATGAAATTTGTGGAAGGCATGCACTCAACAAAATTGATATTTTAATAAATTTCGCAGTATCTAATGTGATTTTGATTGTTCAAGTGTTTAATAAAAAACGCCAAGTTCGTTGGATATGTTTAAATAAATAAAAATAAAATAAAAATCATTTATTTCAGACCTTAGTCCATAGTTTTTGTTAGTACATTTGAAATCTTACGAGCTAGGTTAGTTACACAAGGAAATGAAAAACAAATAACGATAAATTTGAAAATATACAGAACAAAAAGAAAAATGTGAGCTATTGAGAAAGCGAAGACAGTTCTATTTCGCTCTCCCAATAGCCACCTCAACCCAAGCCTTGGTGATTGGGCAGTTCAGCCTCTCGGCCACCGTTTAGTTACAGGTTTGGTAGTAAATACGAGAAATATATCTTTTAGAGGATATTTATTTTTTAATACAGATGCTCAAAAAGTGCTACTTTACTTAGCTGTTTAGCGTGCGGAAAGTTGGTTTTCGCGAACTAGTTCACTTTTCCTTGTATAAATTATACTATTAATTATTATGTCAATAAAGAATAAATAAGATATAACTGTATTAAACTATTTATTTACGATACAAGTGCAGAAAATAGGAACCTATTGGCACGTGTATCGTACAACGTTTTACAGTACATATTGCTCTTTAAAGTTTCAACATATGCACGGAAAGTGCTCATTTCCGCATTAGTGCGGGAAAGTAACACCATGTGTACTGTAATAGTACATTTCGATGCTAGTGCGGAAAGTATGTCATTACGTCACGAGTACCGAGATATCTTGCCACGAGCCGTAGGCGAGTGACAAGACTCGGGACGAGTGAAGAATGACATTTCCGCACGTGTATCGAACGACGTTTTTTAATACAGTTGCGAAAAAATAAGAAAAACAACCAGTAAGGAATTTAAAACTTTTATATTATTCATTCTGTAACATCATTGTAATACAGTTGGAAAATAATGAAGTTTAATACAGTTCTATCTTACTTATTTTTTATTGACATAATAATTAATGGTACAATTTGTACAAGGCAAAGTGAAAAGCACTAGTGCGCGAAAACCAACTTTCCGCACGCTAAACAGCTACGTAAAGTAACACTTTTTGAGCAACTGTATTAAAAAAATATTTTTGAACAACTTCCTTATTTTTCAACTGTTTACTGTGTACTTGTTGTTTGTCTTATTTTTTCGCAACTGTATTTAAAAAGCGTCGGTCGATAGACGTGCGGAAATGTTATTCTTCACTCGTCCCGAGTCTTGCCACTCGCCTACGGCTCGTCATATCTCGGTACTGATGACGTACTTTCCGCACTAGCATCGAAATGTACTATTTAGTGCACCCTCTAAGGAACCTATAAGGAACCTACGTGCCAAATTTGGAGTCTCTAGAACCAGCGGTTTGAGCTGTGCGTTGATATGTCAGTCAACGGAACGGGAGTGAAAACGACAAGGTACTTAGGTGTTCAGCTATTTATGAGGCTGACGGTACAAATCTACGTAGTATGACTTTCCGAATTCTGGCAAATATAGGTACAAAAGGTAAGTTGGGTTTGGATCACTCTTCAAGAATTATCTATACTTTTTACGTTACATGTTCGTAAAAAACCGGCCAAGTGCGTGTCGGACCACGCAAAACGAAGGGTTCCGTGCGTATTAAAATGGTTGTATCGTCACAGAAATCTTACGGCACTTACGTCCTTTTCTGTAGGGAAGGTAGTTTTTCAGCAATATCTCGAAAACCTTTGAACCGATATTGTTAAAAATAATTTTCGGTGGAAGAATTTAATAAGCCCTGCTCATGATTAATTTAATATTTTTAAAGTACATTGTTCAAAAATTAGAGGAGGGACACAATTTTCGTGACTTTCGGGGCGATTATCTCCGACTCTATTCATTCAGTCAAAAAATTTGCTGAAAACCTTATATTTATTTTGAAAGGCCTATCGATTGAAGTGCCATACGTGGGCTTACAATGTTTTTTTTTTGATTTACAGTTTTATGTATGGAGTGCTCTCCAAAAGAAAATTTTTAGTCATTTCATTATAGCAGTAACAAAATACACCTACCCTCAAAATTTTATATAAATACACCTTATAGTTTTCGAGTAAAATGCCTGTGACATACGGACAAACGGACAGACGGACATGACGAAACTATAAGGGTTCCGTTTTTGCCATTTTGGCTACCGAATCCTAAAAACCGGCCAAGTGCGAGTCGGACTCGCGCACGAAGGTTTCCGTACCATTATCTATAAAACCGGCCAAGTGCGTGTCGGACCACGCAAAACGAAGGGTTCCGTGCCTATTAAAAAGGTCGTATCGTCACAGAAATTTTACGGCACTTACGTCCTTTTCTTTGAGGAAGGCAGTTTTTCAGCAATATCTCGATAACCTCTGAACCGATCTTGTTCAAAACAATTTTTGGTGAATGAAATTAATAAGCCCTATGTCCATGAATTTTTTCATATTTTTAAAATATACCGTTCAAAAATTAGAGGGGGGGGGACAGAATTTTAGTGACTTTCGGGGCGATTATCTCCGACCCTATTCACTTAATCAAAAAAAATGCTAAGAAGCCTTATATTTATTTTGAAAGGCCTATCGATTGATGTGCCACACGGGGGGTCACAATGAAAAATTCTTTTTTGACTTTTAGTTTTATGTATGGAGTGCACCCCTAAAAAAATATTTTTTGTCATTTTAATTACAAAACTATGTAGCGGCTAACAAAATACACCTATCCTCAAAATTTTATTCAAATACACCTTATAGTTTTCGAGTAAAATGCCTGTGACATACGGACAGACGGACAGACGGACATGACGAAACTATAAGGGTTCCGTTTTTGCTATTTTGGCTACCGAATCCTAAAAACCGGCCAACTGCGTGTCGGACTCGCGCACTAAGGGTTCCGTACCATTATCTATAAAAACGGCAAAAAAATCATGTCTATTGTACGGGAGCCCCAGTCCGACTCGCACTTGGCCGGTTTTTTAGTATTTGTTGTTATAGCGACAACAGAAATACATAATCTGTGAAAATTTCAACTCTCTAGCTATCACGGTTCTTGAGATACAGCCTGGTGACAGACAGACGGATGGACAGCGAAGTCTTAGTGATAGGGTCCCGTTTTCACCCTTTGGAAAAAAACCGGTCAAGTGCGAGTCTGACTCGCGCACCGAGGGTTCCGTACGAAATATCATACAACACACCCGTCTTGCCCCACCCATTAATTTTGGAAAAATCTAAACAACGCATAGTGTAGTTAAGTCATGAGCATGACATGAGTACCTACAGCGCCATTTATCGGTGCATTTTGTTACTAAATTGCGCGACCAAGGAACTCGGTATGTACAGTAAGGGAAATGTATTCACGTATCACTGTAGAACCCTGTCGCAATTGACAGGCCGCCGTCACTCAAACTCTTTTTTTATTTGCTAGAAGGTACTTTCAGAACACTTTCATACGAATTTGAAGACAAAAAATTAAATACAGAAGTATTAAATTACAAACAAAATTAACATATGATTTTTGAAGAATAAAAAAAAACTACGCTAGATAGAGGTATCGTTATACTTTTCCGGTAATATTCACGTTAATATTAATAATATATATTATTTTCAAATTTTTCGCTTGGTCAACTTCGGAGATAAGGGGGGGGAATGGTATTTTTTTCAACATTTTTCTTTATTAATCAAAATTTTACCATTGTAGAAAAAAAAACAAAAACTGTTTTAGAATGTACAATCCAAGCCCTTTCATATGATACCCCACTTGGCCTACTAACTAGACTTTGAATTTTTGCCCCCCCTCTTATCCGCCCTTTTTTATACAAATTAAAAGTATATATTAAAATTTTTCATTTTCCATACACGAGGATTAGCTTTATTTACAACTATTCCAAATTTCAAATCGATAGCATTAGTAGTTCCTGAGATATTTGGCTTTGTGACAGACAGACAGACGGACGGAGTCGCACCATAAGGGTTCCGTTTTTACCTTTTTGGTCCGGAACCCTAAAAAGAAAGAAAGAAAGAAAGAAAAAACATTTCTTTCTTTCTTTGGGTACGGAACCCTAAAAATGACTCAGCTTATACGTGTCGCGAATGCGGGGCAGTACCGCGCCCAATAGTCACAGAGCTTGGCTTGTTAGATTACTTCTATTTGAAACTGGTTTGCTTTAGAATAGCGAGTAGTAGTGATCTAGCTCAGGGAGATGGCGACCACCCTCACATACCTGATGACATTTATGTCTGCTGCCGTCCTGGCGAAAGAACTGGTCAGCATTTTAATGTAACTTGGTAACCTGTTGTATTTTGAAGTGATCCTACTAACGGGTACAATGCGATATTTATATACACCGAATAGCCTAGTGGTTAGAGAACCTGACTATGAAGCTATGAGGGTTTAACTCCCGGTCGGGGCAGATATTTGTATGATGAATACGAATGTTTGTTCTCGAGTCTTGGATGTTTAATATCTATTTAAGTATGTATTTATCTATGTATGTTTATCCGTTGTCTAGTACCCATAGTACAGGCTTTGCCTAGTTTGGGACTAGATCAATTGGTGTGAATTGTCCCACGATATTTAATTTACTATAGGGCATTGGTTCTCATGGACCCTGGTAGGCAGCAATTTCAAATAAAAATAATAATAATTAAATCTAACTTAATATCATAATAATTTACGATTTCGACAATTCAATTTCAATTCCGTTATAGTATGTCAATAATAGAAAATAATATTTGATTAGAGTGATTACATAATACAAAAAAAAAATTACATTTTATCGTCAAAAAAATCTTTAAGCGTATAACAGCATTTTTTTACTAGAATTTTTTTCAACTGTGTTTTGAACTGCTTTTCTTGTGGTATTAATTTGATGTCGTCACTGATTTGGTTGTAAATTTGTATTGCCATCGCATTTGGACTTGTGTGTTATGCAGTTTGTGTTTTGAGTGTGTGGGTGGTGCTAAGTTATATTTAAATCTGGTTTCATATCTTCGCGGTTGGTCTGTAAGTTTTGGGAAAAAATGCGGGTATTTATTTATTTATATACAACTCCTACCCGGCTCCGCCCGCTTTTAACATAGAACGCAGGCTAGTTCGCGGAGTAAATAATTTCCTATGTCCATCCAGAAAGTCAAAGTCAAAACTATACACAGGTGAGGTGAAATAATTATTGAAATCGGATGAGTAGTTTCAGAGATTACCCATTACAAACACACAAATCTACAATCTCAAAAGCTTTTCCCCTTTTTTTAGGGTTCCGTAGCCAAAATGGCAAAAACGGAACCCTTATAGTTTCGTCATGTCCGTCTGTCCGTCTGTCCGTCTGTCCGTCTGTCCGTCTGTCCGTCTGTCCGTCTGTCCGTATGTCACAGGCATTTTACTCGAAAACTATAAGGTGTATTTGAATAAAATTTTGAGAATAGGTGTATTTTGTTAGCCGCTACATAGTTTTGTAATTAAAATGACAAAAAAAATTGTTTTTAGGGGTGCACTCCATACATAAAACTAAAAGTCAAAATTTTTTTTTTCATTGTGACCCCCCGTGTGGCACATCAATCGATAGGCCTTTCAAAATAAATATAAGGTTTCTTAGCATTTTTTTTGATTAAGTGAATAGGGTCGGAGATAATCGCCCCGAAAGTCACTAAAATTCTGTCCCCCCCCTCTAATTTTTGAACGGTGTATTTTAAAAGTATGGAAAAATTCATGGACATAGGGCTTATTAATTTCATTCACCGAAAATTGTTTTGAACAAGATCGGTTCAGAGGTTTTCGAGATATTGCTGAAAAACTGCCTTCCTCAAAGAAAAGGACGTAAGTGCCGTAAAATTTCTGTGACGATACGACCTTTTTAATAGGCACGGAACCCTTCGTTTTGCGTGGTCCGACACGCACTTGGCCGGTTTTTTAGATTTAACTTAGTTTTAATTTATCTTAGTTAATGTTAATTATAATCTTGTATTCACTTTTAATAAATATCAAAGAAGTTAGCAATTTTAAAACAATATTATCTTAATAATAATGTCAAAATATAATAAAATGTCAGAAACTATAAAATTAAAAATATGGTCTTCTGGTATAATGTCAATATGTCAATACATAACAATTTCATGTCAAATAAGTGAATACAAATAAGTGTCAAACGTGCAAGGACTATAAAACAGAAATAACAATAAAAATAATTTATCTCTAGGGCATCCTAGATTATTAAGTAATAATTTTAATGAGCAAAAACAAAGATAATAAAATACATACATACATACATATAATCACGCCTCTTTCCCAGAGGGGTAGGCAGAGATCACGGATCTCCATTTGCTACGATCCTGACAAACCACTTTCGCTTCACTCACCTTCATAACATTTCTCATACATGCTCGTCGGTTTAGGGTACTTTTGACCTGGCCTTTTTGTAACATTTCTCCAATTTGATCAGAGAAAGTTCGTCTAAGTCTTCCCCTTCCAACTTGCCCTTCCACTCCTTTCATATACACTCTCTTCGTTAATCTTCTCTCATCCATCCTCTCTACATGCCCAAACCACCTTAACATACCCTTCTCAATTTTCGTGACTATATCTCCATCCATTCCACACTTATCTCTTATCACACTGTTTCTGACTCTAAAATGTCAATAGTATTGTCTTTGGTCAGTGAATTCCTTTACTGAATACAGCGACATTGTAGTGTAACACATTTTGTTTTTTCAGACATATTACCTGGACGTTGAGAGTATAAAGGTCACATACGTAAACAAGAAGTACTACTCATACCTGAACGCCACGGCGCGGCGTTTTGGTCGGTGGGACCCAATACACTACGTGCACGCGCACGCAGAAACCTTGGTGCCTTTTGGCAACAATGCCTCTGTGAGTCGCAAACACGAGTCGGAAACAGTATATTTACTTATTAATTACTAGCTTGTGCCCGCGGCTTCGCCCGCGTACTAAAAGTAATGTTAACCGTTTACCTACAAAAAGTTGCATCTCAGTTTGACCTGTATGTTCCAATTGAATTGCAATTTGGCACAAATACTTTCAAGAATTTTCATGTTCACAATGTTAAATTTCAAAATCGATGCCATTTTCGTAATTAACTTCCCAAAAAACCATAAAAACGACACCCATATTTAGACATTTCAACCCCATCGCACTCTAACAGGGGAGATGGTATTTCACGTCCGCCACGTTGGATTAATCGTTGTTGTTTTCATAATCAGCGACCAGCAAACAAACTTTGGACCCCCATTTCATCCGCTTAGGAGGTGAATTTTTAAAAATCATTTCTTAGTGCACCCGAACTTATAAGGAACCCATGTGCCTAATTTGGAATCTCTAGATCCAACGGTTTGGGCTGTGCGGTGATGTCAGTCAGTCAGTTTCTTCTTTTATATAATTATCGACTCTACATATCAACTCTACATATCGACTCTACATACCGACTCTACATACCAACTCTACATACCAACTCTACATATCGACTACATATCGACTCTACATATCGACTCTACATATCGACTCTAGATACCAATTCCACATACCGACTACATATTGACTACATATCGACTCTACATATCGACTCTAGATACTGACTCTACATATCGACTCTACATATCAACTCTACATATCGACTCTACATATCGACTCTACATATCGACTCTAGATACCAATTCTACATACCGTACCGAGTCTACATATTGACTACATATCGACTCTAGATACTGACTACATATCGACTCTACATATCAACTCTACATATCGACTACATATCGACTCTACAAATGGACTACATATCGACTCTACATATCGACTCTACATATCGACTCTACATAGACTCTACATATCGACTCTACATATCGACTCTACATATCGACTCTACATATCAACTCTACATATCGACTCTACATATCGACTCTACGTACTGACACTACATAGTTAGGGTTAGGGGCTGGGGGAAAATTAACAAAAAAAAGGCAGGTATTTTTCGTTGGTAACAGTCTGTGTACCGATTTTTAGCTTCCTACCTTGAAAACTGCGAAAAGTCCCATATAAAATTTCACCCCCTCTTGTAAGGGGTTGGGTACAGATTTCCAAAAAAAAAATGATGCACGATTTTTTTGTTAGTCACAAATATTCCGCATACCAATTTTTAGCTTTCTACCTTGAAAATTGCGGAATGCTCCATACAAACTTCCACCCCCCATTTTAGGGAAGTGGGGGGTTAGAATGAGACAAAAAGTAGCCTATGTCACTCTCCATCCCTTCAACTATCTCCACTTAAAAAATCACGTCAATTCGTCGCCCCGTTTTGCCGTGAAAGACGGACAAACAAACAAACAAACAAACAAACAAACAAACAAACACACAAACACATACACTTTCCCATTTATAATATTATAGTATGGATTATAATTTTAACCAATTATTGTAAATTAGGTACAAATGCATTTTCATCACACGTGCTCGTCAATGGCGTTATTACTTGCGAGCGTACAGAGCAGTTATAGCCGTTTAACTCTGGTTGCTCTGTGATTGGTTGAAAGAAAATCTAGTTGGCCAAGCCGCCCCGCCCCGCAAGAATACTGATCTGTGATTGGTTGAAATATTGAAGCTGCGCGCTCCAGTTAGCACTGATCTGGAAGTGAAGTTGTCAATTTTTGATTGGTGCGGCTGTATGAAACTTAGATTTTTATTTCCTCGCAAATGTGATAAAAAACACGCCCCTCGTTAAACAATGTACTATAATATAATCATGAAGATATTACAAGATTTAAAATTAGCTAGTTTATTGTAGATACATTGTATTTTTCACTTCTCATGCTCGAAAATTGTGTCATATTAGGCTTAGCAAGCGGGGCTAAAGTAGTACATTTAGCCCCTAGGGAAAGTATATATGTATACATATATAAACATTTAATTTGACCAATCAAAATACTTCACCGTATGAAATTCACCAATCACAACTCTTTCAAAAACATTTGTATTTGCTATCAACTAACCAGAATACAGCTTAATATTAAAATTGACCAATCAGGCACCATCATTTATTTCAAACATCAGGTGATTTTTAGTCCCTAATTGCACATCATTAAAAAAATGAAACGCCTCTGACCGTCAATAGCCGCGTCCAAACGTTCAAGCGTGGTTGACTGCACACAAGGCATATTGAGCGCGATAGACTGCTGTCCACCGCGCACGGCTGTTTGGACGCGCCTGTAGACGGTCAGAGGCGTTAATTCTTGGTGTCACAATTTTGTATCTGTGTCAAAGCTGTTTAGTAAAACCCGCCAAGTGCGTGTCGGACCACTCAAAAGAAGGGTTCCGTGCCTATTTTTTTTGACTTTCAGTTTAATGTATAGAGTGCACCCCTAAAATAGTACATTTCGATGCTAGTACGGAAGACATTTCCGCACGTGTATCGAACGACGTTTTTTAATACAGTTGCGAAAAAATAAGAAAAAAAACCGGCCAAGTGCGTGTCGGACCACGCAAAACGAAGGGTTCCGTGCCTATTAAAAAGGTCGTATCGTCATAGAAATCTTACGGCACTTACGTCCTTTTCTTTGAGGAAGGCAGTTTTTCAGCAATATCTCGAAAACCTCTGAACCGATCTTGTTCAAAACAATTTTCGGTGAATGAAATTAATAAGCCCTCTGTCCATGAATTTTTCCATATTTTTAAAATACACCGTTCAAAAATTAGAGGGGGGGGGACAGAATTTTAGTGACTTTCGGGGCGATTATCTCCGACCCTATTCACTTAATCAAAAAAAATGCTAAGAAACCTTATATTTATTTTGAAAGGCCTATCGATTGATGTGCCACACGGGGGGTCACAATGAAAAAAAAAATTTTGACTTTTAGTTTTATGTATGGAGTGCACCCCTAAAAAAAATTTTTTTTGTCTTTTTAATTACAAAACTATGTAGCGGCTAACAAAATACACCTTTCCTCAAAATTTTATTCAAATACACCTTATAGTTTTCGAGTAAAATGCCTGTGACATACGGACAGACGGACAGACGGACAGACGGACAGACGGACAGACGGACAGACGGACAGACGGACATGACGAAACTATAAGGGTTCCGTTTTTGCCATTTTGGCTACGGAACCCTAAAAAACCGGCCAAGTGCGTGTCGGACCACGCAAAACGAAGGGTTCCGTGCCTATTAAAAAGGTCGTATCGTCACAGAAATTTTACGGCACTTACGTCCTTTTCTTTGAGGAAGGCAGTTTTTCAGCAATATCTCGATAACCTCTGAACCGATCTTGTTCAAAACAATTTTCGGTGAATGAAATTAATAAGCCCTGTGTCCATGAATTTTTCTATATTTTTAAAATACACCGTTCAAAAATTAGAGGGGGGGGGGGCAGAATTTTAGTGACTTTCGGGGCGATTATCTCCGACCCTATTCACTTAATCAAAAACAAGTGCGTGTCGGACCACGCAAAACGAAGGGTTCCGTGCCTATTAAAAAGGTCGTATCGTCATAGAAATCTTACGGCATTTACGTCCTTTTCTTTGAGGAAGGCAGTTTTTCAGCAATATCTCGGAAACCTTTCATCCGATCTTGTTCAAAACAATTTTCGGTGAATGAACTTAATAAGCGCTGTGTCCATGAATTTTTTCATATTTTTAAAATACACCGTTCAAAAATTAGAGGGGGGGGGACAGAATTTTAGTGACTTTCGGGGCGATTATCTCTGACTGTATTCACTTAATCAAAAAAAATCCTGAGAAACCTTATATTTATTTTGAAAGGCCTATCGATTCATGTGCCACACGTGGGCTCAAGGTGAAAAAAAAATTTTGACTTTTAGTTTTATGTATGGAGTACACCCCTAAAAAAATTTTTTTTAGTAATTTTAATTACAAAACTTTGTAGCGGCTAACAAAATACACCTATCCTCAAAATTTTATTCAAATACACCTTATAGTTTTCGAGTAAAATGCCTGTGACATACGGACAGACGGACAGACGGACAGACGGACAGACGGACAGACGGACAGACGGACAAGACGAAACTATAAGGGTTCCGTTTTTGCCATTTTGGCTACGGAACCCTAAAAATGCTAAGAAACCTTATATTTATTTTGAAAGGCCTATCGATTGATGTGCCCACACGGGGGGTCACAATGAAAATTTTTTTTTTGACTTTTAGTTTTATGTATGGAGTGCACCCCTAAAAAATTTTTTTTTTGTCATTTCAATTACAAAACTATGTAGCGGCTAACAAAATACACCTATCCTGAAAATTTTATTCAAATACACCTTATAGTTTTCGAGTAAAATGCCTGTGACATACGGACAGACGGACAGACGGACAGACGGACAGACGGACAGACGGACAGACGGACAAGACGAAACTATAAGGGTTCCGTTTTTGCCATTTTGGCTACGGAACCCTAAAAATGCTAAGAAACCTTATATTTATTTTGAAAGGCCTATCGATTGATGTGCCCACACGGGGGGTCACAATGAAAATTTTTTTTTTGACTTTTAGTTTTATGTATGGAGTGCACCCCTAAAAAAATTTTTTTTTGTCATTTCAATTACAAAACTATGTAGCGGCTAACAAAATACACCTATCCTGAAAATTTTATTCAAATACACCTTATAGTTTTCGAGTAAAATGCCTGTGACATACGGACAGACGGACAGACGGACAGACGGACAGACGGACAGACGGACAGACGGACATGACGAAACTATAAGGGTTCCGTTTTTGCCATTTTGGCTACGGAACCCTAACAACAAGTAAGGAATTCGAAACTTTTATATTATTCATTCTGTAACATCATTGTAATACAGTTGGAAAATAATGAAGTTTAATACAGTTTAATACAGTTCTATCTTATTTATTTTATATTAACATAATAATTCATGGTACAATTTGTACAAGGAAAAGTAAAAAGCACTAGTGCGCGAAAACCAACTTTCCGCACGCTAAACAGCTACGTAAAGTAGCACTTTTTGAGCAACTGTATTAAAATAGTACATTTCGATGCTAGTGCGGAAAGTATGTCATTAAGTACGGCTCGTGGCAAGACTCGGGACGAGTGAAGAATGACATTTCCGCACGTGTATCGAACGACGTTTTTTAATACAGTTGCGAAAAAATAAGAAAAACAACAAGTAAGGAATTCGAAACTTTTATATTATTCATTCTGTAACATCATTGTAATACAGTTGGAAAATAATTAAGTTTAATACAGTTTAAATACTCGTACATATCTCGGTACTCGTGACATAATGACATACTTTCCGCACTAGCATCGAAATGTACTATTTTTGTCATTTTTATTACAAAACTATGTAGCGGCTAACAAAATACACCTATCCTCAAAGTTTTATTCAAATACACCTTATAGTTTTCGAGTAAAATGCCTGTGACATACGGACAGACGGACATGACGAAACTATAAGGGTTCCGTTTGAACCCTAAAAAAACATGCTGCTAAATTGAACAATCTTGTTTTTACTATTTTCTCGCAGTCGAAGTGAAAATTAGAGTGTATAACTCTAGTCTAAAAGCCATATTACCGATCGAACAATTTTCCCTCACTTCGCTCGGGAAAATAACCATCTCGTGGCAGGCTTATTTTAGCCCCTCGTTATACCAATCTACTATTATTGATGACGCAGGTCGACGTGTACGTGTACGAGTTTCTGAGCAACGAGTACCGACGGGGCTTTGTGGAGATGCACTACAGAGTTTGTGACCTGATAATGAAGGACACCGTTTTTGGACCGTACGTGAACAGGAACCTGCCCAAAGAGTGCCCCATACCCAAGGTCACTTTACTTACATCATCATCATCATCATCATCATTACTTACATTACACACTCTCAGCTAAGATAAGCGTGCGTAAAGCAAATCATCTAACAATTGGATTGTGTCCTACATTTTTTTACGATGCCACTCGAACCAGTTTTTGGATAGGAACAAATGTTTGTATGGGAGCAACTACAATTAAAAGAACATAAATACCCAAAAAATTGAGTTAAAGACGGACCTCGCTGGCGGCAGCCGAAAACGTTTCATACTGATTAACATTGAATCGTGACGTCACAGTGTAATATTTGTACTAATCGTTGTATTGAAAATCAAGTAAAATTGCTGATTCAGTCGTGAAATACTGCGTTTAGGACCATAGTTGCCATACAATTTTGTTTCTATAAAAGCGTAAGGATTCTATTGGTAGCTTTAAATTTACTTTTGGACAGTAAAAACATATTTTTTAGGGTTTCGTACCCAAAGGGTGAAAACGGGGCCCTATTACTAAGACTGCGCTGTCCGTCCGTCCGTCCGTCCGTCCGTCTGTCTGTCACCAGGCTGTATCTCAAGAACCGTGATAGCTAGAGAGTTGATATTTTCACAGATTATGTATTTCTGTTGCCGCTATAACAGCAAGTACTAAAAAACCGGCCAAGTGCGAGTCGGACTGGGGCTCCCATACAACAGACATGATTTTTTTGCCGTTTTCATAGAAGTACGGAACCCTTCGTGCGCGAGTCCGACTCGCACTTGGCCGGTTTTTCTGAACTTGTAAGGTCCATATCTTTTTATGATTTTCATTATATTTCTTAATTATATTTCTTGCTTTACTATCAATTATCAACACTGCGTTATCAATTTTGACATGTGGAAACTACCCAATTAACTTGACCATTTCCAGGGAGTGTACCATCTGGTGAACATGTCTGTTCCGGACCTGCCTCTACTGAAGACGTTCCCCTTCGCCAAGGGCCGAGTGTACGCCAACACGTCGCTCGGCGCCACGCGCGAGCGCCTCGTAGAAGGATACGTCGATGTCGTCATCAAACAGCGTTGGCATTAACTAGACCGGAGAAGGATACGTCGATGTCGTCATCAAACAGCGTTGGCATTAACTAGACCGGAGAAGGATACGTCGATGTCGTCATCAAACAGCGTTGGCATTAACTAGACCGGAGAAGGATACGTCGATGTCGTCATCAAACAGCGTTGGCATTAACTAGACCGGAGAAAGATACGTCGATGTCGTCATCAAACAGCGTTGCCATTAACTAGACCGGAGAAAGATACGTCGATGTCGTCATCAAACAGCGTTGGCATTAACTAGACCGGACAAGGGTACGTCGATGTCGTCATCAAACAGAGTTGGCATTAACTAGACCGGAGAAGGATACGTCGATGTCGTCATCAAACAGAGTTGGCATTAACTAGACCGGAGAAGGATACGTCGATGTCGTCATCAAACAGCGTTGTCATTAACTAGACCGGAGAAGGATACGTCGATGTCGTCATCAAACAGCGTTGGCATTAACTTAGACTGGGCTATTGCGAAAATGACTGGGGTGACTGTTCTCTTTTTTAGGGTTCCATAGCCAAAATGCCAAAAACGGAACCCTTATAGTTTCGTCATGTCCATCTGTTATTCTGTCCGTCTGTCCGTATGTCACAGGCATTTTACTCGAAAACTGTAAGGTGTAGGTATTTGAATAAAATTTTGAGGGTAGGTGTATTTTTTTAGCCGCTACATAGTTTTATAATTAAAATGACTAAAAAAATGTTTAGGGGTCCATACATTAAACTAAAAGTCAAAATAAAAAATTCATTGTGAGCCCACATGTGGCACATCAATCGATAGGTCTTTCATAATAAATATAAAAGGTTTCTCAGCAATTTTTTTGATTGAGTGAATAGTGTCGGTGATAATCGCCCCTAAATTCACTAAAATTCTATCCCCCCTCTAATTTTTTGAACGGTGTATTTTAAAATTATGAAAAAAATCATTCTTACACCGAAAATTATTTTGAATAAGATCGATCGGTTCAAAGGTTTTCAAGATATTGCTGAAAAACTGCCTTCTTTAAAGAAAAGGACGTAAGTGCCGTAAGATTTCTGTGACGATGCGACCCTTTTAATAGGCACGGAACCCTTCGTTTTGCGTGGTCCGACACGCGCTTGGCCGGTTTTTGATATCAGGCATTTTTTTTTTCAAAATTGGATTTAAGGATGTCCTTGTATATTATTGTTTTAAAGGTGATGTTGAATAACTGTGTAAATTAAGTGCTTATGTTGATAAATAAAAAAAAGTTTGGTTTTGTCTCATTTTTAAACTACTTCCGCATTACTTGGCAGGGCGCAATCTACATGTCATGCGGTGTCACTGATGTCACCTTAATTACCCTTATTTGTCGATATTCTGTCAGTATTACATTTCTGCAGGATTATATTGCGCAGAAGCGGAGCGATACGCATGAATTACTGCATTCGTACCGCTCCGCTTCCGCGAATACCGCATCAATCAGGAACTCATAACGTTTTAACATTTATAAGCAAGGACCGGAATTCTTCATAGCAATAATCAAAGGTATGACCAAAGTGTTTTATCGACTATCGATAAGTAAATAAGTGTCACTTAATGACACAACGTCAAAGTAATGAAATCAGGCTTTTAGATATATACAATGTATGTAAGCATAATGGTAAGGAATAAAACAAGAAAATATTTTTTTAATACAGTTGCTCAAAAAGTGCTACTTTACGTAGCTGTTTAGCGTGCGGAAAGTTGGTTTTCGCGCACTAGTGCTTTTTACTTTTCCTTGTACAAATTGTACCATAAATTATTATGTCAATAAAAAATAAATAAGATAGAATTGTATTAAACTGTATTTGAACTGTATTAAACTTAATCTTTTTCAACTGTATTACATTGATGTTACAGAATGAATAATATAAAAGTTTCGAATTCCTTACTTGTTTTTTTTCTTATTTTTTCGCAACTGTATTAAAAAACGTCGTTCAATACACGTGCGGAAATGTCATTCTTCACTCGTCCCGAGTCTATACCGATACTCGATATCTCGGTACTCGTGACGTAATGACATACTTTCCGCACTAGCATTGAAATGTACTATTATTAACCATTTTAGTAACACGGCACGGAAATTAGTTATGACAATAAAGCGACGTAAATGGCATATGTGACGTGGGCATGATTTATTTTAATATAGAGATGCAGGTTGCTAATCAAACAGGTCAAATGTTACAGAATAATCGTATAAGTCGATATGCGATAATATTCCGTAACATCGATATGGTCGATAAGACAATTTGGTCATTCCCTCTGACAGTTTGATTTTTGCTATGAAGAATTCCGGTCCTTGCTGATATGTATGAAAAAGTTTTGATTTGATTTTTACACTTGGTTTTAATAGCGACACGCATATGCAAGTCCTACTCTAGGTAGGTACTACCTTCGTATCGGCGGCGACACGAGCATGCCCGATGAAAAATTCTAAGTGGTTAAAGGGTTAAAGCCGCTCACAGACTGGCGCGGCCTGGCCGCGGCGGTCAATAGTAAACTTATCATTAGCTGTCAACTATTTGACCACCACCGTAGGCCGCGCCAGTGTGGTGCAGGCTTTAAATGTAGAATCTCAGTATAGAATCTCTAGCTACACTGACAGTTGACACTGACAGTTGACACTGATAGTTGATACTGACAGTTGACAGTTGACACTGACAGCTCGCACCGTTAATTGCATGATAAATTATCCATCATCATCATCATATCAGTCGAAAGACGTCCACTGTTGGACATAGGCCTCCCCCAAAGAGTGCCACAATGACTGGTCCTGCGCCACCCGCATCCAGTGGATTCTCGAATAAATGAATAGACCAGATTTACAGACAGATAGATGTAATTTATTGTCAATACTGTGTACATAAGATCTCATGTCAATGAATACATAAGGGTGTCCATCTTTACATACAAGGCGGTCGGTTAGCCTAGTGGGTAGTAACGCTGCCTACGAAGCTGAAGGTCCTGGGTTCGAATCCCGGTAAGGGCAAATATAATATATTATGTGTGATGAGCATGGATATTTGTATCTCAGTCATGGCATAAAAGAAGAAACTGACTGACTGACTGATCTATCAACGCACAGCCCAAACCGCTGGTTCTAGAGATTCCAAATTTGGCACGTAGGTTCCTTATAAGGTGTAGGGGTGCACTAAGAAAGGATTTTTCAAAATTCAACCCCTAAGGGGGTGAAATTGGGGTCTAAAGTTTGTATGGGGAAACAAAATTAGATCGACTGTTTTATTCAGAACTTCACAGGAGTATTCCCAACGATAAATGAGTAAATACGTGTTATGCAGTTTTTCATCAATGTTTTCTTATGACATACAATTATATCCGTAAATTGACTTTACAGACAACCATTTTTAGGGTTCCGTAGCCAAAATGGCTAAAACGGAACCCTTATAGTTTCGTCATGTCCGTCTGTCCGTCTGTCCGTATGTCACAGGCATTTTACTCGAAAGCTATAAGGTGTATTTTAATAAAATTTTGAGGATAGGTGTATTTTGTTAGCCGCTACATAGTTTTGTAATTAAAATGACAAAATACATTTTTAGGGGTGCACTCCATACATAAAACTGAAAGTCAAAAAAATAAATTGTAAGCCCATGTGTGGTGTGGCACGTCAATCGATAGGCCTTTCAATATATATATAAGGTTTCTCAGCAATTTTTTTGATTAAGTGAATAGAGTCGGAGATAATCGTCCCGAAAGTCACTAAAATTGTGCCCCCCCTCCCCTCTAATTTTTGAATGGTGTATTTTAAAAATATGAAAAAAATCACAACCATATTAAATTCTTTCACCGAAAATTATTTTGAACAAGATCGGTTCAAAGGTTTTCGAGATATTGCTGAAAAACTGCCTTTCTTAAAGAAAAGGACGTAAGCGCCGTAAGATTTCTGTGACGATACGACCTGTTTGTTTAATAGGCACGGTCACAGATTATATAATAGTTCTAACGGCACGGTACCCTTCGTTGTGCGTGGTCCGACACGCACTTGGCCAGTTTTTATTTATTTAATTAATCTCAGTATTAGGGGTACATATTTAATGTCCTGATTTCAGTATTCAAAGGATGCGTTCGGGGGATTTAATAACTGTTACATTAATTAAAACTGACAACTGCAAGCAATAACAAGTTTAATTAAACACTCGTGTTTATAGCAACAATAAGTTGAGAAACATGGCCGCGTTTCTCGTTCTGTTGTCATCATTATCATCATCATATCAGCCGAAAGACGTCCACTGCTGGACATAGGCCTCCCCCAAAGAGCGCCAAAGTGACCGGTCCTGCGCCACCCGCATCCAGCGGACTCCAGCGACCTTTACCAGGTCATCAGGTTCCGTTGTAATGAGTTTATAATGAATTTGTTTGTGTCCGGACATTGGTCGCAGTTGCGGATGCATTTAAATTACCATTGTGACAAATATAATTTGTTAGTAGGTACATATACTCCAGGCAAAATAAGGTTTCGAAAAACATTAATTTATAATAGCGTTTTTTGTTTATTTCATTCTAAAACGTTATTCTAAGATGCTTTATTCTAGAATCCAACAAACTTTCCACCCGGAAGTAATTATATAGATTTAAATTAAACATTCATTGTCTTTTTTATTTTATTTATATTGAATATTTTAAATCAAATGTAAATGAACCTAAATAAAGATTTTAAAAAAAACCGGACTTTTTAGGGGCTAATTAAATAATTATTTTTTTGATGTCTGATTTTTTGTTGTATTTTGCCTCTAGGTAATTATTTTATTGATAATATATCCATTACATAAAAAAAATAGCTTTTATAAATTATTTCCAAATTTGAAATTTTTTCCATACAAGTTGTCAGTTCATTGCCTGGACTACATATAGCATTTGTTAGTAAACATTTATATAATAAATAAAATTAAAACGAATACAAAAAATTATAACATCATCTTCGGATTGAAGCAGCCCGACATCGTGTGCATTTTCACCCAGAAAACCAAAATGGGATTGTCCCACCGTTGGGCAATCACTTAATGCTCATGTTTATTTGGTACCTAATGCTTTTTATAGGCTTAAAGTGTTGGTAAATGGATAGTAAACCATCAAACTATTGTAATAAAGTATAAATTCCAAATATAATGAATATTATTATCATTAAAATGAAGTTGAAAGTTTAGAAAAATATGCATTTTATAAATATGCAAAAATATACAGTTTCGTCATGTCCGTCTGTCCGTATGTCACAGGCGTTTTACTCGAAAACTATAAGGTGTATTTGAATCAAATTTTGGGGATAGGTGTATTATGCCGCCGCCGCTACATAGTTTTTTAATTAAAATGACTTTTATGGGTGTGCTCCATACATAAACCTAAAAGTCAAAAAATTTTTTTTTCATTGTATGCCCACGTGTCGCATAAATCGATAGGCCTTTCAAAATAAAGATAAGGTTTCTCAGCAATTTTTTTGATTAACTGAATAGAGTCGGAGATAATCGCCCCGAAAAAATAAATTCTGTCCCCCCCCCTCTAATTTGAACGGTGTATTTTAAAAATATGAAAAAAATCATCTTAATAAAGTTCATTCACCGAAAATTGTTTTGAACAAGATCGGTTAAAAGGTTTTCGAGATATTGCTGAAAAACTGCCTTCCTTAAAGAAAAGGACGTAAGTGCCGTAAGATTCCTGTGACGATACGACCTTTTTAATAGGCACGGAACCCTTCATTTTGCGTGGTCCGACACGCACTTGGCCGGTTTTTTCCATATAAAAATTGACATTTAGATCTTTGTTACATAGGTACAATGCATTATGTGATCAAGCTGCGGGTCTAGTTAAGCCTTAGAGCATATATGTATAACTTGAGTAGTCTTTTGTCGTGGGGTTGGGGACTGTACATTAACTTCAGCCATACAAAGGCCTAATTAAATTTCTCATCAATGCAATTTATAACATTCTTCATTGGAACACAGTTGCATTCTTAATAAGCGTATTGATATGTTAACAATATTTTATTCTTTATTCATTGTTACAGGTACAAACAACAACGGAAGTGAAAATGGAGACTTTAGAAACAGGTGAAAAATGAGACACATTCACTTATCTACTCGTTTTTTCAATGCAGATACTAGTTCAAAGAAAATGATGACATTTAAGTAAATAGTGCTAGATAGACATGTTAATGTAGATTTAGAATATACAAAAGTGAAGTTACAAATTGTGTAGGTAGTGAGTGTGCAGAAATTACATCCACATTTAAAAACTGAACTCAAACCAAACCAGTGAAAAGTGTGACATAAGTGTAAAATTGTGCAAATGTGCACAAAGTGAACAAACGGCGTCTATGTGTAGAAAAGGTGTGAGTGCGTCGAAATGCAGACGAATGTGCAGATTGACTCGAAGAACCTGCGGCACTCGCCGGACCACGGGAAAGGCAAGGGTGCCTATCGACCTACTGCCGAGGTAAGTGTTTCACCATCATCATACCAGCTGGGAGGCGTCCACTGTTGGATACGTCTCCCCAAGAGAGTGCCACGTGATCACTCCACAACCACCATGCCATCATCAGCCCATCTTTAGGGCGGCCTACCTGCCTTGCGCCTGCCGTTAGCTGGTCGCTACTCGAAAATTTTTCCATACGATAAGTGTTTATATGGATCTAAGACACAACAAGATTATCTGTTTTTTTAACCGACTTCAAAAGGTTCTCAATTCGGTTGTATTAGGGTTCCAATACCTCAAAAGGAAAAAAACGGAACCCTTATAGGATCACTCGTGCGTCTGTCTGTCCGTCTGTCACAGCCGACTTGCTCCGAAACTACTGAACCGATTGAGTTGAAATTTGGTACACATATGTGAATTGGTGACCCTAAGATTGAAGCGTAAAGTAAATTAATGCATTCTGAACAAGGGGGCCACTTTGGGGGGTAAACTGGAAAATAAAAAAAAAGTTTCGGAAACTGTATTGTGTGACATATCAAATGAAAGCGGTTGTTGTAAGCTAGTCAATTTTTTTTTTTTTTTATAATAAACAAAAACAGATTTGAAGTAATTTAGGGAAAAAGACGAATTTTGACCATTCCGCCATTATCTCCGAAACTACTAGGATTAAAATTCTGAAAAAAACATGGAAAATAGTTCCTTGCCTAAAGATTATAGGAAAAACTATGAGAAGTTTGAGTATTCAAAAACACTTATAAAACTTAGATTATATACGGAACCCTCACCACTCCGGTTTTTTTTATTTTTTAATGTTTGTTAACTGAGAACTACGTCATTTATGAACCGATTCGTAATTTTTTCATTTAATTTGAGAGTATATGCTACCAGGTTGGTTCCCATTGTTATCAAAACTTCAGTCGGATGATGGGAACCATGAGGAATTGAGGGAACTCCTCAAATATAGAAGGCACGCATGTAGTAATTCCGGTATTTTCTATTATAACTAGTGTATTTACACCTGGAAATCACAAATTTGGTGAAGTGGAACTGATGATGAAGACCACAGATGACTTATGGAACTCTTACTTTAAACTGTAAAAGTAAGCTACTGATTCTGTCTGATATGATTCCGTTGAAATAGCAACTAATGAAGTCCTAAATGTCAAGTGTGCCAAATCGACGGAACTTAATCGGCGTACTTTTTATTTATTTATTTATTGCATACATGTTGTTAAGATTACATGGTGTTACACTAAGCTTGTGTACCAAACATGTACCCTGCAAGGGCATCGTCATGTAATAATAATTATAACTATAACTATTTTCACAATTCCGGAATAATTCTAATACAATTTTATGAGACTGTTAAATAAACATTTATTATAAATTAAGAAATAGAACATTATACAATTTTATCATTTCAATTTCAATTTATTTATTCCATATCAATTTTACTATCGTGTCGGACATACAATATATACAATTCATAAGGTAATCAATTAATTAAAGGTACATACAGTGATATGGTTTTCGTCTGCAATAATCAACGTATTTGCCCTCGGAAAGCAGTCCATGTGGTAAAGTGGAAAGGAAATGTGGAAATGTTCATTTGGCTTGGCGGAGTACTAAATTGAAGTCGGTTAAAACTTTGTATTTAAATTACACAGATTTGTATTTAAATTGACATAAGAGGCTATATAGGTACATCTCAGTTTTTTTTTTTTCCTAGTTTAGATCTGCAATCAGTCTCCAGACTATAATCAGATTAGTTAAATGGAGGATGGCGGGTCGTAGATTTAGAGGCCAATGCCCCGTTCACTACTTAAAGAATATGGTTACGTTTAAGTCTCTTAACCACATTGACATCATCGAGCAAGCCAGAGGCCAATGGATTGGAGTGATGGGTAAGGCGAGCTATGTGTTGTTCCTTATAGCGGGCCACTTCAGATGCTACTGTTGGCATTTTTAGATGCTCGTGAATTTCATCGTTCCTCGCGAACCATGGAGCTTTGGTGATGCATCTAAGGATGTTGTTTTGTACTCTTTGTAGGCAGGCTATATTGCTCTTACTAGCTACTCCCCATATTGCGATGCCATATGACCAGATGGGTTTCAGAATAGTTGAGTAAATTAAAAGCTTATTATCCAGTGAGAGCACTGAATTTCTTGCCATCATCCAGTAAAGTTTCCGAAATTTGTAATTCACTTGGTCTCGTTTAGCCTTTATATGATTTTTCCAGGTCATGCGTCTGTCCAAGTGAAATCCGAGGTATTTTACACAGTTCGTTTGGGGTAGGATGTTGTTTGCCAAGTATACCGGTGGACAGTTATCTTTTCTCAGGGTAAAGGTAATGTGAGTTGACTTCTGGACAAAAGCCGTTTAAATCCGCCATTTTTGTATCTCAGTATGTAGATATTTTTAATTGTCTTAGTCTTGGCATGATGGTAGACTATTGAAATCTCTATATAATAGGATTTTGGGGACCTTTTACATCCCCCGGAATGTGTGTGCTCGGTGTTAGTCTGGTGGTGTGGTGGTGGTGGACGAACGGATCTTAGCGTCCGACAAATTGTATTCACGGATGACTGCTGCTGAATATTCTATTCTCTATACAAAAGCATCGAACAATGTCGGTGTTGTTTTATAAAAGTTCTATTTTGTATGGTTTTATTTTACGTGCATTGACACAAAACGTGAAACGTGTTTGATTTTAAGTGTTAGGTAAAGTAAGGAATAATTGAATATTAATTCTGTAACATCATTGCAATACAGTTGAAAAATAATGAAGTTGTTCAAAAATATTTTTTATTAATACAGTTCTATCTTAATTATTTTTTATTGACATAATAATTAATGGTACAATTTGTACAAGGAAAAGTGAAGAGCGCTAGTTCGCGAAAACCAACTTTCCGCACGCAAAACAGCCACGTAAAGTAGCACTTTTTGAGCAACCGTATTAAAAAATATATTATTTAAACTTTATCATGTTACAAAGACAAAGCGAAAGAATCCACCCTTGTCATAAATCAGAGATGGATTTTAGCGCAGAGTAGTTTTTGGTGTTTGTTCGTGCGTTGACCTAAAATGCGTGTTTGAGCGCCGCTCCCGATTCTGAAATTATTGCTGACGCTTCCATTATCTCGCAGAGTGAAACTAGTCAAGTAGGTAAGTCGTTTTGTCCAAATCATGAGAATTTTTGTACAAATACTAATCTGATTCCGCGGCTCACGTACGGTGCTGTCTGAAAACCAGCGCTGTTAGATGTCTGGCTGACACCTCGGCATAATGCTGAGACAGCGACCGATTCACTGCCGCGATGACACACACATTGTATTGTATGTCTACTCCCAGGGCCCGTACTTTTCATGCCCATGACATCAATCTGCACTATAGGATGCACGCTGCATATAGAATGATCCCAAATATTTTTATTGTAATTATTAATCATTAATCGTCAATCATTTTAATCATGTACAAGTTACTTTAAAAGTAATACTTGATACGTGAAAAGTAAATAAATAAATAAATAAATATTTTGCGGACAATCTTACACAAATCGACCTAGTCCCAAACTAAGCAAAGCTTGTAGTATGGGTACTAGACAACGATAAACATACTTATATAGATAAATACATACTTAAATACATAGAAAACATCCATGACTCGGGAACAAATATTCGTGCTCATCACACAAATAAATGCCCGTACCGGGATTCGAACCCAGGACCTCTTGCTTCGTACTACCAACTAGGCTAAAGCGGTCATCGTAAATTAAACTATTTGTTTTGTTTTTATACATACATTTTATTAAATGGTATTGTTCAATCAAATTTCAATAATTACGTAGAAAACAGAATTCCTCTTTAACTTGAAGCACGCCTACCTACCTATACCTATTAATTATTTCACGTGTGAATAGATTACTTTTGAAGTAATTTGTACATGATTAAAATAATTGACGACTAATGATTAATAATTACAATAAAACTATTTGGGATCATCCTTTATGCAGCATGACGTTAAATCGGTGTCATCGGCATGAAAAGTACGGGCCCTGGTACCCTTTGTCTCTGTGTGTCTTTTGTGTAGTGAATAAATGTCTTCTTTCTTTCTTTCTGATTACGCTATCGCAGCTGCTATGGTGCTGCTGAATTTTGGAGCAAATTTTTCTTTTCAGTTGATCATTAGGCCCGTGACCTCGCGTATTACAAAGAATGCAAGCAAAGTCACGATACGATAGCCTTTGTCTCGCCCGAAAGTCCGCTCTACATATTGCTGATAGGTTTTTTTTACTTGATATGTAGTTTCTGAGATCACCCATTACATAAGTACAAAGCTACAATCACACCACTACCTTTATAATATTGACTAGCTGCCCGCTCTACTACTGTATCTCAAGGAATGCAAGCAGCCAATAAAATATAGCGTCTATCTCAAAGGTCAATTCAATTTTTTTTTACTGAATAAAATTTTATTCAAAGTTAATACAAGAATATAATTAACATTAACTAAGATAAATTAACACTAAGTTAATTTATCTTAGTTTAGTCTAACTAAAAACTTCATACTATGACTGTCAGCATATAAAATTTTAATGGTTAGTTAAATTTAATAATAATATAACCCACCCAAAATACTATGTAAGCCTGTGATTTCTTTTTTGATCTTGTATATTGCAATGTAGTTTTAGTGTATTGGATCTCCTCAAACTATGTCTAATGTTATTTATCATTTAGCTAATTTCTGTTACTATAAGTTATGTTTACCGCGTATTGGAGCGTTCTCTTGGAAGGGTATCCACGGAAGACCAGCGTCAAGGTACTCACAAGGTACCTTGACATAAAGCTGAGTGGAGGCCATTTCAATGACGATTTAAAATGTTCACTACTGTTTCTTCTCCTATGTATTAGCCTAAGTTTTAAAACGTCATGAATAAACTTATTTTCTTCTTCTTCTTTCTTCAACTAGATAAGATAAGATAAGATGGACCCCAGCTGTACTAACGTCGTACTTTCTTATTACACTGTGCTGAAGTAACAAGCCACGAGTTTATAGTGCTGGTGGATTCATCTCGTTTTATCACGGGGTCGTAAAATCTTTTGTCTATAAGGTGCCGGTCCGGTGGAAGAACATAAAAAAGACATGTCTATCCTCGCCTAAGATAAACTTTACTTAGTTAATAGCAACGTTCGAAGCGAGCGAGGCGAGAATTTCTAAAGCAAAAATTCTAGCCTTCGTGAATTGGAAAATATAACTTTCTCTGACCGGGCGCGCGACGTTTTATAGTACATTGTTTAACGAGGGGCGTAAGTGGAATATTGCTAACGAGAGTCTATCAGAAGCCCGACGCCGAAGGCGGAGGGCTTTTGATGACTCGAGTTTGCAATATTCTTACGCCCGTGTTATACACAATGTTTTTCATCACATTTGCGAGGAAATAAATAACAACAAAAGACAGAAAAATGTAAGTTTCATACAGCAGCACCAATCAAAAATTGACAACTTCACTTCCAGATCAGTGCTAGTAGAGCGCGCAGTTCAATATTTCAACCAATCACAGAGCAGTATTCTTGCGGGGCGGGGCGTCGTGACCAACTAGATTTTTTTATTCAACCAATCACACAGCAACCAGATTTGCTTAAGCCAATCAGAGGGTTCTATTATTTTAAAACTAAACTTAACAGCCCGTGGGAGGTAAAACGGCTATAACTGCTCTGCACGCTCGCAAGTAATAACGCCATTGACGAGCAAGTGTGATGAAAAATAATTTTACTTAATCTATTTTGGTTTGATATACCTACCATAGCTTTGTATAAAGTAATATTGTTACAGATAATTTTCAAATGATCTAAAAATATTTAAATGTAAAAAAAAACTATTTATCTCAAATGTATGGTTGTACATAAATAAATTACTTACATAATGTAACAAGTGATATGATGATTTAAATTTAAGGTTATAATTACATTTAGTATAATAGACATCCTACTTAATACAATTTTTTTTTTGCTCGTTTTTGTAGTCAATGGTACGGAACCAATGCGCGAGTCTGACTCGCACTTGGTCGATTTTTTAGGGTTCCGTAGCCAAAATGGCAAAAACGGAACCCTTATAGGTTCGTCATGTCCGTCTGTCCGTCTGTCCGTCTGTCCGTCTGTCCGTATGTCACAGGCATTTTACTCAAAATCTATAAGGTGTATTTGAATAAAATTTTGAGGATAGGTGGGTCGTTCTTCTTTGCGACCGACAATAGCCTGTCCCTCGTCTTATTACGGCATCTCATTTGAGTAATGATATTTACGGTTTTATAATGTTCGAATGAACGTCCATATTAATTTATTCATTAGTGATGTTTAATATTTCACTTTCTCTAACTAGCATTTTTTTAAATGTTTTTTTTTTTCGTAGAATGCCGTGACAGAGTGGTAAACCAAAATGTTGTCCCCACTGAAAGAGTCCACTTTGTCACATGTTTTTTTTTAGAAACCAACCGTAAATAAATATTTATATTGGCCAGAAAGGAAACTTTAATTAGTTCTAATGAAGAAACCTATGCAATTTTTTTTAAATCGCACTTCAAAACCACAATTTTCGATAGTTCAAAAACCAAAAAAACAGAAAAACCTCGGATCATTGTCGGTAAAAAAGAAGAACGACCCAGGTGTATTTTGTTAGCCGCTACATAGTTTTGTAATTAAAATGACAAAAAAAAATTTTTTAGGGGTGCACTCCATACATAAAACTAAAAGTCAAAAAAAAATTTTTCATTGCGACCCCCCGTGTGGCACATCAATCGATAGGCCTTTCAAAATAAATATAAGGTTTCTTAGCATTTTTTTTGATTAAGTGAATAGGGTCGGAGATAATCGCCCCGAAAGTCACTAAAATTCTGTCCCCCCCCCTCTAATTTTTGAATGGTGTATTTTAAAAATATGGAAAAATTCATGGACATATAGCTTATTAATTTCTTTCACCGAAAATTGTTTTGAACAAGATCGGTTCAGAGGTTTTCGAGATATTGCTAAAAAACTGCCTTCCTCAAAGAAAAGGATGTAAGTGCCGTAAAATGTCTGTGACGATACGACCTTTTTAATAGGCACGGAACCCTTCGTTTTGCGTGGTCCGACACGCACTTGGCCGGTTTTTTATAATATAATTATAGAATATTCAGCGGAAGCGCCTTGTTTACGGTCTCGTGTATATACACGGCGGCCATTAACTACAATTTGCACTGTTCACCTCGGCCCTTTGCCTCGGCAATTCATTTACCGACCCAGTTAATGAATTGCCTCCAGCAAGTGATGCAAATTAAGAATAAAACCGGCCAAGTTCGTGTCGGACCACGCACAACGTAGGGTGCCAAAAATTGCTAAGTAACCTTATAATTATTTTGAAAGGCCTATCGATTGATGTGCCACACGTGGGCTTCCAATGAAAAAAAATTTGACTTTCAGTTTTATGTATGGAGTGCACCCCTAAAATTTTTTTTAGTTATTTTATTACATAACTGTGTAGCTGCTAACAAAACACACCTTTCCTCAAAATTTTATTCAATAACACCTTATAGTTTTTAAGTAAAATGCCTGTGACATACGGACAGACCTTTCCGGTGCATTAGATCCTAAGCTCAAATAACACTATTACACAGTACAAACTATTGTCATAAACACGTATTGGCCCATAAACATAATTTCAAAATAGCCTAACGTCAAAATACTTAAGTCCCAAAAGACCCTAAAATCTTAAAACCAAAACGAACTGATCTCTATTATGTACTACTACCGAGATCACTTAATGTCATAAAAGTTGAAGTTCAAAACGAGCTATTCCCATAATATACTAGTCTTGAAATATACCATTCTCAAAAAACAATCGTGTGAAATCACTCTAGTCCCAAAATACCCTAAGGAGGCCAGCCAGGAGTCTGGAGCAAAAAATTTAGGGTGTTTTGAAACTAGCGTGTTTTGAGACTATTTTTTTGGAGAATGTTTTATTTTAGGACTAGTGTATTATGGGATTAGTTTGTCTTAAGCTTCAACCTTTACGACAGACGGACAGACGGACATGACGAAACTATAAGGGTTCCGTTTTTGCCATTTTGGCTACGGAACCCTAAAGACGTGATATTAGAAGAAGAAAAAGATATCAGATCACAAGTAGAGCCAAGCTTCTAACTCTACACGGCTTAACTCTACCAGCCACGCTCTACAAATTCTGCATCTTTGCTGAAAAGTATAGCTTTGTTGGGCACATTCCGGTCGCCGCATAGACTCTCGCGCGACCATACAGTATGAATTTATGATAATATCAATAAGCGACGGGTCTATACTTTTCAGCCAAGATATAGAATTTGTAGAGCGTGGCTGGTAGAGCTGGTAGAGTCAGCAGCTGGATGCTTGGCGCTACTTGCGATCTAATAACTTTTTAACGCTGAAATCCTTATGAGCCAGGGAGTCTTGGCAATCAGTTTACATTGTAATGTTTTTAGTTGGATCGCATTCCTTTTTGTAAGGTAATTTCTAAAGAATTGTATGGGAAAATCTTTACAAACTTCCATCCCCTAATTTAAAGGGTGTGGGGGGAGGGGGGCGGATTTACTAAAAATCCTGATATATGTATTTTATTATTTATAACAAGGAATCTGTATATGAATTTTCAGACCTCTAGCATCAAAATTTGCGGCTTCTAAAATGTTTATATTTTTCAAAAATAATTGACGCAGCTGTTAAATTTGAAACTTTTTTCTGGTGCTAAGGAAGGTTATTCCTATCATCATCGATTTTCATCCAGTCCCCAATACCTTTCAGGTGTGACGTAAAGTTAAATTACAAATATTGTTTTATAGTTTCATAGTCCGCAAATATCTGCAGGTCAGGGTTGCACCAATCTTTCATTTCCTTGTCGTACCAAAAGAACTGCCCCTTCGCTGACTGCTCCACATCCAGGGCAAGATACACTGGTGCTTTGCTGGACTCTTCTATAGTAAAAACACCCAAGCCACGTGTCATAGACGTCTGAACGAACCCAGGGTGTAGAGAATTTATAGAAATGTTCCTGTCAATCTCTTTTTGTTGCACAACAGTCAACGCGGAGAGCGCAACCTTGGAGACTCGGTAAGAAAGCAGTTGAGTTTGAGCAAAGTCCTCAGCGTCCAGCGTTCCATTTTTAACACTCTCTAAATACCAGTTAACGAATGCGTCAATATCCGATTTTCTAATATCTTTCCTTGTCAGCCTGGTGATCCATTCCTTGTTTCTAAGATTGGAGATGTGTCCACAATCGCTTGAGATGTTCACGACCCTGGCATCCTGGTTTAGGATTGGGAAGAAATGTTCCTGGATCGTCAGGATTGCGTGATAATTTGTGGTGATAACGCGCACAGTGTCGTTGTAGGTAGTGTTTTCCCAATCTTCAACGGTGATCGCAGCGTTATTAATCAGTATGTCTACACCTCCATGCTTAAGTTTAACATGTTCTGCACATTTTTTAACACTTGCAGCGTCAGTGATTTCTAATTGGTGAAAATGAGGGTGCAGGCCTTTCGCTTTGAGCTTCTCTGAAGCGTCATTACCCCGTTGCTTGTTCCTAGCTGTCAGGTAAACGGTTTTCACTCCTCTTTTCAATAATTCTTCGACGATAGCAAAACCAATACCCTGATTGGATCCCGTCACTAATGCCACTTTGTTCACCATAATGTCTTCGAGTCGTCACTATATATATATAGGTTATAGGTGTACGTGGGCTGGGTTTCCGCAACTCGACGTCATGTATTTATTTTGCGTGTGGGTCGTCACTAATTTACGCAAGTTTCTGTGAACTGACATTAGGTGAGGTATACCTCTACAATTTGTTTTATACTAAGCTAAGACTAAAATATAGACAAGTTATCTGCAGTGCGCTATAGATACGACTGGCTCTGTTCGAGCAGTTATACAGTGCAGTCCTCAGTTCATTTTTAGGGTTCCGTTCCTCAAAAGGAAAAAAGGAACCCTTAAAGGATCACTCGTGCGTCTGCCTGTCCGTCTGTCACAGCCGATTTGCTCCGAAACTACTGGACCGATTGAGTTGACATTTGGTACACATATGTAAATTGGTGACCCAAAGATGGACGCGTAAAGTGAATTAATGAATTCTGAACAAGGGGGCCACTTTTGGGGGATAAATGGGAAATTAAAATAAAAAAGTTTCGCAAACTGTATTGTGTGACATATCAAATGAAAGGGGTTGTTGTAAGTATCTCTGATATATATTTTAATAATTTTAGCAAAAAGAGATTTAAAGTAATTTAGGAAAAAGGACGAAAATTGACCATTCCCCCCTTATATCTCCGAAACTACTTAAGCTTAAAATTCTGAAAAAAATATAGAAAATAGTTCCTTGCCTAAAGATTACAGGAAAACCTATAAGAAGTTTGAGTATTCAAAGTAAGGGGAAAATTTTCAATATTTTACGGAACCCTCACCACGCGAGTTTAACTCGCACTTGATTGGTTTTATTGATAAACAAAGTTGAAGTAACTAAATGACGTAATTAAGCGATTAGTCGTTTGTTGTGCGAATAAAATTAAACCTTACCTCAACGTACTAAGATCGATGTTGTAATGGTAAAAAATAGCCACTTTCAACGATTATTCGTTCAAGATATCTGTTATCATGATTCAGCTTTTTATCAATACTTTGCAGACGTGATTATTTATTTTGGTGTTTCCTGTACCCAATGTCCAAATAGATAAAAACGTACAACTTCTACCTACCACAAACAAGATGTTTGAAGACGGCGTCGCAAAGGTCACGGACGATTTGAACTATGTATAAAGAAAAATAGTTTTTCTTACGTTTTTGGCGTTATACCCAAAGGGTAGAAACGGGACCCTATTACTTCGTCGTTAAGTCGTGTGTACAAAATATTGTACATTCAAAATTATCTTTGAACTTTAACTGAATGTCAAAAAGCCTCATTCAAAAACACAAAATCGTACTTTAGCTGGTCGATTGTGAAGCGTTTTGTACGTGTGTTAGATACATCTAAATGTATTTTTTTTGTATGGAAAATCTCAGGAGGTCTAATAACGTCATGACATTGACAGACAAACAAATTTTTTTTTTGTCTATTTTGTGTCCCACTGCTGGGCAAAGGCCTCCCCTTTTTTTGGCAACTCTTCTCGGTCTTGTGCTTAAGGGGGTTTGGACCGTAAGCCCACCACGCTGGTCCAGTGCGGGTTGGTGGGTTGCCAGAGCCTCGTTTGTTGTTCGGCAGGGTATACCGCGTACAGGTGAGGATGACTTGGAGACCGAGGGATGATGGCAGGGCCCCCTTATACCCCAAATACAAATTATACAACTAAAAATTTTAAAATGAAAAGGTATATGGGCAGAAATGTCCCCCCCCCCCCCCACCAACAGAAATGAAACATGTCTCATATAATAGATCTTAGCAACCTGATGATTTTTTACTATGACGAGGATCGCCATATTTATGGGGTTTTCTTTTTACATATTTTTTGCTCATCTCATTGAAAGTTTTTGTTTTTTAGGGTTCCGTAGCCAAAATGGCAAAAACGGAACCCTTATAGTTTCGTCATGTCCGTCTGTCCGTCTGTCCGTATGTCACAGGCGTTTTACTCGAAAACTATAAGGTGTATTTGAATAAAATTTTGAGGATAGGTGTATTTTGTTAGCCGCTACATAGTTTTGTAATTAAAATGACAAAAAAAAATTTTTTTAGGGGTGCACTCCATACATAAAACTAAAAGTAAAATTTTTTTTTTTCATTGTGACCCCCCGTGTGGCACATCAATGGATAGGGCTTTCAAAATAAATATAAGGTTTCTTAGCATTTTTTTTGATTAAGTGAATAGAGTCGGAGATAATCGCCCCGAAAGTCACTAAAATTCTGTCCCCCCCCTCTAATTTTTGAACGGTGTATTTTAAAAATATGGAAAAATTCATGGACATAGGGCTTATTAATTTCATTCACCGAAAATTGTTTTGAACAAGATCGGTTCAAAGGTTTTCGAGATATTGCTGAAAAACTGCCTTCCTCAAAGAAAATGACGTAAGTGCCGTAAAATTTCTGTGACGATACGACCTTTTTAATAGGCACGGAACCCTTCGTTTTGCGTGGACCGACACGCACTTGGCCGGTTTTTTATTATACTAGTTGAGTGATAAACAAGCATGCGGGGCTGCGTGATGGTAAACAGTCACCGCAGCCTATAGACGGATGTAACAACTCATTGTTATCACGTACCGACCATGTGACGTAAAGATCTTATGCCACAATACCCAGTAATAGCACTGCCATGTCTCACCCTTCAAACCGGAACACCGCCATGAAAACATGACTTCTTAGGGACAGAAATAGGTGAGACAGAGGTGCCCATGCAGACCAATTTGTACAAAGTGTATAAAATGGGAATTAATAGGTACTGAGAAAGTCTTTAGGTCATTTGCTTACATACCATGGATAGATGCGCAGTCCAGGGTTCGCGAGTCACAGCAACACACACGGATTCACACGCGGGCTAGATGAGGTGCGTGACGTCACAGGTGGCGAGCGACATACGCCTTATTCGAATGCAAGCAAAGGGTCATCTGTCGGTCATTGTCAATAGGTGAGCGCGGTGCGCTCGGGAACATGGAGGGGATTAAAGATTGTTTATTGAACACAAAGTCTCCCTCTGGTAATAAGTTACAGGAAGAAGGTTCCTAAATATATATTTGTGAAGCATTATTGTTAGTAACATAATATTTTTTCAACCTTCTCTTTGTAACTTTCAATGAGATGAGCAAAAAATATGTAAAAACAAAACACGGTTTTCCAAGAAAACCCCATACATGGGGCGATTCTCGTCATACTAAAAAATCATCAGTTTGCCAAGATCTATTAAATGAGACATGTTTCATTTCTGTTAGTGGGGGGGGGGGGGGACAGTGCCCATACAAATTTGCCCATTGTCCTTTCAAGTTTTTCAGTCAGCCATTTTGACTATACAGAACTATTATTATAATCTGTGACTATACCATTAATATTTGATCTTGACGGATCGCGGCTCTAAATCCGGATATCTTATCCGGATATTTATTAGAGCGGGAAACTGGAGATGCCGGGACATTGTGCGATGGCATTGTTAAGGGAGTATATTAATTATGTCGCTTGCCGGATTGCGCTGTGACGTCACAAATAAGGAGTCCTAGTAATAATAATAATAAAAAACCGGCCAAGTGCGTGTCGGACCACGCAAAACGAAGGGTTCCGTGCCTATTAAAAAGGTCGTATCGTCATTGAAATCTTACGGCACTTACGTCCTTTTCTTTGAGGAAGGCAGTTTTTCAGCAATATCTCGAAAACCTTTGAACCGATCTTCTTCAAAACAATTTTCGCTGAAAGAATTTAATAAGCCCTATGTCCATTAATTTTTCCATATTTTTAAAATACACCTTTCAAAAATTAGAGGGGGGGGATAGAATTTTAGTGACTTTCGGGGCGATTATCTCCGACCCTATTCACTTAATCAAAAAAAATGCTTTTAAACTTTATATTTATTTTGAAAGGCCTATCGATTGATGTGCCACACGGGGGGCCACAATGAAAAAAAAAAATTTGACTTTTAGTTTTATGTAGGTATGGAGTGCACCCCTAAAAAAATTTTTTTTGTCATTTTAATTACAAAACTATGTAGCGGCTAACAAAATACACCTATCCTCAAAATTTTATTCAAATACACCTTATAGTTTTCGAGTAAAATGCCTGTGACATACGGACAGACGGACAGACGGACAGACGGACATGACGAAACTATAGGTAAGGGTTCCGTTTTTGCCATTTTGGCTACGGAACCCTAAAAACCAGCCAAGTGCGTGTCGGACCACGCAAAACGGAGTTCTGAGTTAAATAAAAACCGGACAAGTGCGAGTTCAACTCGCGTGGTGAGGGTTCCGTATTTAATCTAAATTTCATAAAGTGTTTTTGAATACTCAAACTTTTTATAGGTTTTCCTGTAATCTTTAGGCAAGGAACTATTTTCCATATTTTTTTCAGAATTTTAAGCCTAGTAGTTTCGGAGATAAGGGGGGGAATGGTCAAAATTCGTATTTTTTCCTAAATTACTTCAAATCTGTTTTTGCTAAAATTATAAAAAATATATGTCTGAGATGCTTACAACAACCCCTTCATTTGATATGTCACACAATACAGTTTGCGAAACTTTTTTTTATTTTCCAGTTTACCCCCCAAAAGTGGCCCCCTTGTTCATAATTCATTACTTTACTGTGCGCGTCCCTCTTTGGATCACCAATTTACATATGTGTACCAAATTTCAACTCAATCGATCCAGTAGTTTCGGAGCAAATTGGCTGTGACAGACGGACAGACAGACGCACAAGTGATCCTATAAGGGTTCCGTTTTTCCTTTTGAGGTACGGAACCCTAAAAACCAGCCAAGTGCGTGACGGACCACGCAAAACCGAGTTCTGAGGTAAGAAACATAAAAAAATAAAAAATACAACCGAATTGAGAATCTCCTCCTTTTTTTGAAGTCGGTTAATGAAAACCTAATTCGCCCTCGCCACGTAACAGACACAGGACATGTTACGTCAAGTGCATGTAACGAATGCCAGGAACATGTTTTTGTCGGATAATTCTATTTGCGTATGTCTCGCGATGTCCTCTGGAGAAATAAGCGAGTTTTGCATAATCTTGCTCCTGAGCCGAGAAGGGAAACAAGCAAAGGTCTGAAAATTGGGCCCTTTTATCAGGGTTCCGTAGCCAAAATGGCAAAAATGGAACCCTTATAGTTTCGTCATGTCCGACTGTCCGTATGTCAAGGCATTTCACTCGAAAACTATAGAGTGTATTTAAATAAAATTTTGAGGATAGTTGTATTTTGTTAACCGCTACAAAGTTTTGTAATTAAAATTACTAAAAAAATTTTTTTTAGGGGTGCACTCCGTACACAAAATTAAAAGTAAAAAAAAAAACATTGTGAGCCCACGTGTGGCACGCAATCGATAGGCCTTTCAAAATAAATATAAGGTTTCTCAGCAATTTTTTTGATTAAGTGAATAGATTCGGAGATAATCGCCCCGAAAGTCACTAAAATTCTGTCCCCCCCCCCTCTAATTTTTGAACAGTATATTTTAAAATATGAAAGAATTCATTTTTTTTTGAAAGGCAATTTTTTTTGAAAGGCCTATCGATTCATGTGCCACACGTGGGCTCACGATGAAAAAAACAATTTTGTCTTTTAGTTTTATGTATCGAGTGCACCCCTAAAAAAATATTTTTTAGTAATTTCAATTACAAAACTATGTAGCGGCTAACAAAATACACCTATTCTCAAAATTTTATTCAAATACACCTTATAGTTTTCGAGTAAAATGCCTGTGACATACGGACAGACGGACTGACGGACAGACGGACATGACGAAACTATAAGGGTTCCGTTTTTGCCATTTTGGCTACGGAACCCTAAAAAAGTGTAGAAAATGCCTGTATCCCAAGTTATTGTAAATATAAGCTGATAACAAACAAAAGTTTTGGCAAGGATCGACTCAAAAAAAACCCAAACAAATTAATTTTTGACAAAAGAAGGAAACGAAACTTTTATAATTCTTGAATCATCTTCCGGACAAGGCGATTACGTTGAGGGTATTTAACTTTTCACAGCAAACAGGGACAAAGGAAAAATCTACTAAACTTGTAAAAAGCCTGCATATAAAAAGTTTGACCTACTCGACACGCCGTGTTTAGAGCCGACGTTTATCGCCCACTCCAAAGTCAAGCTGCAAAAAACATTTTTATCAAATCTCAAAGGTAAGCTAATATAGCGGCCATTTTGAAGTGTTTGCAGAAACCCAATTACAATTCCAGATAGCAAAGTCACAACGCGTAATATTACAGCAAGTCCTCTTCATGCTGTATTAAGTAGATTAACTTTTTGACACTATCGATAAAAGCCTAATATGACACACTTTTCGAGCATGAGAAGTGAAAAATAGTACATTTCGATGCTAGTGCGGAAAGTATGTCATTACGTCACGAGTATACCGAGATAGCAAGACTCGGGACGAGTGAAGAATGACATATCCGCACGTGTATCGAATGACGTTTTTAGGGTTCCGTTCCTCAAAAGGAAAAAAGGAACCCTTATAGGATCACTCGTGCGTCTGTCTGTCTGTCTGTCACAGCTGATTTGCTCCGAAACTACTGGACCGATTGAGTTGAAATTTGGTGACCCAAAGATGGATGGATGTAAATTAATGAATTCTGAACACACAAAGTTTGTACAAAAAACTATCGACAAAAGCCTAATATGACAAACTTTTCGTGCATGAGAAGTGAAAAAAAGTACATTTCGATGCTAGTGCGGAAAGTATGTCATTACGACACGAGTACGAGTGAAGAATGACATTTCCGCACGTGTATCGAACGACGTTTTTTAATACAGTTGCGAAAAAATAAGAAAAACAACAAGTAAGGTACCTATTCGAAACTTTTATAGTATTAATTCTGTAACATCATTGAAAAAGAAGCTTCTGAATCATTCATTTGTACAGTTGAAAAATAATAAATTGACATAATAATTTAATGGTACAATTTGTACACGGCAAAGTGAAAATCACTAGTAACACAGCTACGTAAAGTAGCAGTTTTTGAGCAACTGTATTAAAAATAACACTGCGTACTAAAGCCAATCGAGCTTAATCGTGTAGTAAATACACTATTATCCGAAAGCTCATAACCTATAACTCTCTATGATTGGACCATTAAATCGGACCTTTGTTGGTAGTTAACTTCGAAACCCGCATTTATCATTATTTCTCTCTCTATCTGGATCTTTTTAGGGTTAGTACCCAAAGGGTAAAACGAGACCGTATTACTAAGACTTCGCTGTCTGTCCGTCTGTCTGTCTGGCCGTCTCTTACCAGGCTGTCTCATGAACCGTGATAGTTAGACAGTTGAAATTTTCACAGATGATGTGTTTCTGTTGCCGCTATAACAACAAATACTAAAAAACCGGCCAAGAGCGTGTCGGGCCACGCTCAGTGTAGGGTTCCGTAGTTTTTCGTCCGTCACAGTAAATGTCCCCACTTAAGCGTTAAAAAAATGGGCTATTTGTTACATTCATTGTGATTTTGTAGAAATTACAGGTACAATAAACACCTGCTTATGCGGTTAAATTACAAACTTAGTTCAGAAATTAGTTTGTAATTTTTTTCAAAAACTATTTAACCTATCAAGTTCAAAATAATTTTCCTAGAAAGTTTTTATAAATTTCTACTTTTGACATTTTTTTCATATTTTTAAAACTTATGGTTCAAAAGTTAGAGGGGGGGACACATTTTTTTTACTTCTGGAGCGATTATCTCCGAAAATATTGACATTATCAAAAAATGATTGTAGCAAACCCCTATTCATTTTCAAATACCTATCCATAAATATATCACACGTTAGGCTTGAAATTAAAAAAAAAACACTCCCCACGTTACGTATAGGGGAGGTACCCTAATAAAAAAAAAACACTTTTTATTTTATCACTTTGTCGGCGTGATTGATATACATATTAGTACCAAATTTCAGCTTTGTAGTACTAACGGTTACTGAGATTATCCGCGGACGGACGGACAGACAAAGCGAACGGAACCGTAAAAACAGAATAAAATAAATATTTGAGGGGGCTCCCATACAACATACGTGATTTTTTTGCTCGTTTTTGTAGATAATGGTACGGAACCCTTCGTGCGCGAGCCCGACTCGCACTTGGCCGGTTTTTATAACATGCTTGTATCTTCGTCTGTTAGTCGTAAAATGAATCCCAACAATGACTATCTCTATTCATCGGCGTTGCCATAAGTCAGCCCCCCGAAGCCAGAGGTTCGGTACTGTCCCAAGTCACACAGACAAATTATGGTACATATCTTGTATGGATATAGGACATTTTGGTCTTGGACAGGATACATTTTATGGGTCGGTACATCGTTCCTCCATTTGCATAATTGGGTTGCGTCCTCATGTTAAAATTGATAGCGCAGTGTTGCTAAATTGATAGTAAACCTTCAAATAAACGCAATTAAGTATAAATTACGAAATATAATTAAAATCATAAAGAGAGGCCCTTGAAAGTTTACAAAAAATATGCATTTTTTTTATTGTCCAAAAGTAAATTTAAAGCTACCAATAATAGAATCCTTACGCTTTTATAGAAACAATATTGTATGACAACTATGGTCCTAAACGCAGTATTTCGCAACCGAAACAGCAATTTACTTGATTTTCCATATAACGACTAGTACAAATATTACCCTGTGACGTCATGATTCAATGTTAATCAGTATGGAACGTTTTCGGTTACCGCCAGCGAGGTCCGTCTTTAATTCAATTTTTTGGATATTTATGTTCTTTAATTGTACTTACTCCCATACAAACATTTGTTCCACACCAAAAACTGGTTCGAATGGCATCGTAAAAAAAAAATAGGACACAAGCCTATTGCGACAGAGTTTTTAGATCAAAATCGGAATACTTATTTGTTGCTCGAAATGACTTTTTCTGAATTGAATACGTCGGGAATGAGTAGAATATTTCGTGACATAGTTAAAAAAAAACATACATGTATACGGGGTGGGCCCACAAAGCTACATATATAACAAACTAGACCAATACACCAAAGACCTACACCAAAGATACTGGGAGGAAATAGACACATGCAGACAGACCAAAGAGATTCTGTCGAAGCGCGACTACAAACTCACAACCGCACTAATGAAGACACACAGAAACCAACTAGATAGTAGGAATGATAACCGGACACAACACCTTGAACAGACACCTCTATAATTTAGGTATCACAGACAGCCCCATGTGCAGAGCGTGCATGGAGGCAGAAGAAACGACTAAACATATTCTACTGGACTGTAAGCAGGTAGAAGTATACAGGAAAAAGCACCTAGGGTCTCCGGACACACTAAGGAACGCAGTCAGTAATACCAAGGCACTCTTAAACTTTTTGGAGGAGCTAGGGTGGTTAGAGTAGCGCCACCCTGCCGTTTCACGCAAAATAGGCACACTGGATGTCGACTTGCGGAAAATGCCCAGTAAAACTAACTAACTAACTAACTAACGGGGTGGGCCCTGTAACAGGAACAAAGACCGCGGCACGCAGCGACAGTCCGCGTGGTGAGGGTTCTGTAAAATATTGAGAATTTTCCCTTGACTTTGAATACTCAAACTTCTTATAGGTTTTCCTGTAATCTTTAGGCAAGGAACTATTTTCCACATTTTTGTCAGAATTTTAAACCTAGTTTCGGAGACGGAGGGAGGGGGGGGTTTCCTAAATAACTTCAAATCTGTTTTTGCTAAAATTAAAAAAAATTAAAATGTTCTGAGCACACAATACAGCTTGCGAAACTTTTTTTTAAATTTTCCAGTGTACCCCCCAAAAGTGGCCCCCTTGTTCAGAATTCATTAATTTACTTTAGGTACGCGTCCATCTTTGGGTCACCAATTTACATATGTTTACCAAATTTCAACTCAATCAGTTCAGTAGTTTCGGAGCAAATTGGCTGTGACAGACGCACGAGTGATCCTATAAGGGCTTCGTTTTTTCCTTTCGAGGTAGGTACGGAACCCTAAAAACAGGATAACGTTTGGCGTACCTTAATAGGGAATTTGTTAACAGAGAACCCTCTGTACGTAGTACTATTACTTATTCTGTGCTACAACTTAGAAAAGTTGAAAAACTCCCAATTTTTCATTTAAAAGATCAATATCTCTTTTTAAAATCGGTCCATCCGTTTGGGAGCCACGATACCACAGACATATACATAGATACACAGACACGTCAAACTTATAACACGGGGTTAAAAAGAAACGCGTTGCGTAGGAGATACAACCGTTAATTAAGTTTAAGTGGATACTTCTTTGTTGGCTATGGAACCCTTATATTTGAATTAGGTAATTCACAAAAAACTGTATAAGTACAGATAAATCGGTATATATGGCAACATTGATTGACGTAGCTCATTTGGCTCACGTTACATTGAAAATGGCGGTCGTTTCAGCATTATTTTCATGTCCACCGCATAAACTAAATGACATTTTGTGATTAACAACTAATGGCAAATAAAGAAGGATTAAAACATGTAACAAACAACTATTTGAAATCAGATTAGGCTTCTCTACAAAAAGTTATTCCGGAAGTCACGTGATACATTTTGAACTGTACCCCTACAAGAACGCGAGCAACGAAGTATCCACTTCAAAAAAAGTATGAAAAAAAAGTTTATGTACACTTTTTTTGTTTAGGGTTCCGTAGCCAAAATGGCAAAAACGGAACCCTTATAGTTTCGTCATGTCCGTCTGTCCGTCTGTCCGTCTGTCCGTCTGTCCGTATGTCACAGGCATTTTACTCGAAAACTATAAGGTGTATTTGAATAAAATTTTGAGGATAGGTGTATTTTGTTAGCCGCTACATAGTTTTGTAATTAAAATGACAAAAAATAAATTTTTTAGGGGTGCACTCCATACATAAAACTAAAAGTCAAAAAAATTTTTTTCATTGTGACCTCCCGTGTGGCACATCAATCGATAGGCCTTTCAAAATAAATACAAGGTTTCTTAGCATTTTTTTTGATTAAGTGAATAGGGTCGGAGATAATCGCCCCGAAAGTCACTAAAATTCTGTCCCCCCCCTCTAATTTTTGAACGGTGTATTTTAAAAATATGGAAAAATTCATGGACATAGGACTTTTTAATTTCATTCACCGAAAATTATTTTGAACAAGATCGGTTCAGAGGTTTTCGAGATATTGCTGAAAAACTGCCTTCCTTAAAGAAAAGGACGTAAGTGCCGTAAAATTTCTGTGACGATACGACCTTGTTAATAGGCACGGAACCCTTCGTTTTGCGTGGTCCGACCCGCACTTGGCCGGGTTTTTTTGAAAAACGTTCGGTCACTATTGGGTAAATGTGCGACGGCTCTAAACTGATATACTTAATCCGGGTAAGATATTCCGGGCACGTCTGTACCCGTATGCCGAGTTATAGTACACTCGTGAGAACTGGGGACCTACTTCAGAGACGGTACGATAGTCTTCAAATATTAGTATGTGAGTAGGTATAGTTTCACATTTCGCGTGTAAATATTTTCATAGTTTTCTTTTTATTTCGAGGCTGAAAGTGTTCTGTGTTTGTGTCGTTTTGTTAAAAAAAATCGTGAGTTTATGGCGGCACTTAGTTGGATTTTGTTATTTTTTTTGTTACTTATTGTAGGCAGCTAGTAGACAACGACAAAATCAGTTGTAATGTAAGTAGAATATTTGTATCAATACTGTGATGGCCTTCGAAAGACTACATGTACGGTCAAGGACTTTAATTGTTGAGCCATTTAGGTGTCAACTAATTTATTAGCTCAACAATGAAAGTCCTTGACTTTACCTACCTATGCAAAACTCCAAGGGAAAGAACATCTGTATTCAGACATGGAATTTCCAATTCTTACTTATTATCAAAAGTAAAAACTGAATAGCAACATTGCATCGAAAGAGCGAAACACCTCAAACAATGTAGTTACGAAAATGACTCTATGTCTAAGCTAATAAAGTTCAAACTCCATCTGACACCTACAATAGTACTCAAAACAAACTGTTGCTACGTGAGGCCCCGCCTCCTATGGCGGTTGCCAAGGCAACGGCTTAAGCATATTGAAAACTTCCGCTACTCGCCGCTGCGAGCGCTGTGGTAACATTGGCATGAAATTAGAAAACCCTGGTTAGTTTGTAGTTCTGCCGCTCAGCCAAAGATGGCGCTGTAGCAATGTTAACGAATGTGAGATAGATGGCGTTGGTAATAAGCGTTCCTTCGGGTTTTGAGGGAAAATTAATTAAAAACCTTAATTTTCTAGCGAATGAGATAGCTTTAATGCATTGTTAGGGTTCCGGACCAAAAAGGTAAAAACGGAACCCTTATGGTGCGACTCCGTCCGTCTGTCTGTCTGTCACAAAGTCAAATATCTCAGGAACTACTAATGCTATCGATTTGAAATTTGGAATAGTTGTACACAAAGCTAATCTTCGTGTATGGAAAATGAAAATTTTTAATAAATACTTTTAATTTGTATAAAAAAGGGCGGATAAGAGGGGGGGCAAAAATTCAAAGTCTAGTTAGTAGGCCAAGTGGGGTATCATATGAAAGGGCTTGAATTGTACATTCTAAAACAGTTTTTCTTTTTTTTTCTACCATGGTAAAATTTTGATTTATAAAGAAAAATGTTGAAAAAAATACCATTCCCCCCCCTTATCTCCGAAGTTAACCAAGCGAAAAATTTGAAAATAATATATATGATTAATATTAACATGAATATTACCGGAAAAGTATAATGATACCTCTATCTAGCGTAATTTTTTTTTATTCATCAAAAATCATATGTTAATTTTGTTAGTAATTTATTACTTCTGTGTTTATTTTTTTCCTTCAAATTCATATGAAAGTGTTTTGAAGGTACCTTCTAGCAAATAAAAGTAAGTAAAGGTAAAGTATTAACGTACCACCGTAGAACTCTATCGCAATAAGGTGACATACCACTCGAGTTTGAGTGACGGCGGCCTGTCAATTGCGACAGGGTTCTACGATGGTACGTGCATACATTTCCCTTACTGTAAATACCGAGTTCCTTGGTCGTACGGAACCCTCGGTGCGCGAGTCAGACTCGCACTTGACCGGTTTTTTTTTAATTGAGACTGGCTTGCGTAAGGTAACCGGTGTTAGGTGATTACTGAGCACTATTTTAATTGCCGTTAGCGCTCCTTAATTGGAATTATTAATGGAATGTCTTTTGGCTCAATTAAACGGTTTTCGGTTTAAGTGCCGCGCCGGTAACTTAGGTTTTATCGTTGTTTTAGCGGCCTGTTTCGAAAAGGAATAATTGTGTAATTGTTGTAAATCTTGTTTTACGAAACTGGAAGTTTATGAGATAATCTGAGTCATACTTGCAACCACCTGGCGAAGCCTACATTGCGGATTTAAATCTGTCTATTTAAATAAAATAAAATTATTTGAAGCTGCTTATATGGGCTCATAACACTTTATAAAAAGATTTATCATTACATAAGTCAAACAAAATAAAATATTAAATTTCATGGATCCTGCTTACCCTTTCTTCCCAACACGAGCGTGTAAGGTAAACGTCCCAATGCTCGACACCTTATTACAATAGTTGACAACCCACCACCTGTCACCTTTAATTAAAATGCATTAAGATTAAAGGTGCCAACTATTGGCGCAGTGTCGGGCACTGGGACAATTACCTTACGTAGGCATTTATTTATTTAAACTTGATTGCACAAATATACAAATAAAAGTACAATTGGCGGACTTAATGCCATCAGGCATTCTCTACCAGTCAACCATTGGGCTAAACAGAAACTTTAGTGGTGCAGGATCTTAAATACTGAAACATTGTACGAGTATGTATGAGTTAAATACAATCATAATGTAGCCAGTACCTTTCGTAGCTTGCCAAGCTTTTAACTCATCATGATCATATCAGCCAAAAGACGTCCACTGCTGGACATAGGCCTCCCCCAAAGAGTGCCACAACGACCGGTCCTGCGCCACCAGCATCCAGCTTTTCACTATTCCGTAATCATTATAGTTCTAGTATAATTTCACTATGATAGTTAACTCCTATCAATATTAGCTTGTCTAAACACAATGTAAAATATTTTTTAATACAATTGCTCAAAAAGTGCTACTTTACGTAGCTGTTTAGCGTGCGGAAAGTTGGTTTTCACGCACTAGTGCTTTTCACTTTTCCTTGTACAAATTGTACCATTAATTATTATGTCAATAAAAAATAAATAAGATAGAACTGTATTAAACTGTATTTAAACTGTATTAAACTTCATTTTTTTCAACTGTATTACAATGATGTTACAGAATGAATAGTATAAAAGTTTCGAATTCCTTACTTGTTGTTTTTATTATTTTTTCGCTACTGTATTAAAAAACGTCGTTCGATACACGTGCGGAAATGTCATTCTTCACTCGTCCCGGTACTCGTGACGTAATGACATACTTTCCGCACTAGTATCGAAATGTACTATTATTCACACAGTAAAATAATCAGAACATTTAAAATTTTCACAAACGTTTTACTCGAATTATCGGGTTTCAGTAGAATCCACTGTAATACCCAGCAGGATTATCTTATAAGCCTCCTCCGAGTAGAATAAATAACAATGTGGCTACCAACATTCGCGGCATTCTCTACAATATCACAAAGCTGCAAGAATGCTTTGCATAGCAACGTCTGAGACGAAACAGTGGTTAACTTAATAAAACTTTGAGAAAACTCTCGACGCAAAACAAAAGGACCTAGCTAGAGATGTAAAACTAAAGTAACGCGCCTGTCAGACAAGCATTTCTAGAAAAGGATTACTTTACAATACAATACAATATTGCACACCTCACACAAACAAAGCAGTTACAGGGAAAAACAATACAATAACATGTAGGTAGAGGTAGACAACAGGCGGTCTTATCGCTGAAGAGCGATCTCTTCCAGACAACCATTGGGTATCGGAGAAAGAGATAAAACTAGATTATGCAGTAAATAGGTGGTGCAGAGATTATTATTAATCAAAAATCAAAATAATTATAAAATAAACGTACATAAATACCTCTATATATAAACATACATACACAATCATACATATATACAAATAACACAAATATAATGATACATAAACAGTCAGCCAAAAAATACAATCAGGGTTAGGGGAGAGACAAATAATGTTCTTTAAGAAGGGATTTGAGGTTGCCGATAGATTTTGCTTGTCTGATGTCAAGAGGGAGAGAGTTCCACAGTCGGATAGAATTAATAGTGAACGAACTATTGTAAAATTTGGTAGATGACGAAGGCGCAGTTAATAGCAAATTGTTAGAACATCTAACAGAATTTAATGAACTAAAACGCTAATTGCTTTACCTGGGTTCAACGTGATATTTATTTACCTTTAATAATAATCCGCTAGTGGTCGCTTACTATGGGCCTTATAAGAAGGCTCAAAGTCACCCAAAGGGCAATGGAGAGGGCTATGCTGGGAGTATCTCTGTGTGATCGCATCAGAAATGAGGCTATCCGCAGCAGAACCAAGGTAACCGATATAGCCCTCCGAATAGCTAAACTTAAGTGGCAGTGGGCGGGGCACATTGCACGTAGAACCGATGGCCGTTGGGGCGGAAAGGTTATCGAGTGGCGACCACGTACCGGAAGGCGCGGCGTGGGTAGGCCCCCCACAAGGTGGACTGATGACCTGGTAAAGGTCGCGGGAGTCCGCTGGATGCGGGTGGCGCAGGACCGGTCAATTTGGAACTCTCTGGGGGAGGCCTATGTCCAGCATTGGACGTCTTTCGGCTGATATGATGATGATGATGATGATAAGTTGGTAGTGACGCTGCCTGCGAAGCAAGAAGACCTGAGTTCGAATCCTGGTACGGGCATTTATTTGTGTGATGAGCACGAATATTTGTTCCTGAGTCATGGATGTCTTCTATAAGTATTTAGCCGCCGCGGCAACTATGGGATTTGTATAGGATATTGCCGGCGTGTTTGTACATTGCGGGCGCGTTCGCCGCCTTTGACAATTTTGTAATTTCTGAGGATTTTTTTGAGAAAAGCACTGTACATACTTCGGCCGGAACTAGGGATTGCCTGCCTCGTATTACTATACGGCCTCGCTACGCTCAGCAGTCTAGGTACACGATCGAGTGGCCTGGTGGTTAGAGAACCTGACTATGAAGCTTGAGGTCCCGGGCAATTCACACCAATTGATCTAGTCCCAAACTAGGCAAAGCCTGTACTATGGGTACTAGACAACTGATAAACATACCTATGTAGATACTTAAATAGATAATGAACATCCAAGACTCGAGAACAAACATTCGTATTCATCATACAAATATCACATTGCACGTAGAACCGATGGCCGTTGGGGCGGAAAGGTTCTCGAGTGGCGACCACGTACCGGAAGGCGCGGCGTGGGTAGGCCCCCCACAAGGACTGATGACCTGGTAAAGGTCGCGGGAGTCCGCTGGATGCGGGTGGCGCAGGACCGGTCAATTTGACACTCTCTAGGGGAGGCCTATGTCCAGCAGTGGACGTCTTTCGGCTGATATGATGATGATGATGATACAAATATCTGCCCCGACCGGGGATCGAACCCGGGACCTCAGGCCTCATAGTCAGGTTCTCTATCCACGAGGCTATTCGGTCGTCATTCATCGTAAATAAAACTTTAATAAAGCCCAGTAGCCGTATTGTCCGCGCAGCAGTAATTATATTATACCCGTACCCACTAATACAACCCAACCATCCCATAAATTTTACATCCAGTAAAACTTTACGATGCCATCCCAAATTCAACTTTAACGCACTAGCCGTAAAGTTTTATTCCCTATAAATCCCTAGGCGTAGCTTTGCCGCTGTTGTAAAAAACACCTAATGTCTATTCGGAAAATGTTCAATTTTCAGGCGACGAAGTGATACGATACTGGCTAACAATGATGGCTAACAAAAGAGCGTAACTGCCGTATATTTTGAATTGGAATATAGCCTTTTTAGGCCAGTCAATATCGACACAAAAAAAGGCAAACCTCGCAAACGCGCATGTAACTACGATTTTTTTATATGTTGTTAGGTCCCCTGAGAGTAGTAATTACCCAAGTTTGCAACCCTGAAAACCCTGTGCTACCCCCATGGTGCTCGAAAAACGGGGAAATTTTGGCACTTGTTTCAGTTCATTCTAAAAAACTACTCTAAGGAAGCGTTTTTCAAGTATATTTGCTTATACTTTAATAAAGCTTACTAAATTTGCTACAATTTGAGCTTAATTTTAGCACTCTAGGTCCATTGGTTACAGAGATACAGCTAGTCAAATGTGGGCAATTTTTTTTTAAAGTATATATTTTGTGGTAAGGTCATATTCTAAGACACGTATCGGCTAAACTAATGCTTGTAGCTAAAAGTCATGAGAAAAGAATATATAGGAAATTTAATTAGCTTCAATTAAATACCAAAGTGGGGCCTTTAAGCTTCATATTTTCCTCAAAAATGATAAAATTGTAAAATATTGGATTTTGGCTAAATAATAAAAGTATTTTACTGAATAAAGTTGGTATTTATTTCTTTAAAAAAACGGGCAAGAATGTGAATTTAACATTTTAGATGTAAGTAGCATATGGTTTCAAAACAGATAAACGTAAACAAGTAAAAACCAACATAAACATACATTTAAACTATAAAATAGGTAATAATATTTACACGGTTGCAAAAACAGTTCAGACTTTCGCCCTTTTGGAAGGACCAGATCTCATCCAGCCTAGATCAGTGTGGGGGAGTGGTGGATGAGGGATAATGTTTTCTGGAGGAGGTGGCGGGTCGGTATATGGTGTTGGGTCGTTCACATCCTCGTCCTCCTCGTCCAGGACGATAGGGATGGCATTGTTGCAATTTCACCCGTAGCAAAAGGGACATAAGATAAAGCACTTGAACCCAGCCTTTCTGCAAGTGCACGACCCTTAACAACCTTTTTTGCATTTGCAAGCCACCATTTTAAGCAGGGTCTGAGGAGCGGGCTCTGCGAACATTGTGACAGGCATACGACCTTGTTCACTGGTCGCCCATCTCCAGGGTTTTTGTCAACCTCTAACCATTTTTGCACTTGGTGGTAGGTCCTCCAAGGATGATATTGTACAGTGTACCCTCATCTCCTCCGTAGAGTTTCATCAAGATATTATTCTCGCCAGCATTTCCTACGTCTTCCATGTTGGAGTTTGGATCAAGAAAGATGCTGGCGAGGTCTATCCAGTCGGGCTTCTGATAGACTCTCGTTAGCAATATTCTTACGCCCGTCTTATACACAATGTTTTTCATCACATTTGCGAGGAAATAAATAACTACAAAAGACAGAAAAACCTAAGTTTCATACAGCCGCACCAATCAAAAATTGACAACTTCACTTCCAGATCAGTGCTAGTGGAGCGCCAAGGTTCAATATTTCAACCAATCACAGAGCAGTATTCTTGCGGGGCGGGGCGGCTTGGCCAACTAGATTTTTTTTTTCAACCAATCACAGAGCTTAAGCCAATCAGAGGGTTCTATATTTTAAAACTAAACTTAACAGCCCGTGGGAGGTAAAACGGCTATAACTGCTCTGTACGCTCGCAAGTAATAACGTCATTGACGAGCAAGTGTGATGAAAATGAATTAGCTGGATATTGCATGAAGTTTTATTGAACCACCTCTGCTGCCTTTTTGGAAGTACACGTTCGTCTCTCCAGAGCTTAAGCCGTTAAGAAGGACAAGTAGGTCCACGTCCTCCCCAATGATAAAAACTTGATCGAAAGATGAGCTCTTGGAAAGGGCAGTCCTTACTATATCGGCATCGCGCATCGGCGTCTTCTTGAGATTGATGGATCTCGATTATTATTATTATTATTGGTTTATGGGCCTTAATGTGCCGCTTCGACCAGCAAGTGGTCTATTGTGGCAGCCCTTTTTTTGTTTAGAGTTCACCGTTAAGGCCCGTTGCCTCCAGGAAATTTCAGACTCTTTGGGCGTTGATATGTTGTACCTATTCTGGGTGCATGATGTGCCACCCTAGATAGGTAGGTACTTCTTTTGTGCATGAGTGGTCCGCAGGAGCAGAGAATGTGCATTGCTGTCTCCTCTGTCTCCTGGCAGAACCTGCAAGTTGCGTCCTGTTTCATACCCATTTGATATGATGTTTACCTACGAGCATTAGTTTAGCCGGTACGTGTCTTAGAAAAAGACCGTACAACAAAATTTACACTTTTTTTGAAAAAATGACTTTTTTTGACTTGTTGTATCTCTGCAACCAATTGACCTAGAGTGCTGGGGTTAAGCTCAAATTGTAGCAAATTTAGTTAGTTTTATTAGATTAGAAGCAAATATACGTGAAAAACGCTTCTTTAGAGTAGTTTTTTAGAATAAACTGAAACAAGTGCGAAAATTTCCCAGTTTTTCGAGCATGATGGGGGTAGCACAGGGTTTTCAGGGTTGCAAACTTGGGTATTAACTACTCTCAACGAACCTAACAACATATAAAAAAATCGTAGATACATGCGCGTTTGCGAGGTCTGATGTCGATTTTGACTAGCCTATTTGTACAGAGGACAATAGAAAGTATGGCTCAGAATATGCCAGTCGTGTATTTTTCTAGAGATAACTCAGTTTTCCGTATTCTAGAAAACACCAAGTTACCCGGGACAATACATGCAAATACTTACTTTTCTCACGGGATTATATGTATATAAGGTATAGGGTATAGGATAAGATTTCTGTAACGATACGAACTTTTTAATAGGAACGGAACCCTTCGTTTTGCGTGGTCCGACACGCACTTGGCTGGTTTTTTGTCTGTGTCATTGTAGCACCCAAACGGATGAACTAATTTTAATGGTTTTTTTTTCATCGAAAGTTATCTATCGAGATGCTTTTTAGCTACAATATGTATCGGAGGTGTTTTAAATTAAGTGTGTCTAATTTATGGATTTATAGTACATTGTTTAACGAGGGGCGTAAGTGGAATATTGCTAACGAGAGTCTATCAGAATTGCGAACTCGAGTTTGCAATATTCTTACGCCCGTGTTATACACAATGTTTTTCATCACATTTGCGAGGAAATAAATAACTACAAAAGACAGAAAAATCTAAGTTTCATACAGCCGCACCAACCAAAAATTGACAACTTCACTTCCAGATCAGTGCTAGTGGAGTTCAATATTTCAACCAATCACAGAGCAGTATTCTTGCGGGGCGGGGCCGGCTTGACCAACTAGATTTTTTTTTCAACCAATCACAGAGCAACCAGATTTGCTTAAGCCAATCAGAGGGTTCTATTATTTTAAAACTAAACTTAACTGCCCGTGGGAGGTAAAACGGCTATAACTGCTCTGTACGCTCGCAAGTAATAACGCCATTGACGAGCAAGTGTGATGAAAAAGGTATTTCCATTTTCAATCAGATGAATGACATGTGATCGTTGTTCTACATTTATTAAAGCAACTCCAGGATTTATTTAACGATGTTGTTAGAGTAACCTACTCAGTAACTTACCTAAAAAACAATTGTTATTATTTTAAAGTTCACAAACCTTAAGTTAAATATTCCTTGAGATACACTTATATAAAAATATATGGTAGGTACCTATAATAAAGTTTCTTCTACGTTCTTGCGTACTTTCGTATTTTGTTTGTTGTTTGTAAAAAAGTAATTTTAATTAGGAAATTTATTTCATAACGAGTTTTTGACTTTCAGCAATTTTATCAGAAACATACTTCTTTTTACGAACTCCTAATATATACTTGGAAATTTAATTTTCTTTGAAATATTGTACAAATTAATAACTACAAAATTCCATCCAGCACTTTACAAAAGTATAAATTACACTGAGATTTGTTTAAGCCAGTATCATCATCATCATATCAGCCGAAAGACGTACACTGCTGGGCTGCCTCCCCCAAAGAGTGCCACAATGATCGATGCTGCGCCACCCGCATCCAGCGGACTCCCGCGACCTTTACCAGGTCATCAGTCCACCTTGTGGTCGCTACTCGAGAACCTTTCCGCCCCAACGGCTATTGGTTCTGAGTGTCACTGTCACTTAAGTTTAGCGATTCGGAGGGCCGGTATATAAAATGGCATTCGGAACGGACATCCTTATCCATCCACACTAATATTATATATGCGAAAGTGTGCATGTCTGTCTGTCTATCTGTCTTTCTGTCTGTTACCTCTTCACGCTTAAACCGTTGAACCGATTTAGATGAAATTTTGTATACAGATAGTTTGAGTCGCGGGGAAGGGCATAAGACAGTTTTTATTAATGGCGGGGGGGGGGGGGGGGGAAGTTTGTATGAAGCTACGATTTAAACGAGTTCTACGCGGGCGGAAGCTTTTAAGCTATATTTTACCGCCGTGTAAAATATAGCTTAAAAGCTTCCGTTTGTGTTTTGTTAAAGTACAATTTCCACCAAACGGCCCGCAACGGATCGGAACGGAAAGAATTTGATGGTCTTTAAACGATACTGAATCATATATGTACTGTTTTTAAGTCTACATTACCAAGCTGCGCACAACAGCTTGACCGCGGGCGGCTTCGGCGACATGTGATCGTAACCGACAGTATGCTGCGACACGCGATCGGCTCCGTTCGCACGCGATCGGCCCCGTTCGCTTGTCATCGTGTGCGATCGGAACCTTTCGGCCGTGACCGAGGGAGCCCATTCAGTAGCCCAAACTATTTGAAGCAACCGTACGGTGCCGATCGTGTGCGTCGGCATCCTGTCGGCCGCGAACGGCTGTTACCGCCCGGTCGTATGCGTCGACATGCCGCCGGACACGATCGGTTGTCGCCGCATCCGTTCGTATTCTTAGCGTTCCGATCCGATGCGGCCGTTTGGTGGAAATAGCACTTAACGCGGGCGGATCCGCGTGGACAGGTGTATGAACATGTTGAAGGTTGTTAGAGGCCACGACCTACACCGGGGATGGCTGCGCAGTAAAAATAAACGAGCTAAGAGACCCGCACGGATTTATCGTAGTGTAAGAGCTGTGTGGCGCAGGACCGGTCATTGTGGCACTCTTTGGGGGAGGCCTATGTCCAGCAGTGGACGCCTTTCGGCTGATATGATGATGATGATGAAGAGCTGTGTATAAAGACAAGTGAAATCTGAAGATTTTTCTAAAAACCCAACTGCTTTTTCGCAAATATTATTTACTAGCTTTTGCCCGCGGCTTCGCCCGCGTACTAAGAGTAATGTTAACCGTCTACAAAAAAGGTGCATCTCAGTTTCAGTCTTTTATATATTTAGATCGACTCTACATATAGGCTCTACATATCGACTCTACATATCTGGACCCCATATAAAATTTTACCCCCTCTTTTAAGGGGTTGGGTGCAGATTTCCAAAAAAAAATGATGCACGATTTTTTTGTTAGTCACAAATAGTCCGCATACCAATTTTTAGCTTTCTACCTTGAAAATTTTGGGGAAGTGGGGGTTAGAAAGAGACAAAAAGTAGCCAATGTCACTCTCCATCCCTTCAACTATCTCCACTTAAAAAAATCACGTCAATTCGACGCCCCGTTTTACCGTGAAAGACGGACAAACAAACAAACAAACAAACAAACAAACAAACAAACAAACAAACACATACATACATACACTTTCCCATTTATAAAATTAGTATGGATTTTTTTAAAACATGTTAACACGACATTATAGTAAAAACCAATGTAACATGGATCGAAACTGAACAAGACTAAAAACACATATAATTACATTGGTACAGTTGATTGCCGGTCATCCATCTCCTCACAGAATCTCAGACATTCACCGCACACATACATCCATCGCCACGCAAGTAAGTCACACTCCGGTGCTGGTGCCAAGAGCGCGTTGAGTTGTGATAGAGTGCGGATCATATTAAATTATAGCCCATGTCACTCCCACGATTAAGCACACACATATAAAATACATATTTATATATACATGAAAAAAAAACAATTTCAATTACATACATACATACGCTCGAAAAACATGACCCTCGTCTCCTTCGGCAGTCGGGTAATAAAACCATGGCTCTCGGCCTATGAAAGAAATTCACGGAGGCGTACTAACGACGTGTTCCGATACTAAGTAAAATGCGTTCGTGCGAGCTGTTACACATAACTACAGTATTCAACCCTACACACCACATAATACAGTTCAAAATACAATAGCACTTTCATGGTGTTTCGTGACAAGCCAATATAAACTTTAATTAATTGAGTTCAAGATTGAAATTGGCTTGCAAGTAGGCTTCGTGGACTGGTGGTAACAAATTAAAGAATTTTTGAAGGTGTTGTTTGGTGAAAACTTAGAGCATACATAACTTGTAGCACAGTTATGTATTCTCTGAGGGTGAAAATAAGGTTGTGATTTCAATGCATGAGGATGGTTAAGGAGATAATGTCAGGTATGTGTGGTATTACGAGTATATGAGAGTGGTAAAGTAACCGTCCGAGTGCTCGACGCTGTAGTATATGGCATGGGCACTCGTATGTCAAAGTGACATTGAAACGCGAAGACCCCATTCTACATAGCTTGTAAGATTAGTTACTCTTAGAACAACTAGATGGCGCCAGCTGTCCTCGATATCGACATAAACAACAACCAAACGTTGCTGTTCCCGTGGCTTTAAAAATATGAATCCTTGTGTTTTGTATTACCTAGATTTTTAAGAAAACGCTACGAATGTATTCCCATAGTTTAAAGTGATACCTCGGGCATGATAATGTATTTGAAATGTTTACCCAATCTCATGGTAGATGGCGCTGTTACGTCCGTAACTTGCCCATACTAAATTGTACATCGCGCTGTTAAGATTTTTCCTGATTTAATGACCCGAGGCACCTACCGATATTGTTAGAGATTTAGTTTGAGAGTTGAGTTGTGTAAGCCAGTGTACCATACTGGACCTTGGCGGACCTTCTTGGCTATCAGTTAGTCAGTTACCCCTAGTCTAAGAATCCGGCTCCGCTTCGTGCTCGGCAGCTGTACTATATTGGACGCTGTTCGGCCGTAGGAGATTCGCTACGCTAATTAAGTTAAAGTTGTTACTAGAAGATAGCGCCGACTGAATTAATAAACTGCTGTCTGTCACTTACGTCGTGTTTTACTTCATCTTCGCACTGCACGACCCACCTCATCCGAAGAAACTACTTCACAACATGGCTTAAATTCGAATGAAGTAAAATCCTCTTAGTTCGAATTTAACCCATATTGCTTTGACATAGAGTGCCCATGCCATATACTAGTACAGCGTCGAGCACTCGGACGTTTACCTTAATTGATTGTTTTTAGGGTTCCGTAGCCAAAATGGCAAAAACGGAACCCTTATAGTTTCGTCATGTCCGTCTGTCCGTCTGTCCGTATGTCACAGGCATTTTTCTCGAAAACTATAAGGTGTATTTGAATAAAATTTTGAGGATAGGTGTATTTTGTTAGCCGCTACATAGTTTTGTAATTAAAATTACTAAAATAATTTTTTTAGGGGTGCACTCCATACATAAAACTAAAATTCAAAAAAAAAATATTCATTGTAAGCCCATGTGTGGCACACATCAATCGATAGGCCTTTCAAAATAAGGTTTCTCAGCAATTTTTTTGATTAAGTCAATAGAGTCGGAGATAATCGTCCCGAAAGTCACTAAAATTCTGTCCCCCCCCCCTCTAATTTTTGAACCGTGCATTGTAAAAATATGAAAAAAATCATGGACGTAGGGCTTATTAAATTCTTTCAGCGAAAATTGTTTTGAACAAGATCGGTTCAAAGGTTTTCGAGATATTGCTGAAAAACTGGCTACCTCAAAGAAAAGGACATAAGTGCCGTAAAATTTTTGTGACGATACGACCTTTTTAATAGGCACGGAACCCTTCGTTTTGCGTGGTCCGACACGCACTTGGCCGGTTTTAATTGTATAGCTCGATTTAAGTAAGTGTGAGGCACAATTGATACGGTAATGGTGTCAAGAACGGAATAAATGAATGAATATCGTGTAGTTGAATGAATATTGTAAAAGAAAAACGGCCAAGTGCGTGTCGGACCGCGCAAAACGAAGCGTTCCGTGCCTATTAAAAAGGTCGTATCATAACAGAAATCTTACGTCACTTACTACCTTTTCTTTAAGGAAGGCAGTTTTTCAGCAATGTCACGAAAACCTTTAAACCGATCTTGTTTAAAATAATTTTCAGTGAAAGATATTTTTCCATGTCCATGATTTTTTTCATATTTTTAAAATACAGCGATTAAAAACTAGAGGGGGGGACAGAATTTTAGTGACTTTCGGGGCGATTATCTCCGATTCTAATCACTTAATCAAAAAAATTGCCGAGAAACCTTATATTTATTTTGAAAGGCCTATCGATTGATGTCCTACTACACGTGGGCTAACAATGAAAAAAAAATTGACTTTCAGTTTTATGTATGGAGTACACGGAGTACACCCCTAAAAAAAATATTTTTAGTCATGTTAATTACAAAACTATGTAGCGGCTAACAAAATACACCTATCCTCAAAATTTTATTCAAATACACCTTATAGTTTTCGAGTAAAATGTCTGTGACATACGGACAGACGGACATGACGAAACTATGAGGGTTCCGTGTTTGCCATTTTGGCTACGGAACCCTAAAAACAGAATAAAATAAATATTTAAGGGGGCTCCCATACAACAAACGTGATTTTTTTGCTCGTTTTTATAGATAATAATAACCCTTCGTGTGCGAGTCCGACTCGCACTTGGCCGGTTTTTTGTTTCATTTAATAGCAGCCGCCGAAAGGTCAAGTTAATGATCTACTTATTATCTATTTCATCGTGTTAAATAACTCAATCTGCGCACCATAAAATGAGTAATCAACACAATATAGCTTCTAAGAATATTTATATGTAGCCATATTTAATGATTCCCATCAAACGCGTTCTTCATTATGTATAATAATATCAATACTGGCACGTGGCCATCAACGAGATCATTCGAAGGGCCCTAGCTAGTGCCAAAGTCCCAGCTGTCCTTGAACCTGTTGGGCTCGCGAGGGTCGACGGCAAGAGGCCTGACGGCATGACGCTGGTGCCCTGGAAGTTGGTACGTCCCTTGGTATGGGACGCTACGTGTGTAGACACTTTGGCGCCGACCCATCTTCCGGGCACCAGAATCAATGCTGGCTCGGCTGCATCCTCCGCAGAAGACCTCAAACGCCGCAAGTATGCCTCCCTAGGGAGTGGTTACTTATTTGAGGCGTTTGGGGTCGAAACACTGGGACCATGGGGTCCAAGCGCGCGCCGACTTTATAAGGATTTGTCGGCGCGCCTAATAGACGCCAGCGGTGACCAGAGGGCTGGCCTATATTTTGCTCAAAGAGTGAGCATTGCCGTCCAGCGTGGCAATGCTGCCAGCCTTCTGGGCACACTACCCTCTGACAGCGATTTGGGCCAATTTTTTTTTCCTTAAAGTTAATTTATAGTCTTTTTTTGTCTTTGTAGGTTAAGTTGTTGTTTTATTGTTTGTTTTTATTATCCTTGTTCTTTTAAATAAATTTTAGTATACTGGAATACATGTTCAACTCATATCACGATTCGACGTAAACTTGGAAATTGAACTTTAGTAGCACGGCCTAAGAGCGAATTTTAAAAGTTTAGTTGATGAGATACGTGCTGGTTAGTTGTGAATTTGAAACAAGGTAGCAAAGTTGTAGCCACTCTACGGAGTGGCAGCGTAGCGCTGCTACGGCGTAGCACTTGTAGACAAACTTTGGCGGTTTGCGAGCTTGAATGACGTGTGATATAATTATTATGCTTAAAGGTAACTTGTTAAGTCCTTTAAGTATTCTCATTTGACTTAGCAATTTATGGGTGGATTGCAAAAAAAATAAACATAGTTAAGGGCCTTCATCTAATTTGTGCTTTAACTTTTTTCAGTTGTGTAACGAAAGTAACCCAAATAAAATATATGGGTAATTAGCGTTACACAATGGAAAAAAATTAAAGCGTACATTAGATTAAGGCTCTTAAGTATCAATTTTTTTACAATCCACCCTTATTGGCACACGCCAACCACACAATCGTTTTGTTTAACTTGAATGCTATTGTTTTGAAGATAAGTAGATCGGCTCAGTTCAAAAAATTTCAACTATACCTGAGACATTAAGTGTTTGTAACACCCTTGGTGACTAATAAACTAGTGGTGTAAGCTGTTGAATTCGCAAGGGTGTCCTATTTCGAAAACATTTTTGTTTTTAATTTTCTTAGGGACAAAAAAAATAACAAACCTGCTCACAAAATTTCACGATAATCGGTAGAGAGTGTGGGACAGCGGGACAGCGGACATAATGAATTTCAGCCCAGGCTGAACATACAACTTCGTTTGCTTGGCTCGCTCGATCAATTAAGTCCTTTTACGTTTCTTCCACTACTTGATATGTTAAAGCGATCGCTCAGACGACGGAACTCTTGTAAACTAAGTTACTAAGTTAGCTAAGCTATTACTTAGCGACACAACTAAGTGGATTCCCCAGCAGACAACCTTCCTAACTATGTGGATCAAGAACTTTCTAGTCAGTCAGTCAGTTTCTTCTTTTATTTTATATATTTAGATGTAAGTTGCCCGTTAAAATTTGCAACTCAATTTGAAGCAGATATCTTTTACCGATTGAGCTGAAATTTTGAGTGAAGGTATAGTTTGGATGAAAATTCAATATTATGGTGCCATCGAGCTGATCTGATGATGGAGACAGAAGGCGGCCATGGGAATCTAGACACGCGGCAGCGTGTCAAACCAAGTTCAAGCAAAGGAACTGGCTAGCCAGCGCCGAGTGTAATATTACACGAACCACTTGGTGCCACTTTTCACCCTTCTATAACTCAAAACCTCTTTAACGTAAACACATAAAACTATGTGTGTTTAATTATATCCATAAGGACATCTAGAAACCCAAATTTCATGAAGCTTGCTCAAACGGTTATAAAGATATGAAGGTCAAAAAGTCGTAAATTTTAGCACTGACTGACTGACTGACATATAGTACCTAAATCTAACCTACTTCCAGATGACCTAGAAGGATGAAATTTGGAATCCAGCTCGGTAATTGTGTGTAAACGTAGCAAAAAATCTAAAAATAAAAAAGTACAACAATAGGGGGTCCCCATACAAAAAAAAATCAGTACTCGTACTTAACCGACGTAACCCCGTTGAGTTTAGGCTCCTTAGAATAATAAATAATAATTAATTTTTAGATAGAAACTTATAATGTGGTGTTCGAAAACATAAACAGTAATTAATACATCAGAACAGTAATGCCTTTGAAATGTATTCCATACTGGAATATTATCCGCACGAACGCTTCTCGGTATCGATACTCATCATTAGTAAACTAACCCTCCCGATTAACTTACAACGTACTTGACAAATTGTACTTCTCATTATAATAACAACCTTAGTCGATTGGGATAAGGTGTAATTTCAAGTGAATTTAAAGGCAAGATACGAGCTCCTGGAAATTTCTGAATAATGATTTGCTCTTGCTTTGTCGGTGATTAAAGCGTTCCATTTAAGCCCTTTATAATTAATACCTTCCGAATGTTTGTTTGTGATCATGATGTTTTCATACCTACTGTTAAAATTGGATTGATGTTTTCCTTATTTTATTTCAAGCTTTAGATTTATTGACTTGACCTGTACGTATGTAACGAGGGGAATTTATTTATTCATTACATTACATTACATTACATATAATCACGCCTCTTTCCCAGAGGGGTAGGCAGAGATCACGGATCTCCATTTGCTACGATCCTGACAAACCACTTTCGCGTCACTCAGCTTCATAACATTTCTCATACATGCTTGTCAGTTTAGGGTACTTTTGACCTGGCCTTTTTGTAACATTTCTCCAATTTGATCAGAGAAAGTTCGCCTAGGTCTTCCCCTTCCAACTTGCCCTTCCACTCCTTTTATGTACACTCTCTTCGTTAATCTCCTCTCATGCATCCTCTCTACATGCCCAAACCACCTTTACATACCCTTCTCAATTTTCATGACTATATCTCCATCCATTCCACACTTATTTCTTATCACACTGTTTCTGACTCTATCACTCAATTTCACTCCACACATACTTCTCAACGCTCTCATTTCTACTGCATTCACTCGACTTTGATGTCTTTTCTGCCACACCCAACTTTCACTACCAAACATAAGTGTGGGCACCAACACTCCTCTATGCACAGCCACGCGCGCTTTTTGTGATATTTTCTGGCTGCCCATAAAGGCGTTCAGTTTTGCGTTGCGTTTATTTATTCAATAGGAAATTATTAAATATTTAAAGAAGAAAAAACTTAAATAAACTAAAGTGACCTAAAATTAAGATAATAAAAATTAAATCAAAAAAGTTCCCCAAGGTCGGCACCCTGCGGAAGGGTTCCCATAATAATGGCTGCGTTCCCCCTTTGGATAGCTATGCCGATCCGCTGGGCAAGGAACGAGCCAGCCCTGTGGTCTCCGGATACTATGACCAATTTCCTTGACAATTGGCCAAATAATTGGTGAGCGCCTGGGCTCCACGGTCCGAGTGTTTCGACAGCAAAAGCCGCAAAAACATGTCGGTCCGTGAGGCCGATGTATTTGCGGCACTTTGCTGCCTCGGCCGCTGCAGCTGCACCACTTGCTGTCAAAGATGTAGTGCCAAGGTGGGACGGCGCCAGGGTGTCAACGCATGTGGCGTCCCAAATAAGGGGCCGTCCCAGTTTCCAAGGTCATACCGTCTGGCCTCTTGCCGTCGTCCCGCGCCAAACCCGGTGGTTCCAGTACGGCCGGCACGTTGGCGCTGACGAAGGCCCGACTAGGGTTTGCAATCCTCGGATCCAGATCCGGATATTTCCATACAAGTCGGATCCGGATTGCAAACCCTAATAGATTGTTTTGGAGATGGCGATGGTGATTTGTGAGGTTATGAACTGAAGATGTTTAAATGATTTATTATAACATTACAATGTGCAAAGTGGGAACCGACAAGCCAATAAATGGACTTTAAATGTCGTTTCTTTGTTTTTCAGGTATGATAGTTGTGTATTTAGAGTTATAAAGTATGTAGGTACTTTAAGTTTTGTTACATACTAAAAAATAAAACTTTGTTTTTCAGAGCAACACAATACGTTTAATTTGGTTGATTCCCAGAGTCCTGAGAGTTGTCTTATATATTTTTAATAAAAAACTAGAAGTGTATTTTATTTGAGCCAACTAAAAAGTCGCGATAAACCTCATTGAAAATAATAGACAATACAGCCAATAATAGACACTTATTACTCCATAAGACTTTAAATGTCATTTCATTACGCATAAAACATAAATTGCGTCTAGATATTATTAATTTCTTATAACGCTTTGAAACCGACGTGTTTAATATACTCGTATACGTATATAACCTTAATATTACAGTTATTAATAAAAATAAGAATGAGTTTCTTTTTTCTACTACACATTTATCGATATCGATAAAATAATTTTGACGACCGAATAGCCTAGTGGTTAGAGAACCTGACTATGAAGCTTGAGGTCCCGGGTTCGATTCCCGGTCGGGGCCGATATTTGTATGATGAATACGAATGTTTGTTCTCGAGTCTTGGATGTTTAATATCTATTTAAGTATGCATTTATCTATATACGTATGTTTATCTGTTGTCTAGTATCCATAGTACAGGCTTTGCCTAGTTTGGGACTAGATCAATTGGTGTGAATTGTCCCACGATATTTATTTTTTATTTATCTATTTTTAATTTTTCTACCAATGGCTAGATTGCGAAAGTGTTTTGTTTTGCCGTGAAAAATCCGGGCTCTGCCTATAACCTATAGCCTAGATATAGAATCGTGTTATCATAAACTGAGCGCCTGCCAGTCGCCACCCATTAGGTGGTAACCTGAGCGACGGGCCTGCTGAGATACAGTTTATACACTCACACATGAATCGTTGACAAGGTTATCTCTGTTGATACTACATACAGTACACTCACCAGTATGAACATCTAATATCGATCTTCACTAAGGAAAAGTTTCTGTCAAACATTTCATTTTTGGTACAAGCTTTTATTGCCGACTGTACTTTTCTGTATACCGGCATCAACTACTCATTGAGACGACTCTAACGAGCCCAAACTCGATGGGGTTGTGTCGTTTCATTGCGAAGTTCCTATGGCCACCTTCCAGCTCCATCATCAGATCAGACCACATCATCATAATATTGCATTGTCACGCGTTTTACACATGTATGCAAAATTTCAGCTCAATCGGAAACCGGGAAGTGGATCAAATTTAACTTGCAAGATTTGATTACAGACAACGGCAGCTTGTAAAAAAACCGGCCAAGTGCGTGTCGGACCACGCAAAACGAAGGGTTCCGTGCCTATTAAAAAGGTCGTATCGTCATAGAAATCTTACGGCACTTACGTCCTTTTCTTTGAGGAAGGCAGTTTTTCAGCAATATCTCGGAAACCTTTCATCCGATCTTGTTCAAAACAATTTTCGGTGAATGAACTTAATAAGTCCTGTGTCCATTAATTTTTTCATATTTTTTAAATACACCGTTCAAAAATTAGAGGGGGGGGGGGACAGAATTTTAGTGCCTTTCGCTCGGGAAAATATCCATCTCGTGGTAATATGGCTTGTTTTAGCCCCTTGTGATACAATCTACCATGGTGCGGCAATACCTTAAACGTGACTAACTTATGTAGACCTACGTACTAAATAGCTTACCAAAGATAAGTTTTATTTCGCGCCAAAATACGAGTGGGATAGGCCTGCTGGTTGACTGCGTACCTAATGTTTCGTACATACGTTCGGTAAATCTAAATGTACGTATACGTATGTAAATACTTTATTGTATACGATAAAATACAGATAAAGTAAGTTAAGCCGGTTCAAAGGCAACTTACCTCTCTAAGTAAGTGTATCTAAATGTCGTTTTTAGGGTTCCGTACCCAACGGGTAAAAACGGGACCCTATTACTTGGCTGCGCCAATACATATTAATATTAATTTTAACTCATTTATTTGATTTATTTTATATATATTCAACCACACACTTTGAACGCATCCTATTCCATACCATACCTGGCAACCTTTCCTCTACCCCCACCCCTAACGTCAGTGCACAAAAAATACCCGTCGCGCGCGCGCTAACTCTCACTCAAAAACTATTAAAAAACTCGAAATACGACAAGTATGCATACAAAAATCCGCAGTGAATTCAAAAATAATAAGTGTTTACTGTGAAAGAAGAAAATTCATTCGTGTGTGCCGAAACACGGAACTCAATACTGGATTGCCGGCTGACGCCGTCTCAAAGGTTTGTCCCGCCGCTCCAAGTCTTGGTCCTACGATCCTGAATCCTGATCCTCACTCATATATATATTCTCATTTCCAATCACTCATACTCAAATTATATAATTATATAAATATCAGTTACGTAATTTATTGCATACAACCACGTTTACGCACCGCCATTCTACCAAACTTTATTTGTTCGCATCGCTCACATATTACGTTATTTTGCAGTAAATCATTCTCAAAACTCAATTGTTATACCCATTCTATAAGTTAGTACATATATTTCTGGTAGATCGTTCATATTTCGAAAAAATATTGTAAATTAATTTGTTCGCTTCCGCGCGCTATATACCTACCTACCCGCCATTACTTTTTATATCACGCTCGCGTAATTGTCATTTGAACTTTCAACTTTTTCATTTTAAATTGGAACTACGCATTATTAACTAGTACTTAATTAATTTACCAACCGATATGGGTGGTAATACTGGTAATAAAAATGAAAGTTCATCTGTCATGATAACTTTTTTGGAACAGAAAAAACAATGTTTGTTTCAAATAATCCAGGAGATATATAACTTAAGCCTACAGGTTTCCGATGATGTTACACGCATACATTTTCTAGCTAGGGCTCAATCTATCGACAAAACGCGTTCAGACTATGTAGACACAATAGATAAACTTATGATTGAGAATATCAAAGAAGACCCTGATGTTCAACCGAGTTACAGTATTCTCAACACATTTGATGAGTTATATTGCTTCATCAAACAGACAGAAACAACTCTGAGACAAGAACTTGAGGACAAAAAGAAAAATGATAATTATAACACAAAATTGCCCCCCCTCAATCTTATAGGTTTTGATGGTACTCCTTCTAAATGGCCTATCTTTTATGAAAATTTCCGCAGTGTTATACACACTAATACTCGCCTCACAAGTGCTGAAAAGGTCCAGTACCTAATTGGCTGTCTCTCCGGCAAGGCACAAAATGTGTGCTCCGGAATCACCGCTACCTCAGAAAATTATGACATCATCTGGCAAGCTCTTTTAGCTAAATACCATGATACCAGGGTGCAAGCTTCTGGCTATCTAGACCAAATGTTACTACAAAAGCCTGGGCAGTCAGCTGATAATATGCTTGACAACTTTTGCTCCGCTGAAGCAGCGTTGCAACGCTTGAATATTGAAAATTTGTCAGATTACATGATAACTCATATTGCATTAAGCAAGCTAGAAAAACCTATGCTTGACTTATTTGAACAAGCTCATAGACATGTCAATATTCCCAAATTTTGTGACTTAAAGAAATTTTTAACTGAGCAGTGTAAACTCCAAGTACTCCACGCGCCATCCCGCTCTCAAAATAATAATAATACTCGCACTCAATTTACTAAACCCGCACCGCAAATTAACAAAACAAAAACGTTTTGTACGCAATTTAATACCGCTCCTCAACCTCAGACTTTCTATAAGTCTGACAGATCTGACACTAGCTCTCAGTCTCGACCATGTAAAGTGTGTAATTCTCCGCAAGCTCATCCACTATTCAAGTGTGAATATTTTCTAAATCAAAACACTCAAGCACGCAACGATATCGTACGTCAACATACGTTCTGTATCAATTGTTTAGGTTTTCACCATATAAGTTCGTGTAAATCAACAAACAAATGCTCGATTTGCAGCCGCAAACATCATTCTTTACTGCATTTCGATACTTATTCAAATGCATCCCAATTCCCGCGATCAGCTGATAACACTGATAATGTAAACACGAATCGCGCCCCGCACTCGCTTGCGCCGCGAACGAACGATACTGCACCGCCACACCCGTCTCACTCGCACTCGCCGTCACAGCGCTCGCCTGCGGTGAGTACTGCTCGCACGAACGACGGCCCGCCGCCGCGCGCTTCCACAAGTAATGAAAACAACTTCGCGCTTTCTGTTACTGTTCCCGCGCGCATTTCAAATGATGATACGACAGTGTTATTGCCAACCGCTACTGTCAACGTATACGCAAATAATAATATAACGCATAGTAATAATAAACCAAGTCAAATGCGTTTATTTCTTGACACGGGTTCAATGAGTAACTTTGTTACAAAATCATGTTGCGAACGCTTAAATTTAAAGGTAACACCCGCGCCCTCTATCGTCAAAGGTATTGGTCAAATCGAAAATCACTCTCTCGGAATAACGCAATTTAAAATACACTCCCGCTTCGACTCGCGCTGTACCTATACAGTATGCGCTCGAGTTATAGACACAATTACGGATTTTTTACCCAACGCGGAAGTGGATAGCACTGAATTAGTTCATCTACAACATTTACCGATGGCTGATGACCATTATTACTCACCAGGTGAAATAGACTGTTTGATAGGTAATGAATTATTCCCGCTTTTACTCGGATCGAATAAATCGACCTCGCCGAACTCCTCGGTCGTAGGTATCGAAACTACTCTCGGATATGTCGCCATGGGAAAAGCCCAATGTTTTCCGCGTTCATTAAACGCTCATTCTCGCACTCTTGACGAACCCGCTACTCACTCGCACGTCTCTGACAAGACGTTTTTTTGTCAAACGCAAGATAACACGCTCGATCAATTAACGCAACGCTTTTGGGAAATAGAAAACGTCCCTGATAAAAAACATTTCAGTCCCGATGATGAGGCTTGTGAAAAAATATTCCAAGCAACTTACTCACGCGATGACAACGGCAGATACACGGTTGATCTCCCGTTCAAACACTCACCTACCGAATTAGGTTCCTCTTATACCGCAGCGAAATACCGCCTGTTAAATCTAGAAAAGAAATTAGACTCATGTGACTTACGCGCTGATTATAACGCAACTATTCAAACATATATTGATCAAGGGTATTTGACCAAAGTTCAAAACGATTTTCAAGACACTCACGCTTATCACTTGCCACATAGAGCCGTTTATCGTCCTGATAAAGAAACGTCGAAAACTCGTATTGTTCTGGACGCTGGATGTAAATCCACGTCAGGCAAATCTCTAAATGACTTGCTTTATGTAGGGCCTATTTTACAAAATAATATCTTCGAATTGCTTGTCAATCTCCGCATGTTCTCAACCGCCATAACCGCCGATATTGAAAAAATGTATTTTCAAGTTAAACTCTCTCCTAATCATCACACGTTTCAACGAATCCTGTTTAGATTTGACCCCAATTTACCTATAGACGTATACATGTTCAATAGAGTCTGTTTTGGCGTATCCAGCTCGCCTTATCTCGCCATGCGCGTCGTGCGTCAGCTCGCAGCGGACAGTCGCGATTCGTACCCGCTCGCCGCTTATGAAGCCGAAAATCATATGTACGTAGATGATTATATCAGCTCCGTTGATGGTGTAGACACCGCTGAAAATATTTATAAAGAAATGGTCGCTATGTTCAAATCTGGAGGTTTCAACTTAGTAAAATGGATCTCGAATGATAATCAACTCATGTCGCGTATTCCATCCGCACACAAAAGCCCGCTCGCTATTAAATTTGATGATGATCCCAACGCAGATACTAAAATCATAGGCATGCAATGGCAACCTACTGATGACAATTTCCATTTTAAAATCAACATAGATTTTCCCGAAACTTGTACTAAACGCTCGATTCTCTCTGTCACCGCTCGCTTATTCGACCCGCTCGGTCTCATTAGCCCGGTTGTCGCTTACATGAAGCTCCTCATACAAGAATGTTGGAAATTACAACTTTCTTGGGATGACGAGGTGCCTGATTTCATTATTTCCAAATGGAAACAATTCCACAAGGAACTCCCGCATTTATCTGAATTAAAAATACCGCGTCATATCGGCATAACCTCTACAAATAGAATAACTTTACTCGGATTCGCAGATGCCAGTCAGCAATGTTACGGTGCTGCCATCTACATCCGCGTTGATACTGATGAAAACTCGCCCGCACACTCTGTGAAACTACTCACCGCTAAATCTAAAGTCTCCAATCCTAATAAAACACTCGCTCGCTTAGAACTCTGTGCTGCGACGTTGCTTGCTAAGTTAATAAACTCAGTTCGTGATGTCCTCAGCAAGCGCTGCAACATAAATAATATATACGCATTCTCTGATTCTACAGTGACTCTTACCTGGATTCACTCGCCCGCTCATAAGTTTCATACCTTCGTAGCTAACCGCATCGCTCAGATAAACGAATACTTACCCGCATCCCACTGGTTTCACGTTCGTGGTGTACAGAATCCCGCAGATATTGTCTCTCGTCCTGTAACGCCGACAGGATTAGTAAATAACACGCTCTGGTTCCATGGTCCGCAGTGGCTATCCGCTCCCGTTAACGCATGGCCTGTAAAAGAATATAACATTAATCATAACGAAACAATAGATGTACAGGAAGCTAAAACTACATCACTTCACGCGCATACTACATATATAACGGAAAATACTCACCCAATTCAAGATCTCGCCGAACGATGCTCGACGTGGATTAAATTTATTCGCTCACTCGTATACCTACTTCGTTTCTCAAAATTACTAAAATCTCAAGGTGATATCACTCTAAACGATTTAGAACACGCAGAACACTATGTGCTTCGCCACGAACAATCAAAACATTTTTCTCAAGAACTCGACGCGATTAAAAATAATAAAATTTGCCCAAATAAATCTGTGTTAAAGCTCCGCCCCTTTGTTGACGACAAAGGACTCATAAGAGTAGGAGGCAGACTTACCCACTCTCAGTTGGATTTTTATCAAAAACATCCAATATTGATGTCAGCTAAAGGTAGAATAGTGTCACTTTTAGTAGATTATTATCATTCGTCGAATTTACACACAGGACCCGCTCTAGTATTATCTCTGATTAGACAGAAATACTGGATTCTCTCCGCTCGCAATTTGATTCGCCACAGAGTACACAAGTGTAACTCATGTTTTAAACTCAAACCGCTATCTACTAATCCACCCATGGGTGACCTTCCGTCCATTAGGGTTTCTCAAGTCAAATCGTACGTGCATACGGCCGTCGATTACGGCGGACCATTTTACATTACGCACATACGCAAGCGAGGCGTAAAAAGCCTCAAGGCTTATATCTGCTTGTTTGTTTGTCTCACAACAAAAGCACTCCACTTAGAGCTGGTCTCCGATCTGAGTACGGATTTATTTCTGGCTGCTTTCAAGCGCTTTATTTCACGCAGAGGTCCAGTCTCAATATTATATAGCGACGGAGGTTCCAATTTCATTGGTGCGAAACGCAAATTGAACGAAATTTACACGCTTATACAGTCCACTGATTATAATAACTATCTCAGTCATTATCTCACACAACATAAAATTCAATTTCAACACAGCCCACCCTATGGCCCGCATTTTAACGGCTTGAGTGAGACTAATGTCAGATCGGTTAAAACTCACTTATACAAAGTTATCGGAAGTCAAATTCTCACATATGAAGAATTTACAACAATTTTGGTACAAATTGAAGGTTTGCTAAATGGTCCAAGACTTCGCTGTCCGTCCGTCTGTCTGTCATCAGGCTGTATCTCAAGAACCGTGATAACTAGAGAGTTGAAATTATCACAGATTATGTATTTCTGTTGCCGCTATAACAACAAATACTAAAAACCGGCCAAGTGCGTGTCGGACCACGCAAAACGAAGGGTTCCGTGCCTATTAAAAAGGTCGTATCGTCACAGAAATTTTACGGCACTTACGTCCTTTTCTTTGAGGAAGGCAGTTTTTCAGCAATATCTCGAAAACCTCTGAACCGATCTTGTTCAAAACAATTTTCGGTGAATGAAATTAATAAGGCGTATATCCATGAATTTTTCCATATTTTTAAAATACACCGTTCAAAAATTAGAGGGGGGGGGGGACAGAATTTTAGTGACTTTCGGGGCGATTATCTCCGACCCTATTCACTTAATCAAAAAAAATGCTAAGAAACCTTATATTTATTTTGAAAGGCCTATCGATTGATGTGCCACACGGGGGGTCACAATGAAAAAAAAAAAATTGACTTTTAGTTTTATGTATGGAGTGCACCCCTAAAAAAATTTTTTTTTGTCATTTTAATTACAAAAGTATGTAGCGGCTAACAAAATACACCTATCCTCAAAATTTTATTCAAATACACTTTATAGTTTTCGAGTAAAATGCCTGTGACATACGGACAGACGGACAGACGGACAGACGGACAGACGGACAGACGGACAGACGGACATGACGAAACTATAAGGGTTCCGTTTTTGCCATTTTGGCTACGGAACCCTAAAAACCGGCCAAGTGCGAGTTGGACTAGGGCTCCCATACAACAGACATGATTTTTTTGCCGTTTTTATAGATAATGGTACGGAACCCTTCGTGCGCCAGTCCGACTCGCACTTGGCCGGTTTTTAGTGTTCCATACTAAAATTGGTCCAACGGTAAAACTTTTCATCACACTTGCTCGTAAATGGTGTTATTCCATGCCTGTATACAGAAAGACAATGGCCTAAATTGTTGCCACGAGAGTTATTGCTAGTTTTTTAGTCCCTATGGAGTAATGAGCTTGTGTGTGATCTGATTGGTTTGATCAAATCTGCTCTGCTCTGTGTTTGGCTGAAAAAAAAACTAGTCGGCCACGCGCCGCTCTGTGATTGGTTGAAATATTGAAGCTGCACCACTAGCACTGATCTGGAAGTGAAGTTGTCAATTGGATTTTTCTGTCTTTTGTAGTTATTTATTTCCTCGCAAATGTGATGAAATAGTAGATTGTATGACAAGGGGCTAAAATATGCCATATTACCACGAGAGGGATATTTTCCCGAGCGAAGCGAGGGAAAATATTTCGAGGGGTAATATGGCTTTTAGACCCGAGTTATACACTCTACTTTTCACTTCGACTGCGAGAAAATAGTAAAACAAAGATTATCCATCCACAATCAATAACAAATTTCGCTGCGAAGAGATTGTTCAATTTAACGGTCAGAGGCGTTTTCTTTTTTAATGATTTGGAATTAGGGACTAAAAAACACCTGATGTTTGATTGTTCGATTTGAATATGTGGCTGTATTCTGGTTGGTTGATAGCAAAGAGAAATGTTTTTTGAAAGAGTTGTGATTGGTGGATTTAAATGATTTGGAATTAGGGACTAAAAAACACCTGATGTTTGATTGGTCGATTTTAATATGTAGCTGTATTCTGGTTGGTTGATAGCAAAGATAAATGTTTTTTGAAAGAGTTGATTGGTGGATTTAATATGGTGAAGTGTTTTTAATGGTCAAATTAAATGTGTTAAAAATCATAAATATGTATACATATTTTCCCTAGGGGCTAAATGTACTACTTTAGCCCCGCTTATTAAGCCTAATATGACACACTTTTCGAGCATGAGAAGTGAAAAACATTGTGTATAACACGGGCGTAAGAATATTGCAAACTCGAGTCATCAAAGCGCTCCGTCTTCGGCGTCGGGCTTCTAATAGACTCTCGTTCGTAAATCATATCTTACTGTACTTGTGGCATAATGTGTAATATATTAAGTTTTGCGATAGGATATCATGTGGGCTGCCTCGCAACGGATCCTGAATCGGTCGTCCCTCAGTGCCCCGAGCCACGGGCCGCGAGGCGCACGTGTCAGCGACCTCCGCTCTCGCGCGCGCGATGAATATTTTTATAAACCGTTTATTTTAGATGAATGTTAGATATACACCCTGTAGGCTAGTGGTTAAAGGTGAGAAACAGCACACGTGTGTGACGTTTGAGGCATTTGTTCCCGGAAAAAAAACGGTGATTCAAAAGTGATTTATATTTATACAGTAAATTGACGTTAGACGGTGTTTTCATTTTGATTTGCGATAAGCACACCGTGAAAAATAAAATACGATATTTACTAATTAATGTTATTATACCGCACGCGAAAACTATCATACGATCTTTCCTGGTCGGATCACGACGGGAAATTTCAACCCAACAACGATTTGACTAAACTGTGAAAATATTCGACTGTAGCTTTGATAATGTTTCTAAATGGATCGTTACATGTTTTTCCACTTATGTTTATTAAGTGTTTTCCTTATACTTTCTTTTATTGGAAATGGCGAGTGTAAGTCAGAAGTTTCATGCCAGTAAGCAAATTGCAGAACAGTTGTATTATGAACACACGTCGCATTAAATTTAAAAGAACTTCAGTATGTTATATGCGTGTTTAAATTAAACTTTCACTTTGGAAAATTTAGAACAGCCGATTGCCGAATAATCAGAGAATTTCTTTTTTTTAATACACCTACTATTGTTTACTATTTATTTAAAAAACCGGACAAGTGCGAGCGCAACTCACGTGGTGAGGGTTCCGTACAATATTGAGAATTTTCCCGTTACTTTGAATACTCAAACATCTTATAGGTTTTCCTGTAATCTTTGAGCAAGAAACTAATTTCCATATTTTTTTCAGAATTTTAAGCTTAGTAGTTTTGGAGATAAGGGGGGGGGGGGGGGGGGTCGTCTTTTTTCCTAAATAATTTCAAATCTGTTTTTGCTAAAATTATAAAAAAAATCGTAGATCTTACAACAACCCCTTTCATTTGATATGTCACACAATACAGTTTGGGAAACTTTTTTTTTAATTTTTTTAGTTTACCCCCCAAAATTGGTGCCCTTGTTCAGAATACATTAATTTACTTTAAGCGTCCATCTTTGGGTTATCAATTTACATATGTATACCAAAATTCAACTCAATCGGTCCAGTAGTTTCGGAGGAAATCGGCTGTGACAGACGGACAGACAGACAACTGAGTGATCCTGTAAGGGTTCCGTTTTTTTCCTTTCGAGGTATCGGAACCCTAAAAAATAAAAGTAAAAGTACGTACATCTATAATTTACATACATGTATATATATGTATACATATAAAATCACACGTACGTAGGTACACGTATTTGTTTGAAATTTCACAATTTTCTGTCGCTTTTCTGGCGTTTATAATGTTTTATCTATACTACATCATCTATGATATCATTATATGGGCATAGCATAGATAAATGTTTAGTATAAACATAAACTGAGCGCAGTCTCGCCAACAAACTGTTCTAGCAGTTTGGCGGGTAACTAAAAATATTGAATGCTATGCACTTTAAAAAAAAAAAAAGTCTTGCGTTACTGGTCGATTGACAGACAATAAACCGCTAAAGATATAGGCATGCAATTTGGAACATATATTCTTTACAGTACGTTTACGTGTAATAAGAAAGGATTTTTCGAAATTCAACCCTTAAGGTGGTGAAATAGGGGTTAAACTGCTGTATGGAAACCGTTCATTTGGAAAATTATAGACTTAGATCTTTGTATGAAGGTTCCTTACTAAAAAGCAAAACAAATAATTTAACGTTATTATAAAAATTCATCACCTAAGGCGGTTAAAAAAGAGTTGAAAGTTATGTATGTAACATGTCGTTTTTTTAAAGTTAGACTTCGCTCACAAGCTCCTAATGTACAGTCAAAAACATTGATAAAGGCACTTTTTCTAATTCATCCCTTAAAGGGCTTAAGATGGGGGTTGAAAGTTCACATAAGTAATGTGTGATTTTTAATGGTGAACTGTGGCTAGAAACATGAAAGCAGGACAGCAGGTTTCTTTTATAAGCTAGTTATTTTATATAGAGAAACGCCTAGTACAGTCGACACCAAAAATACGGTTACACCTTTGCACCTTATCGCAATGAGGCGAATAGTGTAAACGTATTTTTGGCGTCGACTGTACATTGACAACAACAGCCTTCTCCATTGCTTTTTGGCTGACAGTGAGCATTATTTTGAGGGCCATAGTTAGGGATCACGACTCTTTTCCCTATATTAAAAAAACCGACCAAGTGCGTGTCGGACCACGCGAAACGAAGGGCTCCGTGCCTATTAAAAAGGTCGTATCGTCACAAAAATCTTACGGCACTTACGTTTAAGACAGACAGTTTTTCAGCAATATTTCGAAAACTTTTGTTCCGATCTTGTTCAAAATAATTTACGAATTTAATGTTTTTAGGGTTCCGTAGCCAAAATGGCAAAAACGGAACCCTTATAGTTTCGTCATGTCCGTCTGTCCGTCTGTCCGTCTGTCCGTCTGTCCGTATGTCACAGGCATTTTACTCGAAAACTATAAGGTTTATTTGAATAATTTTTTGAGGATAGGTGTATTTTGTTAGCCGCTACTTAGTTTTGTAATTAAAATTACAGAAATATATTTTTTTAGGGGTGCACTCCATACATAAAACTGAAAGTCAAAAAATTTTTTTTCATTGTAAGCCCATGTGTGGCACATCAATCGATAGGCCTTTCAAAATAAATATAAGGTTTCTCAGCAATTTTTTTGATTAAGTGAATAGAGTCGGAGATAATCGTCACGAAAGTCACTAAAATTCTGTCCCCCCCCCTCTAATTTTTGAACCGTGCATTGTAAAAATATGAAAAAAATCATGGACGTAGGGCTTATTAAATTCTTTCAGCGAAAATTGTTTTGAACAAGATCGGTTCAAAGGTTTCCGAGATATTGCTGAAAAACTGTCTTCCTCAAAGAAAAGGACGTAAGTGCCGTAAGATTTCTATGACGATACGACCTTTTTAATAGGCGCGGAACCCTTCGTTTTGCGTGGTCCGACACGCACTTGGCCGGTTTTTTTGTTTTAATATTTTAAAATACACCGTTCAAACGTTTAGTGACTTTCGGGGCGATTATCTCCGACTCTATTCACTTAATCAAAAAAGTTGATGAGAAACCTTATATTTATTTTGAAAGGCATATCGATTGAAGTGCCACACGTGGGCCTAAAACGATATTTTTTTTACTTTCAGTGTTGTATGGAGTGCTCCCCTAAAAATTTTTTTTTGTCATTTTAATTACAAAACTATGTAGCGGCACACAAAATACACGTATCTTCAAAATTTTATTCAAATACACCGTATAGTTTTCGAGTAAAATGCCTGTGACATACGGACAGATGGACAGACGGACAGACGGACAGACGGACATGACGAAACTATAAGGGTTCCGTTTTGGCCATTTTGGCTACGGAACCCTAAAAATGAATATGTGATGATAAGTACGAATGTCAATCTTATCAACATTTAATTGCATTTAGCTCGGGCCTGTTGAAGTTCACCGGCACGTGCAAGCCACGTGCTCGCTTTGGAGGTTTCTCCTCACGAATCCATTGTTTCATGTTTACGGACTTAATTGAGTTTTCTTTGTGAATAAACAATTTAGCGGCCGTAGTTCTATTTTCGGTGAGCCAAATTTGATTTTGTTAGATTTGATTACGAGTTCTGTAGGATTATAATTATTATAGGTATTATGACACCTATTTTAAGGTGGTTCGATTTCCATACAAAACGTTATTTGACATTCGCAGGCTAACAGCGCGATATTTTAAGAAACTTATATAATAAACTTTCATAAATTAGCTTTTTATTTGCGCGAAACTCCCGCTTTCATAGAATAAACTTCTATAAACTAGAATAATTTGAGAAAAATAGTTTTCCCAAAGATTCACGTCCCAAACTAATTTCTCAAATTATTCTAGTTTATAGAAGTTTATTCTAGGAAAGGGGGAATTTCGCGCAAATGGAAAGCCAATTTATGAAAGTTATATTTCAAGTTCAATATTAAAACGGTTGTAGCTTCGTAATTTTTTGACATATTTGAATGGGATTTTCGTCATAAGCATTTTTTTTGCCTTCTTTCTTTTGAAGTTATAATAAATTTAGAGTCTACACCCCTATTGTCTTTAACTTGTTTTGGGAGCCAAATCTATACATATAAACGTACAAGTCCTGACTGACTGACTGACTGACTGACTGACTCACTTAAATCAACGTCCAGCCCAAACCATTGAACCTAGAGAGCTGATTTTTTCACAATAGGTAGTTTATATAACGATAATACCCACAAAGAAGAGATTTTTGGAAATTCTACCCTCAAAGGGGTAAATAGAGGGTTGAAAGTTTGTATGAGTCAAATTTTAAGTGAGAGAATTGAAACCTTGTGTATGGACTCTTTATTACAATACAAGAAAAGTAATTTTAAGGTTTTCGAAAAACAGATCCCTAAGCGGGTTAAATAGGGGTGCAAAGTTTGTATGGGGGAAACTCTTTTTTGAGCTACAAAATTACCGACCGATTAACTTGAAATTTGGTATAGAGATAACTTAAGTTTCGGGGAAGGACATAGGATAGTTTTTATCCCGGAAATCATCCCCTAAAGGGTTGAAATGAGGGGTGAAAATTTGTATAGAGCTATATAAACGAGTTCCACGCGGACGGAGCCGCGGACAGAAGCTAGTAAATAAATAAGACCGAATTGTGGCCCAAGCGGCTTCGGTATACCGAAGCCGCTTGGGCCACAATTGCTATAGCACGTTCAATTATGTTCCAATAGCCAAGAACGCTCCCACATGAACAACTCCATTAAGCCCTGTGATAAAATAGTGCCAATAAAGCGTTTCTAAAGCCGTATAAGCGCCATAACAGCTGTTTAACAGCTGCAATGGACGCCAGGTTAACGACAGACAGAGTCGCGCGCTTAAGAATTAGGGTTCCGGTACCCCAAAAGGAAAAAACGGAAGCTTTATAGGATCACTCGGTTTTCTGTCTGTCCGTCTGTCACAGCCGATTTGCTCCGAAACGACTGGACCGATTGAGTTGAAATTTGGTACACATATGTAAATTGGTGACCCAAAGGTGGACGCGTAAAGTAAATTAATGAATTCTGTACAAAAGGGCCATTTTTGGGAGGTAAACTGGAAATTAAAAAAAAAATGTTTCGCAAACTGTATTGTGTGACATATCAAATGAAAGGGGTGTAAGCATCTCAGATATATTATGTTTTAAAATTTTAGCAAAAACAAAATTGACCATTCCCCCCTTTATCTCCAAAACTACTAGGCTTACAATTCTGAAAAAAATATGGAAAATAGTTCTTTGCCTAAAGATTACAGGAAAACCTATAAGAAGTTTGAGTGATCAAAGTAACGGAAAAATTCTCAATACTTTTGTGTATTGTATACGGAACCCTCACCACGCGAGTTGAACTCGCACTTGTCCGGTTTTTATGACTAGATTGAGTGCTGCGAAATGGTTTTGACCTTATTTTTAAACCATTGCAAAGCTTTATAGAGGTTTGCTGTTATAATGTTCCTAAGAATGTACAGTCAAATGCAGTTGGAAATTTAACATGACATCATGAAATGCCTTTGATCGCAAGAGGCAACCTTATACAGGAGGAATGCTTGATCATTTTATCTATTAAAGTATGTTAATGTTAATAATTATATTAAGATATATATTTTACTTTAAAAATATGTTTTAACCGACTTCAAATCAGTAGCAAGAAATTTGAAGAGTTTACTCGATTTCTGACAACGGGACCAATCTGGAAGTAACTAGGTATATGCTTTCAAAGAAATGAAAAAAAAATTCAAATCGGTTCACAAATTACCGAGTTATCGCGTATCAAACACAAATAAAAAAAACCGGCCAACTGCGTGTCGGACCACGCAAAGGGTTCCGTGCCTATTAAAAAGGTCGTATCGTCACACAAATTTTACGGCACTTACGTCCTTTTCTTTGAGGAAGGCAGTTTTTCAGCAATATCTCGAAAACCTCTGAATCGATCTTGTTCAAAACAATTTTCGGTGAATGAAATTAATAAGCTCTATGTCTATGAATGTTTCCATATTTTTAAAATACACCGTTCAAAAATTAGAGGGGGGGGACAGAATGTTAGTGACTTTCGGGGCGATTATCTCCGACTCTATTCACTTAATAAAAAAAACCGGCCAAGTGCGTGTCGGACCACGCAAAACGAAGGGTTCCGTGCCTATTAAAAAGGTCGTATCGTCACAGAAATTTTACGGCACTTACGTCCTTTTCTTTGAGGAAGGCAGTTTTTCAGCAATATCTCGAAAACCTCTAAACCGATCTTGTTCAAAACAATTTTCGGTGAATGAAATTTATAAGCCCTATATCCATGAATTTTTCCATATTTTTAAAATACACCGTTCAAAAATTAGAGGGACAGAATTTTAGTGACTTTCGGGGCGATTATCTCCGACCCTATTCACTTAATCAAAAAAAATGCTAAGAAACCTTATATTTATTTTAAAAGGCCTATCGATTGATGTGCCACACGGGGGGTCACAATGAAAAAAACAATTTTGACTTTTAGTTTTATGTATGGAGTGCACCCCTAAAAAATTTTTTTTTTGTTATTTTAATTACAAAAGTATGTAGCGGCTAACAAAATACACCTATCCTCAAAATTTTATTCAAATACACCTTATACTTTTCGAGTAAAATGCCTGTGACATACGGACAGACGGACAGACGGACAGACGGACAGACGGACAGACGGACAGACGGACATGACGAAACTATAAGGGTTCCGTTTTTGCCATTTTGGCTACGGAACCCTAAAAATGCTAAGAAACCTTATATTTATTTTGAAAGGCCTATCGATTGATATGATTTTTTTTTGACTTTTAGTTTTATGTATGGAGTGCACCCCTAAAATTTTTTTTTTGTCATTTTAATTACAAAACTATGTAGCGGCTAACAAAATACACATATCCTCAAAATTTTATTCAAATACACTTTATAGTTTTCGAGTAAAATGCCTGTGACAGACGGACAGACGGACAGACGGACATGACGAAACTATAAGGGTTCCGTTTTTGCCATTTTGGCTACGGAACCCTAAAAAACATACAGTTAAATTTAGAACCTCTTCTTTTTTTAAAATTGGTTATAAATAAAAATCCAGCTCAAAATTACATTTCAATTCATTAATAATAAAATAATAAAAAAATAAAATGAATAATATAATAATAAAATGAAAATAATAGGTAATAAAATAGCAGAATAAGGCTAACTGTGGCGTTGGGAAAAGGTTTTTTTCGTAAATCCTGAAATCTGCTTTTCTAGGGTTCCGTACCGAAAAGGTAAAAAAAACCGGCCAAGTGCGTGTCAATCGTCCGTTTTGTTTTTGACGTGACGCGCGAGAGGCAAATACCCTTCGGCATACAGCCACGATTTAAAATCATACAGACCCTCCGGAAACTTTGAACTTTCATCATTATCATCATCATATCAGCCGAAAGACGTCCACTGCTGGCCATAGGCCTCCCCTAAAGAGTGTCAAATTGACCGGTCCAGCGTCCATCCCGCATCAGTCCACCTTGTGGGGGGCGTACCCACGCCACGCCTTCCGGTACGTGGTCGCTACTCGAGAACCTTTCCGCCCCAACGGCCATCGGTTCTACGTGCAATGTGCCCCGCGCACTGCCACTTAAGTTTAGCGATTCGGAGGGCTATATCGGTTACCTTGGTTCTGCTGCGGATAGCCTCATTTCTGATGCGATCACGCAGAGAAACTCCTAACATAGCCCTCTCCATTGCCCTTTGGGTGGCTTTGAGCCTTCTTATGAGGCATGTTTTGAAAAAATTACACCTCGCCGAATTTTTTACGCCGGTTCTTCTCGAGGCAGAGGTTTTCTCTCCGAACCGGTGGTAGTTTATCGACATTCATAGGTGCATGTAATATGCCTAAATTGAAGAATATATCACTTTGACTTTGCCCATAGTAAGCGATCAAGTTTCAATGCCATATGTCATCACTTTTAACTTTACTTTTCATTAATTAATATCAGGCAAGTATCGACGTGTCACTCAACTTTGCAAGCGTTTAGTAAAGATCTCGCCAAAATGGGCTAAACGATGGTTTATTTATTTATTTATTAAAAACTTGTTAACACGACATTACAGTAAAAACTAATGCGCCATGGAGCGAAACTAAACAAGACTGTAATTACATTGGTACAGTTGATTGCCTGTCATCCCTCACAGAATCTCAGACATTCACCGCACACATACATCCATCGCCACGCGAGTAAGTCGCACTCCGGTGCTGGTGCCAAGAACGCGTTGAGTTGTGGGAGAGTGCGGATCAGCGGCGAGTTCCTGCGTGACACAGTGCGCTCTGCCGGCACCGCCAATAAATCGCGTCGGCGTGCCCAGGAGCCGTAGCATGGTTGGCCTTGTCACGCGATAGATGATAGGATAGAGCGTGCGTCACTGGCTGACACCGTGCGATAGAACGAGACGACGCTCTTATCTTGTCACTTGTCGCGTGATAAGGCCAACCATGCTACGGCTCCTGAGCGTTATCTTGGGGATATCCAGAGTATACAGTCGCACGAGGCGTCTCACTAGCTCAGGATAATCTGACTCACCGCGTATGATCCGACACGCAGTCACCAACTAATTGTAATTCTTCTTCTTCTTCTTCCTGTGTCCATGGTTTCTATTCAGACCGTGCGGGACCAGAAGGTGGCGATGCTTATCGCCCTGTCTGTCACGTCTCGAAGGTCTTGCTTGGAGCAGGCGTGCGGGCACGCTGGGCAAGACATGTGTGCTGCATCGTTTGGAGAACGGCCCCACACGGACATTGGGCGTCTGAGCTACTCAGGGTGCCCCAATTCAGCGGGTTCTCCTTACTGCGACCGACCTGGGAACGCAACCTATTTAGGGATTTCCAGATCGGCCATGGCTGATTATGCCCAGCGGGAAGCTTCTCATCGGGGCGAACATAATCTTCGATGGTTTCACCAGGTTCCAATGCGAATTGTAATTTATCATCATCATCATCATCATATCAGCCCATAGACGTCCACTGCTGGACATAGGCCTCCCTCAAAGAGTGCCACAATGACCGGTCCTGCGCCACCCGCATCCAGCGGACTCCAGCGACCTTTACCAGGTCATCAGTCCACCTTGTGGGGGGCCTACCCACGCTGCGCCTTCCGGTACGTGGTCGCCACTCAAGAACCTTTCCGCCCCAACGGCCATCGGTTCTACGTGCAATGTGCCTCGCCCACTGCCACTTACGTTTTGCGTTTCGGAGGGCTATATCGGTTACCTTGGTTCTGCTGCGGATAGCCTCATTTCTGATGCGATCACGCAGAGATACTCCCAGCATAGCCCTCTCCTTTGCCCTTTGGGTGTCTTTGAGCCTTCTTATGAGGCCCATGGTAAGCGACCACGTTTCCGTGCCATACGTCGTCACTGGCAACACACACTGGTCAAAGACTCTCGTCTTGAGACACTGCGGAATATTGGACGAAAAGATGTGCCGTAGCTTCCCGAACGCTGCCCAGCCGAGTCGGATTCGACGATTGACCTCTTTCTCGAAGTTGGACGTACCTAACTGGACTGTCCTAGGTATAGGTAACTCGTCTACAGCTTCGAGCGTAAAGTGTCCGATTGAAATGGGAGTTGGTACTAATGGGGGTTGTAATTTATACGTACATATATTTGGATCCTGATTGATTTCCGATCGCTGTTTGTGAGCACGTGTGAGCGCAGCTCTAATTAGCCGCAGTAGGAATAACTTTTCAAAGGCAGGCGCTTAATTAGCGACTGCCAAAGAAGGTTCAAAACTGAGGCGCTTCGAAGAAAATCGAAACTCAAGTTCGTGTATCTGCTTCTCTGTCGGAGTTATATAAGTGCAATAGTGATGGACAGGGCTCGGATTTTTCATCGCACGGTAAGACGAAAGAAGACTGCGAATTTATTCCTCTTCATGTCATTAACAACTTACGTTAATCACAAAAGAAACGGACCAGTAGTTTTCAAGATATTTAGAAAAGTAAAAAAAACTTTCAAGTGACATTGCAAGGAAACTCAATTATGAGATAAAACTTGGCAGATTAATAACTGGCATTATTACCAATACATAGGATATGTTCATTGGCTAATAACGTCAGGGGCATATTTTGTTCCCTTACACGGGTATAGTAAGTAAGTAAGTAAGTAAATCTTTATTCGCACGATTTTAGGTGAAGACAGATCACAAACAAGTACAATAGAGGTTCCACTAAAATCTACCTTAAAAGGCATGCAAATTATTAAATCATCTTATATCTATCTACCTACTTATATTCTAGGAATTCTTGAATACTGTAGAAACATTTATCTATCAGCCATTTTTTTAAAGCCTTCTTAAATTGTATAAAAGGCAGGTCTTTTATTAAATCTGGAACTTTATTATAAATTTTTATACACATTAAATATGCGTTTTTTGCAACCATATTTTGATATTTTCCTTAAATTTGTTATTTTCAAAAATATGATTGGACTTATAGTGACTTACTTACTTACTTGAGGTGGACAAATAGGCTATGTTTTATCCCGCGCTTCGCTAGCGTTCTTTGTAATATTCTATTCTATTACATTCTATTCTATTATATTCCGTGATATTCTATTCTATTCTATTATATTATATTCTATTCTATTCTAAACGCGGGTGGAGCGGCCCGGCCAGGGTGAATTCTATATTGTTAACTTCCTATTACGTCGTTTCAATCATTATTAATCCACTAATAAATAAAACACGACTATCAAGTACTTCTTTCTATACTTACTGTTAAAATAGTTTAAATATGTGCTATCGACCTCAACCTCCATCATACTCTATATATGAGCTGTGTGTCACCGTTTGACATGTTTATATATCACGGTGTCATTACGTTATGTTGTAAAATTATTTCTCCGTAGGTATATTAAATGTAGTTTTCCCTTAAAAACTGCGTCCGTTATTACTTACATAGAAAGATTTCTTTACTCAAAGCCACAATTGTCGATAAAGATCTTAAAACGACATGAGCTTTAAAAATATCACCGGGCACTTTATTCGACAGAGCTAATTTCGCCTTTTCTGTAATAAATTGAAGGAACTCGCCGATTCCCAAAGATTTATGATGACATTTAGGGACTTCTAGGAATCTATAATATTCCGCTGGGTAATGAGTTCGTTCGGTATTGAAAGAGGATAGTCGATACTAAGGCTTCGTAGAGATATGTACCGAAGATTCAAATTAATAGTATAGTTTATGTGACGGTATATAATGACCGGCCTTAAATCACAAGTTTCATAATAGGATCACACGAGTGTTTTAAGGCCTAATAGGCTTGTGTCCTAAATTTTTTTACAATGCCGTTCGAACCAGTTTTTGGAGAAGAACATATGTTTGTATGGGAGCAACTACAATTAAAGAACGTAAATACCCAATAAATTGACTTAAAGACGGACCTCGCGGGCGGCAGCCGAAAACGTTACATACTGATTAACATTGAATCGTGACGTCACAGTGTAATATTTGTACTAATCCTTGTATGGAAAATCAAGTAAATTGCTGTTTCGGTCGCGAAATACTGCGTTTAGGATCATAGTTGTCATACAATTTTGTTTCTATAAAAGCGTAAGGATTCTATTGGTAGCTTTAAATTTAATTTTGGACAGTAAAAAAAATGCATATTTTTTCTAAACTTTCAAGGTCCATTATCTTTTTAAGATTTTAATTATATTTCGTACTTTATACTTAATTACATTTATTTGATGTTTTTCTGGGTGGATGGATGGAAATAAAAAATATATTTATATACTAATTTATCTCCACACCTATAATAAATTCTCAATGATGTGTTCGGGAACCATTAGAATAACCGCCATTGCACCGCCATGGCCGACTAGATTTCAAATCGCTAGATGTCCATAACAAGATCTAGTTGGTCATGATTTGCTCTGACCTCTGGGCCACGCTTCGAAATTTGAATGTCATTACTTTATCAATATCGATATATTAATGAAAATACGTACAAAATTACCTACGGCCAGAGACAAGTAATTTATTTTTATAAATCTTATTGATATAATGCTGGTCATTACTGCCAGTTGCGGAACGCATTTTAGCGGGTTTATAAGATGTGTGTAGATAAAGATATAAAGTCGATAATTATACTATAAAATATCACAGAGCCGTTAATTTTATAAGTATAAATCCATTTATCCATAATAAGTATATAACATTGAAAACTGACGTGTTAGGTTATAGTGACGCTGGATGCGGGTGGTGCACGACCGATCACTTTGGCACTCTTTGGGGGAGGCCTACGTCCAGCGGTGGACGTATTTCGGCTGATATGATGAGTTATAATTTAGAACAAGTGGAATAAAAAAATAAAAAAAACCAACTGTTTTTTGCAAATATTATAGCCTATGTCACTCCCACGATTAAGAGGAATCCAACGACACCTCATATGTCGAAATCAGTCTAACGGTTTGGGCTGCAGGGCGTGCCAAAGAGTAAGGCATACACACATACATACATAAATACATATACTGCGTGTATTTTTTATATTACCTCAAATTGTAACCAGAGGTACGTGTTAGGGCTGTGAACCGATATTGCAAGAAAATTTTAATTTAATCTTAACTACCGAAGCGTAATTAGTTTTTGAAAAATTATCGAGCAGCAATGTATTGTGTACACACATTTGACTCATGGAAGAAGCGGGTCACTTGTGACAGTTGTGACGTTGCGTCAGTAAGACAAAGTAGTGATCCATGGCGTGCTGAATTATTTTATATGGACAAAAAAAGTTTGTAGTTGTGAGCGACAGTCCAAAAGATCGCCTCATATTGCATATGAGAGTGTAGTAACGATGTTAAGTTGTGGTAAAGTGAGCCCTATGGCCACAAATGTCTAAGAGAAATAAATGAGTTATGAAACATATGTCTTTTAATAACCTGGTTAGGTAGGTAGGGCACCCATTGTATTATGTAAACGGCAATACACCTTAGTATGAGCCATAGTTAACTATCATATCAAGAAAAGATAGAAATGGCTTCACCATAGTGCAAGGCACAAATAACAATTAATTCTAGTAAAGTCACTCCGAGGAGAGACGCCCTAATTTGAGGGAGAGACCTCAAAAAGAGGCAGTAAAATGTAGAAGCATCGAGACAGTATCTGGACCAAGTCCACTAAGGCGCCACTAAGGCAGCACGCTCGTAATGTGAACTGTACTCGAATCAAATACAACTTGTACCTAAATGGTAAAAATATTAATTAATTGTTATTTAATTAGAATCAGTACATAGCTAGGGGCCATGTACCCAAATATCATGTGCCTAAGTACATAAACACCGGAGATATAGAGAAAATTGTAACGCCATTTCCCAAGCGACTATATCTCGGTACATTACCGTAAAGACGACCGAGGGGCCAAGGGCGAGTCGGAACTCCTGATTGGTCAATAATCTCCATACTAATTTTGATAATGTAAATTCGTTCGCGCAATCGCGCTTATGGGAATTCGCGCTCTTGGCCATAGCGGCATAACTGTACGAGGTACAGTGAAGGTCAAAGTACCAAATTAGAGGTCATGAAAATACCTAACTATTTGAATTAAGTGTATGAGTGTGGGAACTCATGTTAAATAGTTATAAGACGTAATTACCCATTTGAATTGTAAAGTTAACAAGTAATTAAGGGTAATTAACTCCTATTTTGTAGTTATGTTCCGAATGTTTACGGACGCTATTTTTATATGTACTAGGAGTGTTCTTGTGTTTTTATGTACCGTTATTTTATCTAATAAGATTAATCCTGTTGGGAGAGATGTTAATCAGATAGCCGAATTAGGCAAAAAAGGCGCGGCCTTGTTTTTAAGTAATGCGTAATTGTCATTAATTGGCTTAGAAAAGCAAAATGAACCTGGTCAGGCAGCCCACTAGCTGCGGGTTTGAAACCGTATATAAGCCGGCCAGGATTCAGTGTAAATTTGTGTTCGCTCGACCCAAGTTTCTCCAAGTGTTTTAAGTCTACAAGTATCCAGTTCTACAAGTTCCAGTTCTACAAGTTCCAGTTCTACAAAGTTCCAGTTCTACAAGTTCCAGTTTCTACAAGTTCCAGTCAGTTTATTTTCAAGTGTTTTCAAGTTTAAATTCAGTTTTTTTCTCAGTCTTAACTTCATTCTTCGCCTTTGCAAGTCCGCCCACACAAATCGACCATTATAACAGACGTGTATCTGTTGGTCGCTCGGGTCCTTCGATCCGGATTATATGTGTCTGGGGGTCGTTGACCAGCAAGGACAGCGTGTAATCCGGTTGTTCGGCGCGTTCGTCGTTGACAACGTTAGCCAATTTTTAGGTTTGTCTGGGGGTCGTTGACCAAGGACAAGTGTGTAATGGGGGCACACAAATGGACGTCGCAGGCCGCCGGCCGCGAGTCCACGGGGCAAAAGGCCCGAAGGGGGAAGCACCCGAGGCGAGGGCGCCTAGAGGCCGCAAGCGGTTGCAGCGCCCCATCATCAGGACTGCACAGGGCAGTCCTAGTCGAGTGCAGCAGCAACAGCGCGGAGGTGAAGGTCGACAGGAGCAGCTTCAGATCCCTCAACATCTTCGGGGCCCACTGCCGGGCCCCGACTCCAGAGCGGACACCACCGAGGGATCTGGAGAGCAGCACGGCGGAGCAATTGGGGCGGGAAATCGCCGCCATTTCCCGAGAAAGGGAAGAGATGGAGCAAATGATGGACGAAATGAAGAAAAGGTGGAACGAGAGACTGTTCGAGATAAAGACGAGACTGCGCCAGGGCATCTCAGAGGTAACAAGACAGGAAGAGTTGCTGGATCCAAGAGGACCGAGACCAGCAGACGCACCGCGCATCCCGTTCGAGGGGCCGGTGCCCACTTTTAACGCGACACACGCAGCGGCAGCGTGGGGGTCGCGAAGCGAGGAGAGCTCCGCCGTGCCAACCGCCATCGCCACAGCAGATGAAACCGGAGGCGACCACGCCGCAGCCGCCTCCAGTATCTTGACCCCCGGACCAGTAGGGTCAATCGATACCACAGCGCGCAACAGCGCCGCACTCGCCACGCCCGCTGGGGTGGCCCCGACGGCGACGAGTAAGAAATCGGCGTGGGCAGCATGGCGCAAGAGTCGCATGCAGCACCCGCCGACTCCGCCGTCCAGCAAGCTGCGACCAGCAGCCACAAGGACCGTAATAGCACGGCCCTCCACCGCCTTGATCGAAGCCGCCTGCAAGAAGGCGAGAGAGAAAAAGAAGGAGAACCTATCGCTCAAGATATCGATACCGATCAAGGTGGTGGACCAAGATCAGGAAAACGTTTACATCCGGCCCATCCGATACTTGGAGACGCAGGAGACGTCTCCACACAGGACGGGGAGCTGGTGGCTATGAAAAGCCGAAGTGAAATAAAAATAGTTTAAAGACAGTGAGTGAACAAGATAGTGAAAGTGAGTACAACAGTGCCGAAATAAAAGACATTAAGTGGTAAGTACTGTCGCTCAACCCTTGCACCAATGGTATGAGTCTGCGACTCATACCGGGCGGGGTATTGTGAGCGACAGTCCAAAAGATCGCCTCATATTGCATATGAGAGTGTAGTAACGATGTTAAGTTGTGGTAAAGTGAGCCCTATGGCCACAAATGTCTAAGAGAAATAAATGAGTTATGAAACATATGTCTTTTAATAACCTGGTTAGGTAGGTAGGGCACCCATTGTATTATGTAAACGGCAATACACCTTAGTATGAGCCATAGTTAACTATCATATCAAGAAAAGATAGAAATGGCTTCACCATAGTGCAAGGCACAAATAACAATTAATTCTAGTAAAGTCACTCCGAGGAGAGACGCCCTAATTTGAGGGAGAGACCTCAAAAAGAGGCAGTAAAATGTAGAAGCATCGAGACAGTATCTGGACCAAGTCCACTAAGGCGCCACTAAGGCAGCACGCTCGTAATGTGAACTGTACTCGAATCAAATACAACTTGTACCTAAATGGTAAAAATATTAATTAATTGTTATTTAATTAGAATCAGTACATAGCTAGGGGCCATGTACCCAAATATCATGTGCCTAAGTACATAAACACCGGAGATATAGAGAAAATTGTAACGCCATTTCCCAAGCGACTATATCTCGGTACATTACCGTAAAGACGACCGAGGGGCCAAGGGCGAGTCGGAACTCCTGATTGGTCAATAATCTCCATACTAATTTTGATAATGTAAATTCGTTCGCGCAATCGCGCTTATGGGAATTCGCGCTCTTGGCCATAGCGGCATAACTGTACGAGGTACAGTGAAGGTCAAAGTACCAAATTAGAGGTCATGAAAATACCTAACTATTTGAATTAAGTGTATGAGTGTGGGAACTCATGTTAAATAGTTATAAGACGTAATTACCCATTTGAATTGTAAAGTTAACAAGTAATTAAGGGTAATTAACTCCTATTTTGTAGTTATGTTCCGAATGTTTACGGACGCTATTTTTATATGTACTAGGAGTGTTCTTGTGTTTTTATGTACCGTTATTTTATCTAATAAGATTAATCCTGTTGGGAGAGATGTTAATCAGATAGCCGAATTAGGCAAAAAAGGCGCGGCCTTGTTTTTAAGTAATGCGTAATTGTCATTAATTGGCTTAGAAAAGCAAAATGAACCTGGTCAGGCAGCCCACTAGCTGCGGGTTTGAAACCGTATATAAGCCGGCCAGGATTCAGTGTAAATTTGTGTTCGCTCAGCCCCACAAGTGGGAGCTCCTAGTAATAAGAGGAAAGTAGGGAAATTGTGATAGGGAAAGTATTAATCAGTAGTTTGTGTCTCTCTCTCTTTTTAATTATACCATTCATTCAAGTTCAAAACAAGTATTATTTCATCTTCACCCCTTCCTTCAACAGTGCAGCTTAGTCTGCGGGATTAGTGCTCCCCTAGAGCACCTGCGCTATCGAAGCGTGTTCGGCCGTCTAGAAGCGCGCTGGTGCGGTTCACCCGCCGCGCCTTCTAGGTGCCCATTGTCAGGGGACTGTAGGGTCGCGAAGGTCGAGCTCTGACCTATCGCGCGTTGACCCCGTCGACGCTACGCGTCGTGCACAGTAGTTAAGAGAAATTTCTTGCAATATCGGTTCATAGCTCAACACCTACCTCTGGTTACAATTTGAGGTAGTATTAAACATACAGGCTGTATACATACATACATACGCTCGAAAAACATAACCCTCCTTTCCGCAGTCGGGTAAAAAAAGCCGTTGCGCCCATCTATTGGCATAATTTAGGCTATTATAAGCACCGCGTATGTCTGCAAGATAAAAACCATTTACGATAGTAGGTATAATAAAACATAATCAATGGAATATGCACTTAATTTTGAACATTTTGCCGAGCCTGGTGATTAATCATTGTTCTGCCAGCGACGGAAAACCACAAAATAACTTCCACAACTTAATGACAGCAACCAAAGCCTGCTCCGAATAGCGACCAACTGTTGCCCACCACCTCCAACTATTAATTATTGAGATCAGCAAAAATACATGAATACCGGTGATTGGATAAGTTGGGCCCAGTCTCAGTCAACTATTATCGTCCAAGTTATACTTTAGTTGTTAGTTGGATAGGTTTATGAAATATCAATCAATCAATCATTTATTTGCTATATAACACATTTCCAAATGCAAATATAGTTATAACATAAAATCATACAAATAAAACCAACAAGTGAGTACAAAATTCAATTAAAACAAGCATGATGACTAAGATTTTTTCACGATGCCATTCGAACCAGTTTTTGGAGAGGAACAAATGTGAGGAACAACCCACAAAACCGGCCAAGTGCGAGTCGGACTCGCGCACGAAGGGTTCCGTTCCATTATCTATAAAAACGGCAAAAAAATCATGTCTGTTGTATGGGAGCCCCAGTCCGACTCGCATTTGGCCGGTTTTTTAGTATTTGTTGTTATAGCGGCAAGAGAAATACATAATCTGTGAAAATTTCAATTCTCTAGCTATCACGGTTCTTGAGATACAGCCTGGTGATAGACAGACGGACGGACGGACGGACGGACGGACAGCGAAGTCTTAGTAATAGGGTCCCGTTTTTAGGGTTCCGTAGCCAAAATGGCAAAAACGGAACCCTTATAGTTTCGTCATGTCCGTCTGTCCGTCTGTCCGTCTGTCCGTCTGTCCGTCTGTCCGTCTGTCCGTCTGTCCGTATGTCACAGGCATTTTACTCGAAAACTATAAGGTGTATTTGAATAAAATTTTGAGGATAGGTGTATTTTGTTAGCCGCTACAAAGTTTTGTAATTAAAATTACTAAAAAAAATTTTTTTAGGGGTGTACTCCATACATAAAACTAAAAGTCAAAATTTTTTTTTCATCGTGGGCCCACGTGTGGCACATGAATCGATAGGCCTTTCAAAATAAATATAAGGTTTCTCGGGATTTTTTTTGATTAAGTGAATACAGTCAGAGATAATCGCCCCGAAAGTCACTAAAATTCTGTCCCCCCCCCTCTAATTTTTGAACGGTGTATTTTAAAAATATGAAAAAATTCATGGACACAGCGCTTATTAAGTTCATTCACCGAAAATTGTTTTGAACAAGATCGGATGAAAGGTTTCCAAGATATTGCTGAAAAACTGCCTTCCTCAAAGAAAAGGACGTAAGTGCCGTAAGATTTCTATAACGATACGACCTTTTTAATAGGCACGGAACCCTTCGTTTTGCGTGGTCCGACACGCACTTGGCCGGTTTTACCCGTTGGGTACGGAACCCTAAAAACGGGACCCTCTATTACTAAGACTTCGCTATACGTCCATCTGTCTGTCCGTCTCTCACCGGGCTGCATCTCGTGAACCGTCAACTCAGTTAGACAGTTGAAATTTTCACAGATGATATATTTCTGTTGCCGCTATAACAACAAATAGGTACTAAAAAACACGTTTTTTTACCCTTTGGGTACGGAACCCTAAAAAAGGTTCCACTCTTAAAATATTTAGTCACATAACTTGGACGAGTGCCTCAGACACACAAGAGTGTACAATTTTTATGTACGTGAAAGATTATGTTTACGCTTTATTCCATTGTAATAAAGCGAAACATGTTAACATAGTATTTTTGCGTCATGAAAAAAAAACGAAATCACCTTTAGCCACAATCCTCACTTCTTTCAGATTTCAGCAAATCTTAGACTCAAGTAAATATCACCGTAACCAAGGTCCAAAATACGAATTTTTTTTCACCACCCGAAAACTGTCAGAAAGACGAATCTGTTAAAGACTGAATCGGGATCAAGTGGATAAATGACAGAACAGTGACAACAGAAAGCAACCTGGAAGACAGTGAAATCAAAATTAGACTAACTTATACAGACCCCTTAGAATGTAACTGATGAAGAAGATATAGTCAATTTAGCAAAAGACAATAATAGTCATATCAGTCATGATTTAATTTCGTCAATTACTTTTAACCTCATTGAAACTTAAAACGAGAACACCGATAGGTGCAAGAATTGTGTTCCTGACATTGGAAGATACTGTTATTCATAAACGCCTAAATAATCGAGAGTGTAAAGCAGATACAAAAGCCTACGGTGAAGTGAGCATATAAAATCCCCGAAATCTCGGATAATGCACTAATCGCGCGTGTGCTTCTGCGTGAACACCCTTAAACATCCTAGATCCAAGGTAAAACCAACTCTAAGTGCAAACACTTAACTCTCCAAATCATTTGCACGGTGCAGACTTTTAATTCAACCAACGTGTTATACAAATTTGGACTTCAGTGCAACGTGTTTAGATTGAACATTGAATGTGTACATTCTATTCAGTTTGGCTCAGTTAAGCCGGTATTAGACTTTGGCTTGGTGACGTAGGTAGACATAGGTAGATGTTGGAAACAATTAGAACTTGCATTGGAATTTGAACGCAGTAGTAGTGCCATAGTATTAGTACCAATTTAGTGGGATTCAATAGTGACAAATTGGAAATCTATTCGCAGTAAATGATTGCGGAATAATTATAGAAAGGGATTGTGACGACGAACTGGATATGTGATAAAGACAAAGTGAACTAGTAAATCTTTTCAACATGTGGCTTTAAATCTTCATGATTTGTGCGTAATCAAAGTGAATAACGGCGTAACAGCCTTCGACGACCCAATTGAAATTGAATCTAGTGTCAGAGATATTAAAGTTGAAAATGAATGTGTCGATGAAAGCGGGCCCGGCGCCGACGGTGGCGGTGGTGGCGGTTCCGGAGAGCGAGATGGACGCATTGCTGCTCGGCAGGACAGCGGTGAGGACCTTTGATCAGTACGTCAAAAATGTATGTATTTGTCTAACTATTAATACCTACACGCTTTCTCCAATGATGTAATATAAAACATGACGAAACTATAAGGGTTCCGTTTTTGCCATTTTGGCTACGGAACCCTAAAAACCGGAAGGCTCGACCACCTGCGGCCATACACTACAATTTTGTCGGAGGGGTGCTGACCTGTAGGGAATGTGGTCGCACATTCTCTGCAAAGATAGGCTACGTCAGTCACCTGAGAGCTCACGAACGACGCTCCAGTTAGCCAGAATTCTTCTCTTTTTCCAGTCGCCGTGGTCGAAATCGGCCAGGATGATGATGATGATGATGATAAAAAACCGGACAAGAGCGAGTTCAACTCGCCTGATGAGTGTCCCGTATATAATCTAAATTTCATGAGTGTTTTTGAATACTCAAACTTCTTATAGGTTTTCCTGTAATCTTTAGGCAAGGAACCATTTTCCGTATTTTTTTCAGAATTTTAATCCTAGTAGTTTTGGAGATAAGGGGGGGAATGGTCAATTTTCGTCTTTTTTAGGGTTCCGTAGCCAAAATGGCAAAAACGGAACCCTTATAGTTTCGTCATGTCCGTCTGTCCGTCTGTCCGTCTGTCCGTATGTCACAGGCATTTTACTCGAAAACTATAAGGTGTATTTGAATAAAATTTTGAGGATAGGTGTATTTTGTTAGCCGCTACATAGTTTTGTAATTAAAATGACAAAAAAAAATTTTTTAGCGGTGCACTCCATACATAAAACTAAAAGTCAATTTTTTTTTTTCATTGTGACCCCCCGTGTGGCACATCAATCGATAGGCCTTTCAAAATAAATATAAGGTTTCTTAGCATTTTTTTTGATTAAGTGAATAGGGTCAGAGATAATCGCCCCGAAAGTCACTAAAATTCTGTCCCCCCCCTCTAATTTTTGAACGGTGTATTTTAAAAATATGGAAAAATTCATGGACATAGGGCTTATTAATTTCATTCACCGAAAATTGTTTTGAACTAAATCGGTTCAGAGGTTTTCGAGATATTGCTGAAAAACTGCCTTCCTCAAAGAAAAGGACGTAAGTGCCGTAAAATTTCTGTGACGATACGACCTTTTTAATAGGCACGGAACCCTTCGTTTTGCGTGGTCCGACACGCACTTTGCCGGTTTTTATATTACATCATTGGCTTTTTCCATTAATGAACTCTTGTTAAAATCAGTATCTTTTTCGAGTGACGAATTCTTAAGCCGAATTCTTTCTTATCTGATGTAATGCTTTTTGCTCTGATGCCTGACATAAGAGGAACAGTACGTCAGAGTACATCAGTATGAAATCGATATTGTTCCGTTGTGTCATGACACCAGACATCAATGAAGTCAATGACGTAATATAGAAAAAACCGGCCAAGTGCGTGTCGGACCACGCAAAACGAAGTGTCCCGTGCCTATTAAAATGGTCGTATCGTCACAGAAATTTAACGGCACTTACGTCCTTTTCTTTGATGAAGGCAGTTTTTCAGCAATATCTCGAAAACCTCTGAACCGATCTTGTTCAAAACAATTTTCGGTGAATGAAATTAATAAGCCCTATATCCATGAATTTTTACATATTTTTAAAATACACCGTTCAAAAATTAGAGGGGGGGGACAGAATTTTAGTGACTTTCGGGGCGATTATCTCCGACCCTATTCACTTAATCAAAAAAAATGCTAAGAAACCTTATATTTATTTTGAAAGGCCTATCGATTGATGTGCCACACGGGGGGTCACAATGAAAAAAACATTTTTGACTTTTAGTTCTATGTATGGAGTGCACCCCTAAAAAAATTTTTTTTTGTCATTTTAATTACAAAACTATGTAGCGACTAACATAATACACCTATCCTCAAAATTTTATTCAAATACACCTTATAGTTTTCGAGTAAAATGCATGTGACATACGGACAGACGGACATGACGAAACTATAAGGGTTCCGTTTTTGCCATTTTGGCTACGGAACCCTAAAAAGCGTAAAAACTCAAGGGATAAAATACAATTTGCACACAATTCAAATAAAATGTCTTTCATTACTTACTGTTAGTAGGTAATTCAGGAAGCTTTCATCTTGAAAGCTTTTAAAACGTTCCAATTATTGGCAGATATTATTCTGTTGAATGTTACTTTTATTTGCTGGTATAAGAAAATAAAATATCCTACTTACTATAGAATTTATGGCAGGGATTGACTTGATGATAGATAACGAAATCTGGAAGCCACTTCTAAGATGAAATCGCCTGCCAAATGGTTGAGATAGTTCAAAGAGATTGGCCCTGTATTAGCTTAAATCTGTTAATTCTGTTGGTTTTGGCTCCTAATTCGTGTTGGCAAGCATCCGTATAATGCAAACAGAGGGCCTACCGCGAAATGCATTCGAAGTTTTCCCTCTCTGTCAGACTTGCGAGTTCATCCGTAAGTGCAACAGAGAGGGAAAACTTCAAAAGATGTAAGCATAGATAATACCAGAAGTTGGAACGAGATCCGATGTCAAATCTCCTGTCCCTCAGCGCGTATAGGCTTTTTTATATTTGTCACCAGCTTGTTTCTCACCATTAAAAATATTATACTGAACTGACACCACGGCTATTAAACGACTAAACTACATAGACATGAAACGTCGAAGATGTATAAGTTTTCTGATCCTTCTTAATTTAGTTTGGTTAATTTATCTCTATCCCCTTTGGGCATTGCTAGGACTCAATCTATTAAATCCTCTATCTACGCCCCGATTTCATCATATTGACAACTGCCCCCCTTGACAAAGCAGTCATTGTATTAATTTTAAATTAAAACTAAGTATAAATGTATTACTGTCGAGATATGGAAGCAAGCAATTGCCATTTCATCCGAGACGAATATAGTTCTTTTCTCAATAATTAGAGAAAAAAGACAAACTAGGAATACTCGTACCTAAAACATATTTTTAGGTTTCCGGTACCTCAAAAGGAAAAAACGGAACCCTTATAGGATCACTCGGTTGCCTGTCTGTCCGTCTGTCACAGCCGATTTTCTCCGAAACCACTGAACCGATTGAGTTGAAATTTGGTACAGTTATGTAAATTGGTGACCCAAAGATGGACGCGCAAAGTAAATAAATGAATTCTGAACAAAAGAACCACTTTTGGGGGTAAACTGGAAAATTAAAAAAAAGTTTCGCAAACTGTATTGTGTGACATGTCAAATGAAAGGGGTTGTTGTTAGCATCTCAGTTTTTTTTTACAATTTTAGCAAATATAGATTTAAAGTAATTTAGGAAAAAATACGAAAATTGACCATCCGCCCCCTTCTCATCTCCGAAACTACTAGGCTTAAAATTCTGAAAAAAATATGGAAAATAGTTCTTTGCATGAAGATTACAGGAAAACCTATAAGAAGTTTGGGTATTCAAAGTAACGGGAAAATTCTCCATATTTTTGTGTATTTCGTATGGAGCGCCTAATGCTTATATAATAGGAATTTTACGGAACCCTCACCACGCGAGTTGAACTCGCACTTGTCCGGTTTTTAGGGTTCCGTAGCCAAAATGGCAAAAACGGAACCCTTATAGTTTCGGCATGTCCGTCTGTCCGTCTGTCCGTCTGTCCGTCTGCCCTACTGTCCGTCTGTCCGTCTGTCCGTCTGTCCGTCTGTCCGTATGTCACAGGCATTTTACTCGAAAACTATAAGGTGTATTGTGTTAGCCGCTACATAGTTTTGTAATTAAAATGACAAAAAAAAATATTTTTAGGGGTGCACTCCATACATAAAACTAAAAGTCAAATTTTTTTTTTTCATTGTGACCCCCCGTGTGGCACATCAATCAATAGGCCATTCAAAATAAATATAAGGTTTCTTAGCATTTTTTTTGATTAAGTGAATAGAGTCGGAGATAATCGCCCCGAAAGTCACTAAAATTCTGTCCCCCCCCCTCTAATTTTTGAACGGTGTATTTTAAAAATATGGAAAAATTCATGGATATAAGGCTTATTCATTCGCCGAAAATTGTTTTGAACAAGATCGGTTCAGAGGTTTTCGAGATATTGCTGAAAAACTGCCTTCCTCAAAGAAAAGGACGTAAGTGCCGTAAAATTTCTGTGAAGATACGACCTTTTTAATAGGCACGGAACCCTTCGTTTTGCGTGGTCCGACACGCACTTGGCCGGTTTTTTTAATGTAAGTACGAGTGTGTACCTAACCCTAATACGACAACGACGACGCGTCTGTACCACGTTGTCAATTTGGACTCCAATTATAGGCCTTGTTAAGGATCGTTAGAGCGTTTGAAGAAAATCGCTTTTCATTTATAAAATCGAGCAAAACGTAACTTTGTTAAGTATCTGAAATATACGGTTCTGAAATAATGATAAAGAAGATTTCTAAGTATTTTGTTACTCTCAAGTGAAGCGCCTGATAAATATATTACTAGGTACAGTTTGTTTCAACTACAGCAAACCGTGTTATAATAAACCGGACAAGTGCTAGTCAACTCGCGTGGTCAGGGTTCCGTAAAATAAAAATTTTCCCGTTACTTTGAATACTCAAACTTCTTATAGGTTTTTCTGTAATCTTTAGGCAAGGATTATTTTCCATATTTTTTTCAGAATTTTAAGCCTAGTAGTTTCGGAGATAAGGAGGGGGGAATGGTCAATTTTCGTCCTTTTCCTGAATTACTTCAAATCTCTTTTTGCTAAAATTATAAAAAAAAATTATCTGAGATGCTTACAACAACCCCTTTCATTTGATATGTCACACAATACAATTTGCGAAACTTTTTCTTCATTGTCCAGTTTACCCCCTAAAAGTGCCCCCTTGTTCAGAATTCATTCATTTCCTTTACGCGTCCATCTTTAGGTCACCAATTTACATATGTGTACCAAATTTCAACTCAATCGGTCCAGTAGTTTCGGAGCAAATCACCTGTGACAGACGGACAGACAGACAACCGAGTGATCCTATAAGGGTTCCGTTTTTTTCCTTTTAAGGTACGGAACCCTATAAAGGTGCATTTCGAATGTAGCAAAACCATTCATAAAGGTATCCTACACACAAATACATTTACCCTGGGACCGTTTAACCTTTCAACTGACTCGAGGTAGATGTCTTAGACAAAACAAAGAAAACAAAACCACCGTCTACGAATTCCGTTTAAACAAACCAGACGGCAAAAAACGACCAAGCGGATTTTCTGTACCACTACAATTTATACGTGTAGATATTATTTCATTCTGACGACCGATTTAGCCTATAATTAAATTTTTTGAGCAGCCGTTATTTGAGAGCTGTCATCTCGGTACAATAAACGTCAACGATGACATATGATGACATAAATTGTACTGAGATGACAGCTGTCAAATATTGGATATAGGGGCATTTTCAAATAGTGAATAAGTGCTCCTACGAACCTAACGACCCTGGGTTTAAATCCCGGTAAGGGCAAATAATTGCCCTTATTTACACATTTAAGTTTTTATAACTATTAAATATGTCGTCGTCTAGTGCAGTCAGGGGTATAAATAAGGACGTAAATACACGCACACGTACACGCTGTACATATTTATGTCCTTTTAGGGTTCCGTACCTCAAAAGGAAAAAAAACGGAACCCTTATAGGATCACTCGTGCGTCTGTCTGTCCGTCTGTCACAGCCGATTTGCTCCGAAACTACTGGACCGATTGAGTTAAAATTTGGTACACATATGTAAATTGGTGACACAAAGATGGACGCGTAAAGTAAATTAATGAATTTCGAACAAGGGGGCCACTTTTGGGGGGTAAACTGGAAAATACCACAACTCTCTCCTTTCTTTGGGGACTTTAAATTATCCTATTAGGACTTTCAAATGTAGGCTACTAGACTCACAGTAAAGCTGGCCATTCACGACCTCTTCAACAAGCCGAATGGAGCAGTGTCTGGCTGAAATCGGCCCATGAGTGTCATAATTGTAATGTTGAATGATAGTTGGCGCAGTCCCTTGGATCAAGTGGAACTCGACGCTGCAACGCGCCATCCGAATGAAACGGTCGTTGGTCGTGAAAGAAGTGGAAAAATATGAAGCGTGGATTATAAAGATTTAACTATGTGAAGTTTTTTTGCAATCCACCTAGGTATTACTGTTTGTGATAAGAAATATTATCAATACTCATCATCATCATCATCATATCAGCCCAAAGACGTCCACTGCTGAACATAGGCCTCCCCCAAAGAGTGCCACCATGACCGGTCCTGCGCCACCCGCATCCAGCGGACTCCAGCGACCTTTACCAGGTCGTCAGTCCACCTTGTGGGGGGCCTACCCACGCCGCGCCTTCCGGTACGTGGTCGCCACTCGAGAACCTTTCCGCCCCAACGGCCATCGGTTCTACGTGCAATGTGCCCCGCCCACTGCCACTTAAGTTTAGCGATTCGGAGGGCTATATCGGTTACCTTGGTTCTGCTGCGGATAGCCTCATTTCTGATGCGATCACTGCTGCGCAATTATCAATACTGTATCGAAATAAATTCCAGTCAATAAGCAGCTCGACCTGGCACCCCGCTTTGCATGTCAATCTGGTTCAATTATTTTATCCGGTCAAAATCGAAGCCTAGGCTCAATTCAGATCGCACTGGGACCCGGTAATGACATTCCGGGCCGGGTAATGTGACAACAGAATGACAGCTCAATTCCGGTGCCCTTAATGTACATTTTAGGGTTACATAAATGGGAAAACGTATATCACAGGAATTTCAATCAAAAGTATTCCCTTAGACATTATAAAGCCGATATCTTTTTAGGGTTCCGTACCCAACGGGTAAAAACGGGACCCTATTACTAAGACTTCGCTGTCCGTCCGTCCGTCCGTCTGTCACCAGGCTGTATCTCAAGAACCGCGATAGCTAGAGAGTTGAAATTTTCACAGATTATGTATTTCTGCTGCCGCTATAACAACAAATACTAAAAAACCGCCCAAGTGCGAGTCGGCCTGGGGCTCCCATACAACAGATATGATTTTTCGCCGACTCGCACTTGGTCGGTTTTTTATAATATTACAAGCTTTTGCCCGCGGCTTCGCCCGCGTGGTAAGTATATTTTTTGCAATAATTGGTGAATTGTTACGCCGGCAACGGCCTACTATTTCTTGCTTTCCCTATGAATAAACCTTTGTCGTCATAAACGAACTTTCAAATTTCTATGTTTTAAAATGAACGTCTTCTAGGTACACCTCCTATTTTACCCCTTTAGGGGGCAAGTTTAAATAAAAAAAATCTGGATAGATTTACATAGTATAAAATAAACCCACTGTCCTGCTTTCATGTTTCTAGCCACAGTTTATCATCAAAAATCACACATTACTTATGTGAACTTTCAACCCCCATCTTAACCCTTCAAGGGATGAATTAGAAATAATGCCCTTATCATTTTTTTGACTGTACATTAGGAGCTTGTGACCGAAGTTTTAAACGTCTAACTTTAAAATGACATCTTTCCCATACAAACTTTCAACTCTTTTTTACCCCCCTAAGGGGATGAATTTTTATAATAACGCTAAATCATTTGTTTTGCTTTTTAGTACGGAACCTTCATACAAAGATTCAAGTCTATAACTTTCCAAATGAACGATTTCCGTACAACGGATCAACCCCTATTTCACTCTCTTAAGGGTTGAATTTCGAAAAATCTTTTCTCTGTACACGTCCACGTACCTACTGTAAAGAATTTATTTTCCAAATTGCATGCTTATATCTTTCGCGGTTTAGGCTGTGGGCTGTCTCTCAATCGGTCAGTAACGCAAGAGTTTTATAACATGTATAGATGCAAGCCTTTGAAGAACGAAGACGTAACGAACTCGACGCTAAGCGCAAGGAATTCAAGGCTCGGGCACCTGCGGGCATCGACTACAATTTTGCCGAAGGGGTGCTGCCCTGTAGGGAATGTGGTCGCACATTCTCTGCAAAGACAGGCTACGCCAGTCACCTGAGAGCTCATGAACGACGCTCTAGTTAGGCAGTTTTCTTTTCCTTTTAAGGGTTCCGTAAAGGGAAAAAACGGAAACCTTTATAGGATCACTCGTGCGTCTGTCCGTCCGTCTGTCACAGCCGATTTGCTCCGAAACTACTGGACTGATTGAGTTGAAATTTAGTAAATATATGTAAATTGGTGACCCAAACATGGACGCGTAAAGTACCTAAAGTAATTCTCAACAAGAAGGCCACTTTTGGGGGGTAAACTGGTTTTTTTTTTAAATAAGTTTCGCAAACTGTATTGTGTGACATATCAAATGAAAGGGGCTGTTGTAAGCATCTCAGTTTTTTGATAATTTTAGCAAAAACAGATTTGCAGTAATTTAGGAAAAATAGACGAAAATTTACCATCCCTCCCCCCCCCACCCCTTATCTCCGAAACTACAAGACTTAATAAAATTCTGAAAAAAATATGGAAAATAGTTGCTTGCCTAATGATTACAGGAAAACCTATAAGAAGTTTGAGTATTCGAAGTAACGGGAAAATTCTCAATATTTCACGGAACCCTCACCACGCAAGTTGAACTCGCACTTGTACGATTTTTTTCATTTGAAGTGCCTAATAATAAATTTTGAGTCTACACCCGTATTAGGAAAACAGGTGACTTAAAAGAAAATCGGTGAGGGTAGATCTGTTCAGGCCCTTTTTCCAAATATTTTAAAAAAGGGAAACTAATAATGTTGATAAAAAATTAACGGCCGTCTCTGTGATATCTTTTTACTATACGCATCTAGTTCGTAGAGCAAATGCAAAAAATACCTAATTTTCTTTGAAAGTGCGTCCAAAATAAATCTTATCTTAAGCAATCGGCTTCCGGTCGTCAATCAGCTGTCGAATCTTCCGGATATCCGGGTCGAGTTATCGTGTGTACTTAGCCTTAGTAAGATGCAGGTGCTATCGCTCGTCTGACAGCTGTCACTTTAGCTGGATATCGGATATCCGGCTAATACTCTGTTATCTAATGGAATGGGACTGTGCAAACAGATTTATACCGTCCATACGATTGAGTTAGGGTGAATATTTACCAGTGATATGCAAAGTGTTTTTGAATGAGGGAGCGAAGCGAACGAAGTTGTCTGCTCTGTATTGTATGATTACTCCCTTGTATCTCTGTGTGTCTTTTGTGTAGTGAATAAATATCTTCGTTCTTTCTTTCTTTCTTTCTTTCTTCAGCTTAGGCCAAAATTCTTTCCTATAGAATAGAATATAATAGAATAAATAAATAAATAAATATAAGGGGACATTCTTACACAAATCAAACTAGGCCTATAGTAAGCTCAATAAGGCTTGTGTTATAGGTACTAGACGACGATATATATAATAGATATAAATACTTTAATACATAGAAAACATCCAAGACTCAGAAACAAATATTTATGCTCATCACACAAATATTTGCCCTTACCGGGATTCGAACCCCGGACCTTCAGCTTCGTAGGCAGAGTCACTACCCACTAGGCTAGCCGGTCGTCAAGAATACAATATAATGTAATATAATAAAGTCAAAGTGATTTATTCTTCAATTAAGGCATATTACATGCACCTATGAATGTCGATAAACTACCACCGGTTCGGAAAGAAAACCTCTGCCTCGAGAAGAACCGGCGTAAAAAACTCGGCGAGGTGTCATTTTTTCAAAACATTTAATTATTGAACCTGCTTACAAAAATTCACGACTAATGGTTGAGAAATACGATCTGTAGATGAGAACAGCCGGACAGCAGGACATCCGGACATGCAAAAGAATTTTGGCCCAAGCTGAAACGGAGAACTTCGCTTCGCTCGCTTGTTATTAATCCTCGAATGTTACTCACACTCACACAGCTTGCATTTCTCATCTGCTCTCACCGATAACCGTAATCCGATAGAAGTCGGATATCTGACGTCATTCGACTGCACCTGGATATTGGCTTTGGCGCTGATAGGCAACCTATCAGCTCCATAATATCTCCATACTATATGTAGTTTGATAATATAACCAGCTGTCAATATACCTCGCTTTGTGCCCGGAGAGTAAGCTCTGATGTTACATACAACAATGGATAAGTTATTTTATTGTACTCTATTATAATGTTCTAAAATGTACATCACCATCACGCACACACACACGATCTCACTCACATTCACACACACACACACACACACTCGACACCCGAAAGTCACTAAAAAACTGCCTTCCTCAAAGAAAAGGACGTAAGTGCCGTAAAATTTCTGTGACGATACGACCTTTTTAATAGGCACGGAACCCTTCGTTTTGCGTGGTCCGACACGCACTAGGCCGGTTTTTAAATAAATATATCAGTTAATCAAAAAAATTGCTGAGAACATTTATTTTGATTAACTGAATAGAGTCGGAGATAATTGCCCCGAAAGTCACTAAAATTCTGACCCCCTCCTCTAATTTCTGAACGGTGTATTTTAAAAATATGGAATAAATCATGGACATAGGGCTTATTAAATTCTTTCCCCGAAAATTATATTAAACAAGATCGGTAAGTGCCGTAAGATTTCTGTGACGATATGACCTTTTTAATAGGCATGGAACTCTTCGTTTTGCGTGGTCCGACACGCACTTGGCCGGTTTTATGATCAGTGTTCTCTTGCGAGGCGATTTTGTGATCGATCGTGAAATTGTCTTTTTCTACTCCTGTACTTTTATCTGTCATTTACATAGTCACGAACACTAATATAAAGACATACAAAATAAGTTTGCAGAAAAGTCTATACTCTATTCCCCATAACAGTACGGCACAACCGTGCTGTTATGTCGCCAAAACGATACGCTTAGCAGCCATACGCTTCTAAACCTATACATTAGGTACTACCAACTTAACAAACCACTGAATGTTTTTACTTTTTAGAAATTTTTGAACTAAAGGCATTGCTGCTAACTTAGGAAAAACCTTTATTCTTAATATGGCAGTACTGGCAAGTTGACATCAATTAAAAACAAAGTTAACCATAGACACCCATTTGTCTCATTTTCATGTTTCCCGAATTCCCGGTTATTTTATAAATTGTTGTTTGAGTTTGCGGCCGTTGTGTTTGCTACAAAATAGTTGGTGTTTCTCAAAAGTAAAAAAAACCGGCCAAGTGCGTGTCGGACCACGCAAAACGAAGGGTTCCGAGCCTATTAAAAAGGTCGTATCGTCACAGAAATTTTACGGCACTTACGTCCTTTTCTTTGAGGAAGGCAGTTTTTCAGCAATATCTCGAAAACCTCTGAACCGATCTTGTTCAAAACAATTTTCGGTGAATGAAATTAATAAACTATGTCCATGAATTTTTCCATATTTTTAAAATACACCGTTCAAAAATTAGAGGGGGGGGGACAGAATTTTAGTGACTTTCGGGGCGATTATCTCCGACCCTATTCACTTAATCAAAAAAAATGCAAAGAAACCTTATATTTATTTTGAAAGGCCTATCGATTGATGTGCCACAAGGGGGGTCACAATGAAAAAAAAAATTGACTTTTTGTTTTATGTATGGAGTGCACCCCTAAAAAATTTTTTTTGTCATTTTAATTACAAAACTATGTAGCGGCTAACAAAATACACCTATCCTCAAAATTTTGTTCAAATACACCTTATAGTTTTCGAGTAAAATGCCTGTGACATACGGACAGACGGACAGACGGACAGACGGAAAGACGGACAGACGGACATGACGAAACTATAAGGGTTCCGTTTTTGCCATTTTGGCTACGGAACCCTAATAAAAATGGATGACGATGAAAATATTGCTTTTACACCAGAAGAAATACACCGGCAGCCCACAAGCAGTGACCGAAAATTTGTTGCCTACTAAATCTCGGCACCTATACGACAAAGTTTAAGAAAAATTTATTCTTTGTTTAATTTTGCATTTTATTCCATAGTAGCTAGTCGTAGAAAAAGTATTGTATGCACCGTTGTATAACTAAGTCAAAAAACGCTCGTGGCGTCTTTCTTTACAATGTTCGCCTTCGGCTCACATTGTAACCCACGCCACTCGCCTTTTTTGACCTCTCTTATACAACTGTTGCATAAAATACTATTATATGACTTTTTGCACATTGTGCAAGGTTTTTTACAGAGGGGTAAGTTACTGAAAGGCTACTCCAGTTATGTTTGCTCTAAGGGTAGATCTAAATATCGTTTGCTCGTCATCGATGCCGTGAGGGCTCGAAAATTAGACGAAACGCTAATAGAAAGGGAAGTAATGCCCTTGACTGGTCTTGGCGGAAGCACTACCGTGCCGTCAGATTCATGCCCTCACAGATTTTACTGGGATTTGAACCTTGGACCATCAGCTTCGCAGACAGATTCAACCCAATAACAAACCGAATTGATTGTGTTTAAATATTGAATCCACTAATTAAATTGAACATATACGTGGGTCGTTCTTCTTTTTTACCGACAATGAACCGAGGTTTTTCTGTTTTTTTGGTTTTTGAACTATCGAAAATTGTGGTTATGAAGTGCGATTTAAAAAAAATGCATAGGTTTCTTCATTAGAACTAATTAAAGTTTCCTTTCTGGCCAATATAAATATTTATTTACGGTTGGTTTCTAAAAAAAACATGTGACAAAGTGGACTCTTTCAGTGGGGACAACATTTTGGTTTACCACTCTGTCACGGCATTCTACGAAAAAAAAAAACATTTAAAAAAATGCTAGTTAGAGAAAGTGAAATATTAAATATCACTAATTAATAAAATAATATGGACGTTCATTCGAACATTATAAAACCGTAAACATCATTACTCAAATGAGATGCCGTAATAAGACGAGGGACAGGCTATTGTCGGTCGAAAAGAAGAACGACCCACCTACTTACATTCATAATGTTATAATAGAGCGAATGAAGTTCTCCGCTTCGAGACTCGGAAAAAAATCACGCTCATCACACAAATATTTGCCCTTACCGGGATTCGAACCCAGGACCTTCAGCTTCATAGGCAGCGTCACTACCCACTAGGCTAAGCGGTCCGTCAAAAATAAATAAGCTAGGGATATTTAATTTTTTTTAAAGGATTTGAGCCCTGGACCATAGGTCATCCAAACATATTCTCGACCGAATCGATTGTGTTTAAATATTCAATCCGCTAAATTGAACCTACTTATATTCATTATAGTGTTGTGGAGCTGAAATGGAAAATTGATATGTTCAATTTAGCGGAATGAATATTTAAACACAATCGATTGAAATTATATTTGGAACAAAACAGTTGATTCAAATCAACGCCAATGAAAGTTCAGCTGACATAACATTGCATTCGGGTCTGTAAGCTTGAACAAACAGCGCGGCAACCCTGGTAATGACCGCTTACCAGCTGTCGGCGCGCGCAATACGAGTATTCCCGCAAATAGGGATGTGCCAAATTGACATGCAGTTTATTAATTACTAGCTTTTGCCCGCGGCTTCGCCCACGTACTAAACTACTACTAAGCGGTGTGCGAGGAAGCAATCTACCAGATCTGTGCGAGGTAACGGAGCGGTGTGCGAGGAAGCAATCTACCAGATCTGTGCGAGGTAGCAGAATGGTGAGCGAGGAAGCAATCTACCAGATCTGTGCGAGGTAGCGGAGCGGTGTGCGAGGAAGCAATCTATCAGAGCTGTGCGAGGTAGCGGAGCGCTGTGCGAGGAAGCAATCTACCAGAGCTGTGCGATGTAGCGGAGTGGTGTGCAACGAAGCAATCTACCAGTAGCAACGCGAGCCTCGCTCGCACGTCTAAATATTTTTGACAGACGAGATTTTGAGCCATAAATTTTAACTCTTCCCGGATAGGACAGTGTGGCCGGAGATTTACGTTTCGGGTAAAATATGCGGAGAGTAGATAAGAATGTGCAGTGTAGCATGAAATTTAGAGAATTCATTGCACAGCCATTTCGTGAGAAAGATAACTCCAAGCTATAAATATGATACACTTTTAATGGGGTTATCGGCTGGCTGTTTTAAGAGATTGTGACTAGGTTAGGTATACCAAAGTGCCATAAAACAAGATTGCTATTTTTAAGAGTGAAGTAAAAGTTATATTGGTTGATTGCAAAAAGACATTACTTAGTTGTACTTAGAGTATATATACCTAGGACTGACTGTCCAGTTAGGTAGGTCCAACTTCGAGAAAGAGGTCAATCGAATCCGACTCGGCTGGGCAGCGTTCGGGAAGCTCCGGCACATCTTTTCGTCCAATATTCCGCAGTGTCTCAAGACGAGAGTCTTTGGCCAGTGTGTGTTGCCAGTGATGACGTATGGCACGGAAACGTGGTCGCTTACTGTTCGCGTAGAACCCTTCGATAAGCTCATGCACTGGCCCTAGGTTTCCTAGCGTTAAACTGAACGGGCATTGCAATCTCCAAATATATGGCAAACCACTGACCTTGTAGGTACTGGCAGGCTCCGACTCTGGTATAGTACGTCGTCCTGTGGAATCTTCTGCTGGCCAGCAACACCACACCTTGGAGAGTCTTATAAACACCAAAAAACCAACAATAATGTCCGATAAATAGCACCGAATGAATTTCCGAAATTATATCGTAAGACGCGCGTGCGATCAAGCCGAGCGAGCGGGGCATCTCTCTCTTTCACCGAGGTAATGTGGTTCTACCCTCTGTTTCGCCGCTAAGCAGTCTACCCTATATTAAAAAGATTACAATGCCCGAACATCCCCCCGCCTAACCAAGGGCCCCTTGGTTCCTAATTTTCTAAAGGTAGCCTACATAGTTTGGAAATGGGTCTCAATAAGACTCCATTTTGAGTTTTGACTTCCGCAACCCGATTCACCCCGTCTTTACCCGGTAAAAGTTTGATAATCCGTCCGCGCTTCCAGTTAAGTGTAACCAAATTATCTTCCTTAATCAAAACTAAATCGTCTAACTTCGGTGATTCTGTATGAGAGGTCCACTTATAGCGTTGCTGAAGTGTATGAAGATATTCATTTTTCCACCGATTCCAGAAATGCTGGGTCATTTTTTGTATCCGTTGAAACCGAGATAAACGTGATTCCTTAACTTCCGTAAATGGGTACTCTGGAAGAGCTACCAAAGGCTGTCCGATTAAAAAATGAGAGGGAGTCAACACGTTAAGGTCGACCGGATCCGAGCTTAGAGGACACAACGGGCGCGAATTCATCACGGCCTCCACCTTAGCGAAGAATGTGGCGAGCTCTTCAAACGTGAGCCGAGTTTCACCAAGCACACGCCTAGCATGAGTCTTTGCGGACTTAATCGCGGCCTCAAATAAGCCTCCGTGATTTGGACTTGATGGCGCATTAAAAAGCCATTTTATTTCACGTTTCACACACTCCCGATCAATCTCCGGGTGATTGTTTCGTAGAAACAAATATAGGTCATTTAAATATTTGTTGGTACCCGTATAATTTGTACCACAATCCGACCGCAATAAATTTGGAAGGCCGCGCCGAGATACAAAACGTGTAAGCGCCGCTACGAAAGCTTCAACCGATAATTGGCTCACCACTTCTAGGTGAACCGCTTTGGTAGCTAAACAAACGAAGATACAGAGGTAACATTTCTGTATTTTCGCGTTCCGAAGACTGCTCGACTTTATGAAAAAAGGACCACCGAAATCGGTCGCCGTACCGAGAAACGCCCGTGCGCATTTAACCCGATCTGGGGGTAAGTCCGCCATGAAAGGTTGTACCGGTCGCGGCCGTGTCATGTAACACGGTACGCATTTAAACGTTACATGTCGCGTAATTTTCCGAGCAGCGACTATCCAGTAAGTCCATGATAAAATAGATTCAAGTGTATTTGCTCCGACGTGGCAATATACCTTGTGATAATATGTCACTAATAGTTCCGTAAACCGATCCTTATTAGGCAATAAAATTGGGTGCCGCGCGTTATAGGACAATTCAGACGCATCAATTCTACCGCCGACCCGAAGTAGATTATTTGTATCTAAAAACAGATTTAACCGCCGTAATGAATTTTTAATACATTTATTTTCCCGGATCAATAATATTTCCGCTGCATAATGCCGAGTTTGAACCAGCCATATTAAACATGTGGTGGCGTTGCGACGCTCCGATACCGAGATATGATGACTATCGTATTTATCCTTAAGATTTCGATACCGAATAAACCGTAATAAATAAGCTGTAACGTTTATTAATTTCTCAAACGAACTAAACCGGTTAATCAAGTCAAAGTCTGCATCTAAAGCTGTAACATTAACCGTGGTAGATCGCAGGCCGGGTAACATTTCCGACGGAAAATCCGAACACTCGCCAGGCCAATGGTCAGGTGTATCCCCCAACCACTGCGGCTCCCACCACAGTGGGTGACGTAGTAACTCACTAGCCGTTGCACCGCGAGACGCGACATCCGCACAATTCCATTCACTAGGGACATGACGCCAAGTGATATTTATATTGGAAGAGATTATTTGTGAAACTCGGTTCCCTTCATATACCTGTAGTTTATACGGCGGAGTTTTTAACCATGCCAAGACTATAGTGCTATCACACCAAGCGACTACCTCATCTAACCTTATATCACGCTCTAACGAGGAGGTGGTATGGTTAATGAGGGTGGTAACTAAAGCAGCACCATTTAACTCCATTTTCGGAATGGTATGTTTTGTTCTCAATGGGGCTAATCGGGATTTCCCTATGAGTAACCGCACGAGAACCGAACCGTCTGCGTTAACCGACCGTAAATAAACCGCCGCAGAAAAACCGAGTGATGATCCATCACAAAAACCGTGAACCGAAAATTTAACATTTTGATCTAATTTGAGACACCTGGGGATTGATACCCGACGCAAATGAGGTAAGTCCGACAATATCTCCCGCCATTTTTGTACTATTTCATCCGGAGCCGGAACATCCCAATCTACCTTCCGTGAATCGTTAAAAATGCCGAGAAGAGTTTGCAGTAATAGTTTAATTCTAAATACAACGGGACACACCCATCCCAAAGGATCATAAAGCCGTGCCGCTAAAGACAAAATTTTCCGCCGAGTAATTATGTTTTCTTCAGGTAAGTTAAGCCGATAAGTAAAAATATCATATTTAGGATCCCACTGAATACCTAAGACTTTAATAAAACCGGAACCGTCCGTATCCGGGTCAAACGACCGAGGCGTCTCGAGATGATCTACAGGTACACCGTTTAACAGTCTTGCATCATTGGATGCCCATTTCCTGAGTTCGTAACCGGCCGTGTTCATGAGAGTTATCAGCTCGTCCCTTAAAGACACCGCGTCCTCCAAGGTGTCCGCTCCGCCGTTAAGGTCATCAACGTAGCTATTATGACGTAATAGCTCTGATGCGCGAGGGTACCTACTTTCCTCGTCGTTGGCTAACTGATGCAGACACCGAATTGCTATGTACGGAGACGACTTCAATCCGTAAGTATTGGTCTTTAGCTCATAAATAAGTAAAGGTTCGTCAGGTGACGCTCGCCAAAATATAAGTTGATATTTCCGATCATCCGCATGTAACCATGTTTGCCTAAACATCATTTTTACATCCGTAGTGAAAATGAACCGTGGCAATCGAAAGTGGTTTATTATTTGAGTAATGTCGTTTTGTAACCGTGGTCCCGAATACAAACAATCATTCAACGACACACCGGAAGTCGTATGGACACCACCATCAAAAACAATACGATTTTTTTCTATGTCTCCCGATTTTTTGAAAACGCCATGGTGAGCTAAAAAGAAATATTCTTGGTTCGATTCTATATCATAATTAGACACCGCCATATGACCGAGTTGCAAATATTCCGACATGAATGCAACATATTTAGACCGATATTCCGGTTGCCGTTTCATACGACGTTCTATAGCCAAGAAACGTCGTAGTGCGATTTCCATAGAATCGCCAAGATGCGGATGACCCGCTATCAGTGGTAAACGAACCACATATTTACCATCTTCACCCCGAAACGTAGTTGACGTAAACAAATTTTCACATTCTAAATCCGCCGGATTCATGATAACTGATAACGGTGGCTCCTCCGCCCGCCAGAACCTTTCAACCGTTTCGAGAAGTGTAATTCCGACCTTATTACTCGTGGTCGAATCGTAAACATCCGCCGACCGAGCCGGACCAAATACTGCAAAATCAAAAATTGTACCCAAACCGTATGGGCCACTCAAACCCAGATCCACCTTTTCACCGTTTAGGATCTGTCCTAAAATATCACAACCGAAAATGACGTCGACTTGTTTCAAGTTATGATTTCCGCCCGAATAATTTATTTTATCCACAAGTGACGGTAACCGTTGCGCTAAATAAGAGGTAGGCTTTTTTAATATGACCGCCGTAACCGACAACAAACACTTCGATTTATCCGATTTAAAACAAAACTCAACAATGTGAGTGCCGTCATTATTATGCAATCCGCCGACACCCACTAAAGGTGTTTTGTTGTAATGTCGCTTCAATCCCAAACATGCTACGAGATCACTTCGTATTATTGAAACTTGGCTACCCAAATCTAAAAGAGCCAAGCACTGCACGAAATTACCATTGACCGATTTCACATCTATAACAACCGTAGGTAAGATAACATTAGTAGCTAACTGTGGTATTGAGGCGACATTACTACTCAGTAATTGCTATTGCTGAGCGCGCGAGTTACGATGACTCACCGGACTCCGCGCGTCCCTAGAACACGACGGCCCCGAATCCCGACTTCCTAAGTCAGATCGTCGCCGATCGTTACGTTCCATTACGTTACGAGATGAACTTTCGCATTCATAATTATGCATTAATTCGCGCATGCGACCACTGACACCGCCATTATCCGAAATGGAACATCTTTGATGCATTCGGTCATCACAAGTACCTCGCGTATTCGGTGAACGCCGACCACCGACGTAATCATTCCGTTGTGAAGCAACCATTGCGTGCCGTGAACGCTGTCCATTATCTACGGGCGAAACTGAGCGAGGAGCCGACATCGTGCAAATCAACTTATTATGACCATTGTTACCGCACCGATTACATGGTACTTGCCGTGCACATGCAGATGCTGCATGATTCCCAAAGCATCGGAAACACAAACCGTTGTTCCGAATCCAATCTTTTCTATTGTAATTTGACAAATTAGCAAACTTAAAACAATTGCTTAAGTTGTGACCCGATAGTTGACAATAAACGCAGGTTGTAGTTTTATCCGTTCTATTGTTGCGCGTATTTGACCATTCCGACGTATGGTACTGATTATTATTATTACCGCCGCGCTCTGTCATATGTACCGCGCGCGCGGGTTTACGTGTTTGATCCGCGTAAGACAATACGGGTCCCGCCGCCGCCGTGTCTATTAATCTACATTCGTTTTGCAAAAACTCCGTTAACTGATCAAAGGTGGGCAATTGTAAGTTATTACCGCCGTATATTTGTTCAAACCGTGTTTTAATCTCTAGAGGTAATTTTGTTAAACTTATATGTAATAACATATAACTCCATTGGTCCACCGGGAGGCCAATATTTTGTAACGCCCGTGTTGATTCTAACAATGGATTCAAAATTGTAGCCCTAAGACCCACACTTTTATTAAGTGCCGGTAGATGTAAAATCCGAGAAATGTACGAATCCGCTTGTAAGCGTTTATTTTCATATCGACCCTTCAAAATGTCCATAGCAATATCTAACGAACTATCTACCATGGGCAGGTGCCTTATTAGCGCCTGCGGTTCCTTTTCGAGGTTAGAAATCAGGTAATGGAATTTTTCCGTTTTAGAAATATCTTTCCGCGATAACACTAGCGACGTAAACAGACTAATGAAACTCGTCCACGAAAATACGTCGCCGTCAAAGGACATTAAATTAATTCGTGGCAACCGTGATGACGCGACACTCTCCGTGGGCATGTGGGTTCCGTCCAAGCTGGGATAGGCCGCCGCCACCGCATCGAGCTGGTTATAGGCATCTGTGGCCTCCTTATACTTTTCATCGTAACTATCAACGATATCCTGGGACAAATCCGCACATAATATATTTTCATACACTTCCGTCAACACATTAAAGTACTCCTCTAACTTACGTAACCGCGCCGATATTACACTCGAAGTGTAACCTTTGGCACTTATAATTTGCAAGGTGTTTTTAAACCAATCATATTTGATTTTAAACTTACTTTCAAGAACCTTAGCCATTTTAACCGATATTAAGAAAAAGAGATTAAATAAAACCGAACCGAAAGAAATAACAAGCTAATTTTATGTTATAACAAAGACCGTACCGTTACAAAATGGCTGCCCTAAGTAAAACGCCTAGTAATGAAAACCGAATCCGGTTCGAAGGACCAAAATTTATGTTCGCGTAGAACCCTTCGATAAGCTCATGCACTGGCCCTAGGTTTCCTAGCGTTAAACTGAACGGGCATTGCAATCTCCAAATATATGGCAAACCACTGACCTTGTAGGTACTGGCAGGCTCCGACTCTGGTATAGTACGTCGTCCTGTGGAATCTTCTGCTGGCCAGCAACACCACACCTTGGAGAGTCTTATAAACACCAAAAAACCAACAATAATGTCCGATAAATAGCACCGAATGAATTTCCGAAATTATATCGTAAGACGCGCGTGCGATCAAGCCGAGCGAGCGGGGCATCTCTCTCTTTCACCGAGGTAATGTGGTTCTACCCTCTGTTTCGCCGCTAAGCAGTCTACCCTATATTAAAAAGATTACAATGCCCGAACACTTACTATGGGCCTCATAAGAAGGCTCAAAGTCACCCAAAGGGCAATGGAGAGGGCTATGCCGGGAGTTTCTCTGCGTGATCGCATCAGAACAGAAATGAGGCTATCCGCAGCAGAACCAAGGTAACCGATATAGCCCTCCGAATCGTTAAACTTAAGTGGCAGTGGGCGGGGCACATTGCACGTAGAACCGATGGCCATTGGGGCGGAAAGGCTCTCGAGTGGCGATCACGTACCGGAGGGCGCGGCGTGGGTAGGCCCCCCACAAGGTGGACTGATGACCTGGTAAAGGTCGCGGGAGTCCGCTGGATGCGGGTGGCGCAGGACCGGTCACTTTGGGAGAGGCCTATCTCCAGCAGTGGACGTCTTCCGGCTGATATGATGATGATGATGACCATTCTGACATCTTGGAACACGTAAATACTTCTGATACTGAATGTAGCGTTCATTCGCACGCTCTGTAGGTAATATTATAGTTATCCAATATGTCTAGCTTGAGCCATCCATCACTTACTGGTAATTTGTGGCGCGCCCTGACACGATAGATACACTGTTTATTATATATTTATGTACTATGTCTCACTCAGACCTATTTTATTAACAAGCTTTTATTAGGTCGACCTGTATGTAACTAACTATGTAATGAAAATCTTGCAGGTTAAATTTGACCAAATTCCCGGAGTCCAATCAAGTTGAAATTTTGTACAATTATGTAAGCCGGATGACAATGCAATAATATGGTACCATAAACCTGGTCTGATGATGGAGACGAAAGGTGGCCGTAGGAACTCATTAATTACACAGGATAAACACGTCGTGTTTGGGCTCGTTGCAATCCTCTCAATGAGCAGTTGATGAGGGTGCAAAAAAAAGTACACTAGGCAAAAAAAAACAACATGGCGGAACACCCAAGATGGCGGGCTAGTTATTTTTAATGCACTCCTACAATATGGGTATCAAATGAAAGGGCTTGCTGAGAATAACTCGAAAAATAAAGTGACGTCACTCTAAATCCAATATGGCGGACAATATACTGAGAAACCCGTCCAACGATGACAAGAAAGTAAAAAATAAATTAAAAGTAAAAATAGGTACTTTTTAAAAAACAAGCTTTTATTTAAATGCGCTAAAAATGATAAAATAAACTTTTCCTTTAAAACTTTTACTATCAACTTATTACGTGATAGCACATTTTAGATGATATGAAAGCTTGTCGCGAGATTTAGGTACTCGTATATACTCAGGTAACTCTCACGACAAGCTTTTATATCATCTAAAATGTGTTATGATTATGACTTTATAAGTTGATAGTAAAAGTTTTAAAGGAAAAGTTTATTTTATTATTTTTAGCGCATTTAAATAAAAGCTTGTTTTTTAAAACGTATTTTTTATTTACCCAATATTATTTGCAAGCTGTATTTATTTATTTTTATTTTTCTTTTATTATTTCACCTGCATCGTGACCTGAGGTACTAGCAGAATATCAGTGCTCACGCGAGCAAAACAAAACTGAACTAGTACCTTTTTGGCATTGTACCTATGTCTTTAATTTAATTTATATTCAACCTTTTTGTATCACAATAATTGCGTTTTTACTGTTTATTTAATTTTTACCCGACTGCCGAAGGAGAAGAGGGTTATGTTTCAAAACGTTATTCTAAGATGCTTTATTCAAGAATTCAACGAATTTTCCACCCGGAATTGCGGGTAATTATATAGATTTAAATGGAGCATTCATTATCTTTTTTGTAAAAGTAAAAGCGAAAAAGTCGTTCTTGGGAAATTGTATAAAATTCTACAATAAAATTCCAAAACACATTACTGAACTTACTGACTCTAAATTCAAATCAGTCGTAAAACGGACACTTATTTCAAAAGCGTATTATAAGATAAACGATTACATCACGGATAGGGATATTTGGCAGCGATAAAATCCTGCACTAGAAATCTATCGCAAAATAAATAAGCTTTCTACTGTAGCAATGTAATTTTAAAATGTTATAATACTCTGATACTGAAATGATATATAGTATACTGTTTTGAAAAAATGACACCTCGCCGAGTTTTTTACGCCGGTTCTTCTCGAGGCAGAGGTTTACTTTCCGAACCGGTGGTAGTTTATCGACATTCATAGGTGCATGTAATATGCCTAAATTGAAAAATAAATCACTTTGACTTTGTATGATTTATCTTGAATATTATAGAGCAAATGTAAATTAAGACTAATACATTAATTCATATTTTTCCGACTTTTCCGGAGCTGATTGAGTTACAATTTTTTTGATGTCTGATATTTTGTTGGATCTTGTCTCTAGGTAATTATTTAAATGATGATATTATTATATCCGCTGCACAGAAAACATCAGCTGTTATTAAATTATTCCCTTTGATTTTTATTTTACACTCGTTGTCAGTAAAATTACTATACATTGTCAGCGCTACGTGGCGCTACCTTTATTCTTAAAACCTGACAGGTCGAGTTTCGCCGCAATTAAAAGATAAAAGAATGAAGCGCGTAACTTTTACGCTCTCCGAATAATCCTGAGCTTCACGTTTCAAGTTTTTGCAAGATAATCTTGACCTGTTGTATTTAAATTGTAATTTTTAGTATCACACAGACCTATTTTATTTATTCGATATTATTTGCAAGCTTTTTTATTCATTATTATTTTTATTTTTCTTTTAATGTTTCACCTGCATCGTGACCTGAGGGGTAATCACGTAACGTTTTGAAGGCGGGTTAGGTAGATTCAACTGTCATTTTTTCCATATAAAACCGGACAAGTGCGAGTTCAACTCGCGTGGTGAGGGTTCCGTATATAATCTAAATTTCATAAGTGTTTTTGAATACTCAAACTTTTTATAGGTTTTCCTGTAATCTAGCTTGGAACTATTTTTCATATTTTTATTAGTCCTAGTAGTTTTGGAGATAAGGGGGGGGGGATGGTCAATTTTCGTCTTTTTTCCTAAATTACTTTAAATCTGTTTTTGCTAAAATTATAAAAAAAACTAAGATACTTACAACAACCCCTTTCAATCGATATGTCACACAATACAGTTAGCGAAACTTTTTATTTTATTTTCCAGTTTACCCCCCATAAGTGACCCCCTTGTTCAGAATTAATTAATTTACTTTACTCGTCCATCTTTGGGTCACTAATTTACATATGCTTACCAAATTTTAACTCAATCGGTCCAGTAGTTTCAGAGCAAATCGGCTATGAAAGACGGACAGACAGACGCACGGGGATCCTATAAGGGTTCCGTTGTTTTCTTTTTGAGGTACGGGACCCTAAAAACGATGACGTTATTTAATATGGACAAGCCCTTATGGACAAGGTGGACTGATGACCTGGTAAAGGTCGCGGGAGTCCGCTGGATGCGGGTGGCGCAGGACCGGTCAATTTGGAACTCTTTGGGGGAGGCCTATGTCCAGCAGTGGACGTCTTTCGGCTGATATGATGATGATGATGGAAGCCCTTATTCAGTGTGCAAATTTTATATGCCCGTATGAAATATACTGGCTATGTACCGTCTAGGTATAACCAACGAGATATCCAGAGCTCCAGATCTAGTATTTTAATAATATCCCTGAAGCGTCTGTCGGCGGCACCTAATACAATCGGACAGGCTTAAACACCGGCTTACTTAGTCCGCAAATTAAACTGGAAAATATTTATGAGTTAGCGGCGAGCAGACTGATATTGTATGTGTTTTTGACACAGAACTTTGAAAATGTGTTTTAATCTCACTTGCTCGTTAAGAGCTTTATAGCTGCAGCCCTTCTAGCATAACTTGACTCTCGACTCTACTCGCGCGCGAGATAGACTGTCCGTCAGTTTCTGATTAACGCTGTCAAAAAGTGACAGATAGTCTATCACGCGCGCGAGTAGAGTAGAGTCAAGGTATGCTAGCAGGGCAGGAGCGCTATTGTAGCTACTCAAATAGTTTTTTAGAGTTCCGTTTCTCAAAAGGAAAAACCGGCCAAGTGCGTGTCGGACCGCGCAAAACGAAGGGTTCCGTGCCTATTAAAAAGGGCGTATCGTCACAGAAATCTTACGGCACTTACATCCTTTTCTTTAAGGAAGGCAGTTTTTCATCAATATCTCGAAAACCTTTGAACCGATCTTGTTCAAAATAATTTTCGGTGGAAGAATTTAATGGCCAGAATGGCCTATCGATTGATGTGCCACATGTATGGAGTGCACCCCAATTTTTTTTTTTGTTGTTTTAATTACAAAAATATTTAGCGGCTAATAAAATACACCTATCCTAAAAAAAATATTCAAATACATTTTATAGTTTTCGAGTAAAATGCCTGTGACATACGGACAGACGGACAGACGGACATGACGAAACTATAAGGGTTCCGTTTTTGCCATTTTAGCTACGGAACCCTAAAAACTAACTACTTAATTCTACTTGCTAGGCTTGATCACACGATTTTTTTTTAGTGACCCAGGGATTCCTAAAAACAAATAGAAAAACAATAGAGGATTAGATCGCTATATCTGTAAATCCCCGTAAATGGTCGCTAAATTACGCATTCACAGCGCCGCGCCGTTATATTTCAGGCCAGTATCACAGTAGATATTATATGCTTTAACTAGTAAATCAACTCCGCACAAACCTCCGATTTGACGCACTGATACAGACATGCTTCGCTACTGTAAACTTTAGCGGAGTAAACGGTGCACAACGCACGTGTACCGCGTAGAAATAGTTTTTATAGTATACATGGTGTTACTTTCCCGCACTAGTGCGGAAATGAGCACTTTCCGTGCATATGTTGAAACTTTAAAGAGCCATATGTACTGTAAAACGTTGTACGATACACGTGTCGATTTAATCTTATCACCACTCGTTGCGAATTTCCTATTTCCTGCACTTGTATCGTAAATAACTATTTCATATCTCATGCTCTGGGTCGTTGTTGTTCTAAAAAGTGCGCAGAAAGTGATACGTTCCTGCTCTAGTGCAGAAAAGTAGTGTATTCCAATTAGTTCTCGCCTTATAAGCATTATGCGGGAACTAATTCTAATAAATATCAATCCCATCAAAAACATAAATGTGAAAGGCTGCCAAGTTCGATACTATGAGAATGCTTCGCCTATAAAAGAAGTGAGATCTGAATAAGTACCAAGTTCCATAAAAATACCTCAAATCATAAATAGTTATAGGAATGCACACTTGATTTCCAGCAGTTTTTAAGGTACATTTTGAATAAGTATCACGTTACATAGAAATACCTAAAATTATAATAGTCAGAGAAACGCACACTGGTTTTTTTAGCAGTTTCCTGATAACACTTATTATTTTCAGTACTTTTTAATGATGTTACTTGGCAAGTTTTCACACACCACACACCTTTTCAATGCAATGAATCGACACCTTTGGACTGCAATGTGTCAAGTATATAATTTTCTATTAAAACTTGCCAAGTTACATCATTAAAAAGTACTGAAAATAATAAATGTTATCAGGAAACTGCAAAAAAACCAGTGTGCGTTTCTCTGACTATTATAATTTTAGGTATTTCTATGTAACGTGATACTTATTCAAAATGTACCTTAAAAACTGCTGGAAATCAAGTGTGCATTCCTATTATTTTAATATTTATGATTTGAGGTATTTTTATGGAACTTGGTACTTATTCCAGATCTCACTTCTTTTATAGGCGAAGCATTCTCATAGTATCGAACTTGGCAGCCTTTCACATTTATGTTTTTGATGGGATTTCATTTATTTTTGTAAGGTGTAGGTTCTTTATTATTATTTAGATTTTAGAAATTATTTAGACTATGCGAGAAAAAATTGTCTTTTCATTTTTGTTTGACTGATTTAGTGCACCTAGTGTACCTAGTGACCTGCTTTGCACTTCGTAAATCGTGGGTTCGGTTCCCGCAACAGACACACACAGTGTGGTGAACAATTTTATTGTTCTTGTCTTTAAGACAAATATGTATTGTCTTAAATTGGTATGTATCTAAATTTAAATAAGTCTTATCTCATCTCATTTCCACTCCATACCTACTTATAGTAGAACAAAATTACACATTCGTGGTTTTCGAAACTGACTTGGCCGTTTTCAGATTTTTACTTTATTTCGACCTAAAGACAAACCTTCGAGCCAAATTTCAGGTCAGTACGACCATTGGAAGATAGACCCATTTAGTTCATTATGACTTCATAGTAGAACAAAGTTACACCTTCGCTATTTTTAAAACTGACTCACACTTGGCCGTTTTCAGATTTTTCCCTTTACTTTGACCTTAAGACCTATCTCCATGCCAAATTTCAAGTCAGTACGACCATTGGAAATGGTCTAGGTTTTTGATGAGTCAGTGAGTGAGTGTATAGTAAAAATTGCGATTTTCTGACGTCAATATCTCAAGAACTGCTATAGGTAGAATAATGAAATTTTGTATTCTAGACAATTAAGGGGATGTCAATAGACACTCGAAATTTCATATGCGTAGATAAAATATGTTTTGAGTTATAGGGTGGTCGAAATTGGCCCGAAATGGTTCGTGTAATATAACCCACGGCCGGTGTGTCGCTTTTTTTTGCTCGAACTTGGCGGACACACTGCCGTGTGTCTAGAAACCCACGGCCGGTGTGTCGCTTTTTTTTGCTCGAACTTGGCGGACACACTGCCGTGTGTCTAGATAATTACACAATCGGTCACAAAGTCGTCTCGCAAGAGAACACTGATCATAAAAATGCCCGCATGTTGCTGTAGGCACTTGATATTATAAACGTTCAACCACTTCAAGCTTTTAATATATAATTGAGTTTCAGTATCCTATTAAGATCCCCCCGCCCCCGCAAAATTCGGCAGACATCTTTGTACGGGGTGGACCATAACTCTTTTTACATTTCAAACTAAAATAAAATGAAAACTAATTATATCAGATGAAAACCGTTTATTAATTATGAAAACACATGAATAGGGATTTTTTTTTTTTTAAATTACGTCATTCATATGTGATCCTTCATTATTTTGGCATTGCCGTAACCTGAAACGAAAATTTTCAGTGACGGCCTGACAAGTGTTCCGAGAAATGTGGACCAAAAGTCCGTTAACTTTTGAATCGGTAGCTGCGTCGGGGAGCGGTGGCGGGGTAAGGCGGCGGGGTTACGAAATGCAAGAGCGGCCAATGGGAATTTAGTGCCATGGCGTCCTTCACCTTCCCGCCACCGCTCCCCGACGCAGCTACCGATTCAATAGTTAACGGACTTTTGGTCCACATTTCTCGGAACACTTGTCACGCCGTCACTGAAAATTTTCGCTCCAGGTTACGGCAATGCCAAAATAATGAAGGATCACATATGGATGACGTAATTTTTAAAAAATAAAATCCCTATTCATGTGTTTTCATAATTAATAAACGGTTTTCATCTGATATAATTAGTTTTCATTTTATTTTAGTTAGAAATGTAAAAAGGGTTATGGTCCACCCTACTGTAGTTTGTACGCAAATACGACATAAGGCTACTCCAGTTATGTATGCTCTAAGGCGCCGTTATATTTCAGCTCGTAATTGCGCGCTCGATTTATGTTGCTCTCTTAATTCCCAGTACTTCATTACGTCTAAGAGCTAGCTCTTAAAGCTGTTGGCTCCTTGGGATCCCACCATTTAGGGTTCATTAATTATAACAAAAACCCTTTATGTAATAGGTAGGTATTTGGGACGTAGATTTAGGGTCGCGTCTTTTACGGACAGAATAAAGCAGATTAGCAGAGCTCAACAGTCAACACTATCGTAATCTAGCCAGTGGTAGAAACATGATTTTATCGATATCGATAATTGTGTAGTAGAAGAAAAAAGTCACCAAATAAAATAAATATTTAATAAAAAAATTACTTATATCAAACACATCAGTTTCAAAGTGTTATAAGAAATAAATAATACATATACGCAATTTATGTTTTATACGTAATGAAAAGACATTTAAAGTCTTATGGAGTAATAAATGTCTATTATTGTCTGTATTGTCTATTATAATCAATGAGGTGGTGTAGTCACTATCGCGACTTTTTAGTTGGCTCAAATACCGTATGGCGTTTTCGGAAAAAAAAAAATTCTAGTTTTTTATTAAAAAAGTAAAAAAACTTTTTTTAAAACAAGTTTTTATTTTAAATTCGCTAAAAATAATAAAATAAACTTTTACTTTAAAACTTTTACGATAAACTTATAACGTCATAACACATTTTCGATGATATAAAAGCTTGTTGCGAGATTTACCTGAGTATATACGAGTACCTAATTCTCGCGACAAGCTTTTATATAATCGAAAATGTGTTATGACGTTATAAGTTTATAGTAAAAGTTTTAAAGGAAAAGTTTATTTTATTCTTTTTAGCGCATTTAAATAAAAGCTTGTTTTTTAAAAAGTTTTTTTTTACTTTTAATTCATTTTTTACTTTTTTGTCATCGCTGGACAGGTTTCTCTGCATATTGTCCGCCATATTGGATTAAAAGTGACGTCACTTTATTTTTCGAGTTATTCTCAGCAAGCCCTTTCATTTGATACCCATACTGTAGGAGTGCATTAAAAATAAATAACCCGCCATCTTGGGTGTTCCGCCATATTGGATTTTTTGCCGACTGTACTTTTTTTTGCACACTCATCAACTGCTCATTGAGAGGATTGTAACGAGCCCAAACACGACGGGTTTATCCTGTGTAATTAAGGAGTTCCTACGGCCACCTTCCGTCTCCATCATCAGACCAGGTTTATGGTACCATATTATTGCATTGTCATCCGACTTACATAATTGTAAAAAATTTCAACTTGATTGGACTCCGGGAAGTTGGTCAAATTTAACCTGCAAGATTCCACCCGAACAAACATACATACATACATTGCAAGTTAAATAAAAGCTTTTAATAAAATATTTAAAAGAGGTTGTTTTGCATACCGTAAATTGTCAATAATTTAAAAATATATCGGCTTGTTATTTTTATACCTAAATACCTAATAATACTCGATATCGATAAAATAATGTTTCTATCACTGGCTAGATTACGATAGTGTTTTGTTTTGCCGTGAAAAATCCGGGCTCTGCAGATTAGAGACGATATACTTCGTTTAAAATAATAATAATGAAAAGTCAAGCGAATTACCATGGATTTACAAAAAATCGTCAGAGTGTATAGTAAGTATTCATAACAAACAATAATGTAAATGATAATCCAATTGAATTGACAGGTACCATACATTCATAGGTACCAAATACCAATACCATATGCACGCGCGAGAGTCTATGCGGCGACCGGGATGTGCCCAACAAAGCTATACTTTTTAGCCGAGACGTATAATTTTTAGAGCGTGGCTGGTAGAGTTAAGCCGTGTGTAGTAGGAAACTTGGCGCTACTTGCGATCTGATATCTTTTTAAGCCCCGACGCATAAAGAGGGGTGTTATAAGTTTAACGTATCTGTGTCTGTCTGTGGTATCGTAGCTCCCAAACGGATGGACCGATTTGAATGCGATTTTTTTGTGTCATACATAATTTTAACCCGAGTGTTCTTAGCTACGTTTCAACAAAATCGGTTAAGAAGTTTTTTCTAAGTTGTAATTATAATATTTATTTTATTTACTTATTTAAACTTTATTGCACAAATATACAAAAAAAGTACAATTGGCGGACTTAATGCCATCAGGCATTCTCTACCAGTCAACCATTGGGCTAAACAGAAACTTTAGTGGTACAGGATCTTAAATACTGAAACTAGAATGGAAACACAAATCAATTAATTTCAAGAATATACATACTTATATAATGCATACAACTTGCTTATACATACTTAAATACATACAATTTTATGTACCCGCACAAAGATATCACGAGGATCATCAATCTTAAATAGGTAGTAGAAAAGAGATGTTTACGCAACTTGCGTTTAAAGGAAAATTTGCTCTGAGCTTGCCTGACGGTAAGAGGGAGATCATTCCACAGACGAATAGCCTGAACAGCGAAGGAATTTGAGAGGAAACCAGTACGGCGAGACAGGACAGAGAGTTTAAGACTCCAATATAACAATGAAATAAATAATTCGTTCAACTTTTTCATGATTGTACGATAGATTGTCGAGTCCGTTCAGTGAGTGAGCGGATCGATGTACAGATAACTCATTCACTGCTCCGCTGGGGATTTGATTTGATGAACGATTTATTCGGAACGAATGCCTTCTGGCTAAAGTTAGTTAGCTTTGAGTTGACGGAACAATAAGTTAAGCGCAGTTTTCCTTAAACTAACAACATTTCATTTTTCTGACTTCTTAATTTTGTTTAGGCATTTAATAGGCTTGTGTCCTAATTTTTTTTTACTATGCCATTCGAACCAGTTTTTGGTGCGGAACAAATGTTTGTATGGGAGTAAGTACAATTAAAGAACATAAATACCCAAAAAATTGAGTTATCTCGTAAACCTCTTAACCGATCTTGTTCAAAATAATTTTCGGTGAATGAAATTAATAAGCCCCATGTCCATGAATTTTTCCATATTTTTAAAATACACCGTTCAAAAATTAGAGGGGGGGGACAGAATTTTAGTGACTTTCGGGGCGATTATCTCCGACCCTATTCACTTAATCAAAAAAAATGCTAAGAAACCTTATATTTATTTTGAAAGGCCTATCGATTGATGTGCCACACGGGGGGTCACAATGAAAAAAAATTTTTTGACTTTTAGTTTTATGTATGGAGTGCACCCCTAAAAAATTTTTTTTTTGTCTTTTTTATTACAAAACTATGTAGCGGCTAACAAAATACACCTATCCTCAAAATTTTATTCAAATACACCTTATAGTTTTCGAGTAAAATGCCTGTGACATACGGACAGACGGACAGACGGACAGACGGACAGACGGACAGACGGACAGACGGACAGACGGACATGACGAAACTATAAGGGTTCCGTTTTTGCCATTTTGGCTACGGAACCCTAAAAACCGGCCAAGTGCGTGTCGGACCACGCAAAACGAAGGGTTCCGTGCCTATTAAAAAGGTCGTATCGTCACAGAAATTTTACGGCACTTACGTCCTTTTCTTTGAGGAAGGCAGTTTTTCAGCAATATCTCGTAAACCTCTTAACCGATCTTGTTCAAAATAATTTTCGGTGAATGAAATTAATAAGCCCCATGTCCATGAATTTTTCCATATTTTTAAAATACACCGTTCAAAAATTAGAGGGGGGGGGGACAGAATTTTAGTGACTTTCGGGGCGATTATCTCCGACCCTATTCACTTAATCAAAAAAAATGCTAAGAAACCTTATATTTATTTTGAAAGGCCTATCGATTGATGTGCCACACGGGGGGTCACAATGAAAAAAAATTTTTTGACTTTTAGTTTTATGTATGGAGTGCACCCCTAAAAAATTTTTTTTGTTGTCTTTTTATTACAAAACTATGTAGCGGCTAACAAAATACACCTATCCTCAAAATTTTATTCAAATACACCTTATAGTTTTCGAGTAAAATGCCTGTGACATACGGACAGACGGACAGACGGACAGACGGACAGACGGACAGACGGACATGACGAAACTATAAGGGTTCCGTTTTTGCCATTTTGGCTACGGAACCCTAAAAAGTAAATAGCATGCTGTATCTCTGACATTTGACATTGACAATGACAAGATAGAAGGAGTCAAATAACTGTCAATGTCTCAAGGTTTTTTTTTCTTACAAGATGCATAAGCACAGGTATGGAATATCCGCATTCAGCCTTTAAATGGCTTCTTCAAAGTAATTTCCAGTTTTCTCGAGAACTAGTGAATATAAAAATCATTTTTTTTTTTATATTTACTCAGCAAGCCCAAATCTCTGAATGGTTTTTAGTTTGAGCCGCTATGAAAAAATGGAATGTTGTCAATTGTTTTTGTTTACCTGAGTCTTAAGGCTTCGCTAAACATTGCGATTAATTTTAGCCGACTTTAGCCGGTTTGACAAAACAGGAATATGACTTATACTTGTGGGTTAAACGTGTTTTTTTAATGGAATATTCTTAGAATAATCTATATTTTAAAATGCTTAAAAATGCGAACGAAGTTCTATATGCTTCAGCTTGGGCCGAAAATCGTTCGTATGTCCGGTGTCCGTCTGTCCGTCTGTTCTCCTCTACATATCACATTTCTCAGCCGAGTCTCGTGCAATTTTGTGAGCAGGTTCGTTATTTTTTTTTTGCCGAGTCACTTTTACGAAATAAAGTAAAAATTGCAAAAAAAAGACAGGCTTGTGAGTTCTACAGCTCGCAGAGCACCTAGTTACTATATATGTGTGTCTGCCTGTAGTATCGTAGCTCACAAACGGACAAATGGTTTTTTTTTTAATCGAAAGTATTGTCTGTCGAGACGGTGCAACGCTATATGATGTTTCACATTTTTATTTTATGTACCTAATTCTAGTTGGATAAGATGCAACTCAAGGATGTTTTTGTAGAAGTTTCAAGATTAGATTAAGAAATCCAAGGCAAACGAAGGGAATTTATCGAGTTTCACTTTATTAGCAATTCATTTTCTTTCTCTCGGAGGTCGGTTCATAGCATCTCTGCAACTGATTAAAGTCGTTTTGTTTCGTTAAAACTATGCAATATACTAAGACATTTCTAACGTTTCATAAAAGCTTGCCGATTACGCCATCAGTCAACATCAAATTTTTTACGAGCTTTATATTAACTTGTCCTGTTCGTATGTGTATGTAAGAAATAAGTAACTTATTTCTTACAACTGTTGTCCGTAAAAATTTGCAATCCACTTGTCACTTGCCGTTATCTGATTGAGCTGAAATATTGAGTATTAGTATAGTTTGGATGACAATTTAATATTATGGTACCGTCGAGCTGATCTGATGATGGAAACAGAAGGTGGCCATGGGAATTCAGTATTTAACCGACGTAACCCCGTTGAGTTTGGGCTCGTTAGAATCGCCTCAATGATGGTATACAGAAAAGTACAGTCAGCAATAAAAGATTGTACCAAAACATTTTGACAGAAACTTACTATTTTGAATTAAAAACAGCCCACAAGCCCTAGCAATAACTATAACATAAAACTCCAATTGGAAAAAAGGGCCCGTCGTAATGATCACGTGCAATTGGGAGCCGTTCCGAGGGCCCTGCGCAATAAAAAGGGCCCCGCTCCGGGGCTGGGCACTTGACAATAACAGAATACTTGAAACACGGTCCGAGAGCGATAGCTTGAGATAGGGACAGATGACTCGACAATTGAATTTAATGCGATGGGTTGTACAGTGGACGCTATAGATATATTATGGATATACGGGGTGTTTCCTGTAACAGGAGCAATAAATTAAATGGTAGATTATTAAGCTTGTGATCAATTGTTTCTAAGTGGTTTTAATTGAAAAAAAAAATATTTTTTTCGGATTTTTTTTTCTTTAACTAAAGTTTTGGTGTACTTTTTTACTCTTCTGGAGTGATATAAGTATTTTATTATTTTATTATATATTATTTAACACAAAAAAAAATTGAAAAAAATTGAAAAAATCACAAAAATATCTTTTGAAAACAAAAATGCAAAAACTATTATGACTCACTACATGATGCTACCTCAAAATCTGCATTGACTACTGTGCTATGATCTCGTGGTGCCAAGATACATTACTCGGAGGTCATAACTTCAGATCAATTTTTCTCCGAGTTAAAAACATTTGAAAAGAAATGGACAAAAGGGGTTACTACAAATGCAGTAAGGAAGCCTCCGTTTAATTTATTGCTCCTGTTACAGGAAACACCCCGTATTACATAGATATAACAGCGAAAGGTGCAAAACTGTTTACGTGTTTAAGTGTGTGTTGTAAACTAGGCCGTAAGTGGGATTTTCTGCCCGCTACGCGAGGAGAAAATCACCAGCATCATATCAATAAGATTTATAATAGTACATTGTTTAACGAGGGCCGTAAGTGGAATATTGCTAACGAGAGTGTATCAGAAGCCCGACGCCGAAGGCGGAGGGCTTTTGATGACTCGAGTTTGCAATATTCTTACGCCCGTGTTATACACAATGTTTTTCATCACATTTGCGAGGAAATAAATAACAACAAAAGACAGAAAAATGTAAGTTTCATACAGCAGCACCAATCAAAAATTGACAACTTCACTTCCAGATCAGTGCTAGTAGAGCGCGCAGTTCAATATTTCAACCAATCACAGAGCAGTATTCTTGCGGGGCGGGGCGTCGTGACCAACTAGATTTTTTTATTCAACCAATCACACAGCAACCAGATTTGCTTAAGCCAATCAGAGGGTTCTATTATTTAAAAAAAAAACCATAACGCCCATGGGCGTAATATAGCCCATTACAGCTCAGTACGCTTGCGTATAATAACACCATTTTCGAGCAAGTGTGATGAAAAAATAATTAGCTTGTCTCTGGCCGTAGGTTATTTTGTACGTATTTTCATTAAGATATCGATATTAATAAAGTAATGACTTTCAAACGAAGCGTGGCCCAGAGGTCAGAGCCGTAACGCCCCCCCCCCCCCCCCCCCCCCACACACACAAAACAAAAATCGGACAAGTGCGAGTTCAACTCGCGTGGTGAGGGTTCCGTAAAATATTGAGAATTTTCCCTTTACTTTGAATACTCAAACTTCTTATAGGTTTTCCTGTAATCTTTAGACAAGGAACTATTTTCCGTATTTTTTTCAGAATTTTGAGCCTAGGAGTTTCGGGGATGACGGGGGGGAATGGTCAAAAATCGTTTTTTTTCCTACATTACTTCAAATCTGTTTTTGCTAAAATAATAAAAAAATATATATCTGAGATGCTTACAACAACTCCTTTCATTTGATATGTCACACAATACAGTTTGCGAAACTTTTTTTGTAATTTTCCAGTTTATCCCCTAAAAGTGGCCCCCTTGTTCAGAATTCATTAATTTACTTTACGCGTCCATCTTTGGGTCGCCAATTTACATATGTGTACCAAATTTTAACTCAATCGGTTCAGCAGTTTCGGAGCAAATCGGCTGTGACAGACGGACAGACACGAGTGATCCCTTATAGGTTCCGTTTTTTTCCTTTTGCGGTACGGAACCCTAAAAAAGGTGAAACTTACAAAAGTTTGCATAATACATTACAGTATACCTATACCTGACTGGGTTCGAATCCCGGTAAGGGCAAATATCTGGGTTCGAATCCCGGTAAGGGTAAATATTTGTGTGATGAGCATGAATATTTGTTTCTGAGTCTTGGATGTTTTCTGTGTATTTAAGTATTTAAATCTATTATATATATCGTCGTCTAGTACCCATAACACAAGCCTTATTGAGCTTACTATAGGGCTAGTTCGATTTGTGTAAGAATGTAAGAATGTCCTCTAACCTGACTTCAATGTCAAAGTTTAAAGGCTAGAAAGGATATATATCCTAGTTAGAAAAGATGGTCTTTATCCGCTGCCTCGGTGTCCACAACTAGGTCACGAGTGTCCTCTGACATTCAATTTATCGCTCGACACAGCTGGACATCGTCTCGTATAGAGTGGACTTATAGGGATTCAAGTTAAGTGCTGTTAGCGGGTGCACTTTAACACTTTTAACGACGGTTAACAACAACGGTTTTGTGGCGATACTCTCGTGCACATGCCGAAAACCGCTTGTGTAGAAGAAAGCACCTACAAGCACAGAATAAGTAATAGTACTACGTACAGAAGGTTCTCTGTTGACAAATTTTCTGTTTAAGTACGCCAAACGTGCCTAAATGTGGCCATTTCTTTCTAGCGCATGCGACGCGCTCTTTCGGAGGCGGAGCCTTAGAGCTAGGGTTACCGCCAGCTCGACCTATTAAATTATAGGTATGTTAATAAATAGATATTCCGATTATTCTTTATTTACTTAGGATCACCCAACTTCACAAAAGCTGTGTAATTTGCCTTTGGACTATGACATCAAACCTGCCTGTTTCTGCAAAATGTTAAGACAAATACACACAACTCTGGGTTACCACATACATAAACGTAATGTAAAGAAAAATATTTTCAACCAATATAAATAGATGACGCGGCATACTTATTTTACGAGGCGAATAACGATACAACGCAAAGCGCGAACGCATGCGTCCCGAAACAGCGCGCGGCAACCACTGATAGACCGCCTAAAGGCGGCCGGCCGGCATGTTTTTGTGCGGCGTGGCGAAATCAAAGAGTGAACCGCCCCTGCTACAAGCCAAGCGTCTACCTAGCGGGTTTAGTTAGCTGTTTAAAGTGTAAGAGCTTAAAGCGAATGCAGCGTAATAAGTTTGTATCCAAAATTTAGTTTTTTGTATACAGTCATCAACCACTCATTGAGACGATTCTAACGAGTACACACTCAATGGGGTTACGTCGGTTAAATAGGTACTGAAGTCCCATGGCCACCTTCTGTCTCCATCATCAGATTCTATGTTCTAAGATAAAGATAAGATCGAAATTCTAAGTTAACGTAAAAATAAGATACGACCGATTATGCCCACAAAAAACGCATATTTCGACACTGTCAAGGGAATAAAAATGTAAAGGGTACTTTTTAGGGTTCCGTAGCCAAAATGGCAAAAACGGAACCCTTATAGTTTCGTCATGTCCGTCTGTCCGTCTGTCCGTCTGTCCGTCTGTCCGTCTGTCCGTATGTCACAGGCATTTTACTCGAAAACTATAAGGTGTATTTGAATAAAATTTTGAGGATAGGTGTATTTTGTTAGCCGCTACATAGTTTTGTAATTAAAATGACAAAAAAAAAATTTTACGGGTGCACTCCATACATAAAACTAAAAGTCAACATTTTTTTATCATTGTGACCCCCCTTGTGGCACATCAATCGATAGGCCTTTCAAAATAAATATAAGGTTTCTTAGCATTTTTTTTTGATTAAGTGAATAGGGTCGGAGATAATCGCCCCGAAAGTCACTAAAATTCTGTCCCCCCCCCTCTAATTTTTGAACGGTGCATTTTAAAAATATGGAAAAATTCATGGACATAGGGCTTATTAATTTCATTCACCGAAAATTGTTTTGAACAAGATCTGTTCAGAGGTTTTCGAGATATTGCTGAAAAACTGCCTTCCTCAAAGAAAAGGACGTAAGTGCCGTAAAATTTCTGTGACGATACGACCTTTTTAATAGGCACGGAACCCTTCGTTTTGCGTGGTCCGACACGCACTTGGCCGGTTTTTGTTTACCTAGAACTATAAAATTTGGCAAGTTATATCGTCTTGTACTACAAGTACACGACGACCGGTTAGCCTAGTGGGTAGTGACGCTGCCTACGAAGCTGAAGGTCCTGGGTTCGAATCCCGGTAAGGGCAAATATTTGTTTCTAAGTCTTGGATGTTTTCTATGTATTTAAGTATTTATATCTATTATATATATCGTCGTCTAGTACCAATAGCACAAGCTTTATTGAGCTTACTATAGGTCTAGTTCGATTTGTGTAAGAACGTCCCCTAATATTTATTTATTTATTTATTTAAATACAGGGAAAAATCTGAAAACTATACATATGTCATTCCTCGTCCTCGGTGGGCGAGTCCGACTCGCACTTGTCCGGTTTTATTACGACAGGCCCCGCGATGATATAACAATTAACCGCTTCGCTCGAAAATTTGGACCGAAGACAACAGTACGGTAGAAAAGTCCAGTTTCTTTGCATTATCAAACGATAGACTGAAGCGGCGAAGGGAAGGTCAGAAGAACTCACTATGCATGAGACTTGGGTGGACCGAAGTCTTTTTACAAGCTTTATATTAACTTGACCAGGCCCCTATTTCACCAACTCGACAATTGTCACCTGACAACGACAATTCTCCGTACATTTATAACCTCGGGTCGCGTGAGTCATTAAGAGAATTTTTCAAGGAAATAGATATTAACACTGCCGTCGCTATACGTATTTGAAATAATAATGTATGTTAGGAAGAATTTATACAACTACCCAACAAACACTGATAGGCCCAAGGTTACCAGAAGCGCAGGGAAGCTCAAAACAACTTTTTACAGGCTAGTAAAAGCGAAAAAGTCGTTCTTGGGAAATTGTATAAAATTCTACAATAAAATTCCAAAACACATTAGCGAACTTACTGACTCTAAATTTAAATCTGTCGTAAAACGGACACTTATTTCAAAAGCATATTATAAGATAAACGACTACATCATGGATAGGGATATTTGGCAGCGATAAAATCCTGCACTAGAAATCTGTCGTAAAATAAATAGGCTTTCTACTGTAGCAATGTAATTTTAAAATTTTAAAATACTCTGATACTGATATGATATATTGTATAATGTTTTGAAAAAATGACACCTCGTTTTTTACGCCGGTTCTTCTCGAGGCAGAGGTTTACTTTCCGAACCGGTGGTAGTTTATCGACATTCATAGGTGCATGTAATATGCCTAAATTGAAGAATAAATCACTTTGACTTTGACTTTGACTTTGATCGCTGGTTCCACAGGTAACCTAGCGACCACCTTAACTTCTAGAGCAAGCAATGTATGGCGAATTGTCAAGTTGGTGAAATAGGGGCCTGTTAGTATGTAAGTATAATAAGCTGTCCGTCAAAATTTGGTACTCAATTTTGAAGCAGATATTTTTAACCGATTGAGCTGAAATTTTGTGTAAAGGTATAGTTTGGATGACAATTCAAAATTATGGTACCATCGAGCTGATCTGATGATGGAGACAGAAGGTGGCCATGGGAATTCAGTACTTAACCGACGTAACCCCGTTGTGTTTGGGCTCGTTAGAATCGTCTCAATGAGTAGGTAGTTGATGTTGGTGTACAGAAAAGTACAGTCGGCAATAAAGGCTTGTACCAAAAATTCAATTTTTGACAGCAACTTATTATGTTCTTTATATCCCAGGATATTATTATTTGATTTTACGTATATCCTCCAAAGTCCTTGCATACTTATTATTGAGTCTTCCATACAAATCCATATTTTTCACTTCTCATGCTCGAAAAGTGTGTCATATTAGGCTTAGCAAGCGGGGCTAAAGTCATACATGTAGCCCCTAGGGAAAATATGTATAAATATTTATGATTTCTAAAACACTTAATTTGACCAATCAAAACACATCGCTGTATTAAATCCACCAATCACCACTCTTTAAAAAGCATTTGTATTTGCTATCAACTAACCAGATTACAGCGAATATTAAAAACAACCAATCAGAAACCAGAATTAATTTAAATATTAGGTGTTTTTTAGTCCCTAACTCACAATAATTATTAAAACAAAAACGCCTCTGGCCGTCAACGACGCGCCTGTAGACGGTCAGGCGGCCGATACACGGTAATTAAATACTGATGAGCCACCATAGTTGTCTCTTTCTATAACATGCAATAAGAAAGAGACGGCGCGTGGATCGAGTGATAGATAATACTTCACCGTGTATTGGACACCTCAGAGGCGATTATTCGTGGTGCCAATATTTTGTATCTGTGTCGAAGCATGTTTATTAAAAAACTATGCCGCCAAATCGAATAATCTTTGCGCTGTGGAATTTATTATTGATTGTGGATGGATAATCTTTTTTTACTATTTTCTCGCAGTCGAAGTGAAAAGTAGAGTGTATAACTCGGGTCTAAAAGCCATATTACCCCTCGAAATATTTTCCCTCGCTTCACTCGGGAAAATATCCATCTCGTGGTAATATGGCTTATTTTAGCCCCTTGTCATACAATCTACTATTAACTTAACGGCTGTTTTAAGTTCTGTCAATGAAAGGAAATTATAATTGAACGTAACTATTTTTAACCCCCGACGCAAAAGAGGGGTGTTATACTCATACTCATGAGTATGAGTATGAGTATGAGTATGAGCGTATAGAATACTTTTATCCCGGGATTCATCCCCTTAGGGGGTGAAATGGGGGGTGAAAGTTTGTATGGAACTATGATATATACGAGTTCCACGCGGACCAAGTTGCGGGCAGAAGCTAGTTCTACATATAATATGCAATAATAATATGTCCCAGTATTGGTTTCTGTTTATGTTTCCTACTCTCGTATGATAAAATTAATCTTAATCCGTTCAGCCGTTTTTGCGTGATTGAGTAACAAACATCTGAATATCTAAACATCCAAACATCTAAACATCCAAACTTTCGCATTTATAGTATTAGTAGGATATATGTAGAATATCGGCCAAGATACCTGATTACTCCGTATTCGATCGATTCTTATCTAGACCAGGTGTTATCCGGAACCGGAAATGAGCCTGACGCGTCACCGGAAACCCGCCGGATGTCGAAGCTGATAAGAAATAGAAAATAGGTTTACCAAAGTTTTTCTCTATTAGTCAGTGTGCGTCAAGGTTTTTGACAAGCTTTTATTATTGACTGTATTTTTTGTGGACAGTTAGTCCATATTTCCATTTTTTCTAATAAGAACCAGTTTCTAGAGAGGATTAAAATGTCTGTATTTTAACCTAAATAATTATCATCAATGAACAATCTTGTTTACAAGCATCCCTCCCTTACGGTTTGGCGGCTTAGGAATTCGCAAAATTTCTAGTGTTGCTTCCCCAGCCTTTTTGTCATCCACACATAGCACGTCACGTCTCATAGGAAATATGTTAAGGGATCTACCCACAAACTATGAGACTGCGGGCGTGGAGGATGCCAAGAATGCTTTTAAAATTGCTTGCCCGGGTAAAGATTTTCCAGATAACCCAAAATCTCAAAGGAGCTGGGACGATATTTATTGCGATTTAACCTACAAATCTATTCTGAGCCGCAGTTCAGGTCCAGATCGCGCAAGACTTTTGGCGGTGGGAGCCAGAGAGGCCGGTCACTGGCTACATGCCCATCCCTCTCCAAATAGCGCCAGACGAAGGGAGGTCGGATCCAGGAAGGTACCGGCTTCCTGGATCCGACCTCCCTTCGTCTGGCGACTGGTCTGCGGCTTGGGGTCACGGTATGCACTCCACACATATGCCCTTGTGGCACGGACGTGGACCGACTGGGTCACCACGGACTTTGGTGTCAAAAAAGTGCAGGCCGCTTTTCAAGACATGCGACACTTAATGACATAATCCGCCGGTCTCTTGCCAGCATCAATGTGCCTGCTCTTCTTGAGCCGCCTGGCATTGTCAGAGATGATGGCAAAAGACCTGATGGTGTGTCTCTGGTTCCATGGAGGTTGGGACGGATGCTTGTGTGGGACGCTACATGTGTAGACACACTGGCACCGTCTCACCTCCAACGGACTACTTCTAAAGCGGGCGCAGCGGCGGAAAACGCCGAAAATCTGAAATGTAATAAATATAGAGGCCTCGGCAGAGAGTACGACTTTGTACCCTTTGGCGTCGAGACCCTCGGTCCGTGGGGTCCCAGTGCGCATAAGTTATTTGCAGAAATCGCGAAACGTCTGGTCGATGTAACTGGTGACCGAAGAGCTGGCGGCTTTCTCGCGCAACGCATCAGCATTGCAATTCAGCGAGGAAATGCCGCCAGCATCCTCGGTACAATGCCTCGAGGGCCTTTTTTTTAGATTTAACTTAGTTTTAATTTATCTTAGTTAATGTTAATTATAATCTTGTATTTTTATTTCAATAAATTTTATTTCAATAATTATTAAGTAAGTGTAATTCTCGAGTGGCGACCACGTACTGGAATGCGCGGCGTGGGTAGGTGGACGATGGATGACCCGGTTAAGGTCGCTGGAGTCCGCTAGATGCGGGTGGCGCAGGACCGGTCATTGTGGCACTCTTTGGGGGAGACCTATGTCCAGCAATGGACGTCTTTCGGCTGATATGATGATGATGATGATGATGAATTATTAAATATCTAACTGTGTACTTAGATCCTACTAATATTATTAATCAAAAGTTTGGATATTTGTTACTCAATCACGCTTAAACGGATCAACCGATTTGGATGAAATTTTGCACGAAGATAGTTTATAGCCTGGATTAAAATATATGATAGTTTTTTACCGGGTCCATGCAGACGAAGTCGCGGGCAGAAGCTAAGTATATTATAATTTGAAGTGTACATAAATAAATGTTAGATAGGCTGTGTGTTATATATGTTCATAGTAGTCAATGTTTTACAAATATTAGAATAAATTATTGTGCCAAATTAAATTAACCGAAACAATCGAAAAGTTTATCACTTCGAGTTAGGATTCGAAACCTGTTATCTTACGCGAGATGAGAAAGACATCGATGGTTAAGAACAATCTCCCCTTAGAAGAGATTGTTCAACCAACGATGCCTTTCTTAACTCGAGCAATTCAATCACTTCTCTGTTCAGATAATTATACTGGTATCGTTTAAGTTTTCAATCCTGATAACGATAACGTTTTGTAATCTGGGGGCACGGTAGTGTCCCCGCCAAGTCGAGCAAAACAAAGAGGCACGGCCGTACCATCCTTTTCTCGAAGCCATTCAGGCCATTTTCAATATCCTGTAATTTTGTGCTGGGTAAAGATAACTAGAACCCTGAATTTTCAGTAACATATAGGGGTAACATAACTGTGCACGACGCGTAGCGTCGACGGGGTCAACGCGCGATAGGTCAGAGCTCGACCTTCGCGACCCTACAGTCCCCTGACAATGGGCACCTAGAAGGCGCGGCGGGTGAACCGCACCAGCGCGCTTCTAGACGGCCGAACACGCTTCGATAGCGCAGGTGCTCTAGGGGAGCACTAATCCCGCAGACTAAGCTGCACTGTTGAAGGAAGGGGTGAAGATGAAATAATACTTGTTTTGAACTTGAATGAATGGTATAATTAAAAAGAGAGAGAGACACAAACTACTGATTAATACTTTCCCTATCACAATTTCCCTACTTTCCTCTTGTTACTAGGAGCTCCCACTTGTGGGGCTGAGCGAACACAAATTTACACTGAATCCTGGCCGGCTTATATACGGTTTCAAACCCGCAGCTAGTGGGCTGCCTGACCAGGTTCATTTTGCTTTTCTAAGCCAATTAATGACAATTACGCATTACTTAAAAAGAAGGCCGCGCCTTTTTTGCCTAATTCGGCTATCTGATTAACCTCTCTCCCAACAGGATTAATCTTATTAGATAAAATAACGGTACATAAAAACACAAGAACACTCCTAGTACATATAAAAATAGCGTCCGTAAACATTCGGAACATAACTACAAAATAGGAGTTAATTACCCTTAATTACTTGTTAACTTTACAATTCAAATGGGTAATTACGTCTTATAACTATTTAACATGAGTTCCCACACTCATACACCCAATTCAAATAGTTAGGTATTTTCATGACCTCTAATTTGGTACTTTGACCTTCACTGTACCTCGTACAGTTATGCTGCTATGGCCAAGAGCGCGAATTCCCATAAGCGCGATTGCGCGAACGAATTTACATTATCAAAATTAGTATGGCGATTATTGACCAATCAGGAGTTCCGACTCGCCCTTGGCCCCTCGGTCGTCTTTACGGTAATGTACCGAGATATAGTCGCTTGGGAAATGGCGTTACAATTTTCTCTATATCTCCGGTGTTTATGTACTTAGGCACATGACATTTGGGTACATGGCCCTTAGCTATGTACTGATTCTAATTAAATAACAATTAATTAATATTTTTACCATTTAGGTACAAGTTGTATTTGATTCGAGTACAGTTCACATTATGAGCGTGCTGCCTTAGTGGCGCCTTAGTGGACTTGGTCCAGATACTGTCTCGATGCTTCTACATTTTACTGCCTCTTTTTGAGGTCTCTCCCTCAAATTAGGGCGTCTCTCCTCGGAGTGACTTTATTGGAATTAATTGTTATTTGTGCCTTGCACTATGGTGAAGCCATTTCTATCTTTTCCTGATATGATAGTTAACTATGGCTCATACTAAGGTGTATTGCCGTTTACATAATACAATGGGTGCCCTACCTACCTAACCAGGTTATTAAAAGACATATGTTTCATAACTCATTTATTTCTCTTAGACATTTGTGGCCATAGGGCTCACTTTACCACAACTTAACATCGTTACTACACTCTCATATGCAATATGAGGCGATCTTTTGGACTGTCGCTCACAATACCCCGCCCGGTATGAGTCGCAGACTCATACCATTGGTGCAAGGGTTGAGCGACAGTACTTACCACTTAATGTCTTTTATTTCGGCACTGTTGTACTCACTTTCACTATCTTGTTCACTCACTGTCTTTAAACTATTTTTATTTCACTTTGGCTTTTCATAGCCACCAGCTCCCCGTCCTGTGAGGAGACGTCTCCTGCGTCTCCAAGTATCGGACGGGCCGGATGTATACATTTTCCTGATCTTGGTCCACCACCTTGATCGGTATCGATATCTTGAGCGATAGGTTCTCCTTCTTTTTCTCTCTCGCCTTCTTGCAGGCGGCTTCGATCAAGGCGGTGGAGGGCCGTGCTATTACGGTCCTTGTGGCTGCTGGTCGCAGCTTGCTGGACGGCGGAGTCGGCGGGTGCTGCATGCGACTCTTGCGCCATGCTGCCCACGCCGATTTCTTACTCGTCGCCGTCGGGGCCACCCCAGCGGGCGTGGCGAGTGCGGCGCTGTTGCGCGCTGTGGTATCGATTGACCCCACTGGTCCGGGGGTCAAGATACTGGAGGCGGCTGCGGCGTGGTCGCCTCCGGTTTCATCTGCTGTGGCGATGGCGGTTGGCACGGCGGAGCTCTCCTCGCTTCGCGACCCCCACGCTGCCGCTGCGTGTGTCGCGTTAAAAGTGGGCACCGGCCCCTCGAACGGGATGCGCGGTGCGTCTGCTGGTCTCGGTCCTCTTGGATCCAGCAACTCTTCCTGTCTTGTTACCTCTGAGATGCCCTGGCGCAGTCTCGTCTTTATCTCGAACAGTCTCTCGTTCCACCTTTTCTTCATCTCGTCCATCATTTGCTCCATCTCTTCCCTTTCTCGGGAAATGGCGGCGATTTCCCGCCCCAATTGCTCCGCCGTGCTGCTCTCCAGATCCCTCGGTGGTGTCCGCTCTGGAGTCGGGGCCCGGCAGTGGGCCCCGAAGATGTTGAGGGATCTGAAGCTGCTCCTGTCGATCTTCACCTCCGCGCTGTTGCTGCTGCACTCGACTAGGACTGCCCTGTGCAGTCCTGATGATGGGGCGCTGCAACCGCTTGCGGCCTCTAGGCGCCCTCGCCTCGGGTGCTTCCCCCTTCGGGCCTTTTGCCCCGTGGACTCGCGGCCGGCGGCCTGCGACGTCCATTTGTGTGCCCCCATTACACACTTGTCCTTGGTCAACGACCCCCAGACAAACCTAAAAATTGGCTAACGTTGTCAACGACGAACGCGCCGAACAACCGGATTACACGCTGTCCTTGCTGGTCAACGACCCCCAGACACATATAATCCGGATCGAAGGACCCGAGCGACCAACAGATACACGTCTGTTATAATGGTCGATTTGTGTGGGCGGACTTGCAAAGGCGAAGAATGAAGTTAAGACTGAGAAAAAAACTGAATTTAAACTTGAAAACACTTGAAAATAAACTGACTGGAACTTGTAAAAACTGGAACTTGTAGAACTGGAACTTTGTAGAACTGGAACTTGTAGAACTGGAACTTGTAGACTTAAAACACTTGGAGAAACTTGGGTCGAGCGAACACAAATTTACACTGAATCCTGGCCGGCTTATATACGGTTTCAAACCCGCAGCTAGTGGGCTGCCTGACCAGGTTCATTTTGCTTTTCTAAGCCAATTAATGACAATTACGCATTACTTAAAAACAAGGCCGCGCCTTTTTTGCCTAATTCGGCTATCTGATTAACCTCTCTCCCAACAGGATTAATCTTATTAGATAAAATAACGGTACATAAAAACACAAGAACACTCCTAGTACATATAAAAATAGCGTCCGTAAACATTCGGAACATAACTACAAAATAGGAGTTAATTACCCTTAATTACTTATTAACTTTACAATTCAAATGGGTAATTACGTCTTATAACTATTTAACATGAGTTCCCACACTCATACACCCAATTCAAATAGTTAGGTATTTTCATGACCTCTAATTTGGTACTTTGACCTTCACTGTACCTCGTACAGTTATGCTGCTATGGCCAAGAGCGCGAATTCCCATAAGCGCGATTGCGCGAACGAATTTACATTATCAAAATTAGTATGGCGATTATTGACCAATCAGGAGTTCCGACTCGCCCTTGGCCCCTCGGTCGTCTTTACGGTAATGTACCGAGATATAGTCGCTTGGGAAATGGCGTTACAATTTTCTCTATATCTCCGGTGTTTATGTACTTAGGCACATGACATTTGGGTACATGGCCCTTAGCTATGTACTGATTCTAATTAAATAACAATTAATTAATATTTTTACCATTTAGGTACAAGTTGTATTTGATTCGAGTACAGTTCACATTATGAGCGTGCTGCCTTAGTGGCGCCTTAGTGGACTTGGTCCAGATACTGTCTCGATGTTTCTACATTTTACTGCCTCTTTTTGAGGTCTCTCCCTCAAATTAGGGCGTCTCTCCTCGGAGTGACTTTATTGGAATTAATTGTTATTTGTGCCTTGCACTATGGTGAAGCCATTTCTATCTTTTCCTGATATGATAGTTAACTATGGCTCATACTAAGGTGTATTGCCGTTTACATAATACAATGGGTGCCCTACCTACCTAACCAGGTTATTAAAAGACATATGTTTCATAACTCATTTATTTCTCTTAGACATTTGTGGCCATAGGGCTCACTTTACCACAACTTAACATCGTTACTACACTCTCATATGCAATATGAGGCGATCTTTTGGACTGTCGCTCACAATAACGTATATGGCTTAGTTTTGTCACTGAAATATTGACTCACTGACTTCTAGCAGACCCACAAGCTCCAAATATTAATTATAATTAGTTTTTAGCCTATCAATTCATAATATACCTAAAAATGTTGCAACTTCAGTTAAGTTTCAGAGATATACAATTTGCATAAGTAAGTTTGTAATCCTATACAAATACATGCGATTACAAAGTTACTTTTGTAGTTCCTGCAAATAGAATAGTTGCTGCAAATAGTAATAACAAGGTAGGTTGAGTGCACTATACTAAGTATTTGCATGCGGTTAGTGTTAGATGTACAATGTACTAGAAAACTATACAAACGTTATTTGCGGTTGGTAAAATAACATGTCCATACAAAGTCTATGCAAACATATTATTCCCAGCTGCATTCATAAATTTGTATGTACCTATTGATAACACAATAACCTACAAAAAGAAGTGAGATCCTATAATAAACATTCCATGTAGAAAATAGGCCATGTCTCGAAACTCTTCCAACATAAAAAGTTGTGTGATATTTCGTAGGACCAAGTCAGGCATTTTTATTAGGGTTCCGTAGCCAAAATGGCAAAAACGGAACCCTTATAGTTTCGTCATGTCCGTCTGTCCGTCTGTCCGTCTGTCCGTCTGTCCGTCTGTCCGTCTGTCCGTCTGTCCGTCTGTCCGTCTGTCCGTCTGTCCGTATGTCACAGGCATTTTACTCGAGAACCATAAAGTGTATTTGAATAAAATTTTGAGGATAGGTGTATTTTGTTAGCCGCTACATAGTTTTGTAATTAAAATGACAAAAAAAATTTTTTTTAGGGGTGCACTCCATACATAAAACTAAAAGTCAAAAAATTTTTTTTCATTGTGACCCCCCGTGTGGCACATCAATCGATAGGCCTTTCAAAATAAATATAAGGTTTCTTGGCATTTTTTTTGATTAAGTGAATAGGGTCGGAGATAATCGCCCCGAAAGTCACTAAAATTCTGTCCCCCCCCTCTAATTTTTGAACGGTGTATTTTAAAAATATGAAAAAATTCATGGACATAGGGCTTATTAATTTCATTCACCGAAAATTGTTTTAGACAAGATCGGTTCAGAGGTTTTCGAGATATTGCTGAAAAACTGCCTTCCTCAAAGAAAAGGACGTAAGTGCCGTAAAATTTCTGTGACGATACGACCTTTTTAATAGGCACGGAACCCTTCGTTTTGCGTGGTCCGACACGCACTTGGCCGGTTTTAATCTCTATTTGCTTGCTAAATAAAATTTTGTGACTTGGCAATTACACAATACAACATAGCTGCAGGTATGCAAAAATTAATAAATACAGTAAAGTTGTATGATTCCCAAGTAGCAGAATTTTATTTAGCAAACAAATAAAAATTTATAAGAATTGACTTGGCTCTACGAAATATCGCACAACTTTTTACGGTGGAAGAGTTTTGAGACTTGGCCTACTTTTTAGAAGGAATGTTTTTTTTGAGATATGTATGTATTCCTACTACTAGCTGAAGATTAAGACAGGTATTTGACTTGGCAGTTAATTAGAAAAATACCCTAACCTTAGGTAGCTTATCCACTGGCAGCTGAAGAGGAAAGACGATGCGAGATGTTTCATACTGTCGACAATAAAACAAATTTCTTATCGCCGACAGAACGCATAAAAAAATGATTCAAGAAATTCATTAAGAAGTCCGCTATCTTGATGAAACAGATATTCAGGAACCAAGAGTAAAAATCCTGGGCTCTAGATAATTTCGCTTTAATATACACTCAAGAGCAAAAGTTTCGGTACACTTTGTATAGAATTTCAGTACAAACTGTACCCAAAACTTTTGCTCTTGAGTGTAGATTATTTAACAACTTCTATTATTTAATAAAAAAGAATCTGTGTATGGATTTTTTCGCATATCCTGGCCTCTCCACGTCTGTGGAAAACCTTCATTCCTCGAGCTGCCTGTATCTCAGTTGTATTTGCACTTACTGTCCCCATGATTCCTTAAATTTTATCAACTGATTTAGTATTTGCACCTATAGTCCCCATGAGTCCTTAAATTTTATCAACTGATTTAGTATTTGCACCTATAGTCCCCATGAATCCTTAAATTTTATCAACTGATTTAGTATTTGCACCTATAGTCCCCATGAGTCCTTAAATTTTATCAACTGATTTAGTATTTGCACGTAATTGTCCCCATGATACCTTAAATTTCATCAGTTGATTTATTATTTGCACCTATTTTCCTCATGATTCCTTAAATTTTATCAACTGATTTAGTATTTGCACCTCTGTCCCCATGATTCCTTTAATTGTATCGACTGATTTATTAGCCACTAATCATTTTCATCCACTATTATTTGTTTCAGGTAAGTACCTGGGTACAATGTTAATCGTTTGGTAAGTTTTACAGACATTATTTACTTGATCGTTGTAACAAGTAGGTAAGTATATCATGAGGTTATATCATTATGGTATGGCACGGAAACGTGGTCGCTTACTATGGGCCTCATAAGAAGGCTCAAAGACACCCAAAGGGCAATGGAGAGGGCTATGATGGGAGTATCTCTGCGTGATCGCATCAGAAATGAGGCTATCCGCAGCAGAACCAAGGTAACCGATATAGCCCTCCGAATCGCTAAACTTAAGTGGCAGTGGGCGGGGCACATTGCACGTAGAACCGATGGCCATTGGGGCGGAAAGGTTCTCGAGTGGCGACCACGTACCGGAAGGCGCAGCGTGGGTAGGCCCCCCACAAGGTGGACTGTCCGCTGGATGCGGGTGGCGCAGGACCGGTCATTGTGGCACTCTTTGGGGGAGGCCTATGTCCAGCAGTGGACGTCTTTCGGCTGATATGATGATGATGATGATGATATCATTATCGTCTTACTATTGTCACCCATAACTTGTCGGCATACTTACAGTATTACATTTACGCAATAGTAATTAAATTATATTGCGTGGAAGCGGTACATCGCATTCATGCACTCTACTAATTTCATACCGTCCCGCTTCTGCATATCCCGTGCCAATCGGGAACACTAACTTTAATGTGCGCGCAGTAAAAATCTTGACTGACAGTTAACGCTGGGCAACTTACTGATATCGTACAGCCTCCGCTCCGACAAATCAGAAAGTATGCTTGTAGGCGCACAGTAAGGGTTCTGTGCTGACTTAATTGACAACGACACTGACAGCTTAACCGATGACGTGGCCTCACTGATGTCGCACCGCAGAAGCGGTCTAACTGATCATCATCATCATCATATCAGCCGAAAGACGTCCACTGCTGGACATAGGCCTCCCCCAAAGAGTGCCACAATGACCGGTCCTGCGCCACCCGCATCCAGCGGACTCCAGCGACCTTTACCAGGTCATCAGTCCACCTTGTGCTGCGCCTTCCGATTATGGCCTAACTGATGCCGCACCGCAAAAGCGGCCTAACTGATGCCGCACTGCAGAAGCGGTCTAACTGTTGCCGCACCGCAGAAGTGGCCTTTTTTTTGTTTTCCCAGTTGAAATCCGTTATGGATCCCACCCGGCTCGGGAGAAGCCGAGCGGGTGTGTCCGACTCGCACGGACTAAAACCCCTGGGGTGTTCCACCCTGCTCGCTTTTGGACAGAGCCCCGGGAACGCTATTGCACACATCCGGAACTCTGTCAGCGTTGCCCTCGCGGGCCCACGTAGATGACAGGGTATGTGACCTACCCACTCCGCTGTAGGCACCCCAGAACACCATGGGGGCCTTCCTGCTCGGGACCTTTTCTAGGCGGGTGATGGAACTCCCGACCCGTCACCCGCAGGTCCTTGTTATGGCGGCATCATACGGCCTGCGAAGGCCCTTCGCCGCCTGTCTGGCCTTCTGCGGCGTTGCGGGGCCGAATTTTCGTCGTCCTGCTGCCTTCTGCGTCATGACCGCGACGCTGAAGGTGGCCACTGCCGCCCACCCCTCCTCACTGCGAACCATTCGGCTGATCAGCGCCGGCAGTGAGAGGACAGCAGAAGTGGCCTAACCTAACGTAAGTTGTTCCACTATTTTGCAAGATGAGTTAAGAATAAAGTGAGAAAATTGTTAAGAAAAAGTGGGTGGTTGTGATCTTCTGTATAAAGCAGTGCGTGTGATAAGTCTGAAGTCGAGCGAACGATGGAACTTTTGTCCCAGTTAACAGTTTAAATTCATTTAGTGTGCACCTCGCTTGAGCTATTGTTCCACTGTCTGTTGGAGCCAGGAGAACTCGGTCCTAATAGTTCAATAAAGAAAGTCAGCAAAGAAAGAGCAATCTCCGGAATCGCTTATCCTATTTCAAAACTCTTTCACCTGCGGCCTTTGGAATACGCTGGCAGCTCGTGTGTAGGTACTTTTATACTAAAACCACAAGTGAAATCAAAAGATTTTTCGAAAAATCCAACTGCTTTTTTTGCCTATGTCACTTCCACGATTAGAAGGAATCCAACGACACCTCATATGTCGAAATCCGTCAAACGGTTTAGGCTGCAGGGCGTGCCAAAGAATAAGACATACATACATACATACATACATACGCTTAAAAACATAACCCTCCTCTCCTTCGGCAGCCGGGTAATAAAGAGGAAAAGTCTGTGGGATAGTAGCTTGGTAAGTTGGTCTGTAGAGAGTTCTCCCTAATAACTTATCTGATTTCCGAAATATTGTTTGCCACCGCGTTGATATTTAAAAAAAACCGGCCAAGTGCGTGTCGGACCACGCAAAACGAAGGGTGCCTATTAAAAAGGTCGTATCGTCACAGAAATTTTACGGCACTTACGTCCTTTTCTTTGAGGAAGGCAGTTTTTCAGCAATATCTCGAAAACCTCTGAACCGATCTTGTTCAAAACACTTTTCGGTGAATGAAATGAATAAGCCCTATGTCCATGAATTTTTCCATATTTTTAAAATACACCGTTCAAAAATTAGAGGGGGGGGGACAGAATTTCGGGGCGATTATCTCCGACTCTATTCACTTAATCAAAAAAAATGCTAAGAAACCTTATATTTATTTTGAAAGGCCTATCGATTGATGTGCCACACCGGGGGTCTTAATGAAATTTTTTTTTTTGACTTTTAGTTTTATGTATGGAGTGCACCCCTAATTTTTTTTTGTCATTTCAATTACAAAACTATGTAGCGGCTAACAAAATACACCTATCCTCAAAATTTCATTCAAATACACCTTATAGTTTTCGAGTAAAATGCCTGTGACATACGGACAGACGGACAGACGGACAGACGGACAGACGGACATGACGAAACTATAAGGGTTCCGTTTTTGCCATTTTGGCTACGGAACCCTAAAAACTCAGTTTGAGTAGACTTCATCAATTTAGTACAGTAGCTAAAAGAGATCCATGAAGGCATCGATGGGTATATCATACTAGTCTTACGCATTTGATCCACTCATCTTTTGATCTTCAAATCGAGATCAAAAGACATAAGTTGCGACGCGGCACCCATATTATGCTCGGAGTGAGTGAGTGGGTACGTAAACGATAAGATGCATTGACTAATCTACAGAAGTATGAACTACAATCACTTGATATAGTCTAAAAATGCCACCTCTTCATCCAAACTGCGTGGCCCCGCCGCGATAGGCTGACGGCGTCCATTGTTACGTCCAACCCCCCCCCCCCCCCCTGCTACAGCTTGACAAATTTCACACCTTTTAGCGCTGGCGGGTTGGTAATTGAATTGAGTCGATTCATGCTATATTTGATATACTATAGTAAAATAATTGAAGCGGCTCACAGAATTTCACGAGAATCGTTTGAGAATTATTGCCCAAGCTGAAACGGAAAACTTCGTTAGCTTCGCTCGCTCGTTAAATTAGTATTTTAGACATTAATGCAATTTTATGTAATTGGGCCGATCAACTATTTCTTGTTGCTCGTTGCAATGGTTTCGTCCCCTGGGTCACTCCTTAAAACTATGCTTTTATGAGGCTTAAATCCACTAAACACATATTTTTGTTACATTGGTAAACCTATTCCATGGTGGGGCAACTCCTTACCATGATAGGAGTCAAATTAATAGTATTTTTAGGGTTCCGATACCTCAAAAGGAAAAAACGGAACCCTTATAGGATCACTCGCGGTTGTCTGTCCGTCTGTCACAGCCGATTTGCTCCGAAACTACTGGACCGATTGAGTTGAAATTTGGTACACATATGTAAATTGGTGACCCAAAGATGGACGCGTAAAGTAAATTAATGAATTCTGAACAAGGCGGCCACTTTTGGGGGGTAAACTGGAAACTTAAAAAAAAAAATTCGCAAACTGTATTGTGTGCCATATCAAATGAAAGGGGTTGTTGTAAGCATGTCAGATGTATTTTTTTATAATTTTAGCAAAAACAGATTTAAAGTTATTTAGGAAAAAATACGAAAATTGACCATTCCCCCTTATCTCCGAAACTACTAGGATAAAAGTTGTGAAAAAAATATGGAAAATAGTTCCTTGCCTAAAGATTACAGGAAAACCTATTACAAGTTTGAGTATTCAAAAACACTTATGAAATTTAAAATATATACGGAACCCTCACCAAGCGAGTGAAACTCGCACTTGTCGGTTTTGTTACATTGGTAAACCAATTCAATGGTGGGGCAACTCCTTACCATGATAGGAGTCAAATTTGTAGTATTTTTTCTAAGAAACTCTGTCACTGTTGTTTCTTGGCTTACCGGGACATAGTAAATAATACCACCAAAAACATAAATGTAAAAAGGGAGAGCCAAGCTCAATACAAACATTATGCTTGGCTCTGGGCTTCGCCGCAAAAAGAGTGGAAATCTAAATGAGTGCCAAGTTATGCAAAATCCAAATATGTATTTATAGGAACAAAATAACATTATGAACATGTATTAAAGTCTATTCCTTTGCTTTATTGGATACCTATAACAATTGCTGTTATTTAAAAATGTGAGATCTTAAAGTAGGTTAGATTTGACTTGGCCAGTTTTCATTACATTAGTCATTTCATAAAGTTATTCAACATATATATAGTTTTTAATTCTGATAAAAACTGGCCTTAATGAAACCGAACAAATACCATCAACTCGATTTTGCACAAAACATGAACCGGAAAAATGGAATGCCATCAAAAACATCAAATCTATGATGGATCTTGATGATATATCAAGGATGTTTTTGATGGCATCTCACTTCTTTTTGTAGAGCCTGAATTGCTTCGAGAAAAGGATGGTACGGCCGTGCCGCTTTTTTTTGCTCGACTTGGCGGGGGCACTGCCGTGCCCCCAGATTGGAGACCTAGTTTCCGGACAATCCGGACAATCCTTTGTTACTCCTTGGACGCGGTTAGGGCGAGGAATTTTCGTATAAAACCTCGTTCACAGAGGGTGTTTGCACGGGACCTCTTTTAACGGATCCGTTTCTATTTATTTGGTGAGCTAAAGCACACACGAATTCCACTCTTAACTCAAATACATAAATTGTATTTGGCATGGAATACAATTGATGGAAGCATATTTAATTTCTTAGTACACGGAAAAAAAACCGGAGCAAGAAATAAATCAGAACAGTCAAAAAACCAGAAAAGTCAAAGTAGGTACTTTCCGAAATAAATGATTTGATTTGATTTGATTTTTTGAAAAGCATAGGTACAGTCACGAACTTTAATTTGGGACCCACATAAGGTGGAATATCGTATAGCACACTGAAGATATTTAGAGCTACCTAATATTTTAAAGGAGTGTCATAAAGTTTGACCAATTGTCACTCGTCTTTTTGAACCTGTCTTCTCTCCGGCCATATTTGTTATTTGGTAATTATATTTCGTGAACAATTCTCTTGGCTGACACTGACACATGTTCGTAATTAGAAAACCGTAATGATTGCTTGTGGCAAAGAGGTTATCAATTCAATGGCACATTCGATAAGACATTTTCATCACACTTGCTCGTCTATGGCGTTATTACTTGCGAGCGTACAGAGAGCAGTTATAGCCGTTTTACCTCCCACGGGCTGTTAAGTCTAGTTTTAAAATATAGAACCCTCTGATTGTCTTAAGCAAATCTGGTTGCTCTGTGATTATTTAAAAAAAAAATCTAGTTGCCAAGCCGCCCCACCCCGCAAGAATACTGCTCTTGTGATTGGTTGAAATATTGAAGCTGCGCGCTCCACTAGCACTGATCTGGAAGTGATGTTGTCAATTTTTGATTGGTGCGGCTGTATGAAACTTAGATTTTTCTGTCTATTGTAGTTATTTATTTCCTCGCAATTAAGATGAAACACATTGTGTATAACACGGGCGTAAGAATATTGCAAACTTGAGTTCTCATTAGCAATATTCCACTTACGCCCCTCGTTAAACAATGTAATATAATTGTCTTATCTTGACACTTCACCACTATTATTGAACTGACGTTTTCGACCTTATTGCATTGTCAATGTTCTGACAGCATTTGATGGAAATGGGTCCCAAATTAAAGTTCGTGACTGTACCCTTTGAATGAAACGGATATCATCTTGAATTAACAACGAATCTCTCGAAATAAGAGAAAAAATCTTGGCTCTAGATAGTTTCGGATCTTGGTTCTAGATAGTTTAGTTAGGTTGCTGGAAGAGGTCGCTTTTCAGCGATAAGACCGCCTGTTCTCTACCTACATGTTATTGTATTGTTTCTATCTGTAACTGCTTTGTTTGTGTGAGATGTGCAATAAAAAGTATTTGTATTGTATTCTATTGTTTCGCTTCATTCGAGATAATTAAACATCTTCCTAATTAATTGTCTGACACCTCAGCATAATGTTGAGCCAGTGTCCGGTTCACTGCCGCAGAGACACACTTTGTTTCATGTTATATATGTTTCTCTTGTTTATTTTATTGTATAATATGTGTGTCCTGTGTGTTTGTGAATAAATGTATCTTTCTTTCTTTCTTTAATTGCTTGATTCACGAATATTGACTCTAATCACGTATGTATTTCTTTTCTCTGTAGTGTAAATAGATGAGATAAACCACATAAATTGCCAACTTCAGGACTCAATAGATACTTGAAAGGCATGTTAACAGACCTAGACACGCCTGAATATTGTCAACTACTGGTATAAGCCAGGAAAACTATCAAACGACACATGCATCAGGACTAACTGAATTTCCGGGAATCCGGGAAAGTCTTTGTTCCTGGCCGCCGCCAAATCGGGTTACGGTGTTCGGTGCACGGGAAAATGAATATTGCCGTTTTTAAGTTATCTTTTTTTACATCACGACTTTGGAAACAGGCATAGACTGCCAGATGGTAAGAAATCACCATTTTGACAAATAGTAGATTGTATGACAAGGGGTTAAAATAAGCCAAGCCAGCGAGGGAAAATAATTCGAGGGGTAATATGGCTTTTAGACCCGAGTGAGAAAATAGTAAAACGAAGATTATCCATCCACAATCAATAACAAATTTCACTGCGAAGAGATTGTTCAATTTAGCGTGAGGCGTTTTCTTTTTTAATGATTTGGAATTAGGGACTAAAAAACACCTGATGTTTGATTGGTCGATAGGTGGCGCCACTGCCACGCGTAACTTCGACTCCGTGTATTTTAATGTAAATAAAATAGTGAAACGGGATTTTTTAAATGGAAAAACTGTACCATTCGACTAGTTTATGTGTAATTGTATGTGGAAAGTGAACGCAAGTGTAAATAACCATTAACAAAAAAACTAAGGGCAGGACCTTTTGCATGTGCTATTTATTGTAAATTTGACGTGAATATTTGACCTGAACAGTGTAAAAGTTATGTGTTTGACAATTAAGCATCAAGTGTACGGGACGTACACCTATGACTGGGTTTGCTACGGGAGGTCGAAATCAGGGAAACACTGATAGCTGCTTGACTATGGGTGGGCGGAGCAGGCTGGAGAAGTGTGGAGGCGCGGTCTGAAGTTAACTGAATGCTGAGCGGGGGTCGGCCGCCATTTTTATACCGTTGGGCCGTACCCCCACTCCTGCCCTATCCCTATCCCCACCTTGTCCAGTCTGCCCCACCCTAAACTTTATTGAATATATAATTTTATTACTTATTTTAGTACTATTTTTACTTTACCTTTTATTTACATATGTGATCCCGCGCGTGCGATGTGTTCCCTTCTTGGGTGCGGGGTTTTAGGCAAGCGAGCGTATGCGTATCATGTTCCCCCCCCTGTCGGGGCGCATACACTCGCTTTCCCCCCGCAGTCGCCCGTGAGTCCGTCAACGGGCGACATCGCACGCGCGAGTCTAATAGGATCCCTTTTGCCCAATAGGAATCCTATTAGTATTTATAAAATGATCAACACCAAGCTTTATTTACACTAATTAGAGAAAAACTTACTTGCTAAAGGATAATTACAAATTAATAAATGAAACTTATGCTAAGATTGAGCCACGTCGTCCTGCACATCTCTCCCGCCGTCCATCGTTCGGGTGAACGTTGGAGAAGATCCTCGTGGGTGTAGGTCGTCGGGCTCAGTGGGCAGGATCACCAGCTTCTTGGTAGGCCGCCTGAAGACTCCGCCCTTGGTTGACACGTCAACTGCTCGTGTCACGCCGTCCGGACCCGGGTACAGCGCCGTCACCCGGCCTCGTGGCCATGTGTTACGAGGCAGGGTCCCGTCGGCCACCAGTACCACGTCGCCGACCTTGATTGGCTGTCCCCGACCGTAGGGCTCCCGCCGATATTGGAGTGAAGGCAGGTACTCCCGGAGCCAGCGGGCCCAGAAGTGTTCGGCGAGGCGTTGGCTTGTCCTCCATGTCGCGCGGCCTACGAGCGCGGTGTCGTCGAAAGTACCGGGGTTGGGGGCCCGGGCTGAGCCGCCGAGCACGAAGTGGTTTGGTGTGATGGCTTCCGGTTCGTCAGGGTCGACCGGCACGTGGGTGAGGGGGCGGCTATTTACTGTGTATTCCGCCTCGGCTAGTAGCGTGGCCAGGGTTTCTTCACTAGGGCGGCGCTCGTCCAGTACGGCGTGTAGGGCCCTCTTCACGGCTCGGACCATCCTTTCCCATGCCCCTCCCATGAATGGGGCTCCCGCCGGTATGAACTTCCACTTGATGGCTCGTTCCGCGGCGCCGGTCCGGATGGCCTCCCCGTAGGCCTCCCTGAGCTCTCTGTCGGCGGCGTGGAAATTGGTGCCATTGTCACTCCATATCTCGGTCGGGCATCCGCGGCGCGCGATCATGCGTCGGAGTGCCATGACCGCCGAGTCCCCGCTGAGACTTGGTACCACTTCCAGATGCACTGCGCGAACTGTGAGGCACGTGAATAGTGCCACGTACCTTTTCTGAGTGCCTCTTCCGACGGTCACAGTGAGGGGCCCGAATAGATCGAGCCCCGTATATGTGAAGGGGCGCTGATGATGGGCGAGGCGACTTCGCGGGTGGTCTCCGGTGGGCGGCACTGACGGCATTGATTTCTTTATGCGGCAGGGCAGGCAGCGATGTATAATCATTTTGGTCACAGGCCGAAGTCGTAAAATACTGTAGTGTTGTTTACACTCGTTGATTGTAGCCTCGGCGCCATTGTGTTGCATCTGACGGTGTATATAGTCTATGTACAACTTCACTGCCTGGTGATCACCGTCGAGTACGGGCGGCCGGCGTTGTAGCTCGGTGATGTCCATTGCTGCGTCGATACGAGTCTTGATAACTATGACGTCATTCACTAATTCGACCGCCAGGTGACGCAGTCGGCTGTGAGGGCTCGGTGGCTTGCCGATCCTCAGGTCATTGACGTCACTGTTGAAGGCTTCCAGCTGACTCGCACGTACCACCAGGCGCTCCGCTTCGTGTAGATACGAGGCATCGAGAATCTTGTATCCTTTTGTATGTTGTATCTTCTTATGTTGTGTCGGCGGCGGGGCGAGTTTGTTTCTTTTGTTCCAGTCCGGGTCGGCTTGTTTGTTTCGTGTCGTGCGCTTGTAGTGAGTGCGCGCACTGTGGGGCCGACAGAGATCGACAAACTGGAGCACTCGCCCTATGACGCGTAGTAGGCGCTCCCACTTTGAGAATCGGGCCGGGGCCGGCAACCAGGCGAGCGGGCCCGGCTCTATTTTTTGCACTAACACTGTATGCACTTTTTCTTCGTGAGTAGGGCTCTCGTGCGGCTGTGACGGCTCGGTGGGCCACGTCGCCGGGTCGTTGTGCAGGAACTCTGGACCTCTGAACCACCGGTGTTGGCTGTCGAAGTCGAGTGGCACCTCCCGTGTGGCTTCGTCGGCGACATTCAACTTGGTAGGTACCCAGCGCCACTCGTTTACAGTACTGTATTCTTCGATCGCGGCGACGCGGTGCGCGACAAAGGGCTTAAATGTCCGCGCACCGGTTCTCAGCCACGCTAGCACTGTGCGGCTGTCGGTCCAAAATGTCTTCGTTTCTGGCTTGAAGTCGTGTTCTTCTATCACCTTGGCCGCCATCCGACACCCCATGGCCGCAGCTTGTATTTCCAGCCGCGGTATAGACATCAATTTTAAGGGAGCGACTTTTGCTTTAGCCACTATTAGGGACACGTGTACTTGTCCGTCGGCCGTCGTCACCCGCCAGTATAGTGCACTTGTGTACGCCGATTCGCTTGCATCGACGAAAACGTGCATCTCACGCTTGACCGCGGTGCCATAGTATGGGTAGGCACGCGGTATCGTGAGATCCCGTAGTGCCCGCAGATGACGTGTCCACCCCGCCCACTGTTGGGCGAGGTCCACATCCAACTTCTCGTCCCAGCCTGTTCCGCGCCGCCACACTTCTTGTAATATTTTCTTGGCGATGATTGTGACCGGTGCCGCCAGTCCTAGTGGGTCAAAGATAGACATTGTAATTTTCAATATCTGCCTCTTTGTAGGTTCGGCGACGTCTAGGGCGCCGGGCGGCAAGCGGGTGAGGTCCAAGTTGAAGGCGAGTTCGTCGGTCATTGGTTTCCACACTTGTCCCAAAACTCGCTCGTTTTGCATCTCGCTTTTATTTAATTCGACGTGCGTAGACGCTGCGCCCTCCGATGTGAGGGCTCGGAGGACGTTTGTAGAGTTCGACGTCCATTGACGTAACTCATAGTGGGCCTCTTTGTGAATGTCGCGCACTTCGCTTGAGACACGAATCGCTTCCTCTTCTGTCTCGAAACTGTGAAGATAATCGTCGACGTAGTGGTGTCGGATTATTGCTTTCACGGCCTCGGGGTGCGTGTCTTCGTGTTTCTGGGCGTTGATATTCTTCACGTGTATGGCGATTGACGGCGAACAGGTCGCTCCGAAAATTAGTGAAGTCATGCGGTATTCTTGAGGCGCGTCGTCGCCGCGCCGGTCGCCTCGCCATAGGTAGCGCAGTGCGTCTCTGTCTTCGGGTTTCACTTTCACTTGCATGAACATTTCTTTAATGTCCGCGCCCACGGCGATTGAGTGTTGCCGGAAACGCATGAGGACCCCCGGGAGTGACTGTAGCAGGTCGGGGCCGGTGAGTAGGCGGTCGTTGAGTGAGACCCCTCTCGTGGCCGCCGCTGCGTCGTGGACAATTCGAACTTTCTTGGGCTTGGCGGGATTCAACACAGGGAAATGAGGCAGGTACCACACTCGCGATGACTTGACGGGCGGTGCGGGCTCGGCGTAGCCCTTAATGATAAGGGCGTTCATTTCTTCATTATATCTTTTCTTGAGTGCTTCATTTTTGTCAAGCTTCTTTTCTATGTTATGAAGTCTTCTCAGCGTGTTGTCGTAGTTGTCAGGCAAGCGGACATCGGGTTGCTTCCATAGTAGCGGGGCTTCATAATGACCGTCGGCTGTAGTCGTCATTGACTGGGCTAAGATGAGGCGCGCGCGCTCTTCCGGGCTTGACTGGGGTAATTTCGGCTCGATTAGTAATGATTCGAGCGCGAAATATCTGCTGAGCTGCGAGTTCATGTCTTCTTTGCTTTCACTTTCTTCATAGGCGGTTAAGCGATGCGTTGCGTGTACTCGCCGGCCGGTAATACGTGTGTGTGCGCCATGCAGCACCCAACCGAGTGGCGTGAGAGATGCCACTGGCTGGTGCCGTTGCCCTCGCCGAGTCTGGTCGCTGACAAGTAAATGCCAGTTATCTTGTCCGATCAGTATGGAGGGCTTCGCCGCGTCGTACCTCAGATGCTCTTCTATGTCGTGAAGATGTGTGCACTCCCGGAGGTCTTCTATGTTCACAGATTGCGGCGTCAGGCGGAGATCTTCTATGGTGTGGGCGCCGACCCTATGGTGTTGGTCGGCGCCGCGGATACTCAGCATGACCCGGCGTGAATCTGACGCGTCGATTTCTTCTTTCGTTATCGCCTCGATGCGCAGCGGCTCTGTTGGCCCGTCTAGGCCCAGCTTCTTGGCGACCTCCTCTTGCACCAGTGTGATGGTGGAGCCGTCGTCCAAGAGGGCGTAGGTATCGACGGCTCCCGCCGGTCCGGAGAGTGTGACCGGGATTATTTTCAAATAGGCTCGTGCGTCGCGCGAGGCCCGGGTTGACGTGACGGCTTCACTTCTTTCTTCTCTCTTCTTGTGGTGCAATAGTTTGTGATGGTAGTACTCACAGTCGTCTTCGCCGCACTTGTTGCGCTTGCATGCGTGTGTCTTTGTTCGATATCGTAGACACCGGAAGCATAGCCGTTGGTCTTTGGCTAGCTTCCAGCGATCTTCTATCGCCTTCTCGGCGAATTTGTTGCACTTGTCGATGTGATGACCGGTGTTGCCGCAGCAGGCGCACTTGGGTGTCGGTTTTTCGGAAGTGGCGAAGGTTCTGTGTGTCCTTCTCGCCGTGTGGTTGCTCGGGCCTTCTACGTTTTCTGGTTGTGCGTAGAGCGCGCAGTAGTCCGCCTCGCGTTGCAGGAAGGCGGATATTTTGAGTAACTCGGGCTCTTCGTTCTGTTGTGTAGTCGCGTAGTCGAACCATCTGTAGCGTAGAGCTGGCGTGAATTTTTCCATCATGGCGCGCGTCGTTTCCGGACTATGTAGGTAGTGGACGCGATCGAGTGCCTTTAGTGTAGCGATTACGTTCGCTACACGGCTGGCGAACACGCATATATCGAGCGGTCCGTCGTTCAGGCGTGGTAGGGCTCGAAGACGCTCGAGCTCGGCGAGGGCGATGGCGTCGGGGCGGCCGAAACGGGCTTCTAGGCTTCTCATTACCTCGTCGGCGCGTGCGTTGTAGATGAGAAGATTGTCGACTGCCTCCTTCGCTCGTCCTTTGAGACACCGTCTCAATCTTGCTATGTTGTCCGCCTCGTTGTAGTTTGAGGCGGTTTCGGCGAAGGCGGCTTTAAATGACAGCCATTCTTGATGCGACCCGCTGAACGGCGGCAATTCGGCGTGAAATCTTGACATAGATGTGTTGCCGGCGCGGGCGGCGACGGCGATGGCGGAGGCGAGATCACTTAGGTTGATCTGTTGATTTTTCACTGCTACGGCGTTATCTTCTTGCGTATACGGCAGTGGCGGCGGATAGGCATTCACTTCGTGGGTGCGCGGCGGCGCTGCGAATGTTGGGGCGTGGTTTCCCCCGGCGGGGGGAGGAGCGGGGACGGCGGGACGCGCGGCACTGGCGTCCTGTCCTCTGCTCGCTGAAACTTCCCTTTCCTGAGCCTGCGTGACGAACTGTGGGGTTGCAGGCTCGGGCTCTTCGATGTGTGGCACATTGGAAATGGCTAGGACTTGCCTGTGACTGGATTCCAACCATTCTGTTACACGGTTTTCTTGTCTGACTGTAGACATTACTGACTCGACGTCTTCCTCGTCGCTGTCTTCGGCTTCTATGGCGGCGATGCGTGCGTGCGCGAGTTCAAGCTGTATTTTGAGAGCTTCCTCTCGCGCTTGTGCGAGACGGCGGACGCGGTGGCTTGACGTTGTTTTGACCGACTTGGTCGGTGGCGGCGCGGCAAGATGTGGGCTTGACTGTGGGGTTTCTTGCCGCGGCGTCGCTGCAGGGTGTGGACTTGACTGTGGGGCTTCCTGCGGCGACGGCACTATGGGTGACGAGCTTGACGGCGGGACTTCTTGAGTCGGCGGCATCGCGGGGTGTAGGCTTGACTGTGGGGTTTCCCGCGATGACGCGGTGTCTTGACTCGTCGTGGCTGTTTCTTCAGTTGTCGAGACGTTTGCCAGATTTTCCATGAGGAGCTGGCCGAGGGTTCGCTTCCCTGATTTCGACCTTGTGACTGCCATTTCTTGAAATCCGGCTCGAAGGACCAGCATGTACGGGACGTACACCTATGACTGGGTTTGCTACGGGAGGTCGAAATCAGGGAAACACTGATAGCTGCTTGACTATGGGTGGGCGGAGCAGGCTGGAGAAGTGTGGAGGCGCGGTCTGAAGTTAACTGAATGCTGAGCGGGGGTCGGCCGCCATTTTTATACCGTTGGGCCGTACCCCCACTCCTGCCCTATCCCTATCCCCACCTTGTCCAGTCTGCCCCACCCTAAACTTTATTGAATATATAATTTTATTACTTATTTTAGTACTATTTTTACTTTACCTTTTATTTACATATGTGATCCCGCGCGTGCGATGTGTTCCCTTCTTGGGTGCGGGGTTTTAGGCAAGCGAGCGTATGCGTATCATGTTCCCCCCCCTGTCGGGGCGCATACACTCGCTTTCCCCCCGCAGTCGCCCGTGAGTCCGTCAACGGGCGACATCGCACGCGCGAGTCTAATAGGATCCCTTTTGCCCAATAGGAATCCTATTAGTATTTATAAAATGATCAACACCAAGCTTTATTTACACTAATTAGAGAAAAACTTACTTGCTAAAGGATAATTACAAATTAATAAATGAAACTTATGCTAAGATTGAGCCACGTCGTCCTGCACATCAAGGTTAAAGAATTTATACAGTTTAACAGTGAGAAAGTGTTGCAAAAACAGAAATAAAACTTGTCGGTTACCGTTGAACCATTCGAAAGTAAACAAAGCACAGCTGATTACCGAGTCATGGTTGTCACTTGTGACGTATGTGGCGACATCTATCGCAACTCTCTTTAACTGCCCACTCTGGAAAAGAAACATCGATGGGTTGCCTTGAGTGCCATCTACCGGTGACGGCTTACACTACACAGGCGGTTACTAAGTAGTTGAGAACTAACAAATTGTGCGCAGTTGTCCGCCATCTAGCGGCGTAGCTTTAAAACATCGACGACGCCGAGATACCAAGGTGCGCGTGCGTCTATTGTGTGTACCTATGCTCCTATCTCTCGGAGAATTTGTAAGATGGCGCTAGTAGTGTGTACTAAATGCGGCGAGAACATACAAGATAAAGACACTCTTAAATGCTTTAAATGCAAGCACGCATATGACATACAATGTGCAGGCAGATCTCTAAAGCTATTTCAACTTATGTCAACAGAAAGCAAGAAATCATGGGTTTGTCTACAATGTCGCCCCAATACAAACACTCCAAACCAAGTTCTGTCAAAAAAACCTATTTTGACCAAAAAAAAGGACGAAAATAACGTAAAAACAAAGAACCAATCTAAAAAGAAGTCATCACCTTCCCCTAGCACGTCCTCTGTCACGCCGGTCACGCGCTCACCAGCAGGACCGTGTGGCGAAAAAACTGGATCTGAACCAACTGAATTAAATTCACGAAATGATGACTCTCCTCATAGCCAACATAGTCCAGTCGCAGCCACCATACCCACCACCACCAGTCTACCAAGTACCTCCCATTGTGCTAATAGTACTCCGTCACAAACTAACGTAACTCATCGGAAAAAAAAGCAATTACAACAAATAAAGCAGAATTCATTACTAGAGGCGGAACTGGATACTTCACATTCCTACGATTCCGACTATTCGAATGAACTGGAAACTAATACACTACTGGAACCGAGTCTACATAACAGAAGCCTGCCACATATGAAAAATAGTACTGAAGAGGCATTAGAAGAGTATAAAGTTAAATTAAATAGCTTAGAACTAAGATTGCAGTCGGCGGAGCTTGAAATTCAAAACTTAATATTAGAAAATGGTAACCTGAAAAAGGTTATACATGAAAACGAGCAGACAATAAAAAAGCTAACGCATATATGCTCATCCACTTCTAAAAAAACTAAAAATAAATTACCTAAAAAAAGATTGAGTTGTTTAAAGTTAGATCTTAATCAGTCACAAGAAAAAGAAAGTGGCAAGGTAAATTCGGGATCCCCTATAGATCCCTCCGCTGACCATAACCAGAATCTACAGGAAAGCTCTCCAGTCCCAGCGCAACAATACGAGAGAACAACTACACGTCAACGTGATAATGCTGCCACGACTGCCATAGACAAGAAACCAATTCAACTCTGTATTCTAAGTAACAAAAACAATAGTGGAATATTGAAGGCCATTAATAATTCCTTCGAAAGTAATGTTAAATACTGTCACTATAACACGCCTAATACTAGTATTACAGGATTACTGAATAATTTAGAAAACAAATTGGAGAACTTCACTATGAATGACTATTGTATAATTTTTATTGGTGAAGAAGACTTAAGTGAAAGTCAAAATGGCACTGAATTAGTAAACTATATACGTGAATCACTGGAAAAAATTACTCACACAAATAAAATAATATGTCTGCCTACATATATTTGTGGGGCACTTATACACAACTACTTAGTTGAAATGTTTGGGAATCTGTTAACTATGGATATGCAGGGTAAAAATTACGCTTATATATTTGACACAAACCGTGACTTAACTTTAGATATGTTTTCTTACTACTCTGGTAAGCTAGCACAATTTGGCATGAGAGCTGCATTTGCAAGCCTCAAGCGGTTCATGTTAGAAGTTGACGAATACCTTATAAATGGGCAAAGTAAATTCAGTCAATTGACATCACCACTTAATCCACAAGTTCAAAATAGCAGCACTGAGTTAAGTACCAGTAATGATCTTTTTCGTGTCTAATAATATATTTGTCCTGCACCAAAACATTAATGGTCTGATAAGTAAGGCAGACTTACTCTCCGTCCATTTACAAGAGCTAATGGATTCTGGAAAACGTGTAGATGTCATTTGTATCACAGAATATAATATAAAAACAGGAGACGAGACGCAACTCTCCATACCTAACTTTAAATTGGCAAGTCACTTCTCTCGAGAGAATAGAAATGGTGGATCATGTATTTTGTTAAGAAATTTATATAAATTTAAGGCTTTGTGTGATATCGTAAACATGTCTATTCCAAATTTGGTAGAATGTTCGGCTATAGAATTAACGGATTTAAAAATAATAATAATTTGTATTTATAGAGTTCCTAAAAATAACATTACAACCATGACTATATTTTTTAATAGATTAGAATTAATTTTGAATAAAATACGTAGTAAGGACAAGAAAATCATTATTTGCGGTGATTTTAACATTGACATTTTGAAAAAAACTAAATTTTCGACCGAATTTCAGTATTTAGTTAATAGTTACAATCTTAGACTGGGCGTAACAAAGCCAACGCGGTTGCATAGTAATACGTGTATAGATAATATAATACATTGTGTCCGGGGTGGCAAAGTCGAAGTTATTGACTTTGCCATGTCAGACCACACAGCACAAATTATGAATTGCCCTGTCAAAAAATATTGTCTTTTATCACACTGGTATATAAAAAGAAGAGACACATGTATGGAAAATATAGTTAAGTTTAACGAATGTATACAAAGCCTGGGCTTTAATTGCGTGTATATGGCGAATAATGCTAATGAAGCTTATAATCAATTTTTTGATCTGTTCCAATTGTTTTATGAGTTGTGTTTTCCTATTATTAGACTAAAAATTAATTCGACGAAAAAGCCAAAATGGATCTCCTCAGGAATAAAAAAATGTTGTGTTAAAAAGAGAGCATTGCTTTGGAAATATATAGTATGCCCAGATGAAAATAACAAGAGTCTTTTTAAGCAATATTCCAAGCGCTTGAGAAAAGTGATATCACTGACAAAAAAGGCCCAAAATAACTATTACATAAAATGTTCATCAAATAAATCTAAAGCAGCTTGGAATATTATTAACAGTACTAAAACTGTTAACCCTAAAGAGAATATATCCCATATAAGACATAATGGTAAGATGATAACAGATCCTCAATTAATCGCACAGGAATTTAATGATCACTTTGTAGATCAAGTGAAACTTATAACTAGTTCTAATAATTCTCTGACATATAATAATTTACATCGACATACTCGTAGTACATTGACATTTAATTCATCTCATTCCTTATTTATGCAACCAACAAGTCCGCAAGAAGTTTTAAACATAATATATTCTTTAAAAAACAGTAACAGTACTGGTTATGATGGAATAAGCACGAAAGTCATAAAAAAAGTTGCACATATACTGGCATCCCCTATTAGTTATATTATAAATTTGTGTATAGAACAGGGTATCTTTCCTGACAAGTTGAAAGTCGCAATTGTGCGACCGCTCTTTAAAAAAGGGGATAAAGAAAATATGGACAACTACAGGCCAATTGCACTACTTCCTATTTTTTCTAAAATTATTGAAAAAGTGATTTGCAATCAAATTAGCTTATATTTTGAATCTAATAACCTATTTGCGCAAGAGCAGAAGGGATTTCGCAAAAATAAGTCAATAAATATGGCTATTTTTGATTTACTACAAGTAGTAGTGACAAATATGGATAAAAGACAACCAGTCTGCGCTCTATACATGGACTTAACCAAAGCCTTCGACTTAGTTGACCACGAAATTTTAATGCATAAGCTATATAGCTATGGAATACGCGGCAACGTCCATGATTTGCTAATGTCATACTTATCTGGTAGAAGACAAGTAGTACAAATGGATTACTTAAGTTTAAAAACGAGATCTGAAGTTACTCTTTCATCAAAATACAGAGAAATTAGTCGTGGCGTTCCGCAGGGAAGCGTATTGGGTCCATTATTATTCCTCATTTATATAAATGATCTGCCACAAGCTGTTGACCACCCAATGGTTCTCTTTGCCGACGACAGCACGGTTATATTGACTGGAGAAGATCCACAGACATGTAAAATCAATATAAATAATACATTGGAATTAATAATAAATTGGTTAAATTACAATAATTTACATATAAATTTAGGGAAAACACTAATTATGAATTTTTACCAAAGAACCAATAACATGATTAAAGATATAACTGTGACATACAATAATTATATAATTGAGGAAACTGATAATACGAAATTTTTAGGATTAAATTTAGATAATAAACTGACTTGGAAATCCCAGATTGACACTATATGTAAAAAGTTAAATAGTTTCTCATATGCATTATATAATTTAAATAAAGTTGTAAATCGGTCTGAGGTACTTACTGCTTACCACGCCTATGTAACAGCTACATTGCGTTATGGTATCATGTTCTGGGGTAACTCAACCGATCGAGAATTGGTGTTTAAGGCTCAAAAAAAGTGTCTGCGATCTGCTTGTGGACTAAAGATACCTGACTCATGCAAACCGTATTTTATTAATCTGAAAATACTAACTGTGCCATGTTTATATATATTTGAAATTGCTATGTACATCAAATTAAATATTAATCAATTTCCTGCTAATAATAGTACGCGGCAGGGACACAAAATTTCGAATCAGCAATCAAAAACAGCCTTGCGTGCAAAAAGTGTTTATGGCATGGCACCCAAATTGTATAATAAGTTACCCAATTTAATAAGACAATCCGAAATGCCTCTTTTTAGGAAATATTTGTTGGACTTTTTGGGACAAAATGCATTTTACTCATTGAATGAATTTTTTGACTATAATCCGCATGTTTATTAAATCTGATTATTAAATTGTAAAAAATTGTAAATATTGTATGTCCGACACGATAGTAAAATTGATATGGAATTAATAAATTGAAATTGAAATAGTAAAATTGTATAATGTTCTATATCTTAATTTACAATAAATGTTTATTTAACAGTCTCATAAAATTGTATTAGAATTATTCCGGAACTTTGAAAATAGTTATAGTTGTAATTATTAATACATTGCGATGCCCTTGCAGGGTACATGTTTGGTACATAAGCTTAGTGTAACACCATGTAATCTTAACAACATGTATGCAATAAATAAATAAATAAATAAATAAATAAATAAATAAATAAATAAATCTCTTAATATGTAGCTGTATTCTGGTTGGTTGATAGCAAAGAGAAATGTTTTTTGAAAGAATTGTGATTCGTGGATTTAAATTATTTGGAATTAGGGACTAAAAACACCTGATGTTTGATTGGTCGATTTTAATATGTAGCTGTATTCTGGTTGGTTGATAGCAAAGAGAAATGTTTTTTGAAAGAATTGTGATTGGTGGATTTAAATTATTTGGAATTAGGGACTAAAAACACCTGATGTTTGATTGGTCGATTTTAATATGTAGCTGTAGGTATTCTGGTAGGTTGATAGCAGCTAAGATAAATGTTTTTTGAAAGAGTTGTGATTGGTGGATTTAATATGGTGAAGTATTTTGATTGGTCAAATTAAATGTGTTAAAAATCATAAATATGTATACATATTTTCCCTAGGGGCTAAATGTACTACTTTAGCCCCGCTTATTAAGCCTAATATGACACACTTTTCGAGCATGAGATGTGAAAAGCTTATTTTTAACCGACGTCAGTAAAGGAGGAGGTTTGCAATTCATCGGAATCTTTTATTTTTAGGGTTCCGTAGCCAAAGTGGCAAAAACGGAACCCTTATAGTTTTGTCATGTCCGTAGTCTGTCTGTCTGTCCGTATGTCACAGGCATTTTACTCGAAAATTATAAGGTGTATGTGAATAAAATTTTGAGGATAGGTGTATTTTGTTAGCCGCTATATAATTTTGTAATTAGATGGCTAAAAAATTTTTTTTTGGGTTGCACTTCTATACATAAAAATGCAAGTAAAAAAGAAAACTGGACTGTGGATCAATCGATAGGCCTTTTAAAACAAATATAAGGTTTTTTTTGCTATTTTTTTTATTAAGTGAATAGAATCGGAGATAAGCGCCCCGAAAGTCACAAACATTTGTCCCCCCCCCCCTCCAATTTTTGAGCGGTGTATTTAAAAATATGAAAAAAATCATGGACATAGGGCTTATTAATTTCATTTACCGAAAATTGTTTTGAACAAGATCGGTTCAGAGGTTTTCGAGATATTGTTGAAAAACTGCCTTCCTCAGAGAAAATTTGAATAATTCATCTTAAAAGGGCAATTAAAGATTATCCCATACTTCGCTTACAACGGAATATGAGTGAACTCTATCAAAGTTTTCCAACCATTATATCAGTGAATTTTAGCTCTCGTGACTTTCGTCTTAAGGTTCAATTTTGAATGAGGATACAGAGCAAATTGAAATAAGTTGAACTTGAAGTTGGAAGTGAACTTGGACTAGTTTAAGTGGTTAACGGATGAGAGGACCGTTTAAGATTCTAAAATGAAAAGATCCTAACAGGCAATATGTTAAAATCAACTCTATTCCATTTGATATAAGTCTCAATTATTATTACAGTAACATGAAATTACAGTAAGGACCTTTTTCGTGGATCATCAGTCACAAAGTGTTTGTGAGAACTTGAAACGGTGTCAATTTAGCTTAAGGATAACTACTTTAAAGTTAATTTTATTGGCTTACTAGGTATGTAATAGTCATTTACGATACAAGTGCAGAAAATAGCGACGACACGAGTTGCGAATTATCTATTCGCACGTGTATAGTACAACGTTTTACAGTACATATAGCTCTTTAAAGTTTCAACATATGCACGGAAAGTGCTCATTTCCGCACTCGTGCGGAAAAGTAACACCATGTGTACTGTAATAGTATATTTCGATGCTAGTGCGGAAAGTATGTCATTACGACACGAGCACCGAGATATCTTGCCACGAGCCGTAGGCGAGTGGTAAGACTCGGGACTAGTGAATAATGACATTTCCGCACGTGTATCGAACGACGTTTTTTAATACAGTACAAGTAAGGAATTTGAAACTTTTATATTATTCATTCTGTAACATCATTGAAATACAAATGAAGTTTAATACAATTCAAATGCAGTTTAATACAGTTCTATCTTATTTATTTTTTATTGACATAAAAATTAATGGTACAATTTGTACAAGGAAAAGTAAAACGCACTAGTGCGCGAAAACCAACTTTCCGCACGCTAAACAGCTACGTAAAGTAGCACTTTTTGAGCAACTGTATTAAAAAAATCCGTTCCGGATGTGTGCGACAGCGTTCCCGGGCTCTGTCTTAAAGCGAGTGATGGACTGATGGAACACCCCAGGGGTTTTAGTCCGTGGGAGTCGGACATACCCACTCGGCTCGTCCCGGGCTGGGTGGGATCCATAATAAATTTCCCCTGGGTAAAACATGAAAAAAACCGGACAAGTGCAAGTTCAACTCGTGTGGTGAGGGTTCCGTAAAATTCCTATTCTCTAAGCATTAGGCGCTCCATACAAAATACACAAAAATATTGAGAATTTTCCCGTTACTTTGAATACTCAAACTTCTTATAGGTTTTCCTGTAATTTTTAGGCAAGAAACTATTGTGCATATTTTTTTCAGAATTTTAAGCCTAGTAGTTTCGGAGATAAGGGGGGGGGGTGGTCAAGTTTCGTCTTATTTCCTCAATTACTTCAAATCTGTTTTTGCTAAAGAAATTTTTTTTTTTCTGAGATGCTTACAACAACCCGTTTCATTTGATATGTTTACTTTGCTCAACTTTTTTTTTTGAATTTTTCAGAATTCATTTATTTACTTTACGCGTCCATCCCTTTCAACTCAATCAGTCCAGTAGTTTCGGAGCAAATCGGCTGTGACAGACGGACAGACAGACGCACGAGTGATCCTATAAGGGTTCCGTTTTTTTCCTTTTGAGGTACGGAACCCTAAAAAAGGGCTGTTAGAGAAAATTATAACCTGGGGTCGCGTGAGTCATTAAGAGAATTCTTCAAGGAAACAGATATTCTAACACTGCCGTCGCTATACGTATTTGAAATAATAATGTATGTTAGGAAGAATTTATACAACTACCCAACAAACACTGATAGGCCCAAGGTTACCAGAAGCGCAGGGAAGCTCAAAACAACTTTTTACAGGCTAGTAAAAGCGAAAAAGTCGTTCTTGGGAAATTGTATAAAATTCCAAAACACATTACCGAACTTACTGACTCTAAATTCAAATCTGTCGTAAAACAAACACTTATTTCAAAAGCATATTATAAAATAAACGACTACATCATGGATAGGGATATTTGGCAGCGATAAAGTCCTGCATATAAGGCTTTCTTCCAAATAGGCTTTCTTCTGTAGCAATGTAATTTTAAAATTTTATAATATACTCTGATACTGAAATGATATTGTATACTGTTTTGAAAAGATGATACCTCGCCGAGTTTGTTACGCCAGTTCTTCTCGAGGCAGAGGTTTTCTTTCCGAACCGGTGATAGTTTATCGACATTCATAGGTGCATGTAATATGCCTAAATTGAAGAATAAATCACTTTGACTTTGACTTTAACGCGAAACTCAGCCATCGCTTCCCTCGACAATATTATTATGTTAGGAAATATATCCACCCCAACTAGCACACTAGCGTTAAAATAACCCTTATATCGTTCTTATATCGGTTCCAGCCAAGTGTTAAGATGTTAAGAATGCCTATAAAAAAAGGTCTTATAGCGTGCTCTAACACCCTTATAACTACGAAAGAGGCCCACGAATTACAGGTTAAGGTGTTAGCTGAGAGTCTTATAACACTCTAGCTCTAACGCAGTTTAAAGTGAGCATCTTACTCTTTTCTTTACCCATAAAATTATGAGACAAATATAGTCTTCCGACAAAATGACGCAGATAGTTAGTATAGGTATTAATATTTGACAGCTATGGAGTCGTATTAATTGAAAGTGAATTAAATTGGAAGTGTGTGTGACATGAAGTGAAAACAATCTGCCCTTGTGATTTTGCGGTAAGTGTATACCATGTTTCCCATCTCAATTTTAACGCGCCCAGGATTTATTAAAGATTTCTAATAAAACTTATGAACATTAAAATATACATCTAAAGTTTTAATCATTTTCTATTCTTGTTTCTTGGCCAGTGGCATGATAAATTAAGTGGCATGCATATAATGGCAAGAGTAACATAAATAATGAAGTATCTTGATGTCAAATATTGAATAACCTAATCAATTTGTAGGTTAGAGTCCACCAAAACAATGGCGAATTACCTTAAAGCTTTAGGCGTCAGTTAACTCAACTATAACGCTTATTGAGTTACAACACTCTTACAATGTCTTTAAAGTGTACCTATCTGCCTAACACCTTAAGCGTTAGAAAAAGTTTCAATACTTACAAGAGAGTTAATTCTGTTATAAAGTCTCTGCCTGTAGCTAGCACTCTTGTAAGTGTTTAAGTGTTAAAAACAGGTTAATAAAATCTTAAGTGTAATTGCTTTGAGTAACACACTTATAATGCTTTAGGAGTTAATTATTTTTCTTATTTACTTTATAACACTATTAGTTACAACTGAGAACATTATAACTCACTTATAAAGGTTAAAGTTATAATAATACCCTTAGCTGACACCCAAATGTTAGTTGGGACGCGACATGGCTCAACGTTGACGTAAAATAAAAACTTTATTAAATATTTATATTGGATTCAACGCATGGATTCAGGGCGCTCTCGAGGGCTCGATGCAAATCTGTCCTCTCTAAAAATAGATCGCTGTGTCAGCCTAAAGTGAAAGTACCATCCGCCGCACACTTTGTAGCTGATCCGAGATGTAGATACTAGAATTTGCGGTCTTCGGTGAAAACAAATATTGCGATTCTTCAAAAAAAATTGCGAGAAAGCATTAATGTAGTGCACCAAGGCGCCGATAGATGGCGCTGGCGTCGAAATAGAACGCGCTAACGAAGTGTCGACGTAGAATCCTTAGGACCGTTGTGTAAAATATCATTCGGTGTCTTCTGTTAGGCGCAAGTCTGTACTTGGTAGGCTGCATTCAAGCTATTGAACACCTTCCATTGCAAATCCTTGCTATAGGAACCACCTGGAACGCAGTACGGTGTCTCTGACGAAACGCCTATTGTGGGACAGCTATAGTTAAAGTTTAGTTACTACTTTGTATGAGATCTCAATCTGAATACAATTTACCTCTTTCAACTTGACGTCGTTTTCTTGAGAAGAAGGTAGTCATCCTTACATTAACATTTTCACGGTTTACACATAGCTTCCCGGTAAAGATCGCGGGAGTTCGCTGGATGCGGGTGGCGCAGGGCCGGTCATTGTGGCACTCTTTGGGGGAGGCCTATGTTCAGCAGTGGACGTCCTTCGGCTGATATGATGATGATGATGATGATGACATATAGCTTAGCAGTTACAGCTTAGTTCCAATTTAGTCTTTTTGCCCCATTTTTAGGATTCCGTAGCCAAAATGGCAAAAACGGAACCCTTATAGTTTCCCCATGTCCGTATGTCACAGACATTTTGTCCAAAAACTATAAGGTGTATTTTTTTAGCCGCTACATAGTGTTGTAATTAAAATGACAAAAAAATTGTTATTTAGGTCTAAAAACTAAGTCAAAAATAATTCATTATAAGCCCACGTGTGGCACATCAATCGACAGGCCTTTCTAAATAAATATAAGGTTTCTCAGCATTTTTTTACTAAGTGAACAGAGTCGGAGATAATCGCCCCGAAAGTCACAAAATTGTGCCCCCCCTCTAATGTTGGAACGGTGTATTTAAAAAATATGAAAAAAATCATGGACATAGGGTTTATTAAATTCTTTCACCGCAAACTATTTTGAACAAGATCGGTTCAAAGGTTTTCGAGATATTGCTGACAAACTGCCTTTCCTAAAGAAAAGGACGTAAGTGCCGTAAGATTTCTTTTCGACGACCAAATAGCCTAGTGGTAGTGGTAAACCTGACTATGAAGCTTGAGGTCCCGGGTTCGATCCCCGGTCGGGGCAGATATTTGTATGATGAATATGAATGTTTGTTCTCGAGTCTTGGATGTTTAATATATATTTAAGTATGTATTTATCTATGTAAGTATGTTAATCCGTTGTCAAGTACCCATAGTACAGGCTTTGCCTAGTTTGGGACTAGATCAATTGGTGTGAATTGTCCCACGATATTTATTATTATTATTTATTATTTCTGTGACGATACGATCTACTTATTAATGTTTAGGTATTACGAGTAGCTTGCTAAATAAAATTTTTACGGTGGAATCGTTTCGAGAATTTGCCTATTTTTTCCCGACTGCCGAAGGAAATGAGGATAATGTTTTTCGAGCGTATGTATGTATCTATGTATGTATGTGTGTATGTCTTATTCTTTGGCACGCCCTGCAGCCTAACTCATACATACAATACATACATACTTACATACATACATACGTTCGCAATACATACTTACATATATTAGTCGGGTAAAAACACTAGGAGTATGATGTTGATGATGACGATGATGAAGGTTAAGTACCCGACTGCCGAAGGAAAGGAGGTATGTATGTATGTGTGTACGTCTTGTTCTTTGGCACGCCCTGCAGCCTAAACCGTTTGACGGATTTCGACATATGAGGTGTCGTTGGATTCCTCTTAATCGTGTGAGTGACATTAGGCTATAAAACCGGCCAAGTGCGTGTCGGACCACGCAAAACGAAGGGTTCCGTGCCTATTTAAAAAGGTCGTATCGTCACAGAAATTTTACGGCACTTACGTCCTTTTCTTTGAGGAAGGCAGTTTTTCAGCAATATCTCCAAAACCTCTGAACCGATCTTGTTCAAAACAATTTTCGGTGAATGAAATTAATAAGCCCTATGTCCATGAATTTTTCCATATTTTTTAAATACACCGTTCAAAAATTAGAGGGGGGGGACAGAATTTTCGTGACTTTCGGGACGATTATCTCCGACCCTATTAATTTAATCAAAAAAAATGCTAAGAAACCTTATATTTATTTTGAAAGGCCTATCGATTGATGTGCCACACGGGGGGTCACAATGAAAAAAAAAATTTTGACTTTTAGTTTTATGTATGGAGTGCACCCCTAAAAATTTTTTTTTTGTCATTTTAATTACAAAACTATGTAGCGGCTAACAAAATACACCTTTCCTCAAAATTTTATTCAAATATACCTTATAGTTTTCGAGTAAAATGCCTGTGACATACGGACAGACGGACAGACGGACAGACGGACAGACGGACAGACGGACATGACGAAACTATAAGGGTTCCGTTTTTGCCATTTTGGCTACGGAACACTAATAATATTTGCAAAAAAGCAGTTGGGTTTTTGAAAATTCTTTTAATTCCACTTGTTTACATGGATTTTTTTTGGGATAAGTAATTGTTTCCAACTGAAAAACATTATTCTTTAAGAAACAATATTCCGACAGCGCTTAACAATGGGCTGCTTTTGATGCTGGGTTACTCGGCTGATCCGGCTTGGAGGGCGGGCCGGCGCGGCATAAGGCTGTGGTCTTAACTCATAAACGTCCATTAAACCTATTTTTAATACCTACTCGATGAATAAAATATTTTAGAATTTTACATATTTTTTATAATTTTAGCAAAAACAGATTTGAAGTAATTTAGGACAAAAGACGAGTTTTGACCATTCCCCTCCCCTTACCTCCGAAACTAGTGGGCTTAAAATTCTGAAAAAAACATGGAAAATAGTTCTTTGCCTAAACATTACAGGAAAACCTATGAGAAGTTTGAGTATTCAAAGTAACGGGAAAATTCTCAATATTTTACAGAACCCTCACCACGTGAGTTGAACTCGCACTTGTCCGGTTTTTTCGTCTAAAGTCTTGTCTGTCAGTGTCGAGATGGCATGTTTTTGCGGCATAAACGGCCGTATCTTTTTTTACGTTAACTTAAATGTTTATTTTTACAGCTTCAAGGGACTGTAAACTTGAGTAAATGGTTTTAATTTCAACTTACTGGCTTTATGCGTTCCCGAGATAAAGGGTCTTGACAGACATACAGACGGACAAAAAGAGTTAAAAACTGTTTAAATTAGTTATGTCTCACTTTCACATCGGTTTGTGTAGAACCTAAGAGTAAGAAATGAATGATAGTGAAATGATATATATTGTATACTGTTTTGAAAAAATGACACCTCGTCGAGTTTTTTACGCCGGTTCTTCTCGAGGCAGAGGTTTTCTTTCCGAACCGGTGGTAGTTTATCGACGTTCATAGGTCCATGTAATATGCCTAAATTGAAGAATAAATCCATTTGACTTTGACTTTGACTAAGCTTCTACCAAAAAGGTAGGTAATTTAACACAGAAACTTAATTATTATACAGCGTGTATTTTTAATATTACCTCAAATTGTAACCAGAGGCAGGTGTTAGAGCTATGAACTGATATTGCAAGAAATTTCTCTTAACTACCAACTTTTTTTGTCCATATAAAATAATTCAGCACGGTGCAATGGATCACTACTTTGTCTTACTGACGCGACGTCATGATTATCACAAGTGACCCGCTTCTTCCATGAGTCAAATGTGTATACGCAATACATTGCTGCTTGATAAATTTTCAAAAATGAATTACGCTTCGGTAGTTAAGATTAAATTAAAATTTTCTTGCAATATCGGTTCACATCCCTAACACCTACCTCTGGTTACAATTTGAGGTACTTAGTATTAAAAATACACGCAGTATATCTCCAAGTGACAATCGCTACGCTCATAACTGACCACGGCATTACATTAAGTGCACTTCATATTTCTACAGCGGGGACGCGACGGCGCATAATATACTGCAGCCGAATGCACTTCAATATCGCCGCTGCTGATATTGAAGTCTGGAAATTGTTCTACTATATCAGCTGTTGCAATCAGACGTCGTAAATTTTGTTGCATTTTATGTGCACCGTAGCACAAAACAGGTACAGAAATCAATCTACGTACAAGTGCACTCGAGCAACGCACACATAGACACTGCTCACGGACACGATATCTCGGACCGGTTGGAACCAGTGCCAGCCGCTTGAGAGGCGTCTCTGTGTCTGAGGCACGGAACCCTTCGTTTTGCGTGGTCCGACACGCACTTGGCCGGTTTTTTTTCAGAATTTTAAGCCTAGTAGTTTCGGAGATAAGGGGGGGAATGGTAAATTTTCGTCTCGGTTTTTTTTTCTCTAGTTTTAAGCAAGTTGTAATGTTGTTGTGCTGTATGTTTCATTCATTCATTCATTCAATGTGACGTTCAGATACCAATATTAATAATAATACACCTACTATGCAAAGAGACTGCTTCAGTTCAGACCATACCCACAGATATAGTATAAATAGATCCCTACTCCTAGTCTAACCCACGCAACGCATCCCGCATTCGGTAGGCGCACCTCATGATAATATCAAAGTGGAACCACAGTAGACCTCATGACGGCAGTAGGACAAGTTACGTAACGAAATCCATACTACAGGTATTGTAGTTGATGCAATTTGTAACCTTTTCATTTTGCTTTCACTTTACTAAAATATGGCTTAAATTCGGATTTATTAGTCCAGTACCGATTGGTAGGTCGATTACGTAATGAATTGTACGTGCGTCAGGTAGTTAGATCTAAATGTCACTTTTTATATAGAGAAACCGGCCTAGTGCGAGTCGGACTCGCGCACCGAGGGTTCCGTACAAACCTGTAGGTATATGAGTAAAAGTTCACGAGAATATTTTTATTATATGATTTAAGTAAAAATGTAGCATATATTTGAGTATTTGATATAAATTTTAGACGGACATACGGACGGACGGACAACAAAGTGATCCTATAAGGGTTCCGTTTATTCTTTTCGAGGTACGGATCCCTAAAAATGACAGTTGGATCTACCTAACGCGCGTTCAAAACGTTACATGATTGGCCCCCTGACGTACATAAACTTATCCACTTAAGATGGGAAAATCCAAGATTATTTGGTGTTAAATCTATATACAGATGTTTCCACCTGTATGTAGGTAGTGATGTCTGGTTATCCCGCCAGGCTATCATCATCATTCTGGCCGATTTCGACCATGGATCAATATATATTATATATATATATATTTTCCAGAGGGATATAGCCCTCTGAATTGCTAAACTTAAGTGGCAGTGGGCGGGGCACATTGCACGTAGAACCGATGGCCGTTGGGGCGGAAAGGTTCTCGAGTGGCGACCACGTACCGGAAGGCGCGGCGTGGGTAGGCCCCCCACAAGGTGGACTGATGACCTGGTAAAGGTCGCGGGAGTCCGCTGGATGCGGATGGCGCAGGACCTGTCAATTTGGCACTCTCTGGGGGAGGCCTATGTCCAGCAGTGGACGTCTTTCGGCTGATATGATGTTGATGACCGGAAAAAAGAAAATAAATCTGGCTAACTGGAGCGTCGTTCGTGAGCTCTCAGGTGACTGCCGTAGCCTATCTTTGCAGAGAATGGTACTCCAAAAGTACCGGACGATGTAATTTCCCCAAGTGGGCTGCAGCCAACACGAAAAGGATAAGTCTTGGAAGACTCTAGAAGGTACTCTTCAGCAAGGTCCTACAAAGGAGACCATATTGCTGGGAGGTGATCTGAATGGCCACATTACATTTTAATAACTTTTATATACATTTTAATATTAAGGACAAAGATTTTTTTATTTTATTTAAGACAACTGGGGTCCACCAGTGGTGTTAATTAATACATATCCGAGGTTAGTTATCTTATAAATTTATTCATTTCATAACACATAAAACACAAAGCAATTACAACAATTCCAATTACATCAATTAAAAAATTAAAACTAACTAAACTAAACTTAAAACTAAGTGTCAAACAACCCACCCCGCGTCCCTCCTGGTGCAAAGGTGCCCATTACGCTAGCCGCATTGCCGCGCTGAACAGCTATGGCTAACCTTTGCACCAGAAAGGACCCAGAGCGGGGATCCAGCCCTCTTTCCTGCAAACGACGACCCACTTCACTAAAAAAGGTTTTGGCCTCGGCGCACCAAAACCCAGTCGTCTCCACGGCAAGCGGAACAAATCTTATAAATTAAATTAAATTAAAATACACAGGTGGGAGCAAGGTAATGTTCAAAATGTTTAGTTGACACAATAAACCTGCTCAGAAGCCTCTTAGCTTTAAGAATGTTGCCTTTACAGGAATTTATAAATAAGCTTCATAAACTACTTATTAGTAAGTCCTATTACTCAATATCGGAATTCTAGAAGATTTAACTTCATTTTATTTAAAATGATTGACCAAGTTTTTTATTTTTTCTTCTTTTTGTTGTGATAGTGGTTTTTAAAACATCTAAAATTAATTTATTTATAAGTTTAGTAATTAATCATTATACTGATTATGTACGCCTGCAGGCAAAACATAGTGTTCCACAACCCATTTTATCCACAAATGTATAGCACCTATGTTTACAAATAAATCACTATGACTATGACTATGACAGAGTGACGGTTTATTTTACCCAATTCAAAATAAATTACTTTTGACCTACTGTAGCTGACACGGCGCTGTGGCCATCCGTGTTACACAAAGATATTCTAACTCGAGATCAGCATACCCACACTTTATTGGAAATGTGCCCGAATGTTATATCATATATTACCTTAACTTATTGAACTTACCTTTACGTCATACCAAAGGGCAATGGAGAGGGCTATGTTAGGAGTATCTCTGCGTGATCGCATCAGAAATGAGGCTATCCGCAGCAGAACCAAGGTAACCGATATAGCCCTCCAAATTGCTAAACTTAACTTGGGCGGGGCACATTGCACGTAGAACCGATGGCCGTTGGGGCGGAAAGGTTCTCGAGTGGCGACCACGTACCGGAAGGCGCGGCGTGTTTAGAGTCCGCTGGATGCGGGTGGCGCAGGACCGGTCAATTTGGAACTCTCTGGGGGAGGCCTATTTCCAGCAGTGGACGTCTTTGGGCTGATATGATGATGATGATGACTTTCATTTATTGAACGAGCGAGGGTTGGGCTTAAATTCGTTCGCATGTCCGGATGTCCAGATATCCCGCTGTCTATGTATATTTCTCCTATAGGTACAGGTCGCATTTCTCAACCGATTCTCGAGAAATTTTGTGAGCAGGTTCAATAATTACCTGACTGCCGAAGGAAAGGAGGGTTATGTTTTTCGAGCTTATGTATGTGTGTATGTCTTATTCTTTGGCACGCCCTGCAGCCTAAACCGTTGGACGGATTTCGACATATGAGGTGTCGTTGGATTCCTCTTAATTATGAAAGTGACATAGGCTATAATATTTGCAAAAAACCGGCCAAGTGCGTGTCGGACCACGCAAAACGAAGGGTTCCGTGCCTATTAAAAAGGTCGTATCGTCACAGAAATTTTACGGCACTTACGTCCTTTTCTTTGAGGAAGGCAGTTTTTCAGCAATATCTCGAAAACCTCTGAACCGATCTTGTTCAAAACAATTTTCGGTGAATGAAATTAATAAGCCCTATATCCATGAATTTTTCCATATTTTTAAAATACACCGTTCAAAAATTAGAGGGGACAGAATTTTAGTGACTTTCGGGGCGATTATCTCCGACCCTATTCACTTAATCAAAAAAAATGCTAAGAAACCTTATATTTATTTTGAAAGGCCTATCGATTGATGTGCCACACGGGGGGTCACAATGAAAAAAAAAATTTTGACTTTTAGTTTTATGTATGGAGTACACCCCTAAAAAATTTTTTTTTTGTCATTTTAGTTACAAAACTATGTAGCGGCTAACAAAATACACCTATCCTCAAAATTTTATTCAAATACACCGTACAGTTTTCGAGTAAAATGCCTGTGACATACGGACAGACGGACAGACGGACAGACGGACAGACGGACATGACGAAACTATAAGGGTTCCGTTTTTGCCATTTTGGCTACGGAACCCTAAAAAGCAGTTGGGTTTTTAAAAAAATCTTTTAATTTTAATATAGATTTTTTATTGTGTATTCAGTTTTTCGCAATTAAAAATAATAAGTAAGAAAATACAGTCTCGCGTATTATACAGCTCATAAAGCCACTAGTTTAACTTTCTATATATAATGCTTAATAAAGTGTAACTTTTGCAATTTAATTGTTGAATTGTTACGCCGGCAACCTCCAACTACTATGTACTTACTTCCCCTATGAATAACCCTTCGTCGTCATATACGAACATTCAAATTTCTAAGTTTTTAAATGAACGTCTTCTCGGTTCAACTCCTATTTCACCCCTTTAGGGGGCAAGTTTAAAAAAAATTATTTCTTGATAGATCTACATTATAAGAGAAACCTGCTGTCCTTTCATGTTTCTAGCCACAATTTATCATTAAAAATCACACATTACTTATGTGAACTTTCAACCCCCATCTTAACCCCTTCAAGGGATGAATTAGAAAAAATGCCGTTATCAATGTTTTTGACTGTACATTAGGAGCTTGTGACCGAAGTTTTAAACATCTAACTTTAAAAACGACATGTTCGTACAAACTTTCAATTCTTTTTCAACCCCCCTTTGGGGATGAATTTTTATAATAACGCTACAATTATTTTGTTTTTTATTAAGGAACCTTCATGCAAAGATTCAAGTCTATAACTTTCCAAATTAACGATTTCCATACAATGGTTCAACCCCTATTTCACCCCTTAAGGGTTGAATTTCGAAAAATCCTATCTTAGTACACGTCCACGTACTGTAAAGAATATATATTCCAAATTTCATGACTATATCTTTAGCAAGAGCTACGGTCACCTTTCAAACTATAGAATTGCTGCCACCGATAATGTATCAGGTTTCAGGTTGTCGCGGACAATTGACCAATTTGCAATGAAATCGGATCTGGATATTCAATGGAAATATACAGGGTGGAAATAGATTTTGGGTCAGTGAGGGCAGCTACCAGATCCCGTGTTGCTAGGCGAAAATGGTCTTAGGAGACCTTTCTTCGATTTCAAATTAATGAAGATTGGCGTTTACAAATTTTGGAAAAAACATACAGGGTGCGAGGAAATGGTAATTTTTGACAAACTTTTTTTTGATGGCAATCGATCCCATTCCTGTCCAGGATCAAAAGCTTGTGTGGGACCAAAACTAAATTTCCGGCTAGAAAAGCCATAAATCGGGTAAAACTTTCCCCACACAATTTGTATGAAAATTAAAAAAGTTTTTTTTACATGTATTTTTTATGTCAATCGATTCCATTTCTATCCAGTATCAAAAGGCCAAGGGGCCGTAAGCCTTTTTTTATATTTTTCAAAAATAATTGACGCAGCTGAAAAATGTGAAACTTGTTTCTGGCGCTAAGGAAGGTTATTCCTATCACCAAAAAAAATATAGCATTTCTAAAAATGTTCATCCATTGTCTAATGTCGATACATACTGGCCCGTGGGGTAAGGGCGCTCAGGGGCTCCACAGGGCGCTTGGCAAACGCCTAAGGAAGGCGACAGGCGCCCTCGCGCGGGAAGCACAACAACTAAATGTACACAGTTCTGAAAATAAAGAAATTTTATCTTATCTTATCTTATCTATTATAAATGCGAAAATTTGGATGTTTAGATGTTTGGATGTTTGTTACTCAATCACGCTTAAACGGCTCAACCGATTTGGATGAAATTTTGCACAAAGATAGTTCATAGCCTGGATTATAAAGAATATTTTTTATCCCGAGTCCATGCGCTAAGCGTCCGCGGTCGGAAGCTTATTTCAAATTTACGCCAAATTATTCGGAACAAGAAACTTAAATATTATGAATAATTCATTACACCCTCAACGATAATTTCAATCCACTCCACACCACTAACGTTTAACCCGAGGCCTCCACAAGGTGTCACATTTCCATACAAAGGTAAGCCGATGGGCACCAGAGCGCATAGCCGCGGCGATTTGAGGTCAAATTGAATCCAAAAACGACCATATGACAAAAGACAGAAGATCGTAATTCCAATGACGTTGTTTGATCACAAGCGGCTAAGTCGATTGCGGTTACAGGGTGCTTAGTGTCGGGTCATTATGAATAATTATGAATAATGGACTTAATGGGTGCTCGATTAAGAGTGCAGTTTGACAAAAACAGCGGTTTTTAATTAAAACGGGAAAGGGATTAAAATATCGTGGTAGGGAGTCAATTCAATCTGAACCAAATATTAGTGAACACATAGAATTGGTTTCCTTTTAAAAAAACCGGACAAGTGCGAGTTCAACTCGCGTGGTGAGGGTTCTTATTTCCTAAATTACTTCAAATCTGTTTTTGCTAAAATTATATACAACAACCCCTTTTATTTGATATGTCACACAATACAGTTTGCGAAACTTGTTTTAAATTTTCCAGTTTACCCCCCAAAAGTAGCCCCCTTGTTCAGAATTTATTAATTTACTTTATGCGTTCATCTTTGGGTCACCAATTTACATATGTTTACCAAATTTCAACTCAATTGGCCCAGAAGTTTCGGAGCAAATCGGCTGTGACAGACGGAGAGACAGACGCACGAGTGATCCTATAAGGCTTCCGTTTTTTTCCTTTTGAGGTACGGAACCCTAAAAAGGATAATTATTTTTGGAAATTAACCCCTACACACTGCAAACTTACATTTAATAAGTAGGTACCTTCTCACTCTTTAACCCGTAATCCAATGTAAACGATGGATACTCAATCTAGAACTAAGAAAACTAATCGTCTAAAAGAACCCTTAAATGTGAAGTATATGAGTTAACCACCACATACTACATTTCAGCTAGATCGGTGATTTAAAGTTAAAACAAGTAAGAGCCAAAAAGCACTCGACCATAGTTACCTCGCGTGGAAATGTATGTGGTTACAAATCTAAAAGCACGTATCTACATAGTCATCATCATCATCGTCATCATATCAGCCGAAAGACGTCCACTGCTGGACATAGGCCTCCCCCAGAGAGTGCCAAATTGACCGGTCCCGCGCCAGCCGCATCCAGCGGACTCCCGCGACCTTTACCAGGTCATCAGTCCACCTTGCCCCACGCCGCGCCTTCCGGTACGTGGTCGACACTCGAGAACCTTTTGACCCCAATGGCCATTATCGCCAGAATTCTCGAGGTTGCGCTGACGTATCTGTTATTTTTTGAAGATTGATATTGAGATTGATAGCAAGTATACCTTTAAGCGCCAGCTTAAAGGCTATTTGTTGACGCTCCAAAAATCCCAACCTTAACCCATCCAGCACTTTTAACATCCCAACCGTGTCGCGTTTTATGCTTTGTGTTTTTTATCCCGTCGTGCTACTGTTCTATATATATATATTTTTTTTTTCCTTCAATATTTTGCATCAATTATTTATTTATTATGTGTCTACTTACTTTTTATCTAATGCTGTGTTGCGTTGCGTTCCGTGGGCCACTTGCGGTGCTGTCTGAAAACCAGCGCTGCAGGTGTCTGTCTGACACCTCGGCACAATGCTGAGACAGCGACCGTTTCGCTGCCGCGAAGACACACAATATGTGTCAATTGTATTGTATGTCTACTCCTTTGTCTCTGTGTGTCTTTTGTGTAGTGAATAAATGTCTTCTTTTCTTTTCTTTAGTTATCTATGTTCGAAAAGCCACGCAATTACTTTACTGGTCGGGGCTGGGATAAGAGTTTAGTTTTTATTGTATGAGGTATTTTATTAAATAATTGAAAAAGGTGAGGTATTTAATTAAATAATTGAACCCAGCTGACTCAGCCATATCCCAACTAGCACACTTGCGTTAAAATAACCCTTATATCATTCTTATATCGGTTCCAGCCAAGTGTTAAGGTGTTAAGAATGCCTGTAAAAAAGGTCTTATAGCGTGCTCTAACACCCTTATAACTACGAAAGAGGCCCACGAATTACAGGTTAAGGTGTTAGCTGAGAGTCTCATAAGAGTCTAGCTCTTACGCAGTATAAAGTGAGCATCTTACTCTTTTCTTTACCCGTAAAATTATGAGACAAATATAGTCTTCCGACAAAATGGCGCAGATAGTTAGTATAGGTATTAATATTTGACAGCTATGGAGTCGTATTAATTGAAAGTGAATTAAATTGGAAGTGTGTGTGACATGAAGTGAAAACAGTCTGCCCTTGTGATTTTACGGTAAGTGTATACCATGTTTCCCATCTCAATTTTAACGCGCCCAGGATTTATTAAAGATTTCTAATAAAACTTATGAACATTAAAATATACATCTAAAGTTTTTATCATTTTCTATTCTTGTTTCTTGGCCAGTGGCATGATAAATTAAGTGGCATCCATATAATGACAAGAGTAACATAAATAATGAAGAATCTTGATGTCAAATATTGAATAACCTAATCAATTTGTAGGTTAGAGTCCACCAAAACAATGACGAATTACCTTAAAGCTTTAGGCGTTAGTTAACTCAACTATAACGCTTATTGACTTACAACACTCTTACAGTGTCTTTAAAGTGTATCTGCCTAACACCTTAAGCGTTAGAAAAAGTTTCAATACTTACAAGAGGCTTAATTCTGTTATAAAAGTCTCTGCCTGTAGCTAAGACTCTTGTAAGTGTTTAAGTGTTAAAAACAGGTTAAAGCTTTAACATCTTAAGTGTAATTGCTTTGAGTAACACTCTTATAATGCTTTAATACTTAATTATTTTTCTTAACTCCTTTATAAGAGTATTAGTTATAACTGAGAACATTATAACTCACTTATAAAGGTTAAGGTTATAATAATACCCTTAGCTATTACCCAAATGTTCGTTGGGATAAAACAGATTATGTTTGAAAATAGCCTTAGGTACTTACTTTTCACATGCATGGAGTTGACTATGCTGGATGTTCTTGTTTGCACGAACTAGATCGCCTCCCGCAGCTGTGTTGATCCGATTCCCTCCAAGTTACGTGCACTGCCTCGGTGAGCGTGTTTGAGTATAAATTATTTGACTTGGTATGCTAATTGTGTCTCGGTAAATACTTGAGAGGGCATTCAAACTTTATCTGCTATCTAGCATACAGGGTGTTTTTAGGGTTCCGATACCTCAAAAGGAAAAAACGGAACCCTTATAGGATCACTTGGTTGTCTATCTGTCCATCTGTCACAGCCGATTTGCTCCAAAACTACTGGACTGATTGAGTTAAAATTTGGTACACATATGTAAATTGGTGACCCAAAGATGGACGCGTAAAGTAAATTAATGAATTCTGAACAAAGGGGCCAGTTTTGGGATACTCAAAAGTTAACTGAAAAATTTAAAAAAAAGTCTCGCAAACTGTATTGTGTAACATATCAACTCAACGGGGTTGTTGTAAGCATCTTAGATATTTTTTTTTTATAATTTTAGCAAAAATAGTTTTGAAGTAATTTAGGAAATAAGACGAAATTTGACCATTCCCTCCCTTATCTCCGAAACTATACTAGGCTTACAATTCTGAAAAAAATATGGCAAATAGTTCCTTGCCTAAACATTACAGGAAAACCTATAAGAAGTTTGAGTATTCAAAGTAACGGGAAAATTCTCAATATTTTTGTGTATTTTGTATGGAGCGCCTAATGCTTAGAGAATAGGAATTTTACGGAACCCTCACCACGCGAGTTGAACTAGCACTTGTCCGGTTTTTTAGGGTTCCGTAGCCAAAATGGCAAAACGGAACCCTTATAGTTTCGTCATGTCCGTCTGTCCGTCTGTCCGTATGTCACAGGCATTTTACTCGAAAACCATAAAGTGTATTTGAATAAAATTTTGAGGATAGGTGTATTTTGTTAGCCGCTACATAGTTTTGTAATTAAAATGACAAAAAAAATTTTTTTTAGGGGTGCACTCCATACATAAAACTAAAAGTCAAAAAAAAAAAATCATTGTGACCCCCCGTGTGGCACATCAATCGATAGGCCTTTCAAAATAAATATAAGGTTTCTTGGCATTTTTTTTGATTAAGTGAATAGGGTCGGAGATAATCGCCCCGAAAGTCACTAAAATTCTGTCCCCCCCCTCTAATTTTTGAACGGTGTATTTTAAAAATATGAAAAAATTCATGGACATAGGGCTTATTAATTTCATTCACCGAAAATTGTTTTGGACAAGATCGGTTCAGAGGTTTTCGAGATATTGCTGAAAAACTGCCTTCCTCAAAGAAAAGGACGTAAGTGCCGTAAAATTTTTGTGACGATACGACCTTTTTAATAGGCATGGAACCCTTCGTTTTGCGTGGTCCGACACGCACTTGGCCGGTTTTTCATAGCATATGTTACTCTCAAGATTAAGAGGAATCCAACGACACCTCATATGTCGAAATCCGTCAAACAGTTTAGGCTGTAGGGCGTTCCAAAGAATAAGACATACACACATACATACATAGATACATACATATATACATACATACGCTCGAAAAACATAACCCTCCTTTTCTTCGGTAGTCGAGTAAAAACAAAACGCACATCTCAGGTGGAATGTCCATAGAGTAAAACTTCGATGTCTGTCCGTCTGTCCGTCTGTCACCAGGCTGTATCTCATGAACCGTGATAGTTAGACAGTTGAAATTTTCACAGCTGATGTATCTCTGTTGCCGCTATAACAGCAAACACTGAAAAAAAACAGAATGAAATAAATATTTAAGAGGGCTCTAATACAACAAATCGTGCTCGCTTTTATAGATAATTATATAATAGATGGTACGGCACCCTTCGTGCGTGAGTCCGACTCGCACGTGGCCGGTTTTTATTTACTATACCGCGCTGTGAAACGGTTGCATAACTTTTCGAGTATGTTGTATGTCACAGCTGTACGGGTAGGAATGTAATATGTTATGTAAGTTAACGAACCTCCGCCTAAATACACAGCGCTAAAGAGTTGGGCACACACATGCAAATGAGCCGGTGTTAGTGTTTACTCTAACGTGCTGGGTTTTGGTTTGTGACTGTTTAAGATTTTACATACATAAATATATAATCACGCCTCTTTCCCAGAGGGGTAGGCAGAGATCACGGATCTCCATTTGCTACGACCCTGACAAACCACTTTCGCATTTGCTTTTCATAACATTTCTCATACATGCTCGTCGGTTTAGGGTACTTTTGACCTGGCCTTTTTGTAACATTTCACCAATTTCATCGGAGAAAGTTCGCCTAGGTCTTCCCCTTCCAACTTGCCCTTCCACTCTTTTTACATACACTCTCTTCGTTAATCTTCTTTCGTCCAGATGGACGCAAGAAACATGTAGAGAAGATTCTCTACATGCCCAAACCACCTTAACATACCCTTCTCAATTTTCGTGACAATGGAAAAATTCATGGACATAGGGCTTCTTAATTTCGGTCACCGAAAATTGTTTTGAACAAGAACGGTTCAGAGGTTTTCGAGATATTGCTGAAAAACTGCCTTCCTCAAAGAAAAGGACGTAAGTGCCGTAAGATTTCTGTGACGATACGACCTTTTTAATAGGCACGGAACCCTTCGTGTTGCGTGGTCCGACACGCACTTGGCCGGTTTTTTTTTATACTAACACTGTTGGTATGTAAGTATACTAAGTATGTACGCAAAATAAAGTAAGTAAACCCGTCGAGTTTGGGGTCAACGGAGCCCTGCAAAGTGCAAAAAAGTACAGTCGAGAAAAAAAGCTTGCATTGAACATAAAATTAAAAAAAAAAGTTTATTTACTAGCTTCACAGTGACGAGCACTAATATCTGTCCCGGTGTTTGTAATCAAATCTTGCAATTCAAATTTGACCCAATTCCCGAAGTCTAATCGAGTTGAAATTTAAGTTGGATGATAAATATTAACAAACCTGCTCACAAAATTTCACGGGAATCGGTTGAGAAATGTGACAGCCGGACAGTATGACAGCGTGACAGACACCGAACATACGGACGATTTTCGACCCAAGCTGCAGCATAGAACTGCGTCCGCTTCGCTCGCTCGTTCGAAAACATCTTACTTGATTACTCCAAGAGTGATTAGACTGCGGCTGCTCTAGCATACACGGTTGCAATTAGTGCTTAGTGTAGGTACCTTAATTAGTGCCCTAGATTACAGATGGCCGCGACGCGACGGCCGAACGGGCACAATTTACTCGGGGCTATCCGTGTGGCACAAGTGACTTGTGCCACACGGATAGCCATAGTGGTGTATTTAAAAAACCGAGTGCGAATCGGACTCGCGCACGAAGGGTTCCGTACCATTATCTATAAAAACGGCAAAAAAATCATGTCTCTTGTATGGGAGCCCCAGTCCGACTCGCACTTGGCCGGTTGTTTAGTATTTGTTGTTATAGCGGCAACAGAAATACATAATCTGTGAAAATTTCAACTCTCTAGCTATCACGGTTCTTGAGATACTCGTACAGCTTGGTGCCAGACAGACGGACGGACAGTGAAGTCTTAGTGATAGGGTCCCGTTTTCACCCTTTGGGTACGGAACCCTGAAAAACCGGACAAGTGTGAGTTCAACTCGCGTGGTAAGGGTTCCGTAAAATATTGAGAATTTTCCCGTTACTTTGAATACTCAAACTTTTTATAGGTTTTCCTGTAATCTTTAGGCAAGGAACTCTTCTCCATATTTTTTCAGAATTTTAAGCCTAGTAGTTTCGGAGATAAGGGGGGGAAGGGTCAATTTTCGTCTTATTTTCTAAATTACTTCAAATCTGTTTTTGCTAAAATTATCAAAAAAAAACCGGCCAAGTGCGTGTCGGACCACGCAAAACGAAGGGTTCCGTGCCTATTAAAAAGGTCTTATCGTCACAGAAATTATACGGCACTTACGTCCTTTTCTTTGAGGAAGGCAGTTTTTCAGCAATATCTCGAAAACCTCTAAACCGATCTTGTTCAAAACAATTTTCGGTGAATGAAATTAATAAGCCCTATGTCCATGAATTTTTCCATATTTTTAAAATACATCGTTCAAAAATTAGAGGGGGGGGGACAGAATTTTAGTGACTTTCGGGGCGATTATCTCCGACCCTATTCACTTAATCAAAAAAAATGCTAAGAAACCTTATATTTATTTTGAAAGGCCTACCGATTGATGTGCCACACGTGGGGTCACAATGAAAAAAACTTTTTTGACTTTTAGTTTTATGTATGGAGTGCACCCCTAAAAAATTTTTTTTTTGTCATTTTAATTACAAAACTATGTAGCGGCTAACAAAATACACCTATCCTCAAAATTTTATTCAAATACACCTTATAGTTTTCGAGTAAAATGCCTGTGACATACGGACAGACGGACAGACGGACAGACGGACAGACGGACAGACGGACAGACGGACAGACGGACATGACGAAACTATAAGGGTTCCGTTTTTGCCATTTTGGCTACGGAACCCTAAAAACTGAGATGCTTACAAAAACCTCTTACATTTGATATGTCACACAATACAGTTTGCGAAACTTTTTGTTTTAATTTTCCAGTTTACCCCCCAAAAGTGGCCCCCTTGTTCAGAATTCATTAATTTACTTTACGCGTCCATCTTTGGGTCACCAATTTACATATGTTTACCAAATTTGAACTCAATTGGTCCAGTAGTTTCGGAGGATATTGGCTGTGACAGACGGACAGACAGACGCACGAGTGATCCTATAAGAGTTTCGTTTTTTCCTTTTGAGGTACGGAACCCCAAAAATATGAAAAAAACATGGCTTATTAAATTCTTTCACCGAAAATTATTGTGAACAAGATCCGTTCAAAGATTTTCGAGATATTGCTGAAAAACTGCCTTCCCTATAGAAAAGGGCGTAGGTGCCGTGAGATTTCTGTGACGATACGACCTTTTTAACAGGCACGGAGCCCTTCTTTGTGCGTGGTCAGACACGCACTTGGCCGGTTTTTTGATTGGAAAAGTCGGTAATTAGCCCTCAGGAGCCGTAGCATGGTTGGCCTTATCACGCGACTAGTGACAAGATAAGAGCGTCGTCTCGTTCTACGAACGGTGTCAGCCAGTGACGCACGCTCTATCCTATCACATATCGCGTGACAAGGCCAACCATGCTACGGGGCCTGGTGTCATTCTATAAACGCCACTGCTTTTGACACAGTCGGTACTGAGTTTAAACCGGGCACCCGCTGAAGCTGGCACTGATTAATGCACCATCTGCCTCCTGGCGATGTATTATGAATTTTAGACGCCATCAGCAGGATTGATATAGTGCATAATATAATAGTGCTCGTCTCTATGCTAATACTTACTGCATGTATAGTACGCGTCGCATGAGCATATCTATGCTAATTCAGGGCAAAATATTTTTTAATACCGTTGCTCAAAAAGTGCTACTTTACGTAGCTGTGTAGCGTGCGGAAAGTTGGTTTTCGCGAACTAGTGCTTTTTCCTTTTCCTTGTACAAATTGTACCATTAATTATTATGTCAATAAAAAATAAATCATAAAGAACTGTATTAAACTGTATTAAACTTCTTTTTTTAGGGTTCCGTAGCCAAAATGGCAAAAACGGAACCCTTATAGTTTCGTCATGTCCGTCTGTCCGTATGTCCGTCTGTCCGTCTGTCCGTCTGTCCGTCTGTCCGTCCGTCCGTCTGTCCGTCTGTCCGTCTGTCCGTCTGTCCGTCTGTCCGTATGTCACAGGCATTTTACTCGAAAACTATAAGGTGTATTTGAATAAAATTTTGAGGATAGGTGTATTTTGTTAGCCGCTACATAGTTTTGTAATTAAAATGACAAAAAAACATTTTTTTAGGGGTGCACTCCATACATAAAACTAAAAGTCAATTTTTTTTTTTCATTGTGACCCCCCGTGTGGCACATCAATCGATAGGTCTTTCAAAATAAATATAAGGTTTCTTGGCATTTTTTTTTGATTAAGTGAATAGGGTCGGAGATAATCGCCCCGAAAGTCACTAAAATTCTGTCCCCCCCCCCTCTAATTTTTGAACGGTGTATTTTAAAAAATATGGAAAAATTCATGGGCATAGGGCTTATAATTTTCATTCACCGAAAATTGTTTTGAACAAGATCGGTTCAGAGGTTTTCGAGATATTGTTGAAAAACTGCCTTCCTCAAAGAAAAGGACGTAAGTGCCGTAAAATTTCTGTGACGATACGACCTTTTTAATAGGCACGGAACCCTTCGTTTTGTGTGGTCCGACACGCACTTGGCCGGTTTTTTTTTCAACTGTATTAAAATGATGTTACAGAATGAATAATATAAAAGTTTCGAATTCCTTACTTGTTGTTTTTCTTATTTTTTCGCAACTGTATTAAAAAACGTCGTTCGATACACGTGCGGAAATGTCATTCTTCACTCGTCCCGAGTCTCGATACTCGTGACGTAATGACATACTTTCCGCACTAGCATCGAAATGTACTATTATCGACAAAAAATATATCGATGTTACTGACAACATAGTGTTATTCAACATAAATAAATAAATATTATTTGTTTTCTCTTCATTTTAAAATAAAAACAATTTAAAATGTATATTTGTTTGTTTATTTCAAAAAAAAATTCATAGTATACAATTTTTTTTCTTCATATTCGTCGGTATTAAAGATTGCCGTCTACATGAAAATATTCACTTTAAATTACTAAACGTTCTCTCAACGTCCACAGTGGTCAACGGGACATTCTTAAAATATTTAAAATGACTCAAAACCGATTTCTCATTCATTTTTAGGGTTTCGTACCTTGAAAAGGAAAAAACAGAACCCTTATAGGACCACTTTGTTGTCTGTCCGTCTGTCAAGATTCTTTTTCTCAGGAACGCGTGGAGGTATCTAGCTAAAATTTATATCAAATACTCAAATCTACTGTCCCTTGGAGCTGTGAAAAAATCAAACTTCTAAGCCAACGCAATCAAAAGATACAGCCGTTTGTGCCGCAAATTTTCGAAACTCGCAAGGGAATCAAAACCTACAGGGTACTTCCCGTGAACTCAGAATCTTGAAATTTGGTAAGAAGCAACGTCTTATAGCACAGATAAAGGAAAAATTGCGAAAACCATAAATGTTTAATTACATCATATAATAAAAATATTTTTAATAATTTACATATATACATACAGGTTTGTACGGAACCCTCGGTAGGTATAACTAGTTACCGAGTAATAGTCGACCAACTTAAAACTGTACCTACTTGAAAAGGTCAACTTTCGTACTAATTCAAAGACAGGCAGGCAACTATGGAACCCTACATTGCGCGTGGCCCGACACGCACTTGGCCGGTTTTTTTTTTCACGGATATTTAAAAGTTTAGGTTACCCTTACGCAAAACGATAACCCTATTAAAACTTATAAGAGAAAAAAAGTGTCCCAAATGCTTATTTGTCCTTTCCGTTACCTACATGTCCACCTTAGTTATGCGAAAGTAACGAAATGGACTTTCTTTTTTTAAATTGAATAAAAAATATGGGAAACTGTTCCCCTGTAAGGATGTAAACGGTTTTCGATTGTGCGTAGAGATAACCTAAAAAAAAAACAGCGAAAAAAGTCAGTGTACGATACGACTCTTCATAAAATGATCCAATTAGACACAAAACGGAATAGAACCCACATCAATTACGTAGCGTGAATAAGCTTTTTACCAAGTCACTGCGCTGTCGTGAACTAATCTCTGATAATGTCAGTAATTTCGAGCGGGACAGAAAAAGGGCCAAGTAATTACTTTCTTTCGGCTCGGGCGGGGCTTATCGAATTACTTCTGCCACGCCTTGTGGCAACACAAATTGGAGTGAAAAAAATTAAACTTAAAACAAAGTAAGTAGGTTGTTTTTCTAAGTTCCACATAAGTCATAAATATTTAAAAAATCGATCGAACCAGCGTCATAATACTTAAGCTAAGTCTTGTGTTTTAGGTACTTAAGGACGAGATATTTAATATATATAAATAATTTAATACATATATACAGAAAGAGCAATGCTCCGAGACTGACGAATTTGCCTGACTTTCGATGGTCGATTTTTAATTGACGTTTTCTGACTTCCATGCATGTTTTTTATTCATTTAACTCAGGCAAAAAAGGCCCATATTTGACACATACCTTACAGACAAACATACATATAATTACATTTAATGAGAAAAGTAAATGTATTATTTAATTAATGGTTTCATTATATATGTTGAAGCACATTAATAAATAATATAATAAACTAAAAAAAATATATAAAATAAAATAAAAATATACAAATTAAATATTTATACAGACAATACGACCTTAAATTATATAATTTTTAATAATATTGACTATACATAATGTTAATTACTTGTAAAGCATGCTGCATGCGGAAGCATGTTACAAAAATATTACCATATGTGTAGGTATGCCGCAAGGCGCCACATAGTGATACTGAACAAAAAAAATCTAATAACTACATATGTTGGACAAATAAATCTTTCAAATCTTATATTTTATGGGTACTCTTAGACATATAGATACTTAAATACGTAGAAAACATCCAAGACACAAATAAATATTCATGCTCATCAGCATCACACACATAAATATATTTGCACTGCACTGGGATTCGAACCCAATACCGCTGTCCGACTGTTAATCTAAACCGGTCGTCCCACCCCGCCCAACTCAAATCCATGAATCACGCAAAAATATATTTGAACGTTTTTATTTATCTATTTTCCCCCCTTGGTTCTCCGCAATAAACGGACGGTGCCGCGCGGCTGGTGATATTATAAATTAGACTCTAACCTATAATTGATGTAACAAACACTCTTCATATGTCTCCGTCTAGTAAAACGCCTAAAACATGCACCAAACGAACACAATACACCGCAATAAATTGCACTTAGTCTAAACAAATCTCTCTCCATCCCAATCTTGACGCTCCATTACTTTTCATATGAAGGGTGTGTTATTTGATGTCATTTTTATTAGGGTTCCGTAGCCAAAATGGCAAAAACGGAACCCTTATAGTTTCGTCATGTCCATCTGTCCGTATGTCACAGGCATTTTACTCTAAAGCTATAAGGTGTATTTGAATAAAATTTTGCGGATAGGTGTATATTGTTAGCCGCTACATAGTTTTGTAATTAAAATAAATAAAATTTTTTTTTTTTGGGGGTATACATAAAACTAAAAGTTAAAAAAAACATTTTCATTGTGAGCCCACGTGTGGCACATCAATCCATAGGCATTTTAAATAAATATAAGGTTTTTCAGCATATTTTTTGATTCAGTGAATAGAGTCGGAGATAATCGCCCCGATAGTCACTAAAATTCTGTCCCCCCTCTAATTTTTTAAAGGTGTATTTAAAAAAAATATGAAAAAAATCATGGACGTAGGGCTTATTTAATTCTTACTCAAAAAATATTTTGAACAAGATCGGTTCAGGGGTTTTCGAGATATTGCTGAAAAACTGCCTTCCTTAAAGAAAAGGACGTGAGTGCCGTAAGATTTCTGTGACGATACGACCTTTTTAATAGGCACGGAACCCTTCGTTTTGCTTGGTCCGACACGCACTTGGCCGGTTTTATTAGAAAGTATACAAGGTTTTATACGAATTTTCTTAAAAGAGTTGTTATGACAATACATTTTTGAGACGTGAGATTCTTGCACCGATATAAGTACCTATACTAGTATAATTATTTCCCTGATACCTCATCATCATCATCATCATCATCATATCAGCCGAAAGACGTCCACTGCTGGACATAGGCCTCCCCCAAAGAGTGCCACAATGACCGGACCTGCGCCACCCGCATCCAGCGGACTCCACCGACCTTTACCAGGTCATCAGTCCACCTTATCTGGTGGACCTACCCACGCTGCGCCTTCCGGTACGTGGTCGCCACTCGAGAACCTTTCCGCCCCAATGGCCATCGGTTCTACGTGCAATGTGCCTGATACCTATACTAGTATAATACCAGTGTATAGTATAGTACCAGTGCTGCAGGTGTCTGTCTGAAACCTCGGCACAATGCTGAGACAGCGACCGTTTCACTGCCGCGAAGACACACAATATGAGTCAATTGTATTGTATGTCTACTCCTTTGTCTCTGTGTGTCTTTTGTGTAGTGAATAAATGTCTTCTTTTCTTTTTTCTTTTCTTATAATTATTTTCCTCGTGACGCTCAAGATTCTACTTTATAATCCCACGCTACAGGATTTAATTGTATAATTTTTCGCTTCCCGCAGGATTTAATGTACCGCCCTCGGCGTAATTATATAATGTTGCTCCCTTGCGTCAATCTGAATTGAATTCGGATGAGTAGATACGGTGAACGTGACCTCTTTACAATATAAGCATAGACAATCTTTCATCAGAACGAATCTAGTAGGCTCATCGATTTCCAATACGCCTGGCTCAAAACATTTGGATCGGGCTAAATTGTCCCCGCAAAGCCAGTAAACCGGTGAGCCGTCCGAGTGCCTACCTCCTTTCGACTGACCGCTGCACGCGAGACGCAAGTATTTATTTTTCATTTCTCAAGCTTGAAAAGTGTGTCATATTAGGCTTAGCAAGCGGGGCTAAAGTAGTACATTTAGCCCCTAGGGAAAATATGTATACATATTTATGATTTTTAAAACATTTAATTTGACCAATCAAAACACTTCACTGTATTAAATCCACCAATCACAACTCTTTCAAAAAACATTACTCTTTGCTATCAACCAACCAAAATACAGCAACACATTAAAATCGACCAATCAAACATCAGGTGTTTTTTAGTCCCTAATTCCGAATCATTAAGAAAACGCCTCTGACCGTTAATAGCGCGTCCAAACGTTCAAGCGTGGTTGACTGCATTGGCGGCATAAGCTATGAGATTATCTTGTGCCCGTACGCTGTCCGCCGCGCGGCCGTTTGGATGCGCCTGTAGACGGTCAGAGGCGTTTATTCGTGGAGTCAATATTTTGTATCTGTGTCAAAGCAGTTTAGTAAAAAAAATATGCCGCTAAATTGAACAATCTCTTCGCCGTGGAATGAAAGAAATGTGGATGGATAATCTTTGTTTTACTATTTTCTCGCAGTCGAAGTGAAAAGTAAAGTGTATAACTCGGGTCTAAAAGCCATATTACCCCTCGAAATATTTTCCCGAGTGAAGTGACCAGTGAGTGAACCATCTCGTGGTAATATGGCTTATTTTAGCCCCTTGTCATACAATCTACTATTTCATGGTTGTTGGTCCCATTGTTATCAAAACGCCAGTTGGATGATGGGGACCATGAGGAACTTAGGGAAGTCCGCAAATATATTAGGCACGCATGTAGTAATTTCGGTATTTTCTATTAATAACTCGCTTATAAACTCGGAAATCACTTATTTGAAGTGGAACTGATGATGACGACCACAGCTGACTTATGGAGGTCCTCAATGATGTAAATTACATCAAAGATTCTGTTGAAGTAGCAAATGATAAAGTGCCAAAGGTTATTCTGAGATCCTTGAGGAATCGACGGAACTCTTTAAATATTTTCGGCCCAAATACAGCGATTTGGTTTTTTAGGGTTCCGTAGCCAAAATGGCAAAAACGGAACCCTTATAGTTTCGTCATATCCGTCTGGCCGTCTGTCCGTATGTCACAGGCATTTTACTCGAAAGCTTTAATGTGTATTTGAATAAAATTTTGAAGATAGATGTATTTTGTTAGCCGCTACATATTTTTGTAGTGTTATGACTAAAAAAAAAATATTGTAAGCCCACGTGTGGCACATCAATCGATAGGGCTTTTAAAATTAATACAAGTCTTCTCAGCAATTTTTTTATTAAGTGTATAGAGTCGGAGATAATCGCCCCAAAAGTCACTAAAATTGTGTGTCCCCCTATAATTTTTGAACGGTGTATTTTAAAAATATGAAAAAAATCATGGATTAAATTCTTTCACCGAAAATCATTTTGAACAAGATCGGTTCAAAGGTTTTCGAAATAGTACTGAAAAACTGTATTTCTTAAAGAAAAGGACGTAAGTGCCGTAAGATTTCTGTGACGATACGACCTTTTTAACAGGCACGGAACCCTACGTTGTGCGTGGTCCGACACGCACTTGGCCGGTTTTCTGTAATAATCAACGCATTTGTTCTCGGAACCAGTTCATGTGGTTAATTGATTGGCAAGGAAATGGTCACGTGTAAATAATTACAATTGGCGGGGGAGCGGAGAGAAACCAGCAGACTTACGCGATTATGGACTTTATTGACTTGTTCTCACAGTACTACCACCGGTGTTCACGCAAAATAGGCACATTTGGATGTCGACTTGCGGAAAATGCCCAGTAAAACTAACTAACTAAACTAACTACCACCGGTGTATCCCAACAAGGGTGGAATTACACCTATTTGTGCAGTGCTTCTAGTACAACAATACTAACATACGTATATGCGTATAGCGTTCGAAGTACTTCTTCCAATAAAAAGTGATTCGGCCCCGGGGGTCTTGAAACTACGTCGAACAAACGATAGCGCCATCTAATCGACAGGCAGCGCCATCCAGCGGGCTGTCTGATAAGCTGTACATCCTCGTATACTGTAATTTCTATGGCCGCTGCAGTACTGGTCATGCCATCTATTGGTGAGTGACGTTACAATTTCTTATTTATTTTCGTAAAACGGAATCGGCAAAACAAAAACTATATAATTCTTATATATTTTTTGCCCAAGCTGAAGCATAGAACTCGCTCGTTAAACTATATTAATGAATTCGACTGTACCTGCATATAGTTACGAGTAATTAGCAAGTTAGATGCGACCTCACAACTCCTCGGGGAATGGTTACCTTCTCACCCAATTTAACTTTGCCAGTTAACGTCTGGTTAAAGGTCACGCGTACATGTGGCGTTATACTCATTTTTAACTACAACTTAAACTCTGGCCTCCAAAAACTAGTGCCTACGACAATTCTAGCTATTAGGATCAGACCCCTATTCCGCCTGGTGGTTAGATAACCTGACTATGAAGCTTGAGGTCCCGGGTTCGATCCCCGGTCGGGGCAGATATTTGTATGATGAATACGAATGTTTGTTCTCGAGTCTTGGATGTTTAATATCTATTTAAGTATGTATTTATATATATAAGTATGTTTATCCGTTGTCTAGTACCCATAGTACAGGCTTTGCCTAGTTCGGGACTAGATCAATTGGTGTGAATTTTCCCAATTTTTTTTTTTTACCAACTCAGTGATTCCATATATCGCTTGTCACCAAACTTAAATGCATCATCATCATCATCATCATCATACTTGCGATTGCGTGGCGATGGTTGTATATGTGTCAGGGTTCGGAACCGGTTTTTTCAAAAGTCCCCGAAGTAGTCTAACATTTTGAATTATTTTAGGCTCTTAATGAAGGACTCTATCATGTATTTAGGTAACATTTTCGGATTATAAACCAAAGAACGAAATAGAACGAAATAAAACCGGTATTTTTGTATGGTGAAAATACCGGTATCCGATCCCTGGTATGTGCGCGGTGAATGTGAGCTTCTGTGAGGAGATGGATGACAGGCAATCAACTGTACCAATGTAATTATGTATGTATACGCAGGCAGTGCTTCAAGTCAAAGTCAAAGTGATTTATTCTTCAATTTAGGCATATTACATGCACCTATGAATGTCGATAAAGTTACCACCGGTTCGGAAAGAAAACCTCTGCCTCAGAACCGGCGTAAAAAACTCGGCGAGGTGTCATTTTTTCAAAACAGTGAACAATATATCATTTCAGTATCAGAGTATAATAATAGTACATTTCGATGCTAGTGCGGAAAGTATGTCATTACGTCACGAGAACCGAGATATCTTACCACGTGCCGTAGGCGAGTGAAGAATGACATTTCCGTACGAGTATCGAACGACGTTTTTGAATAAAGTTGCGAAAAAATAAGAAAAACAACAAGTAAGGAATTCGAAACTTTTATATTATTCACTCTGTAACATCAGTGGAAAAAAAATGAAGTTTAATACAGTTTCATATCTATCTTATTATTTTTTATTAACATAATAATTAATGGTACAATTTGTACAAGGAAAAGTGAAAAGCACTAGTGCGCGAAAACCAACTTTCCGCACGCTAAACAGCTACGTAAAGCAGCACTTTTTGAGCAACTGTATTAAAAAACTACATTGCTACAGTAGAAAGCCTATTTATTTTGCGATAGATTTCTAGTGCAGATGTAATCGTTTATCTTATAATACGCTTTTGAAATAAGTCAAGCGACACTGACGAAGAATTACACCCGAAAAGTTCGAAACTTGTCCACTGTAGTGACATTTAACACGTGGCTTTAACCGTAATTATTGGTATTACTTTAACAAACTTCGTTCGCTTCGCTTGTTCGTACAATTATTTATTTTGTGCCCTCAAAAGTCATGCTGCCTTATCGATGCAATAAAACTACCAACTCCCATTTTCCACTAACAGTAAAACAACTCGAAACTATTTTCAGTTCATTTCATACGTTTACATTTGGGACCGCTAAAATCATCCTTATGTTTACTGGGAAAAGGCAGAATTCGGATCGCCATGTGAGCAATTGAAAGATGTCTGAACGATTTGAATGAGCGAATGGCTTTGACGTGGTCCTGCCGAGAATTCAGAGTTTTAGTTAGTGAAACGTGTTTGGCGTTCGAATGCTGATACAGGTGAAATTAACTGAAGTCGCTGACTATACGAATATGTTTTTGCCGTCTTTAAAAAAAAGTTGAACACAATCCAGAAAATGAATCGGCCAAAAAATCTGCATAATTAACGAACCTAATCACAAAATTCCACGAGAACCGGTTGAGAGATGCGACCCGTAGAGCGGGACAGCCGGACACCGGGACAGCGGGACATCTGGACATACGAAAGAATTTTGGACCTCGCTGAAACGGAGCGCTTCGTTAACTTCGGTCGCCCGTCCAATTAAATTTAAGCATTTTTAGGGTTCCGTACCTCGAAAGGAAAAAGTAATCATTACTTAGTAACGTCTGCTAGCAAAATATATAAATTGCGAAAAAGGAAAAAAAAACCGGCCAACTGCAAGTCGGACTCGTGCACCGAGGGTTCCGTACAAACCAGTAGGTATCATCATCATCATCATCATATCAGCCGAAAGACGTCCACTGCTGGACATAGGCCTCCCCCAGAGAGTTCCAAATTGACCGGTCCTGCGCCACCCGCATCCAGCGGACTCCCGCGACCTTTACCAGGTCATCAGTCCACCTTGTGGGGGGCCTACCCACGCCGCGCCTTCCGGTACGTGGTCGCCACTCGAGAACCTTTCCGCCCCAACGGCCATCGGTTCTACGTGCAATGTGCCCCGCCCACTGCCACTTAAGTTTAGCAATTCGGAGGGCTATATCGGTTACCTTGGGTCAGTAGGTATATAAGTAGATAAATAAAAATATTTTTATTATAGGTATGATGTAAATAAAAATTTACGGTTTTCGCAATTTTTCCTTTATCTGTGCTATAAGACGTTGCTTCGTACCAAATTTCTAGATTCTGAGTTCACGGGAAGTACCCTGTAGATTTTGATTCCCTTGCGAGTTTCGAAAATTTGCAGAAATTTGCGGCATAAACGGCTGTATCTTTTGATTGCGTTGGCTTAGAAGTTTGATTTTTTCACAGCTCCAAAGGAAGGCTTTCATAGAAATATGGATGCCATCAAAAACATCCTGTAAAAAAACCCAAGTCTCGCAGCTCAGTCTTTCTACCGTAAAAAGTTGTGAGATCCATGTAATACCAAGTCGGTTAATCTATTTAGTCTCTACTTAAAGGACCTTCTGTCTTAAGTTATTACATAAGTTATTATCATGCCAATATTAAAAATATTTTACGTTTTAAACAAATAGATCGACTTTGACATCGCATGATTTGATTATTAGTATGCACACTACACAGCACGACGGGCCAGCAACCAACAGCAACGAGAGTTTCAATCGCGTGAGGCGCGATAGACTAAAGAATCTATCTAATATAATTGTAATATTCATTGTGTTTTCATGCGATGTCCAAGTCGATCTATTTGTTTAAAACGTAAAATATTTTTAATATTGGCATGATAATAACTTATGACAGAAGGTCCTTTAAGTAGAGACTAAATAGATTAACCGACTTGGTATTACATGGATCTCACAACTTTTTACGGTAGAAAGACTGAGCTGCGAGGATTGGGTTTTTTACAGGATGTTTTTGATGGCATCTCACTTCTTTTTGTAGAGTCCTACTTTTTGGTACCATCTACTTCTAACAATATTTTTTTATTTTGACTTGGCGGGGGCACTGCCGTGCCCCCAGATAGGTTTTCCCATGATTAAGACATTAAACTCTATTTGTATTCTAAATTTGAAGCTTCAATGTCTGCTAGAAGTGCCTTGGACTTTTGATGATCGGTGAGTCAGTCAGTCAGTGAGTGACAAAATTTAGAAACTTTAACAAGTTGTCATTCTTAAACTACTGGTTCAAATTGACTGAAATTTTAAATATACCGTGTTTATATAATGCCTGATAAGTTACTGAAAATTCAGGTTTCTTGTTTTATCCACAACGAAATTATAGGGGGGTCGAAAATGGCCTGAATTGCTTCGAGAAAAGGATGGTACGGCCGTGCCGCTTTTTTTTGCTCGACATGTAAAACTTTGATGTAGTTAATTTTCCTATGAATGATGTAATATATACAGTTTATAGATAGGTATACTTTGACTTGTAAAATTGCCCTCGTTGCCCTTTTGCATGATAAATGCTTTATTATTTTTGAGCAATTTAGTGCATTAAAGGAATAGGAAATAGACAAAGTAAGGCTACTTTCGTATCTGGCGGGGCGATATATATGTGCGGTATTATGTACATTACCGAGAGCTTACTGAGAGGTCACTACTTATAAGTATTGCAAAAGTTTTGAGGGACATCTTGTACTATTAAAAGAGCAATTTGTATGTATATAAATAATAGTAGGTTGTATGACAAGGGGCTAAAACAAGCCATATTGCCATTTATATATACCTGCCCATATACAGTGTGTGTCTGTCATAAGAGCATTTAATTTAAGGGCTGAAAGTATAAGCCCTAATGAACGTAAATTGGTATCTCTAGTTTAAAAAAAATCGGTTATTTTTTTTCATACAAATTAATTCGGCCCGCAATGTATTGGTAACAAAGCTAACAACTGACAGTAACTAGCTCTGCCTCTCTGAAACGTCAAGTGAATGTTAGCAGTACATTGCTGCTCGAGAAAATTAATAACTCTCCATTAGAAAATGTAATTTTTATATTTTTTCGATAAAACGGTTCACAGCACTGAAAGCTATCGTTCCTTAAAATAAATGCTCTTATGACAGACACACACTGTATATGTATATTTGCAATCACGTTCTCGGAAACGGCATTAACGATTTCGATGAAATTTGGAATATATGGATTCACGGGGCGAGAGATCGATCTAACTAGGTCTCATGTCTGGGAAAATTCGTTTTCTCCGTATTTTCACCCGAGCAGAGCTCGGTCGCCCAGGGACTATATTATGTTAAACGCCATACGTGTATGTATACCGTATAGGTACGCGCGCGCAACGTAATAATTACATCATTTTTAGGGTTCCGTATTTTTCCTCGTTCGTGTTGCGGTTTAGATTAAGTACAGGAAAACAGGACGTCGGTGATAGAATGTATAACATTTTGATCAACTGTTTAGTCAGAGGACTGTGACTGAGCAAGGACGTGGTGATAAAGTATTTTCATTGTTGAAATAATTTAGAAATAATGTCATTTGTATTTTTGGTGTGAAATTGTGTTGTTTCGGCTCGAACTACATGGTAAAAAGACAGAGAGATTCAAGATAGTTTGACTCATTTAAAAATGCAAGGTAAAGTATAATTTTTTTTTTTTTTTTTAATCTTATTTATTTTATAACCCATACATAGGTAAAGTATCATTATTTCAACTAAAGTAACACCGGCCAAGTGCGAGTCGGACTCGCGCACGAAGGGTTCCGTACCATTATCTATAAGAAATTAAAAACGGCAAAAAAATCATGTCTGTTGTATGGGAGCCCCAGTCCGACTCGCACTTGACCGGTTTTTTAGTATTTGTTGTTATAGCGGCAACAGAAATACATTATCTGTGAAAATTTCAACTCTCTAGCTATCACGGTTCTTGAGATACAGCCTGGTGACAGACAGACGGACGGACGGACGGACAGCGAAGTCTTAGTAATAGGGTCCGGTTTTTACCCATTAGGTGCGGAACCCTAAAAAGATCCGTGATTAAATATAATGTTGCATTATGCTTTTTAACCGACTTCAAAATAGGAGGAGGTTCTCAATTCGACTGTATGTATTTTTTTGTGTTTGTTACGCGATAACTCAGTAATTTATGAACCAATTTGAAAAATTATTTCTATGTTTAAAAGCATATACTTCCAGATTAGTCACGTTGTCACCAAAATCCAGTTCTGATGATGGGATCCTGGAGAAATCGAGGAAACTCTTCAAATTTGATAGGCAAACTTGAAGCAATTTGGCTACTGATTTGAAGTCGGTTAAAACATTGTTTTTTAAGTAAATTATTAATATTTAAATAAAAAATAAAAGGCTCAAAGTCACCCAAAGGGCAATGGAGAGGGCTATGTTGGGAGTTTCTCTGCGTGATCGCATCAGAAATGAGGCTATCCGCAGCAGAAACAAGGTAACCGATATAGCCCTCCGAATCGCTAAACTTAAGTGGCAGTGGGCGGGGCACATTGCACATAGAACCGATAGCCGTTGAGGCGGAAAGGTTCTTGAGTGGCGACCACGTACCGGAAGGCGCAGCGTGGGTAGGCCCCCCACAAGGTGGACTGATGACCTGGTAAAGGTCGCTGGAGTCCGCTGGATGCGGGTGGCGCAGGACCGGTCATTGTGGCACTCTTTGGGGGAGGCCTATGTCCAGCAGTGGACGTCTTTGGGCTGATATGATGATGATGATATTTAAATTATTTATAATAGCTCTTCTGGCGGCACTGTGAATCTACTAGGTAATTAGCTCGTTACAATAACGATCGACCGATTTACCTATCAAGCTATCTAGGATTCGGGTTCACCCCTAGTCCCCTAGATGGCGCTTGTTCTACGTTTGAACATGTATATAACTATAGGCTAGCCTTAAATGACATTTTTGCCAAGCCGGTGACAAACGGCTTGAATGGGCGCTCTGCCACTGATGTATATTTATTTCTTGAATTATTAAGTATGCAACATTGCAGTTTTCACCAAAGCGCTACATTGATTCCATACTAAAAGTCAAAGTGATTTATTCTTCAATTTAGGCATATTACATGCAACTATGAATGTCGATAAACTACCACCGGTTCGGAAAGAAAACCTCTGCCTCGAGAAGAACCGGCGTAAAAAACTCGGCGAGGTGTCATTTTTTCAAAACAGTATACAATATATCATTTCAGTATCAGAGTATTATAAAATTTTAAAATTACATTTCTACAGTAGAAAGCCTATTTAAAACGATTAACTAAAGACTAACTTAAATCTACAAGTTAGTCTTTGCTTCATCTCAAGCACTCTCTTTCATTCATTCAATATGTACGTATGGTACAAGTCTGAGATCATACATAACTGGAGTAGCCTTTCAGTAACTTACCCCTCTGTAAAAAAACCTTGCACAATGTGCAAAAAATCATACAATGACAATTTTACATTCGATCACAAAATCACCTCGCAAGAGAACCACTGATCATAAAAATGCCCGCATGTTGCTGTAAGCACTTGATATTATAAACGTTCAACCACTTCAAGCATTTAATAATTGAGTTTCAATATCCTATTAAGATGCTTCCCTCCGTTACGCAAAATTCGGCAGACATTTTTGTACGCAAATACGACATAAGGCTACTCCAGTTATGTATGCCCTAAGGGTACAGGTAGACAAGTAATACGTCGAGATTCAGTGTAATTTAATTTACATATGTGGGCTACAGACTAGTGATGTCACGGAGCTTCGCCTCCGCGTCCGTTAAGACTGAACTACCGTTTGGTTTTACACCTTCGGATCCGGCTCCACCTCCATCATCATTCGCTTGTCCTTATCCCATTTACTTGGGGTCGGCGCAGCGTGTTTTTTTCTTCCATACCTCTCTATCGCCCGTCAGCTCATCACACACTTCCTTCCTATTCATATCGTCTCTCACGCAGTCCACCTTGTTCCTCGTCTACCTCTTCTCTTGCAACCCTCCACATTCATACTTAATGCCCTCCACCTCCGACTCCGTTAATTTTTTACCGAAGTTATACCGGAGCTGAAGGTATTGCATTTGCCGCGGCAGCGCGGCGCACGCCTACAAGTTTTGACTTGCCCAGGAGCCGTAGCATGGTTGGCCTTATCACGCGACAAGTGACAAGATAAGTGCGTCGTCTCGTTCTGTCGAACGGTGTCAGCCACGCACGCACGCTCTATCCTATCACCTATCGCGTGACAAGGCCAACCATGCTACGGGGCCAGTTAAACTTGCCCTTCAATACATCTTCCACTGTAAACCTCCGAATCTGGCTCCGGCTTCGGATCCGACTCCGTAACATCCCTACTACAGACATGGCAAAAGTTTGCAAAGAGAACGAGTGGTTGAATTAGTGAGAGAAGTAAAGCTTCGTTTTGGGTATATTTGCGTACAGATGACATAATATCAATATAATATTATTAGCGATGGCCAGGAATTTTATTGAAATAAAGACTTAAAACACAGATCAACTAATTATTTATTAATATTTCAACCCAAAAATGAATCACTTATCTAACCTAATCGAATTCACATAAAATTAGCACAAATGCAAGTGGCATAAATTAATAGGCAAATGGCGTTATGAGCTATGAGCTCCTCACCCGACGAGGACACGATGCAAAAGAGGTCGCTCCATTTTTTTTTTTTTTTTTTTTTCTTTTTTTTTTTTTTTTTGGTTGGATTAACTTCGAGCCGGGCCTCGCAGGACCCTTTTGCTCGGCGAGGAGAGTGCGTGAGTGGCCGCAGAGGGCCACACAGCAAGGTCGCTCCAGGGAGTGCGATTCGCTTATAAAGCCTCATGGCGGCGAGAGGTGGCAATGACGTATTAGCAGGCAGGCTCATGGCGGGAGTAAACGGCAGTGACGCAGGAGAAATAGTCATCTATTTCCTTTTAATATACTTTTAAAACAAAGTTTTGACTGACTTCAAATCAGTAGCCAAATTGTTACAAATCAGTAGCCAATTTGTCACCGGCTTGCCAAAATTTTATTTATACATATATACATACATCATAATATACATGTACAAACGTAGAACAAGCGCCATCTAGGGGACTAGGGGTGAACCCGAATCCTAGATAGCTTGATAGGTTAATCGGTCGATCGTTGTTGTAACGAGCTAATTACCTAGTAGATTCACAGTGCCGCCAGAAGAGCTATTATAAATAATTTAAATATAATTTACTTTAAAAACAATGTTTTAACCGACTTCAAATCAGTAGCCAAATTGCTTCAAGTTTGCCTATCAAATTTGAAGAGTTCCCTCGATTTCTCCAGGATCCCATCATCAGAACTGGATTTTGGTGACAACGGGACCAATCTGGAAGTATTATGCTTTCAAACAAAGAAAGAATTTTTCAAATCGGTCCATAAATTACCGAGTTATCGAGTAACAAACACACAAAAAAATGAGAACCTCCTCCTTTTTGAAGTCGGTTAAAAACATAGCACAGACTTCAGGAAAGTCTTAAGGTGATTTTCCACCGGCGTGGATTGACGATACGAGGCGTGGCGTGAATTGAAATCGCACTGACCTTTTTCCACTAAAAATAATTCAATTCACGCCGCGCCGCGCCTCGTCAATCCACGCCGGTGGAAAATCACCTACGGCAGTCTCGACGAATTAACAACTAAACACGACAACAACTGTAGCGAGATGTTTGTTTCTGTTGCAGAGTTAATTTAATCTCTATTTCAGAAACAATACGGTTTATTTTTATACAAACAAATATTTCAATTCACGTCCAAATTCTCGTCAATCCGTACTATTTCCACCGAAGATGCGCCGGGAGTGAATTGAAAATTGTTTCTGTTGCAGAGTTAATTTAATCTCTATTTCAGAAACAATACGGTTTATTTTTATACAAACAAATATTTCAATTCACGTCGCGCAAATTCTCGTCAATCCGTACTATTTCCACCGAAGATGCGCCGGGAGTGAATTGAAAATTTGCCATACAAATTTCAATTCACGCCGCGCCGCGCCTCGTCAATCCACGCCGGTGGAAAATCACCTTTACAATTGTTTTTGTATGATACGCAAACTTATCTTAAGATATTGATTGTAAAATAAAATACTTAAGTTGGAAACGCATGTATAATGTGATTTTTAAACTATAAAAAACCGGCCAAGTGCGTGTCAGACCACGCAAAACGAAGGGTTCCGTGCCTATTAAAAAGGTCGTATCGTCACAGAAATTTTACGGCACTGACGTCCTTTTCTTTGAGGAAGGCAGTTTTTCAGAATATCTCGAAAACCTCTGAACCGATCTTGTTCAAAACAATTTTCGGTGAATGAAATTAATAAGCCCTATGTCCATGAATTTTTCCATATTTTTAAAATACACCGTTCAAAAATTAGAGGGGGGGGGGACAGAATTTTAGTGACTTTCGGGGCGATTATCTCCGACCCTATTCACTTAATCAAAAAAAATGCTAATAAACCTTATATTTATTTTGAAAGGCCTATCGATTGATGTGCCACACGGGGGGTCACAATGAAAAAAACTTTTTTGACTTTTAGTTTTAAGTATGGAGTGCACCCCTAAAAAATTTTTTTTTGTCATTTTAATTACAAAACTATGTAGCGGCTAACAAAATACACCTATCCTCAAAATTTTATTCAAATACACCTTATAGTTTTCGAGTAAAATGCCTGTGACATACGGACAGACGGACAGACGGACATGACGAAACTATAAGGGTTCCGTTTTTGCCATTTTGGCTACGGAACCCTAAAAAATTACTGAAATGTATTAATTAAAGAAATCGTTTAAACTGCAGCTTGCCAGTGCCGTGGAAAAGCGGAATCAGAGCTTGTCGCAGATTCTTGTTCGATTTACTGCAAATTACCAGGGTAAGTCTTCTTTACTACATGTATATCTCTCAACGCGAATTCTTGAAGGTAGGATGTAGAAAATGTATATTCAGGAAATTAACAATAAAAAATATCTTTGTCCTCCCAAGCTCCTTGTACTAAGGCTTAATTTTTTGGCTAGAAAACTCTGAGCAAAATGCAATTCAGCTCACTCCGTTAAACAAAATAAAATGGTAGAGTAGTAGTATGTGTCACACGAGATCAAATCTCATCATCTCTTGCCCTTTGAGTCCCTCGCTACGCGCAAGATTCTAACTTTGAGATCTCAAAGCTCTCGCTACGATCGTGATTCGAATACACTATATTTGATTGATGAGTAGTGCCGTAGATTATCCCTACATACAAACAAACTTACCTTTCGACCTAACAGTCCTCTTTACAAAATTAGTAGGTACAAAATTAGTATTTAAGTTAAATAAAGACTAATATAAATTGAGGTGTGAAATAATAGTTCTATATGATACAAGTGCGGAAAGTAAATAATTCCCAACGAGTGACAATGACAAAAAACACGACGTGTATCATACAACATTTTACGATGCATCATGCAAGGAAATAAAAAAAATATACATAAAAGGTGAAATTTTAACTGTCAGCAAAGCTCATTATCGCACGTGTGCGGGAATATTGACCCGAAATCCATTCCCGCACGGCCCCGCCCGCCGTGCAGGTATAGAGGAGTTCCCGAGTTCATTTTAAACCATATAAAGGCGCACTCACTCAGAGCAAGTGCATTGTAAAGATTATTAATTTGAATCGTATTGTATATTGTAATAGAGGAGTGTTGGTGCCCACACTTATGTATGGTAGTGAAAGTTGGGTGTGGCAGAAAATACATCAAAGTCGAGTGAATGCAGTAGAAATGAGAGCGTTGAGAAGTATGTGTGAAGTGAAATTGAGTTATAGAGTCAGAAACAGTGTGATAAGAGATAAGTGTGGAATGGATGGAGATATAGTCACGAAAATTGATAAGGGTATGTTAAGGGGGTTTGGGCATGATGGGATGGATGAAAGAAGATTAACGAAGAGAGTGTATATAAAAAGAGTGGAAGGGCAAGTTGGAAGGGAAGACCTAGGCGAACTTTCTCTGATCAAATTGGAGAAATATTACAAAAAAGCCAGGTCAAAAGTACCCTAAACCGACGAGCATGTATGAGAAATGTTATGAAGGTGAGTGAAGCGAAAGTGCTTTGTCAGGATCGTAGCAAATGGAGATCCGTGATCTCTGCCTACCCCTCTGGGAAAGAGGCGTGATTTTATGTATGTATGTATGTATGTATTGTAATATAGATAAATTGTTCAACTTCCAGGTTCGACTGGTACTGGGGCAACATAACCCGCTCTGAAGTGGAGTACCTCCTCCTCAAGTACCCCGGAAACTTCATCATCCGAGCCTGCAACGACATCGATCACATACTCTGCGTCTCCTTCCGTTTGGACTCCAACTCTTGCATCAAGAGCAATACCAGTTGCTTTTCCCACATAAGACTGAAGCATTATAAAGGAATGTTTTCCCTGGACAGAAAGGAGTACGTCTCGTTGGAGAAGATACCAGAACACTGCGAGAAAGTGGGGAAGGAGACGAAGATCTTCGACGCTAAAGTGTTAATGCAAGATGAGAGTGCGTTACTTGAGATTAAAAGAGTGTTTTTTAAGTAGCCGTGTGTCTTCTTTTTAATTAAAAGCTTTTATTTAACTTGCAATGTATGTATGTTTGTTCGGGTGGAATCTTGCAGGTTAAATTTGACCAACTTCCCGAAGTCCAATCAAGTTGAAATTTTGTACAATAATGTAAATACTATGGTACCATATACCTGGTCTGATGATGGAGACGAAAGGCGGCCGTAGGAAAACCTTAATTATACAGGATAAACCCGTCGTGTTTGGGCAGTTGATGAGTGTGCAAAAAGAAGTGCAGTCGGTAAAAAATCCAATATGGCGGAACACCCAAGATGGCGGGTTATTTATTTTTTCATCACACTTGCTCGTCAATGGCGTTATTACTTGCGAGGGTGCAGAGCAGTTATAGCCGTTTTACCTCCCACGGGCTGTTAAGTTTAGTTTTAAAATAATAGAACCCTCTGATTGGCTTAAGCAAATCTGGTTGCTGTGTGATTGGTTGAATAAAAAAATCTAGTTGGTCACGACGCCCCGCCCCGCAAGAATACTGTTCTGTGATTGGTTGAAATATTGAACTGCGCGCTCTACTAGCACTGATCTGGAAGTGAAGTTGTCAATTTTTGATTGGTGCTGCTGTATGAAACTTACATTTTTCTGTCTTTTGTTGTTATGTATTTCCTCGCAAATGTGATGAAAAACATTGTGTATAACACGGGCGTAAGAATATTGCAAACTCGAGTCATCAAAAGCCCTCCGCCTTCGGCGTCGGGCTTCTGATAGACTCTCGTTAGCAATATTCCACTTACGCCCCTCGTTAAACAATGTACTATTAATGCACTCCTACAATACGGGTATCAAATGAAAGGGCTTGCTGAGAATAACTCGAAAAATAAAGTGACGTCACTCTTAATCCAATATGGCGGACAATATACAGCGGAACCTGTCCAGCGATGACTAAAAAGTAAAAAATAAATTAAAAGTAAAAAAAACTTTTTAAAAACAAGCTTTTATTTAAATGCGCTAAAAAGAATAAAATAAACTTTTAACACATTTTCGATGATATAAAAGCCTGCCGCGAGAATTAGGTACTCGTATATACTCAGGTAAATCTCGCGACAAGCTTTTATATCATCAAAATGTGTTATGACGTTATAAGTTGATAGTAAAAGTTTTAAAGGAAAAGTTTATTTTATTCTTTTACCCGCATTTAAATAAAAGCTTGTTTATAAAAAAAGTTTTTTTTACTTTTAATTTATAAATTGTGGTAAACATCACAGATCGGGTCCAAAACACTACACGTGCGCTCCAAAACACGCATAGCTGATGTGGGTGCAAAAACTGCCAGGCTGAAGTGGGACTGGGCCGGCCACGTCTGTCGCATGCATCCAGACAGGTGGGCTAATATAGCTACGAAATGGGTGTCACACGACGGACGCCGCAGATGGGGCCGACCTAGACGGAGATGGCGGGACGATCTGGGTGTCATCATCATCATCATATCAGCCGAAAGACGTCCAATGCTGGACATAGGCCTCCCCCAGAGAGTTCCAAATTGACCGGTCCTGCCTGTGCTGGTGCCTGATCTGGATGTATTCCTCAACAATTGGGCGGAAGAAGCACCTAGCAGTGATGGAGATCACGGGGAGAGGCATTTGCCTAACAGTGCGACACTCAATAGGCTCTGGTCCAGTACTTGACACTTTGAATTCAAGAACAATAGGGGGACACTAAATTTATAAAACAACCAATAATGTTGTATTTTCTCGAGAAACGATTAAAAATGTAGTCAAATGGAGAAAAAAGCAACGCAAGAGGTTAAATAATCACAAAGTTATATGTTCAAAGTTTTAAGAGGGGGTATGTTCTGTCCCTTTTCCGCCAAACGCACGTTCATATGAAACGATTGTCATTTACTATGACGCTCGATGGTCGTGACGTCACAATCTACGAGCGTTTTCTCTCTCTAACAAGCAATATTAAAACGGTTGTAGTTTCGTAATTTTTTGAGATATTTGAATGGGATTTTCGTCATCAGGCATATTTTTTTGCCTTCTTTCTTTTGAAGTTATAATAAATTTTGAGTCTACGTCCCTATCTCAGATGAACAATATAGTATAAGAGCTAGCGACCAAATCGGTCATTTGGCTTCAGCTGTATTGAAACTCCGTTAGCTACTTCCCTGAACAACCTTTTCCTATAATCTTCGTGCTGGCAGGCCGCGGGCGGTGGGTGCGGGTGTAGTAATATAAATAAAAAAAAAAAAAATATTTTTCGATCAACATTACAGGATCATTATTTGGTTAGTAGACATTCTATGAGGACTTATTCTAGTGTTAGTATTAATTAATTATGCTTTTTACAATTAATATTACTGCGTACATGTACCATGCAGCAGTTGTTCAGGTACACAAAATCATACCTGTCTGCGATCATTTTCAGGATACTGTTGGAGCTGGCCCTTACCCTGTGCACCAGGGATGTGCGTCGCTTGCGCATAGTGGTGTAGAAGCAGTCTACCCGCGCCTCTGCGAACATCCCTGATGCACTACAACATTTAGGCAGCCCCAGCAGCACCCTGAAAGCGTTATTATATTGCACCCGCAGAGCGCCGTACCGCTTTTTAGTGTAGTCTATCCACAGGCTGCTCGTGTAAAAGGCCGTACAGTACGCTCTGAACATAGTAAGCTTTACTTCCTTATTACAGCGAGCAAACCTGCGTGCTATCATATTTGCTCTAACGGACAGCGCTCTGCGCTCTCGTTCGATATCGGTGTCATCTCTAAGGTCCGCTGTCACCATATGTCCCAAGTATTTAAACTGTTCGACTACACGTAACGGCTGGTTGTATAGGTTTACTGGTGGAAACATAGGTGCATATCTGCCCTTGACCTTAAAAATGACACACTCACTCTTATTTACATTATATGCCAATCCATGGCTGGCGGCATACCTCTCGCAAATGGAAAGGAGCTTGGTGAGCCCACACGCTGAGGCGCTGAGTAACACCATGTCGTCAGCATAGCTAATATTGTTTACACATATTCCATCTATGTGGCAGCCGACTCTAGTGCTACTGAGCTCCTCAATTAGCGCGTTGACATATAGGTTAAAGAGTTTTGGCGAGGTCAGACCACCCTGCCTCACACCACACTCCAGACCATATGTTTGAGAATATGACTCCGACCATCTCACCACATTGACCTGGTGCCTATACCAGTGGCGTGCATAGGGTTTTTAGTTAGGGTAGGCAGTTTTTTTTCTGAGGAGACTAATGTGGGGACGAACAAGTTGTGCTTAGCAGTGCACGTCACCAAATTGCAGAAAAGAGAAATTATGCAGAATTAAATTGTTACTAAGTAAAGTACGAGTAATGTTAGAACTTACCAAGGCTATTTCGACTTTCGACAAATTCGCCCGTGTCATTCCATACATTTGGAGAATTTCCGAATAAAATGCACGGAAAACAAAATAATTTCTGTGTGTGTATGCAACCAGTCAACCAGCTAAAATTTTCGTAATACTTTACATGAAATTGACGAGTAATATTACCCCGAGTTTGATCTAATTGCAACTGCGGCATACACCTACCTTTATTAACTACCTTTACCTTATTATTGAACGTTAATTTACTAAATTCGCCGAAAGTTAACTTCCGCAAACACACTAGGTCAATAATATTTAAGGTTATTTACATTTAAGGTTTATTACACAAATATAGAACACGCCAATAAACAGAAACACACGGGAAATTCAATAGAAAACGTAAGAAAATCGCTCCGAACCAAACTATGTATCGCAACTATTTATACAAGAATTTTTCTTTCACAATACAACTTAGTCGTAACAAAAAAATCACGTTAATGGCTTCCGAATCGAATAGCAAATTCAAAACAAATTTTCGTAAACAAAAACAAACAACCTTGACAAATTAGAACGCCCCACATTACGAGGAAAAATCACAGCAACTGGGACTTCTTTCATTTGCCGCATGAAACTTTGTTCTGCACGATATTTTAATAAGGCGAATCTTGAAGTTGCAATGCGCTATGCGCTGATTGGCTGAAATGCGGGGGCAGGTCAGTGGTTGGTCACAATACTCTGAGGGGCTACCGCGAAACGAAAACGAACTTCGTTCGCGTATCTCCCTCTCTGTCGCACTTGCTAGTTCGAGCGACAGACGAACGAAGTACGTTTTCGTTTCGCGGTAGCCCCTCTGTCCGGCGGCCGGACTTGGAAGCATGTGTGCGTGTGATTTGCTTATATGTGTGTGCACTGAGCAAATCCGTACATAGTTCACGGACGATATTTACACAAGCGCACTGTGAGAGTGTGTGCCGTAGCTTAGGCATCGCTCCGCCGTGCCTACTGCCTGCCTTGCGCTGAGCGAGCCTGGTTCGCGCGCAAATTTAAATTGCAGCGCGTCCCGTAATGTGAGTAAAGAAGTAGATTGTTTTAAAAACTATTATAGTATTATCATAGAGAAGAAAAATATATGTTGTGAAGTTATTTTGCAAGGTAGGCACTGCCTATGTGCCTATATGGTAAGCACGCCACTGGCCTATACCAAAACTTGAAAATATCGCTTACTTCGGCTGGCATACATAGATTCTCAAGTTTCTGCCACAACACGTCATAATGCACCAGGTCAAATGCTTTGGACAAATCTAAGAAGCAAGCATAGATGGCTGTTCGTCGGTCGGTATAGTATCTGACGGTCTGCTTCAACGCCAAAATAGCACTCTCTGTAGATAACCCTGCTTGAAAGCCAAACTGGTTATCGTGAATCTTTAGATACTTATCTAGTTGGCAGTTGAGCAAACCGTCAAACACCTTAGCGACAATGGTGGCGAGCGATATAGGTCTATAGTTATTTAGAGACCAAATGAGCATGTTATCTGAGCAACTAGCCGATGCCCTCTCCGCAGTCGCAAAATACCATTCTGCGCTCTCTGACTGCACCGCCAAGCTCGATATTGTCAATGAGCGTCTACAACATTTAGAGCTCACCTCGGCAAGCGTATGTCACTGTGAGAAATCGACACCCAGGGAGCCTCCTTCCGTTGATGCGTCAGCGCTGAAACCTAAACGTAGACGCAAAGTGCGGAGCGCACGCAAATCAGAATCTGCTTCGGTGGTGTCAAAAGACACGGAGGGTGGTACCGAGGTTGTAGCCCGCGACGAGACTGTTAATGAGGCCCCGTCTCTCTTACAATCTAGGGACGACAGTATTCAGCGGAGTGATAACATATCTACGAAAGGAGAAGCGGCTACTGCTCCCCTAAGCGGTGGAAGCCGTGATCAGGGTGCGGAAAAAGTCACCGCAAAGAAGCGTTTCTCTTCATTGCGTGGCACAGCGGGACCAGAAGTTACATCGCTTAAGGCTGTAGAGTTCCTAAGGTTTATACACCTGTGGAATATGGTGTCAGGTCCGGAGGAAATACGTGGATATCTGGAAACACTGTGGCCCGAGAAAACCTGCACAGTCCTGGAGCTCAAATCGAAGGGTTCGTATCGATCATATAAAATCGGTGTCCCACGCGAGCTCTATGAAAAATGTCTACGTGCGAATGTCTGGCCTGAGAACGCCCGTGTGAAGGAATGGTTTTTTCGGAGACCGTTTAGTACCAACAGTCACCCAGAAAGCTCCAGGTCACAAGTCGAAGATAAGGCCGGCGCTAGACATCGTTTACCAGAACGTCAGGGGCCTGAACACGAGACTACACTTCTTCAGGCAAAATCTGCTAGCCCTCGATTGTGACGTCGTCGCGGTAACGGAGTCCTTCCTTACTGACGCTGTTAGCGACGCTGAGTTGACGTGCGGCGGGTGGAGCGTGCTGCGCCGGGACCGCGCTTCTGGAGCGCGCGGCGGCGGCGTGCTTCTCGCGGCGCGCCCTGGCATCGTGCTTCGGCGTCTAGCGGACTTAGAGACGCCAACTGGCGAGGACTTATGGGTCACATTTGTGGTGGGTCAAGTCACTTTTTATGTATGTGTCGTGTACATTCCTCCCAGTGCCACAGAGGACACCTATATGCGTTGGTTTGAGAAAGTGGAATCGGCAATGGGCACTCTTAGTGGTGTAGTGCTTGTGATCGGAGACTTAAACTTAAATCCGGTGTATACATCCCGTAGTATCCTTAGTTATTATTGTTACTTTCTGACTGTTTGTGGTTTGAATGAGACGAACGAGGTGATGAATGTGCATGGAAGTAAGCTAGATGTCGTGCTGGTGTCGGAGCGCATCACTGGGGCTGCGGTCTCAGAAATAGCGACCGAAGGATTGGTCCCAAGAGCTGATGCGTACCATCCCCCTCTAGATATTTCGCTTCCCCTGGAAGGCTGTGCGCGTCGACCACCTACGGAGCATCTAGAACCGAGCAATGTGGACATCCGTCAGGACTGGAATTTCACTAAGAGTAATTTCGACCTGATGTATGAATTAATCTCCAAAGTAAGTTGGCAGGAAGTCCTCAGTGCTAACGATGTCGATAACGCTGTGGAAATATTATACAATCTATTGTACGACGTATTTGACAAATGCGTGCCTAAACGGGTACGGTCTAAGAACCCGTGTAGACGTTATCCGGTATGGTTTACGGCAGACTTGATCAGCGACATCAAACAAAAAAGCGTCCTGCATCGGGAATGGAAGCGGACGCAGGACAAGGACGTCTACAAAAAATTCGCTAAACTTAGGTTGAAAGTTAAGGAGGCTCTAAATTCGGCTTACGATACCTACGTCCATCGTATTCAGAGCGGAGTTAAAGACAATCCCCAGGCTTTTTGGCAGCACATACACAGCCTTAAGACAAATGGTGGTTTTGTCTCTCAACTAAATTTTCAGGGAAAGCAATTTGTCGGTGGGGAAGTGGCTGGAGCTTTCGCTAGGTACTTCTCAGACGTTTTTCTACCTAATGTCCCGTTACTTGACCCAAACACGTTAGGGAAAGCCGATCGGAGTCCCACCGCCACCTGCATTGATATTAAGTCAATAACGATGTCGGAGGTTGAGTCAGGGATAAAACGCCTTTGGGCGGACACTCTAAGTGCTCGCAATGTTGCCCAGTTGCGTCGTCCGCAGCGGGTCATAGCGCTTAGAGTGGCAAGGGCGTACCGCACAGTATCATACACGGCGGCTTGCCTACTGGCTGGCAGCCCGCCCTGGGACCTCGAAGCTGAGCTGCAGTCAGAGGTCTTCTGGCGGTTGCAGGCAGCGAGGAGGACGGAAAACTGGCCTGCACCGAGGGAGGTGCGCCAGTGGCGGGAGGAGTTACGCCATGTCCTCTACCAGAAATGGGCAGAGCGACTGGAAATCCCCGGAGCTAGCCGGGACCTGGTGGATGCGGTCCGGCCCGTCCTCAAAGAATGGGTCGAACGCGAATACGGTGCACCCACGTTCCACCTCACACAGCTCTTGACGGGGCATGGTTGCTTCGGCAAGTACCTGTGTGAGGTGGTGGGTAGGGAATCCACGCCGGCATGCCACCACTGCAGCGGAGGAGCCGTGGACACGGCCAAGCACACGCGTGAAGAGTGCCCAGCATGGGCGGAGCCTCGCGCTGCCCTGTCCACGGCAGTTGGTATGGACCTCACACTACCGGCTTTGGTCAGTCGCATGGCCGGCAGTGAGGAGGCATGGGCGGCAGCGGTCACCTTCAGCGCGGCGGTGCTGACGCAGAAGGAGGCGGCGGAGCGGATGCGCGAGGACGATCCTGAGTCAGCCCCGCAGCGCCGTAGGAGACCAGGCAGGCGGCGAAGGGCCTTCGCAGGCCGAATGCTGCCGCCATAACGAGGACCTGCGGGTGATGGGTCGGGAGCTCCATCATCCGCCTAGCAGAGGTCCTGAGCTGGACGGCCCCCATGGTGTTCTGGGGTGCCAAAAGCGGAGTGGGCAGGGACCATACCCCTGCCACATGCGTGGGCCCGCAAGGGCAGCGCCGACAGAGTTCCGGATGTGTGCAATAGCGTTCCCAGGGCTCTGTCCAAAAGCGAGCGGTGGAACACCCCAGGGGTTTTAGTCCGTGGGAGTCGGACATACCCACTCGGCTCCTCCCGGGCTGGGTGGGATCCATAACGGATTTCCCCTGGGTAAACAAAAAAAAAAAAAAAAAAAAAAAGGGATAAAACGCCTTAAGGCTAACTCTTCCGTTGGGCCTGACAACCTGCCGGCTTACATTGTGAAGGGTTGTGTGGAGTTCTTAAAGACTCCAATTCATTATATATTTAACTTGGTGCTCACCTCTGGGTCGTATCCTCAGCGCTGGAAGGTGTCGAGAGTGAGACCGATCCCGAAGGCAGGTGACACTTCCAACGTTGAGAACTACAGACCTATAGCTGTTCTTCCTACCCTGGCTAAACTATTTGAGGCCATACTTCACCGGGCTCTTTCATCACAGGTTCGCCCATTTTTGTGTGACGCACAGCATGGTTTTCGGCCAAATCGCTCGGTCAATACAAATCTTTTAATTTTAACCGACACCATTGCTGGGCATCTGGACAGAGGTACTCAAGTGGATGTCCTCTATTTTGATTTCTCAAAGGCGTTCGATCGCGTGGATAATGACGTGTTGCTCACTAAACTCGACCAAATAGGTTTCTCTCACAGGTTGCTGACCTTGTTCGCCAATTATCTGCGCGATCGGCAGCAGTTTGTCCGACATGGATGCTTTCTCTCGACCCCATATCATACCCGGTCTGGAGTCAGTCAAGGCTCCATCTTAGGGCCTCTGCTTTTCAATCTCATGATCAACGATCTTACATCGGCTCTTCGGGCGGCTCAGTGCCTCTTGTATGCTGACGACTTGAAGCTAGTATACGGAGTGGAGCAAAGAGCCGATTGTGAGACGTTGCAAAGGGACATCGACTCAGTGTTGCGGTGGAGTGTGGACAACAAGCTGCTTTTTAATCTAGCTAAGTGTTGTGTCTGCACTTTTAGCCGCTCTCACACTTCAATACATGCGCAATATAAGCTAGGGACTGACTGTATCAATCGAGTCTTCTCTGTTAAGGATCTGGGCGTAGTTTTCGATACGCGGCTTAATTTTCACGAGCACATTTCTTCTCTCGCTACGAGCTGCTATCGAAGACTGGGTTTTGTAATCCGAAACCTACGTGATTTTTGTGACCCGGTAGCAATAAAGATTGTGTACAACTCATTAGTTAGGAGTAAGTTGGAGTCTTCGTCGGTCGTGTGGCATCCCCATGAATCGACTTATACCCTTCTTCTTGAGAAGGTACAAAAAGCGTTTTTACGGTTTCTGTATAAGAAAGTACATGGGTACTACCCGTATCTGTACCCAACTAAATATCTTCTGGGCACTCTCGGGTACAACTCTCTGGAGGTCAGACGAAACAATAATTTAATGATCTCAGCATGTCGTGTCTTGCGTGGGGAGGCTGACTGTCCCGAACTGGTGGAGCGTCTTGTGAGACTGGTTGTCCCGGATGTCCCTCGGATAGCCCTCAGAGCACGGCGACGCGAGCTGTTGGCGGTGCCGCCGGCGCGCACTGTATCGTGCAGGAATTCCCCTCTGCCTCGCGCTCTCTCCCAGCTGAATGCGCTGCTGGCATCGACACCGGAATGCGACTTGTTTGCGTGGCGATGGGCGGCTGTGTCTAGTGAATGCTTGAGATTTTGTGAGGCGATGGATGATAGGTGCTCCACTGTTCCTATTTAATTTATTTGTTACTTGTTATTGTTTTATGTATATTTTAAATTGTTAGTCTAAGTTTCGTGATGCATTGGTGTACACTGTAATGTCATGTAAACGTCCTTATCAATAAATAAATAAATAAATAAATAAATTTATATCGCTGACGTCACCAGTTTTGTTTTTTACAATTGGGACCACCACTGTCTTTAACATGCCAGCAGGTAAGTAGGAGTGACTCACGCACAAAGTGTAAAGCATCGCGAGCACTCTAGGTAGATGTGGGCCGGCATGTAACAAATGTTCCACACTAAGACCGTCGTGGCCGGGAGACTTCCCTCTCGAAATGGAGCGCAAAACAACTCTAACGTCCTTAGCTGTAAAGTGAGTTTTTACCTCACGACCACTCGGCCCAACATCGATCATACCCGTCTTAAGTGGTGGTCCCAATGGTGACTTAACCGTAAAGTGAGTTTTAAACAGCTCCGCTATAGACTCACTCTCGCTCACACCTCCGACACTCACAGGCAGGCCCGGCCTACCGCTTAGTCTATTTGTAGCCTTCCAAAAGCTACGAAAGTCTTTCTTAAAATGGTGTTGCGCAATAATGTCCATTCTTATTTGGTCCTCATGTTTCTGACACCATTTTAAGCGAGACTTAAAAACTTTTCGACTTTCACACATATTATCATAAACATACCCCGACTCTGGTGAACCATACCATAACCACAGCCGAAGTCTGAACGTGGCCTCCCTGTGAGCCGCGCTTACATGTTTGTTCCAGCCGACGACAGGTTTCTTTTTCTTAAACACTTTTAGACCATAACTGATAGCTGCAGCATTACTCAAACCATTTATGATATCTTTATACATTTTATCTATCAAAATATGATGGCTAGCATCGTTACATGTGTGGCCACTACACTCGCGCAATATGTCAGGGAAATCAATATGTTTCAGGCGTTGGTGACATTCAGCCGTAAACATTTTTGTTTGTTCTGGGTTTCTTTCACCCCATAAAATTGTATTTACTGACTGTTTTTCCTTATACACATGTCTTGGTTTAAGTAAATTAAAGTCACAAACCAGTACTAGCGGGAAATGATCCGACCACATGACGTCACTTTTAACATAAACGTCAGCAATAGAACCCTTCGCCGCTTCCGTGACCACACAATGATCCAACCACCTTCTTGACCCATGTGATTCGCTTATGAATGTATAAGTACTAGACTGCACGCCTAATCTAGACACACGGCAGTGTGTCCGCCAAGTTCGAGCAAAAAAAAGCGACACACCGGCCGTGGGTTATATTACACGAACCATTTCGGGCCAATTTCGACCACCCTATAACTCAAAACATATTTTATCTACGCATATGAAATTTCGAGTGTCTGTTGACATCCCTTTAATTGTCTAGAATACAAAATTTGATTATTCTACCTATAGCAGTTCTTAAGATATTGACGTCAGAAAATCGCTATTTTTACTATACACTCACTCACTGACTCATCAAAAACCTAGACCACTTCCAATGGTCGTACTGACTTAAAATTTGGCATGGAGATAGGTCTTAAGGTCAAAGTAAAGGGAAAAATCTGAAAACGGCCAAGTGTGAGTCAGTTTTAAAAATAGCGAAGGTGTAACTTTGTTCTACTATGAAGTCATAATGAACTAAATGGGTCTATCTTCCAATGGTCGTACCGACCTGAAATTTGGCTCGAAGGTTTGTCTTTAGGTCGAAATAAAGTAAAAATCTGAAAACGGTGAAGTGTGAGTCAGTTTCGAAAACAACAAATGTGTAATTTTGTTCTACTATAAGTAGGTATGGATTGGAAATGAGATAAGACTTATTTAAATTTAGATACATACCAATTTAAGACAATACATGTTTGTCTTAAAGACAAGAACAATAAAATTGTTCACCACTCTGTGTGTGTCTGTTGCGGTAACCGAACCTACGATTTACGAAGTGCAAAGCAGGTCACTAGGTGCGCTAAATCAGTCAAACAAAAATGAAAAGACTATTTTTTCTCGCATAGTCTAAATAATTTCTAATTTTACAACTAATAAAATCGCAAATTCAAGAACATGGGAATCATATATACTCTAACAAAAATAAATGAAATCCCATCAAAAACATAAATGTGAAAGGCTGCCAAGTTCGATACTATGGGAATGCTTCGCCTATAAAAGAAGTGAGATCTGAATAAGTACCAAGTTCCATAAAAATACCTCAAATCATAAATAGTTATAGGAATGCACACTTGATTTCCAGCAGTTTTTAAGGTACATTTTGAATAAGTATCACGTTACATAGAAATACCTAAAATTATAATAGTCAGAGAACCGAACACCGGTTTTTTTAGCAGTTTCCTGATAACATTTATTATTTTCAGTACTTTTTAATGATGTAACTTGGCAAGTTTTAATAGAAAATTATATACTTGACACATTGCAGTCCAAAGGTGTCGATTCATTGCATTGAAAAGGTGTGTGGTGTGTGATACTAAAAAACCGGCCAAGTGCGAGTCGGACTGGGGCTCCCATACAACAGACATGATTTTTTTGCCGTTTTTATAGAAAATGGTACGGAACCCTTCGTACCTTGACCCAAAACGTACGAATTAAAGATAAGAAAACTGCTCTTAATAATACTATTTTGAAAGATATTAAATAGGTACGTCGTCGCCGCATAATGTTTGTTTTGTACACGTACGTACGTCAGCATTACAATTTCGTTGATAATAAGTACCAGTTACCAGTTACCTTGTTATTTATCCTTGTCAAGTTTATATTTAAATATTTATCGTGGATTTATTTTCTGTATAAAACAACCAATTAATTTCACTCGTTGAATAGTTATTGGCTAGAAACATGGTTACCTATATGAAAAGCGTATACGCCATGACGTGTCGTATGCGTCACGTCTTCTTCATACGTTTTGCTGCGTTTCCTGTGCGTTAGCGTATTTTGAGCAGCGGTGTGGCCGCCCCCTTATACATAGTCTCCTTGCAATAAACTTCGCCACTAACGAATACCAGTAGGTAGAACACTCGTATTTCAGAATTGCATTTTGAGGGTTCCGTATCTCAAAAGGAAAAAACCGGAGCCCTTATAGGGCCCAGTCTGTCTGTCCGTCTGTCACAGCCGATTTTCTCCGTAAGTACTGGACCGATTGAGTTGAAATTTGATACACATATGTAAACTGGTCAAGTAAATGGAAAATTAAAAAAAAAAAGTTTCGCAAACTGTATTGTGTGACATATCAAATGAGGAGTTGTGTTGTGAGCATCTCAGATTTTTTTTTATAATTTTAGCACAAACAGATTTGATGTAATTTAGGAAAAAAGACGAAAATTGACCATTATTTAGCGTTATAAAAATTAATGTGAGATTTTTAATGATAAACTGAGGCTAGAAACATGAAAGCAGGACAGAAGGAGCCGTAGCATGGTTGGCCTTGTCACGCGATAGGTGATAGGATAGAGCGTGCGTCACTGGCTGACACCGTGCGATAGAACGAGACGACGCTGTTATATCTTGTCACTTGTCGCGTGATAAGGCCAACCATGCTACGGCTCAAGGTTTCTTTAGGGGTTCTAAAGGGGTGAAATAGGAGTTGAACCGAGAAGACGTTCATTTAAAAACTTAAAAATTTGAAAGTTCGTATATGACGACGAAGAGTTATTCAGGTGAAGTAAGTACGAGTAGTAGCAGGCCGTTGCCGGCGTAACAGTTCAACAAATAAATTGTAAAAATTACACTTACTACTTACGCGGGCTAAGCTGCGGGGAAATGCTAGTAGTACCCCATAAATAGTCTTATATTTTGAATTCTATCAGGCTCTTAATGTAGGTATATGTATATGATGTAGCTCTATCGTGTATTTAGGTAACATATTCGTATTATTAGACCGCCCGATCAAAAATGATACTATAACCAAAGAACGAAATAATACCGGTTTAATTTGTATGGAGAAAATACCGGTATGCGATCCCTGGTAGTACCATATGTAGGAGTATATGTTTTCTGTGGCTGCGCTCCGTTTGATGTATCCATCGTGCGGCTTCGATTAAAACGCTTTGTGGCCGAGCACGTTTGTCCAGCGGGCCAATATTGAGTTCAGCTTTCCAAAACACGGAAGCTTTTTAAGTGACGCGCTTTGAATGCAGACTTGGTTTAATATTAACTTGCTCTTGCTTGATTGTAGCTCTGTATCCTTGCGCATCATGAAGCCCCTTACGAGCAAGTGTGATGAAATAGTTATTTGTGTCACAAGGGAGCAAAATAGTATATTTACGGCGAGGGCGGTGTATTGAATCCCTCACTACGCTCAGGATCCTACGTTAGAATCCCTCGCTACGCTCAGGATTCTAACGTAGGATCCTGAGCGTAGTGAGGGATTCAAGTGTTAACGCCCAAGACGAAAATAATTTTGCTCCTGAGTGACACATGTAACTTTTCACACCGATTATGAGGAAAATTTAACGAATATCAATATTCATTATTATATAATTTATATACAATAACATCATAGTTTTGATTTCAGTAAAACGTATAGTTTATTGTGACAATTTTTTCAAATATTACGAAAAATTCTCAAGTTTTAATATGTAAATGTACCTATAACGTTGCTAAAGTTAAAACTTGAAATATGTTCGTTTTTAATCGATTGCGATGAAATTACAATCGATTATTTTCTTAAGAATTGTGTTCAATTGGCACATTGCGTAAATGCTACATGCCAGTGAATAAATTAACAAAGTAGCTTGAACAGAAAAGTGGCATTTTGCTCCCTCTCGTCGGGGACCAAAACTTACTTTTCTGAATGAGAGGTGTGAAAAAAAACTTAATTCCATTTGAACTGGTCAAAATGAAGGCTTGCTTTGATTACATCCAAACAAGGTGAAAGGAAATAAGAGGTTGTAATACAAAACGCAGTAAGTCTGAAGTTTTTTTATATTTCTACACCAACTAAAAGGAGGGTAATGTTTTCAGGGTGTATACCACAGAACACTAAATACTATAGAAGGGGTATCGAGCGCGGTTTGTATCGGGAGCGGTGTCGCCTCATCCCCTCCACGTCGCCTACAACTGTGTGAGCAGCACGGCGATCAGGTGACGTTGGCGCGAAAGCTAACAGCGCAAGGTCAAAGTAGTGGCGCGCGTGCCACGCCCACATCGCCTTTCGAGGCTGTTTTAAATACTCGGCATCTAAGATTTGGAACGACCTACCACCGCCTTTACGAATTAACTTGTCCCTCCCAACGTTCAAGCGCAAATTGAGCCTAATTTTGATGTCCAAACAATTAAATACAAGCTGAAGGGTATACTATGACTATTTAAATCTTGTGTCCTGTTATTATTATTTTACTCTGTGCATGGAAATCATTTATTAATCTGTATAAACTTTTGTATGACAATAGAATAAGTGAATTAACCTGTCTGTTCCAACAAGTAGGAACTAAATTAACCCAGTAGTAAGTTACTCTGTATTTTTCCCTATAAATGCTAAGTGCTCTCTTTTATCGTTCTTGATTGTTTTGTACCGTTTTTAGGGTTCCGTAGCCAAAATGGCAAAAACGGAACCCTTATAGTTTCGTCATGTCCGTCTGTCCGTCTGTCCGTCTGTCCGTCTGTCCGTCTGTCCGTCTGTCCGTATGTCACAGGCATTTTACTCGAAAACTATAAGGTGTATTTGAATAAAATTTTGAAGATAGGTGTATTTTGTTAGCTGCTACAAAGTTTTGTAATTAAAATTACTAAAAAAAATTTTTTTAGGGGTGTACTCCATACATAAAACTAAAAGTCAAAAAATTTTTTTTCATCGTGAGCCCACGTGTGGCACATCAATCGATAGGCCTTTCAAAATAAATATAAGGTTTCTCGGGAATTTTTTTGATTAAGTGAATACAGTCAGAGATAATCGCCCCGAAAGTCACTAAAATTCTGTCCCCCCCCCTCTAATTTTTGAACGGTGTATTTTAAAAATATGCAAAAATTCATGGACATAGGGCTTATTAATTTCATTCACCGAAAATTGTTTTGAACAAGATCGGTTCAGAGGTTTTCGAGATATTGCTGAAAAACTGCCTTCCTCAAAGAAAAGGACGTAAGTGCCGTAAAATTTCTGTGACGATACGACCTTTTTAATAGGCACGGAACCCTTCGTTTTGCGTGGTCCGACACGCACTTGGCCGGTTTTTTATTTTTGCTTTTGTTTTTGTTTTTTATGTTGATGGTATGAGCACAGATTATATAATAGTTCTAAGTGGAAAGGGAACGAGCTGAAAACCAGCGCTGTGCAGCCGCAATGACTGTCACAGCACATGCTGAGCTCATTCCTTTTGTTACACAAATAATCTTGTTTTTGTTTTCTATCTCTGTATGTATTTTGCGCATCTGTTTGTGTGACAATAAATATTTTCTATTTCTATTTCTATTTTCTATTTCTTTCTATAGTATTTAGTGTTCTGTGGTGTATACGGTCGGTGAATTAGTTTCTTGACAGCGGCGGCGTGTACAGCGTTATCCCGGGTTTGTAGGTGGCTAGAGTTGTCGTGCGGGCCTTGATGCGGTAGTATTCTGGCATCTGGAAGCAAATGCCACGGGGAGGGTTACAATACAATACAATACAAATACTCTTTTCATCACACTTGCTCGTTAATGGCGTTATTACTTGCGAGCGTACAGAGCAGTTATAGCAGTTTTACCTCCCACGGGCTGTTAAGTTTAGTTTTAAAATATAGAACCCTCTGATTGGCTTAAGCAAATCTAGCTGCTCTGTGATTGGTTAAAAAAAAATCTAGTTGGTCAAGCCGGCCCCGCCCCGCAAGAATACTGCTCTGTGATTGGTTGAAGCTCCGCGCTCCACTAACACTGATCTGGAAGTGAAGTTGTGTGAAGTGATGCGGCTATATGAAACTTAGATTTTTCTGTCTTTTGTAGTTATTTATTTCCTCGCAAATGTGATGAAAAACATTGTGTATAACACGGGCGTAAGAATATTGCAAACTCGAGTCATCAAAAGCCCTCCGCCTTGGGCGTCGGGCTTCTAATAGACTCTCGTTAGCAATATTCCACTTACGCCCCTCGTTAAACAATGTACTATTACTGCACGGGGCGGAAAGGTTCTCGAGTGGCGACCACGTACCGGAAGGCGCGGCGTGGGTAGGCCCCCCACAAGGTGGACTGATGACCTGGTAAAGGTCGCGGGAGTCCGCTGGATGCGGGTGGCGCAGGACCGGTCAATTTGGAACTCTCTGGGGGAGGCCTATGTCCAGCAGTGGACGTCTTTCGGCTGATATGATGATGATGACTCTTTACTGCACACCTCACACAAACAAAGTGTTTACTTTTCTATGTAGGGCTGGTATCAAAATTACACGCAGACAGTAAGTACTGGATTTATTCACTTTTATATTTTTTACACTAATTAATCTAATTAATATGCCATGATGAGAGAGAGAGAGAGAGAAGGCAAATGACTTCCGTCTTATTCGGAACACAAAGCAGTTACAGAGAGAAACAATACAATAACATGTAGGTAGAGGTAGACAAAAGGCGGTTTTATCGCTGAAGAGCGATCTCTTCCAGACAACCTTTGGGTATAAAGAGACAAAACTAGATTAGGATTAGGGTTAGTGTCGTTGACAGACATATGTTTCATTTCTCCTGTTAATATTATAAATGCGAATGTTTGGATGTTTAGGTGTTTGGATGTTTGTTACTCAATCACGCTTAAACGGCTCAACCGATATGGATGAAATTTTGCACGAAGATAGTTTATAGCCCGAATTAAAATATAGGATAGTTTTTATCCCGTGAAGCTAGTTAAAAATAAATAACAAACGTTGCCAGCTCGTCCTAAAGCATAATTTTAATGGAGATAGTAATAATCCTGGAAAACGTGACCCAACACTTTCATGTTATGTGAAGTAGTTTTTCTGTAGCCACCTGTTAATTGATTTGCATACAAGTTTCGTTTTAGTATCTATAGCTAGCAATTTATTAGCCTTGTTATACAGAAAACATCCTAGAAAGTAGTAAAATCTTGGGGCCAAAACCCAGTGCTGCAAATATTGCTCGTTTAATAGTATAGAATAGTATAGGACGCTGGATGCGGGTGGCGCAGGACCGGTCATTGTGGCACTCTTTGGGGGAGGCCTATGTTCAGCAGTGGACGTCGTTGGGCTGATATGATGATGATGATGAATAGTATAGGATGTAATGTGTGTGTACAGATAACCTACCGATTCATTGACTTGCTCAATCCAGTCCGCATAGGGCCCTATAAGGGTGAACACCGTCGGCGCGTCCGCGTAGCCGCACAGCGTCGGCCCGAATGATATGATGCCCACCAATTTGCCGGACAATATCGCGGGGCCTCCGGCGTCGTGCTGAAATAAAGTAACTCGATTTATTACAAAAAAAACCGGCCAAGTGCGTGTCGGACCACGCAAAACGAAGGGTTCCGTGCCTATTAAAAAGGTCGTATCGTCACAGAAATTTTACAGCACTTACGTCCTTTTCTTTGAGGAAGGCAGTTTTTCAGCAATATCTCGAAAACCTCTGAACCGATCTTGTTCAAAACAATTTTCGGTGAATAAAATTAGTAAGCCCTATGTCCATGAATTTTTCCATATTTTTAAAATACACCGTTCAAAAATTAGAGGGGGGGGACAGAATTTTAGTGCCTTTCGGGGCGATTATCTCCGGCTCTATTCACTTAATCAAAAAAAAATGCCAAGAAACCTTATATTTATTTTGAAAGGCCTATCGACTGATGTGCCACACGGGGGGTCACAATGAAAAAAAATATTTTGACTTTTAGTTTTATGTATGGATGCACCCCTAAAAAAATTTTTTTTTGTCATTTTAATTACAAAACTATGTAGCGGCTAACAAAATACACCTTTCCTCAAAATTTTATTCAAATACACCTTATAGTTTTCGAGTAAAATGCCTGTGACATACGGACAGACGGACAGACGGACAGACGGACAGACGGACAGACGGACATGACGACACTATAAGGGTTCCGTTTTTGCCATTTTGGCTACGGAACCCTAAAAACGTCCCCATTTGATGAGGGAGCCGTAGCATGGTTGGCCTTATCACGCGACAAGTGACAAGATAAGAGCGTCGTCTCGTTCTATCGAACGGTGTCAGCCAGTGACGCGCGCTCTATCCTATCACGTATCGCGTGACAAGGCCAACCATGCTACGGGGCCTGCGGGGCTAGCGCAACTGACGCCGCACCGCGACGCGAGTCGAGAAAGCTCTACCCCCCTTTTTCTAATTTGTACGGTGCGAGTGAGATAGGGGACGCTTAGTCGCGCGAGAAGCGACTGAGCAGCAAGTTGTGCTAGACGTGCTGGTGGATTGCCTGGGTCCGTATGTACGTAAGGGAAATGTATTCAGCGTACCTTTTTAACCGACTTAAAAAAGGAGGTTCTCAATTCAGTTGTATTAGGGTTCTGTACCTCAAAAGGAAAAAACTGGAACCCTCATAGGATCACTCGTGCGTCTGTCTGTCCGTCTGTCACAGCCGATTTGCTCCGAAACGACTAGACCGATTGAGTTGAAATTTGGATTATGTAAATTGGTGACCCAAAGATGGACGCGTGAAGTAAATTAATGAATTCTGAACAAGGAGGCCACTTTTGGGGAGTAAACTGGAAAATTAAAAAAAAAGTTTCGCAAACTGTATTGTGTGACATATCAAATTAAAGGGGTCGTTGAGCATCTCAGATATATTTTTTTGGTATAATTTTAGCAAAAACAGATTTGAAGTAATGAAAAAAAATCGAAAATTGACCCCTCTGCGTCAGGGGTTAAAAACTGTGACCTCCAAACCTATTGTAATTGTAGTTAGATAACAATTACTTACATCACATGCTCCTTCGCCGGTGGTGAGTGTTCCAGCACAAAATTGCTCCCGATTTATAAACTTACTGCAATTTAAACCAATTTTATCTTTTATGCACGCAATTGTTTTTAGGAGGGTCGAGAGATCCGGAATCCATCCTTATGGAAATGGATACAAATAAATAAATAAATAAATATCGTGGGACAATTCACACCAATTGATCTAGTCCCAAACTAGGCAAAGCCTGTACTATGGGTACCAGACAACGGATAAACATACTTATGTAGATAAATACATACTTAAATAGATATTAAACATCCAAGACTCGAGAACAAACATTAGTATTCATCATACAAATATCTGCCCCGACCGGGAATCGAACCCGGGACCTCAAGCTTCATAGTCAGGTTCTCTAACCACTAGGCTATTCGGTCGTCAAATTAGGGGACAGTGTTATACAAATCGAACAAGCCCCGCCCTAAGTAAGCTTAATAAGGCCTATGTGAAGCGGCCTTTAGACTTGGCTAAATGCAGTGCACTAACTAGGGGAGGGGAGATAAACCTCGCTCTAATCAGTGAGTGTGAGTGCAGTTAGTGCACTGCATTTAGCCAGGCCTAAAGGCCGCTTCAGGGGTACTAAATAAACGACGGTATATTACATAGATTTAAAATCTAAATACATAGAGAACATCTAAGATTTAGGAACAAATAGTAGAACGTTTTTCAAAAAAAGTGTACATGAACTTTTTTTTTCAGAATTAGATTTTTTTGGGGTTTATCCTACTCAGAATCGTTGATACTATCGGTCCTTATACAAGAAAAAAGTTGTCCCAGATTTTACTATGTAAGTTTTTTCTTCCAGTGCGTCACGACCATGGAAATAAAAAGACTGCATACAAAAATGTGACGATCTGGAATGGAATATTTTGGACACTTTTTTTCTTGTATGAGGATCGATAGTGTCAACGATTCTGAGTAAGAAAAACCCAAAAAAATCGAATACTAAAAAAAAGATCATGTACACTTTTTTTGAAAAACGCTCATTAGGCTCACATTAAATATTTGCAGCGGGATTTGAACCCTGGATCGTTAGCTTCATAGACTAGTGGCGTAGTGCTAACAACTAAGCCAAACCAGTCGTGGATGAATGATGACAGGGCTTAGAGCATACATAACTGGAATACCCTTTTAGTAACTTACCCCTCTGTAAAAAAAACCTTGCGCAATGTGCAAACAATCATACAAAGACAATTTCACAATCGATCACATAATCGCCTCGCAAAGGACACTGATCATAAAAATGCCCGCATGATGCTGTAAGCACTTGATATTATAAACGTTCAACCACTTCAAGCTTTTAATATATAATTTTATTGAGTTTCAATATCCTATTAAGATGCTCCCCCCACCCCCGCAAAATTCAGCAGACTTTTTTGTACGCAAATACGACATAAGGCTACTCCAGTTATGTATGCTCTAAGGGACAGGGTCTTTTGTGAACAGAACCTAGTAGACTTACTCGCCATAGATTTCCTTGCAGAATGCGTTGGGGTAGACAGGCAAGAATTTTCGCTGCAAGAAAACTGGCTCGTACGCAAGCCGTTGAGACATCTGTGAATATCAATTTATGTTAATCGAACGAGCGAGCGAAGCGAACGAAGTTCTATGCTTCAGCTTAGGCCGAATATAGTTAGTATGTCCGGTGTCTATCACGATGTCCGTCGTCCTCTACAGGTCTCAACCGATTCTCGTGAAGTTTTGAGAGCAGGTTCGTTAATTATATAGAATTTTTATGTCGAGTCACTTTTTCAAAATTAAAGGATCGTATTGCATGATCCGACTTACGTAATCATCATCATCATCATATCAGCCGAGAGACGACCACTGCTGGACATAGGCCTCCCCCAAAGAGTGCTACATTGACCGGTCCTGCGCCACCCCCATCCAGCGGCCTCCCGCGACCTTTACCAGCCATCAGTCCACCTTGTGGGGGGTCTACCCACGCTGCGACTTACGTAATTGCACAAAATTTCAACCCAGTTGGTTTTCGGGATGTTGGTCGGAGTTGCAAGATTTGAATCGCACATACAAACGCACGAACGAACTGACAGGAGAAATGGGCATATATCTCGTATAAAGAGTTGTTGTTGCTTCGATGTATAACAACGAGGTGATGCGAAAGGCGTCACACGTACAGCAAAGCGTATATAGGGGGCGGTCGCGTGACTGGTTAACTTGCTCGAGAAATACAGCAGATGAAGATTGGGCGTCGTGTTCCCCAACCAGTAAGGAGTAGGGTACTGGAACCTGGAAGTGTAGCCTGGAGCGGATACACGATTGAGGACTATAGTTAGCCATGAGCACGTAGCACCAGCGACGTAAACAGTTGATGTACTAATTTCAGTCGACGAACCTAACCAAATCAGGAAAAATCTCAACAGCGCGTTGTAGCGTTCGAGACAGCGACATCTTCTGGCGGATTTGGTACTATTTTAGTACATCCGCTTGTCGAGGGAGGTCGCTAGTAGTATTTCCTGTGTGTTTAGTGCATCTATTCGTCGCTGGATGGTGGCAGCAGTACTGTTATTCCTATTGGTTTAGTGTATCTATTCGTCACTGGATGGCGTTAGTAGTACTGTTATTTCCAGGTCTGGAAGGTGGGATTGTTGATAATGTTACAATTAAATAAATTTGGGCTTGCATTTAATAATTTGCATGATTTTTATAATAATAATAATTGAATAATATGCATAAACATTTATAGAATTGACACGATAATAAGCAATTGTGAATAATAGTAATATGTGACATGTAATATTAAAAATATTGTGTATGGAACCTGTATTCGTCTCTTGCTGTCAATACAATAAATCCTCAAATCAATAACGGGACGGCAGCGCGGTTGATTCTTCTGTTGCAGGCCATATGCTTGTATGCCACCGAGAAAAATCGTTAGTACCTTAGTAACGCCCCATCCGAGTATCAGCACCTCAGTAGAGGCCGGATTGAGGTCGGAATGCGAGATGTCGATGATCTTCGGAACGCGATGGTGGTCGAAGAATATGCGATACTGCAGCCGTATTACTGCGATGTTGTCCGTCAGAGTGCGCGGGTCGTAGGTCGGATGGAAATACACCTGACGAGAAATATAATACATTAATGCAGGTCTATGTCCAGCAGTGGACGTCTTTCGGCTGATAGGATGATGATGATGACTAAAAATAAAACTACCGTTTTTTTTTTTTTTTTGACGGAGTGGAAATGCACTTACGCATCCCCCCCAGCCTGGGGAAGCTATATAGGGGGGTATGTGGGACTCTCACCCTCCGGCCAACTCTATTTACAGAGAAGGGGGAGGGAGTCTACCCACTAAAACCACTCCGGCGTTTCCGTCTCTGCCGTTAATGGGAGTGCCATGGGATCGCGAGCACTTCGACCATCCACGTAGGGTGTGGTGCCAATTAAACCGCATAAGAACGGGCATTGGTGACTGCGCCCACCACTGGTATAAATGGGGCTGGTGCGACCCCCTCGGTGTGTGTGGGGACCCCGATCAGACAGTCAACCACATGGTTCTGGAATGCCCGACAGCAAAATTTTCAGGGTGGATGGAGGACCTCAAAAATCTTACTGTACTTGACGAGGACTAATCTTAACCTTTGAATCAATCAATCTTCATCATCATCATCATCATATCAGCCAAAAGACGTCCACTGCTGGACATAGCCCTCCCCCAAAGAGTGCCACAATGACCGGTCCTGCGCAACCCGCATCCAGCGGACTCCAGCAACCTTTACCAGGTCATCAGTCCACCTTGTGGGGGGCCTAACCACGCCGCGCCTTCCGGTACGTGGTCGCCACTCGAGAACCTTCAATCTTATTATTATTATTATTTTCTTAGATAGCTTTTATATGTAATCCAGTGACCAAAATGCCATACGATAAATAAAATAAATATTTTCCTCATGTGTCACTCATGAGCTAAATTATTTTCGTCATGGGCGTTAACACTTAAATCCTTCGTTACGCTCAGGATACTAACTTAGAAGTCCTCGCTACGCTCAGGATTCTATCGTAGAATTCTTCGCTTCACTCTGGATTCAATGTACCGCCCTCGCCGTAAATACATCATTTTCCTCCCTTGAGACACGTCGCTCTACCTTTGGGACACCCATATGAGTATGCTCGAAATTAAAAAATAAAACTTTACGCAAGTAAATTCAAAGGACCAATAATTGTACAACTTCCGACCAACTTTAATTGACTTTCGGCCCTCCGGCAGAACCAACTTTTTGTATACACACATGCCACTTTCCTTTCTAACTTCTAATCCATTGGCAAAGTATCTAAAAATGCACACATTTTTTTTCACGCCACTGCTCGGAAATGTGGCAAAAGATGGTCAGAATTCAGGCTTCAAAGCTGGGGATAGTTGGACGTCGCACGAACAGGCCATCTATGACTTCAAACTGTCCAACAATGATTTTGTTGGACAGTTTGAACAGCAATCGACCAATCACAGGGCCCCGCGCGGTCGGCCGGCGTGCGTGCGCCCGTTCCCCCTCCCCCGCGCCGGGCGCGAGGCAAGCGAGCCTGTTTAGTATTATGATCTTCAATTAGATACTTAATTTTGATTTTAAAATTATAATTATTTGCAATTTCCTCGCAGTAGGCGTGAAAAGAACTATGTTAAGCCTCGGCCGAAAGGGCAATAGCTGGACTCGTACTTTCGAGGGCCTCCGCTACGCGTCGGCCCTCGAACTAACTCGTCCATCTATTGCTTGCTTTCTAACTTCCTCTTCAACAATGTACTATTGATTGCCCTTTTGCATTTTTAGGGTTCCGTACCTCAAAAGGAATAATCAGAACAAGGATCACTTATAGTGCGTTTTTAGGGTTCCGTAGCCAAAATAGAAAAAACGGAACCCTTGTAGTTTCGTCATGTCCGTTTGTCCGTCTGTCCGTCTGTCACAGGCATTTTACTCAAAAACTATAAGGTGTATTTGAATAAAATTTTGAGGATAGGTGTACTTTGTTAGCCGCTACAAACTTTTGTAATTAAAATTACTAAAAAAATTTTTTTAGGCGTGTACTCCATACATAAAACTAAAAGTCAATTTTTTTTTTTCATCGTGAGTCCACGTGTGGCACATGAATCGATAGGCCTTTCAAAATAAATGTAAGGTTTTTTTTATTAAGTGAATACAGTCAGAGATAATCGCCCCGAAAGTCACTAAAATTCTGTCCCCCCCTCTAATTTTTGAACGGTGTATTTTAAAAATATGAAAATATTAATGGACACAGCGCTTATTAAGTTCATTCACCGAAGTTTCCGAGATATTGCTGAAAAACTGCCTTCCTCAAAGAAAAGGACGTAAGTGCCGTAAGATTTCTATGACGATACGACCTTTTTAATAGGCACGGAACCCTTCGTTTTGCGTGGTCCGACACGCACTTGGCCGGTTTTATTTTATTTAGCATTAGAAGAAGGATAAAGCACGAAGCACGAGGTCTTTTAAATAAGACACTTTATGCCGCACAACTGTCAAAGTATCAAAAAACAGCCATTAAAAGACTTACATTATTGTTGTCGATTCTTACATTAGTGTGTTCATTATTTATATCTAAATAATACTTACAACAATATATTTATTTTGCAAATATTTATTTTTGACTGTTATTAAATTTTGTTATTTAGTTCTGGAAAGGTTACATAATAAAAAACCAAAAGAGGTTTGAAATGATCGGTTCGTTTTTTTCGCTGTCGACATTGTCAAAATTGTCAATCGTATTACGTTCGTTTTCTCGTTTTCTTAGTAATCAAGAAATTGTTGAATTCAGATTACGAGATTATTATACCTACGAGTATCAATTTGTTAATTAATATTAAGATTTAATTTTCCGCTGTGTTTGGTGTGTGGTGGCGTGCGGATTGCAATGGACCAACCAGAGGCAGGCCCAAGTGGCTTGCAAAAAAGACCGACTCGTTCTCCCCCGAACGTTTTGCCTCCACCAAAAGCAAAGACACAGAAACTGAGTTCATTAACAACAAATGAGAAATGTATGGTGGTCAACATTTACAATTTGGTGCGTGAACTTTGCAGCAAGGATGAATTTCCGGGTAAGGTAGATTTAGTAAAAAAACGGCTGAAACTGCCGGAATATCGTCTAGCATCTGCCACCGCGTAATCACCATATATCGTACTTAAAAGCATAGCTCTGTGATAAGTAGGCTCATTCATCATATCAGCCGAAAGACGTCCACTGCTGGACATAGGCCTCCCCCAGAGAGTTCCAAATTGACCGGTCCTGCGCCACCCGCATCCAGCGGACTCCCGCGACCTTTACCAGGTCATCAGTCCACCTTGTGGGGGGCCACGCCACGCCTTCCGGTACGTGGTCGCCACTCGAGAACCTTTCCGCCACAACGGCCATCGGTTCTACGTGCAATGCCCCGCCCACTACCACTTAAGTTTAGCAATTCGGAGGGATATATCGGTTACCTTGGTTCTGCTGCGGATAGCCTCATTTCTGATGCGAGAAGAGAAACTCCTAACATAGCCCTCTCCATTGCCCTTTCGGTGACTTTGAGCCTTCTTAAGAGGCCCATAGTAAGCGACCAAGTTTCAGTGCCATATGTCATATGGTAGGCTCATTAAGGCTATCAAAATATAAACATGTTTTATTTTATAGTACTTACATAGTTTTATTTACATAATAAATTGAAGTGGAAGTACGCACTTTTTATTGATTCCATAGGATAAATACAACATAACTAACTAATATAGGCCTGTTAAGTTCTCGTTCTGTTAAGGACTTCGTAACATCTAATACTTGTCCCAAGCAGAGAAGGTTGACGACGACTGTTTCTTTGTTTACCGTATTTCAAAAAAAAACGGACTATAGTTGTCCGTCTGTCGGTATGTCTGTCTGACAAGACTCTTTATCTCGGGAACGCGTGGAGGTATCGAGTTAAAATTTCTATGCTAACTTAAAAAAAGATACGGCCGTTTATGTCGCAAAAAACTAATATTTCGACACTCTCAAGGTAATCAAAATTTAAAGGGTACTTTCCGTTGACCTAGAACTATGAAATTTGGCAAGTAATATCGTCTTATACTACAAGTACAGGGAAAAATCTGAAAACTATATACCTATTTGCAATTTTGTACGGAACTCTCGGTGGGCGAGTCCGACTCGCACTTGTCCGGTTTTTTTAAACACAAGCTCGCTCTTCATTTAGATAATATATTAAGATGTATACTTTAGTTAATGTTTGTAAAATTTAAGAATTTGAGTTATAATATTTGAATGAATGAATTTGAGCTATAATGCCTATAGTATGGCTGTGCAAAGAGGAGTGTTGGTGCCCACACTTATGTATGGTAGTGAAAGTTGGGTGTGGCAGAAAATACATCAAAGTCGAGTGAATGCAGTAGAAATGAGAGCGTTGAGAAGTATTTGTGGAGTGAAATAGTGACAGAGTCAGAAACAGTGTGATAAGAGATAAGTGTGGAATGGATGGAGATATAGTCACGAAAATTGAGAAGGGTAAGGTGGTTTGGGCATGTAGAGAGGATGGATGGAAGAAGATTAACGAAGAGAGTGTATGTAAAAAGAGTTGTAGGGCAAGTTGGAAGGGGGAGACCTAGGCAAACTTTCTCCGAAGAAATGTTACAAAAAGGCCAGGTCAAAAGTACCCTAAACCGACGAGCATGTATGAGAAATGTTATGAAGGTGAGTGAAGCGAAAGTGGTTTGTCAGGATCGTAGCAAATGGAGATCCGTGATCTCTGCCAACCCCTCTGGGTAAGAGGCGTGATTATATGTATGTATGTATATTTGAATGAGTATAAATTGTAGATATTCTAATTTTACTCTATGACAACTAGTTTAGAATTAGAACAGACGATACTTTGGTTAGTTACTAAGGATAAACTTGCTTCTCTTGTTGCTAACACATGACAATAACATTTTACTCTTCTCTTGCAGGTAAGTCACATTGAGTTTTATTCATTCAACTAACTGTGAGTATTAAATTGATACCTAATTATCTGATTCATTATCATCATCATCATATCAGTTTAAAGACGTCCACTGCTGGACATAGGCCTCTTCCAAAGAGTGCCAAACTGTCCGGTCCTGCGCCACCCGCATCCAGCGGACTCCCGCGACCTTTACCAGGTCATCAGTCGACCTTGTGGGGGGCCTACCCACGCCGTGCCTTTTGGTTCGTGGTCGCCACTCGAGAACCTTTCCGCCCCAACGGCCATCGTTTCTACGTGCAATGTGCCATTATCTGAATGTGTAGAAGCAACTAGTCCTACTAATATTATAAACGTGAAAGTTTGGATGTATGTTCCACTTAATCTCAAAAACTACTGGACGAATTTAGATGAAACTTTCCAGTTATGTACATTATATATCAGAATAGGACATAGGCTATAATTTATGTCAAATTTCATCCCTTTTAGGGACGAAAATAGGGGATGAAACTTTGTATGGAGACCAAATTGCTCGTTACTTTCATCAGGCGCTGGGTCTCAAAATGTACGGGAAAACTAAAATCCGACTCGCACTTGACCAAAATTTTAATTGATATTATTTATTTAATAGGCTATAATTTATGTAGGCCCCCCTCAAGGTGGACTGATGACCTGGTAAAGGTCGCGGGAGTCCGCTGGATGCGGGTGGCGCAGGACCGGTCATTGTGGCACTCTTTGGGGGAGGTCTATGTCCAGCAGTGGACGTCTTTCGGCTGATATGATGATGGTGATGATGAATTTATGTCATGCCTTTTAGGATAGTTCTATCCCGGGTCCACGCAGACGAAGTCGGGGGCGGACGCTAGTCCTTTATAAGTAATTTCTAGTATAAGTACCTCCAGAGCGTCGACAAGCTCGCCGCTAATCCTGCTGTGGTTGCTGCCAACGCGCACCTGAAGCACGCGAGGGTTCTCCCTGAAGAACCGGTTGTTGTGCATCCTGGGGGAGCATAATATATATTTCAGAATAATGGTGTTGTTGTTGTTGTTGGATGGCTCGAGTTTGCAATAAACTTACGCCCGTGTTATACACAATGTTTTTCATCACATTTGCGAGGAAATAAATAACTATAAAAGACAGAAAAAGTCAAAGGTTCATACAGCCGCACCAATCAAAAATTGACAGCTTCACTTCCAGATCAGTGCTAGTGGAGCGCGCAGCTTCAATATTTCAACCAATCACAGAGCAGTATTCTTGCGGGGCGGGGCGGCTTGGCCAACTAGATTTTTTTTTCAACCAATCACAGAGCAACCAGATTTGCTTAAGCCAATCAGAGGGTTCTACTCGTATATTTTAAAACTAAACTTAACAGCCCGTGGGAGGTAAAACGGCTATAACTGCTCTCTACGCTCGCAAGTAATAATGCCATTGACGAGCAAGTGTGATGAAAACTAATTTTATTTGTTTAGCCTTCTTTTCCAAACAGTTGACGAAGTTAAAATAAGACTTTTTACGATTCTACGCCCAGCTTACAGCTTGGAACTTTTCAGCTTAAAGTTTAATTAGATTGTAACTTTATACTATTAAAAATAATTTACTATGCTCGTTATTATTCAGTGGACAAAGTTGAGCTTTGAAAGACTCGTTAGTATTCATGGGATGTAGAATCAATCTTTTTGTTAGAATGTTTTTAATTTGTTTTTAATTAGGACAATGAATATTTTCACTTTTGTGAAAACGATGTCTGAAATTGATGCTTGATTGGAATCAAACAATGTTATCGGCTTGAAAACGATTCTTAATAATTCTGCTTGCTTTTGGACGGTGAAGGCAAATATCCATACTATAATTATAAATGTGAAAGTGTGTCTGTCTGTCTGTTACCTCTTCACGCTTAAACCACTGAACCAATTTAGATGACATTTGGTATAGAGATAGTTTGAGTCCCGGGGAAGGACATTGGATAGTTTTTACCCCAGAAATCAACCCCTAAGGGTTTTTGAAATGGGGGATGAAAATGTGTATGGAGCTACGATATAAACTAAAATATAGAAATAGGCTAAACCGGTGGTCAAAAATCTACTCACAGTTGCAGACAAGCTGCTGACGTCAGGACCAAGTCATGCCAGTACAGCACCCCTCCGCACCAGAAACGCCCCATGATATGGATGGACACCATGAAGGGGTACTTCTGAATGATGGTGCGCTCGCCCTTGAAGATACGCCGTCCGGAACGGCTGTGGTATTCCCTCAAGTCTTCCAGCTCTTGCTTGGGATCTGACAAAGCGGAGAACAATATCAGCATCATCATATCAGCCGAAAGACGTCCACTGCTGGACATAGGCTTCCTCCAAAGAGTGCCAAAGTGACCGGTCCTGCGCCGCTCGCATCCAGCGGACTCCCACGACCTTTACCAGGTCATCGGTTCTACGTGCAATTTGCCAACTTAAGTGGCAGGCAGACGGAAAGGTTCTCGAGTGGTGACCACGTACCGGAAGGCGCGGCGTGGGTAGGCCCCCCCACAAGGTGGACTGATGACCTGGTAAAGGTCGCGGGAGTCCGCTGGATGCGGGTGGCGCAGGACCGGTCAATTTGGCACTCTTTGGGGATGGCCTATGTCCAGTAGTGGACGTCTTTCGGCTGATATGATGATGATACACATATCACAAAATTTCTCGAGAATCGATTGAGACCTGTCGAGGAGAACAGCCGGACAGCAGGACAAGCGGACATCGGGACAGCCGGACATCCGGACATATGAAAGAATTTTGTCAAAAACTGAAACAGAGAACTTCGTTCGCTTCGCTCGCTCGTTCAATTAAATAATCCCGATAGTGTACTGAAATAAGACTTTAAATATTAAACCATAGAGACCAAATTGCTAAAACACCACGCAATTTTAGGTACTAAGTTGGCCCTGTATCGACAAAACAAAAAGTTCGGATAACACCAATATTGGCCAATCGAGTTATTTATGAGATACAAGATGCGTCTTTGTCAATTATACAACTTGAAAGACAAATGTTTGAACCATAATTGAATCGACGAAAGTTACTTGAGGTTGCTTTTACGTTGATATTGTTTGTATTTATTAGATTTATTATAACTAGTGACTGAGCAGTAAAGCTCGCGACCCTGTTTTAAAAAAAAAAAAGTTTTTGTACAGAAACTGAGTCGGCAATAAAAACCGGACAATTGCGAGTTCAACTCGCGTGGTATATATGACAATTTTCCCCTTACTTTGAATACTGAAACTTCTTATAGGTTTGCCTGTAATCTTTAGCCAAGGAACTATTTTCCATATTTTTTTCAGAATTTTAAGCCAAGTAGTTTCGGAGATAGGGGGTGGGGGGGGAATGGTCAATTTTCGTCTTTTTTCCTAACTTTGAATACAGTCGCGCGTTTGCATCGATGCAGAAGCGATGCTGAAAATACAGAAAAAACAGCGCGGCTGCACAAGGGCGTAGAGAGGTACGAGCAGGGGGAGGGGCACTTGCCTTACATTTACCTTGGATAGGTATATTCTTGGTTTGTCCAATACGCCCCCCCCCCCCCCCCCCCCCTTAACAAAATCCTAGCTACGCTTCGTTACGCTACGGTTCGTCAATTTAGTAGAATTTTGCTGTCGAGTCACTTTTACGAAATTAAATCAAAAAAAAACCGGCCAAGTGCGTGTCGGACCACGCAAAACGAAGGGTTCCGTGCCTATTAAAAAGGTCGTATCGTCACAGAAATTTTACGGCACTTACATCCTTTTCTTTGAGGAAGGCAGTTTTTCAGCAATATCTCGAAAACCTCTGAACCGATCTTGTTCAAAACAATTTTCGGTGAATGAAATTAATAAGCCCTATGTCCATGAATTTTTCCATATTTTTAAAATACACCGTTCAAAAATTAGAGGGGGGGGACAGAATTTTAGTGACTTTCGGGGCGATTATCTCCGACCCTATTCACTTAATCAAAAAAAATGCTAAGAAACCTTATATTTATTTTAAAAGGCCTATCGATTGATGTGCCACACGGGGGGTCACAATGAAATTTTTTTTTTTGACATTTAGTTTTATGTATGGAGTGCACCCCTAAAAAAATTTTTTTTTGTCATTTTAATTACAAAACTTTGTAGCGGCTAACAAAATACACCTATCCTCAAAATTTTATTCAAATACACCTTATAGCTTTCAAATACAGCTACTTCCATAGCATTATGTCATATGGTATTTTATTGTGGGGCAGTGCTTCAGAGATTCATTCGATTTTTGTTTTGCAGAAACGGGCTATTCGGGCGATATATAAATTGAACCATAGAGACTCACTTAGAGATAAGTTTAAAAATATTAATATAATGACATTACATTGTCAATATATCTATGAAAACCTTCTGTATGTACATAAAAACATTGCCAATTTTAGGAAAAACTGTGACATACATAATATTAATACTAGAAATAAGCATAAGCTCGCGGTGCCCACCACTCGGCTCCAAAAAATTAAAAAATCATTCATGGGTAATTGTGTAAGGTTTTATAACAAACTTCCAGGAAACTTAACTGAGTTATCTATTAATAAATTCAAGAACTATGTGAAGCGTAAACTTATCTCGAAAGCTTATTATAGCACACAAGACTACATGAATGATAAAACTCCATGGAACTAATTTTGACTGAATTTTTAATCTATTATTTTCGTAATATTTTGTTTTTTGACATTAGATTGTTTTTCTAGAAATGTTCTACTAGTATTTTTTATACAATTTTTTATCATATATATTTTATTCTTTATGTTTAAAAATTACTCTAAAAAATTAACTGACGATTTGAAAGTGCTTGTTACTAGGCCTACTTGAATAAAGATCATTTTGAGTTTGAGTTTGAGTTTGAGTTATAGTTTTCGAGTAAAATGCCTGTGACATACGGACAGACGGACAGACGGACAGACGGACAGACGGACAGACGGACAGACGGACATGACGAAACTATAAGGGTTCCGTTTTTGCCATTTTGGCTACGGAACCATAAAAATTAAAGGCTTGCGAGCTTACAGAGAGCCACTAGTTAAATAAGCTATTTAACAAAATAGCTTTCTCATACAATTTGTACGGTCGAAAACTATAGCTGGTTAAAATACGCCCGGATAAAATTTACAGGCTGTATATAGAGGCAAAACCCGAACTGTCCCTCCGAACGAACAAATATTGTTTTAGAAAACAATATTCCTCTCACATTTAGCCACATTCTTTGCTTAGCGAAGGAATGTTTGACTTATTCTCATCAAACGTCGGCTCGGACTTACCCCAGTACATATTGGTTACATTATTTTCATCAAACTTGTGTTCGTCCTTTAGTTTTTCAACCAGCATTGTCTCTGCTACTTCATCTACCATTTCATTATCAAGCTCATGCGTTTCATCATTTAATTTCATCGCTCTCCTAAATGATTGTATCAGTTTCTTCTGATTGTTGTCACTAACGATATTCAGAATATCGTCCCTGTTCATCTTCTCTTTCAATTGCAGATACAGATTTTTAGGTTCTTTATCTAATTGTAGTAGCCTAACGGCGTCTTCTTCGTCCAACGCTTGGTAAAAATTTACTTTATTTAAACTTGTATCTTTACTCTCATTTAATAGCAGTTCAGTTATCTTCTCTTTATCAACTACATATCGGTTTATCACCTTCAGTTTTTCTCTCAGTTCTTTTAATCTCTGATTGTCTTCCGCATTTCGATTGAGGGTATCTACTAAGTGGTTTGCTATATCACTAACTGATGGTTCTTTATAATTATTGCTAGCGAGAGCACATGAAATATGTAAAAGGATCAATAGTAACATCTCAGCGAGTGCGAGCGGAATCTAAACTCGTATTTTATTTGATGTTGAAATAAATGCGAAGGTAACATTTTATGGCTGTGTTATCGGTGGTTTCCTTATGTTATTCATAATTTGATATGAGCGCATATAACGCGCATGGCTTGCATTATAAATAGAGTAGTCGCAAATTTATTAATATTGTCTAAGTCATAAAATAATTTTGTGTTCCCGAATTAAGTTAATTGTTATAACTCAAGCCTAATTGTATTATTTGTTGTTTTGATTTCGTGTAGGTACTTACCTAATGAGGTGTTCTCAAATGAAAGAATCCAATTTATATTTCTAGAGAGGAGGGGCTCAGTGAAACGGCATCTGGCTCATATTAAGAGTAGCCCAACTAGGGAAGTACTTCCACCTTACAGAAGACCTACCACCACCAGCCATAATAACTCTACTACTTGGCCCCTATTTCACCAACTTGACAATTGTCACCTGACAACGACAATTCTCCGTACATTGCTGGTTCCACAGGTAACCTAGGCCTGGCCTTACACACTCTAACACAACACCACAATACTGCAGAGCAGGCCCCTATTTCACCAACTTGACAATTGTCACCTGACACTGACAATTCGCCATACATTGCTTGTTCTAGAAGTTAAGGTGGTCGCTAGGTTACCTGTGGAACCAGCAATGTACGGAGAATTGTCGTTGTCAGGTGACAATTGTCAAGTTGGTGAAATAGGAGCCAGAGCTGCCAAGGATGCGGTTTGTTGAGCAACTTGAATTCAGGTACCGGAACCGGTAACCCTAATCAGGGTTTTCAGTTGTGTTACCCTATCAGTAAGGTTACCTTACTGATATGAAATTGATGATGAAATTTTTTTTTGGATTCCACTCCATACCTACATAAAACTGCAAGTCAAAAAAATATTCATTGTACTATCGATTGTGTGGCATAATATTCAAAATAAAGGTGTTTCTCAGCAATTTTTCTGATTAAGTGAATAGAGTCGAAGATAATCGCCCCGAAATTTCCTTTCCACTTTACCACATGGACTGCTTTCCGAGGGTAAATACTTACGTTGATTATTACACACGAAAACCATATCACTGTATGTGGGCCGATAATATTTGAAGAGTTCCGTCGATTTGGCACATTTGAAATTTAGGCTTGGCGGAATACTAAATTGAAGTCGGTTAAAAGTTTGTTTTTATTAGGGTTCCGTACCCAAAGGGTGAAAACGGGACCCATTACTAAGACTTCGCTATCCGTCCGTCCGTCCGTCCGTCCGTCTGTATGTCTGTCACCAGGCTGTCAAGAACAGTGATAGCTACAGAGTTGAAATGTTCACAGATTATGTATTTCTGTTGCCGCTATAACAACAATTACTAAAAAACCTGACTGGGACTGGGGCTCCCATACAACAGACATGATTTTTTTGCCGTTTTTATAGATAATGGTACGGAAACCTTCATGCACGAGTCCGACTCGCACTTGGTCGGTTTTAAAGTAATGTATTAGTTGAATATTCTTAAGTTACTTGTAATTAATTATGTCCTATAATTGTAAATGTTTTCAATGTTAGCTTTCAGCGACGATTCAATTTGGCAATTCAATTAATTTGCAGATCCATTAGCGATAATTTAGACATTGGAATGAATAGGTCGAAGTTATTACTCAAAGTTTCATCTTTTAATTAGTAAAATAAAATCAATTAGGGTCAAAGAAAAGCTACTGAGTCTGGCATAATGCCGATAACTAGTCACACATTTTTAATTTTCACATCATCGTCCTAAGAAAACTCGAGAGACAAAATAGCGATTAAGAATTTTCATAACTTCTATGAAATCATCCATCAAGAAACTACGGTAACCTAGTAGTTCTAGAATGCGGCTGTCAAACGTGGCCATCAATGATTTTTTCGGAACTTAGAAAGAAAGAAGACATTTATTCACTACACAAAAGACACACAGAGTTAAAAGGAGTAGACATACAATACAATTGACACATTGTGTGTGTTATGTTCGGAATGTCATTTGATATTTACCATTAGATGCTGGTTTAAGGCACTCTAAGCTCTTCATAGAAGAAGTGGACTCATCATCATATCAGCCGAAAGACGTCCACTGCCGGACATAGGCCTCCCCCAAAGAGTGCCACAATGACCGGCCCTGCGCCACCCGCATCCAGCGGACTCCAGCGACCTTTACCAGGTCATCAGTACACCTTGTGGGGAGCCTACCCACGCTGCACCGTCCGGTACGTGGTCGCCACTCGAGAACCTTTCTGCCCCAACGTGTGTCCGCCCCACGCCCCAAGTGGACTCGGGCTGGACCAAAAAACTCTGGAAATCTAGCAGGAAGAAACTCAGAATTATATCTGGGGTGTACACAGGTCACTTAGGAGCCAAGGATCTCTTGACCGAGATGGGACTATCAGATAGTACCTAGACTGTAGAATGTGTGGCGAGGAGGATGAGACTATGGCATGCCGTTGGCAGACAAAGAATGAATCACTTTGGTAACGGCTATCCACAACAGGTCGAAGTGTATCCGAAAGGGCCCTCATCTAGATAAGTTAAGATAAGATACCATTAGCTTCGGTGAAGAAAACCATCCTGAGGAAACTTGCATATATATGAGAAGAATTTTAAGGTTTATCTGCATTGTGGAGTCCCCAACTCCTACCGGGCCAGCGTGGGGATTGCTGCTCATTCTCGCTCGTAGCATTAGGCTATAATTTATGTCAATTTTCATCCCTTTTAGGGACAAAAAACCGGCCAAGTGCGTGTCGGACCACGCAAAACGAAGGGTTCCGTGCCTATTAAAAAGGTCGTATCGTCACAGAAATCTTATGGCGCTTACGTCCTTTTCTTTAAGGAAGCCAGTTTTTCAGCAATATCTCGAAAACCTTTGAACTAATCTTGTTCAAAACAATTTTCGCTGAAAGAATTTAATAAGCCCTACGTCCATGATTTTTTTCATATTTTTACAATGCACGGTTCAAAAATTAGAGGGGGGGACAGAATTTTAGTGACTTTCGGGACGATTATCTCCGACTTTATTCACAGAATCGAAAAAATTGCTGAGAAAACTTATGTTTATTTTGAAAGGCCTATCGATTGATGTGCGACACATGGGCTTACAATGAAAAAATTTTTTTTGACTTTCAGTTTTATGTATGGAGTGCGCCCCTAAAAAAATTATTTTAGTAATTTTAATTACAAAACTATGTAGCGGCTAACAAAATACACCTATCCTCAAAATTTTATTCAAATAAACCTTATAGTTTTCGAGTAAAATGCCTGTGTCATACGGACAGACGGACAGACGGACAGACGGACAGACGGACATGACGAAACTATAAGGGTTCCGTTTTTGCCATTTTGGCTACGGAACCCTAAAAAGGAAATGAAACTTTTTATGGAGACCAAGTGATTTTGCTCGTAGACTTCATCAGGCGCTGGGTCTCAAAATGTATGGGAAAACTAAAATCCGACTCGCACTTGACCAACATTCTAATTGATATTAGGTATTTAATAACACTTAGTAAATGAAAAAATATGTCTATCTGTGTGTCCCGTTTTATCGCCTAAATGGCTATATTGGCTATATCGATTTATAAGGATGAACGTAAGATAGTTCTTATACCAAAACTCACATTTTAAGGTGATGAAGAACCGTAATACGCGGACGAAGTCGCGGGCGGAAAGCTAGTACATAATAACTACAACTTAGAAAAGTTGAAAAACCCCCGATTTTTTCATTTGAAAGTTCAATATCTCAAAAACAGCTTGACCGATTTTGTTGAAATATAGCTAAGAACCATCTCGATCACGCGAGCTTTCGGACAAAAAAACCGCATCAATATCGGTCCATTCGTTTAGGAGCTACGATGCCACAGACAGAGACACAGACACGTCAGACATAAAACACCCCTCTTTTTGCGGCGGGGGTTAAAAAATAAAAGATTCCGTCGAATTGATAATCTCTTCCTTTCTTAACCCCTGACGCAAAAAGGGTCTGTGTCTGTGTATTTGTGTGTCTGTCTGTGGTATCGGTGCTCCCAAACGGATGGACCGATTTGAATGCGGTTTTTTTGTGTCATATATAATTTTAACCCGATTGTTCTTAGCCGTGTTTCATCAAAATCGGTTCGGCCGTTTTTGAGATATTCAAATCAAAAGTCAAATCAAACATTTTATTCGTACAACACAATATAAGACACAAGAAAAAAAGAAAATCTGTGCCGTGTCACGAAATGGGCCCAACTCAGCATGACGCTGGCTTTGGTTTTGATATTAAACGGGGGTTTTTTAACTTTTCTAAATTGTACTCATTGAAGTCTTTTAATAAGTCGGCCTCGAAACCGTCATTGAATTCTTTTCGATACACGTTCGTTTCGATTCGTTTCGTTTTCGTTCTTAGCCTAATAGCCTGTAATAGTACATTGTTTAACGAGGGGCGTAAGTGAAATATTGCTAACGAGAGTCTATCAAAAGCCCGACGCCGAAGGCGGAGGGTGTTTGATGACTTGAGTTTGCAATATTCTTACGCCCGTGTTATACACAATGTTTTTCATCACAGTTGCGAGGAAATAAATAACTACAAAAGACAGAAAAATCTAAGTTTCATACAGCCGCACCAATCAAAAATTGACTACTTCACTTCCAGATCAGTGCTAGTGGAGCGCGCAACTCAATATTTCAACCAATCACAGAGCAGAATTCTTGTGGCCCACGACCAACGAGATTTGCTTAACCAATCAGATCACACACAAACTCATAATATTCGACTATTTTAAAAATGCACCGTGTTTATACATACGCCTTGTTGCGAGGTACATCTTAATCGGGATAAGCATATAAATATAACGCACGAGTGTCGTAATGCTATAACTCACGCGTGTTTAATATCCTGGATTATTAGCCAAACGGCGACGTTATAAGAGGCAAGTTACGAGCAAGTGTGATGAAAATTAGTTTTCATCACACTTGCTCGAAAATGGTGTTATTATACGCAAGCGTACTGAGCTGTAATGGGCTATATTACGCCCATGGGCGTTATGGTTTTTTTTTTAAATAATAGAACCCTCTGATTGGCTTAAGCAAATCTGGTTGCTGTGTGATTGGTTGAATAAAAAAATCTAGTTGGTCACGACGCCCCGCCCCGCAAGAATACTGCTCTGTGATTGGTTGAAATATTGAACTGCGCGCTCTAGTAGCACTGATCTGGAAGTGAAGTTGTCAATTTTTGATTGGTGCTGCTGTATGAAACTTACATTTTTCTGTCTTTTGTTGTTATTTCCTGCACTAGAAACCTGTCGTAAAATAAATAGGCTTTCTACTGTAGCAATGTAATTTTAAAATTGTATAATACTCTGATACTGATATGATATATTGTATACTGTTTTGAAAAAATGACACCTCGCCGAGTTTATTACGCCGGTTCTTCTCGAGGCAGAGGTTTACTTTCCGAACCGGTGGTAGTTTATCGACATTCATAGGTGCATGTAATATGCCTAAATTGAAGAATAAATCACTTTGACTTTGACTTTGACTTTGACTTTGATTTATTTCCTCGCAAATGTGATGAAAAACATTGTGTATAACACGGGCGTAAGAATATTGCAAACTCGAGTCATCAAAAGCCCTCCGCCTTCGGCGTCGGGCTTCTGATACACTCTCGTTAGCAATATTCCACTTACGGCCCTCGTTAAACAATGTACTATTTTCTCGTCACCTCATAATCTGTCATAGTTTCGATTCGGCCAAACCATTTTTTCCCCCACTCAATTTCACCCGTGATGGATGACTGGGAACACGAGCGGACGACCGTGTCGGTCTTATCATATTTTTTATCTTTTATACATCTTGAGAGCTTTGATGTCGGAGTTCAAGGGTAATTGTATCCTGCCGGGAATGTTAACTTTTAAGTGGCTTCCGCATTATCATGCTTTTTCTTGAGATATGATTTTTAGAGATTTACTTAATGTGAATGAACTTTTGTAGGGATGTTTTTAGGGTTCCGTAGCCAAAATGGCAAAAACGGAACCCTTATAGTTTCGTCATGTCCGTCTGTCCGTCTGTCCGTCTGTCCGTCTGTCCGTATGTCACAGGCATTTTACTCGAAAACTATAAGGTGGATTTGAATAAAATTTTGAGGATAGGTGTATTTTGTAAGCCTCTACATGGTTTTGTAATTAAAATTACTAAAAAAAATTTTTTTAGGGGTGTACTCCATACATAAAACTAAAAGTCAAAAAAATTTTTTTCATCGTGAGCCCACGTGTGGCACATGAATCGATAAGCCTTTCAAAATAAATATAAGGTTTCTCGGGATTTTTTTTGATTAAGTGAATACAGTCAGAGATAATCGCCCCGAAAGTCACTAAAATTCTGTCCCCCCCCTCTAATTTTTGAACGGTGTATTTTAAAAATATGAAAAAATTCATGGGCACAGCGCTTATTAAGTTCATTCACCGAAAATTGTTTTGAACAAGATCGGATGAAAGGTTTCCGAGATATTGCTGAAAAACTGCCTTCCTCAAAGAAAAGGACGTAAGTGCCGTAAGATTTCTATGACGATACGACCTTTTTAATAGGCACGGAACCCTTCGTTTTGCGTGGTCCGACACGCACTTGGCCGGTTTTTTGCTTTAGAATCGTATGCCTCATGTACTTAATAGAATTTTGCTTATAAAAATACGTCGTGAATTATTTTGTTTTTCCACGAAAGCTATCTTGGAAATGATAGAATTACGTATATACAAATAAAATAAATAAATATTAAGGGACATTCAGGCCTATAGTAAGCTTAATAAGGCTTGTGTTATAGGTACTAGCCGACGATTTATATAATATATATAAATACTTAAATACATAGAAAACATCCAAGACTCAGAAACAAATATTCATGCTCATCACACAAATATTTGCCGTTACCGGAATTCGAACCCAGGACCTTCAGCTTCGTAATAGGCAGCGTCACTACCCACTAGGCTAAACGGTCGTCATATAGAATGAATTAATAAATAACATAAAAATGAAAAGTGTATTTATTATGAAAACCAATCAGACAAAATCCAAGAAGAAAAAACTATATACTAAACTGAGCTAAAATGAAAATGAATAAATGCGAAACTGACGAAAATAAATAAACGTAATAAAGCGGTCATTTTGATTACATTCAATGACATATACCATGGACCTATGTGACTGTTTTACGCGACCTTACCTTTCAGTCCCAATACGGAGCGGGATCCTCTAGTCCCTCCTCATAGCCAGATTTGGTAGCTAGCTTCGAAATGAGAAACGTGGTTTCCCGTCTCGCAGCCAGCTTCGAAGTGGAAATTATTTCTCCCATTTCGAAGCTTGCTACCAAATCTGGCTACCAGATGGGAAAATCGTTACCATTTCGTACCTGGCTATGTGACGGGAAACCGGAATTTCCATTTCGAAGCTAGCTACCAAATCTGGCTACGCAAAATCTTGGTCTCATCAGTAAGTGTTGTTACCTACTGATGAAACGGTGATTTTGCATTAGTTTCTAAACATTGCGTATTCATTCACATTTCGCAAAGACCTTGCGTGTGTTCAGTAAACAAACCCTTTTATTGGCATTGTTTTACGTGACCTATATTCAGGCCAAACGTGTCGGCAATCCAATCAATGAGGCATGTCAAACAAACACCTCCACGTGACGATTAAACTCTGGCCAAAAAAAAGTTATTCACGCGTTTGTTGTACGAGCGAAGTTCTCTGTTTTGGGTGTCCCACTGTCCCGCTGGCCGGCTGTCCGGCTGTTCTATTCTACAGGTCGCATTTCTCAGTCGATTCTCGTGAAATTTTGTGAGCAGGTTCTATAATTATATATTTTTTTGCCACTTAAGAAATTCAAAAAAAATTGTTTTCAAAAAAGACAGTCTTCGGAGCTCTACAGCTTACGGAGTCACTAGTATATTTTATTTTTCCTTTGCTGGAGAGTCCACTGGATGCGATTGGCGCAGGGCCGGTCACTTTGGTACTCTTTGGGGGAGGCCTATAGATAGATAGATCGTTTATTTGCTCGAATCATGTTCATTACAGGTGTAACATTTGAATGTTTATAGTGCAGCACAATTCTGCCGGATAATGACGTGTAAATATTACAAAGAAAACATCAGATACATTTACAATTCAATAATATTCAACATAATAACAAAGTCCAGTATAATAATAACCAAAAATAATTCCACTTACATTGTTTCATTACAACACACATTATCGTAAAATCAACACATTTACAATGTCCAGCAATGGATGTCTTTCGGCTGATATGATGATCATGATGATGATTTCTTCTTTTCTAATTTCCACGCCAGATTCAAAGAGTATTTTTGGCCTGGCGATACCAAGAAATATCAGAATTTCACGCAATGAGGCCTGCCGCGAGTGAATTCGCCGCTAGAGGCGCTAGTGGTGCGTCGGGGCTTTAAAATGTCAAATGCCATGGTTTGTGAGTGGATTTTGCGGGTTTATTCATAATATCTGATTATCTTCTGAATATTGTATTATTTGACGACCGAATAGCCTAGTGATTAGAGAACCTGACTATGAAGCTTGAGGTCCCGGGTTCGATTCCCGGTCAGGGCAGATATTTGTATAATGAATACGAATGTTTGTTCTCGAGTCTTGGATGTTTTATATCTATTTAATTATGTATTTATCTATATATAAGTATGTTTATCCGTTGTCTAGTACCCATAGTACAGGCTTTGCCTAGTTTGGGACTAGATCAATTGGTGTGAATTGTCCCACGATATTTATTTATTTATTTATTGTGCATAACTGACATCAATTATGGCAAATAAGAATAACGGGTCACTGAATGTCAGTGCTTTGAAAGCGTATCTAATAATTAAAAAGACGTACAGTCACGGACTTTAATTATTGAGCCATTTAGAGCTTTATTCTGGATACTTCATAGCTTCATAGAAAACCAACATTAGTTGACACCTAAATGGCTCAACAATTAAAGGCCTTGACCGTACAACATTAAATCGGAGGCAATACTAATAAGTATTACTATTTTAAATAATTAATTTACTCTTTCAAGTATGATTTAAATGTAAAATTTGTTTTACGTCCTATACTTCTGGACCTGACACGCCCGTGGCGCCAACTGGTGAGCGCAAAAACGGTAGCCCTCATTAAAAATGAGGGTGTAAATAACAAGATATTTCTAGAATTTATTCATCCGAAAGAGAAACTCGATATTACAGTACTCACAGCGCCACCTAGGGCCGAGTAGTGACGACGCGTAATGTGACGCCATCTACCGTCCAGCGGCGCTTACTTAATATCCTCAAGCTCGGTGATTCTGAAGATTCCGCTAAAGTTCACGGTAACGAAAGTAGATGGCGCTGACGAATAAAAATCATCTACCACACACAGTTTTGCTTATTTAATGCAATTATGTGTAATATGCATTTTTATATTTTGTAGTAATATGTGGATAATCCTAAACAGTATATGTATGAAGAATGTCAAGAAAGTGAATTGAGCAAGAAAGGTTTGTCAAGATCGTAGCAAATGGAAATGCGTGATCTCCGCCTAGCTTTCCGGGAAATGGACACGTGATTATAATAATTATGTATGTTTTATGGATGTAATTTGTAGATGCATCCATTTATAATGATATTTTAGTAACTCGTCATCATTCTCATTTTCGAATCCATACAGGTTGGAGTGCGGGGTGAGGCAGGGGGGGCTGACCTCGCCTAAGCTCTTCAACTTATATGAATTTGAACCTTGTGGCCTAGCAAATCTGATCGCAATCTGTGAAAGATATGCCATCAGGCATGGATTGCAATATAATGTCATCAAAAGTGAGTGTATGGTCTTTAAGGTCAGGAACTGGAAGGTAAGGTACTACAAAGTACTCACACAATTTAAGCACGACACGTTTTGACTGCTGATCTTAAAGATGTATTCAAGTATTCAAGTATTCAAGTATTTTATTGCATTCATGTTGTTATAGTATAGTACATAGTTGACACATGTTACAGTAAGTCTCAAACATGAACCCTGTAAGGGCATCGCAATACATAGGTATTTATAGATTAACTTAGAACTATTCTAACAGAATAACATAAGCCGTAGGCACCAACGGTATACATAGTTATTTCTAAATAGGCATTTTGTGTGTATATAGTGTTGAGACAAAAATAAGTAGATATATGTACTTTTATAGTTTATCATCTAGGTATTCATTTAGAGAATAATATGCATTATTTTGTAGTATATTCTTTAGTTTAGTTAAAAATTGGCTGTCTTTATTTTCTTTTCTTATGTGTTCTGGTAGTTTGTTGTATATTTTTATTGACATGGTTAGCGGACCACAGGAATGGAGTTTTAATCGGGAGGTTGGAGGCACTAGCTTTGATTTATATCTCAAACTGTATGGTAACGGCGTATCTTCTCGTTTTGTGTATAATTCAGAGTGTTTACGGACGAACTTACATATTTCCAGGATGTATAAGCAGGGCAAGGTAAGTATTTTGTGTTTAATAAAGTACGGCTTGCAACTATCGGATTGCTTTATATTTACGAGTATACGGATTAGTTTTTTTTGCAACGTGAAGACGGATGGAGCGTCGACACTGCTACCCCAGAGGGTTATTCCATAACTGAGACAGGAAAAGCCGTAAGCATAGTAAGTTGCGAGTGCAGTTTGAAAGTTGGTAGTTTTTTTTATTTCTCGAAGTGCATACGTGAATTTAGAGAGTTTACTTCTTATATGTTTTATGTGAGATTTCCAGGTTATGTGTTTATCTATGACTATTCCGAGCAAGGTAAATGTTTCGACTGTTTCTAAAGTTATGGAATTGTGGCTATAGTTGATCGTTAACGCGTCTTTCTGGTATGGATGAAAGGTCATTAGCTTTGTTTTTTTATAGTTTATTTCTAGGTGGTGGTCGTGCATCCAGTGTGTGATTTTGCTAAGGATATTATTTATTTTGTCGTTTATCTGTGTAGTATTTTGGCATGAGGTTAGAATCGAGATGTCGTCTGCAAATAAAATTGACGGTTCTTCCATGATTTGTGGGATGTCATTAATATAAATAAGAAATAAAAGGCAGCCGATTACACTCCCCTGTGGGATTGAAGATGTGATGGGTTTGACGTCAGAGATGATACGGACATTGAGCGTATCGACGGAATTGTCTGTAAGGGCGAACATGAGCGCTCGCAGATTCGCCAAGTGATAATGTTTTCTTATATATCACGTAAAATTATCGTCCGTAAACCGACTTTACAGACAACCATTTTTAGGGTTCCGTACCCAACGGGTAAAAACGGGACCCTATTACTAAGACTTCGCTGTCCGTCCGTCCGTCCGTCTGTCTGTCACCAGGCTGTATCTCAAGAACCGTGATAGCTAGAGAGTTGAAATTTTCTCAGATTATGTATTTCTGTTGCCGCAATAACAACAAATACTAAAAAAAACCGGCCAAGTGCGAGTCGGACTGGGGCTCCCATACAACAGATGATTTTTTTGCCGTTTTTATAGATAATGGTACGGAACCCTTCGTGCGCGAGTCCGACCCGCACTTGGTCTGTTTTTTTTATTTTATTTAGAAAGCAAACAGTCACGTGAACAAATATATACGGGGTACACATAGAGTACCAACAGACACAAAGCATAAAGACCTGGAGGTTAGTTAATACGATACTTATATGTTAACAAAGCAACCTAATCATCCTACAAATATTATAAATGCCAAAGTTTGTATGTTTAGATGTTTGTTGCTCTATCACGTTTAAACGGCTCAAGCGAGGCAGCGAAGCGCTGTGCGAGGAAAAAATCCACCAATACACAGGGGAAGGCCGTCAAAGTTAAGGTATTTTTTACCAAAGTCTGCTTTTGTATTACGGTTTGTTTTGTGTTTGGTACTTCTATGAAATTTTTTTTTTCATGTCATTAATTGTGGACCAATTTTGAAAATTCTTTTTTTTTTTAAATGGTATACTCCTGAGATGGTCCCATTTTCACCAAGTCAGGATCTGATGATGGGATCCCACGGAAATCGAGGGCAACCCTCAAATTTTACAGGCGCGTATTACGTGTTTCATGTATTTTCTAAAGCTATTCAGGTATTTGTCGTAAAACAGACACTAATTTCAAAAGCATATTATAAGATAAACGATTACAATAAAGCTTTAAGGTAATTCGCCATTGTTTTGATGGACTCTCCTACAAATTGATTAGGTTATTCAATATTTGACATCAAGATACTTCATTATTTATGTTACTCTTGCCATTATATGGATGCCACTTAATTTATCATGCCACTGGCCAAGAAACAAGAATAGAAAATGATAAAAACTTTAGATGTATATTTTAATGTTCATAAGTTTTATTAGAAATCTTTAATAAATCCTGGGCGCGTTAAAATTGAGATGGGAAACATGGTATACACTTACCGTAAAATCACAAGGGCAGATTGTTTTCACTTCATGTCACAAGTGATTGTAAAATCATACTTGAATAAATGATTTTTATCTTATCTTTATCTTTATTAACACCGCGGTAGAATCCAAGGACTTATTAGTTTTTATCCCAAGTGAAATTTAATGGAAATCGACTTTTCCAAACTTCAAAAACGAAAGTTACAAACTTGCTCTGACGTTTAAGTTGTAAAGAGAGGTAGTGGACTTAAAAAGGTTGTAAAAAAACTTTTAATGTAAAATCTTTCAACCACAAAATTTCGGGACACGGCAAGTTTTCTTCCAAGTGCAATTTATCATTCGAGATGAAACTTGCATGAGAGTTTCAGGGTGTTTAACAGTATACTTTTGGACATATTACTTAAAAACCGGACAAGTGCGAGTTCAACTCGCGTGGTGAGGGTTCCGTATATAATCAAAATTTCATAAGTGTTTTTGAATACTCTAACTTCTTATAGGTTTTCCTGTAATCTTTAGGCAAGGAACTATTTTCCATATTTTTTTGGAGGAAATGGTCAATTTTCGTATTTTTTCCTAACCTACTTCAAATCTGTTTTTGCCAAAATTATGAAAAAAATATATCTGACATGCTTACAACAACCCCTTTCATTTGATATGTCACACAATACATTTTTGCCGTTTTTATAGATAATGGTACGGAACCCTAAGTGCGCGAGTCCGACTCGCACTTGGCCGGTTTTTTTTTCTTTTGAGGTATCGGAACCCTAAAAAGGAAAAAAACGGATCCCTTATAGGATCACTTTGTTGTCCGGCTGTCTGTCTGTCTATTAAGACCCTTTATCTTAAAACGCGTGGAGATATCAAGTTGAAATTGAAACCATATACTCCTACAGTTCGTTATTAGGTACAATAAAAACAAAATATACATAAATGTATATAAAAAAACCTTTTAATAAACGGGTTTTTTCCCCGAGACTTTTAACCCTAGGCACTAAACTTCGTGACACTAAATCCGCCCTTGTTTGACCCTGCTACGGAAGTACGTCATTACGGTGCGGGTTGGGTCGGCTTCTGCCACAGTTGATATACTGGTGGCTCTGTCAGCTGTAGAGCACGCGAGCCTGGCTTAAAAAAAACCGAACAAGTGCGAGTCAGACCCGCCCACCGAGTTTTCAGATTTTTACCTGTACTTGTAGTATCATCATCATCATCATCATATCAGCCGACATCATCATAGTATCAAAATAGTATACAAAGTTCAATATCTCAAAAATGGCTACACCCATTTTGATGAAACATAGCTAAGAACACTCGGGGTAAAATTATCTATGAGACAAAAAAAACCGCATTCAAATCGGTCCATCCGTTTGGGAGCTACGATACCACAGACAGATACACAGACAAAATTTTATAGTTCTATCTAAGTCAACGTATACATTTTGATTTCCTTGAGAATGTCGAAATATACGCCTTTTGCGGCATAAACGGCAGATTCTTTTTTTTACGTTAACTTAGAAGTTTTTTTTTTCACAGCTTCAAGGGAATTGAGACTTGAGTATATAGTTTCAATAACTCGATACCTCCACGCGTTCTAGAGACAAAGGATCTTGACAGACAGACTGACGGACAACAAAGTGAACTTGAACATATTATTTTTAGAGCTTGCTGACCCTTGCATAAAAACTTCAATTTGCTTTAGGCCTGCATCACACTGGCGCGGCCTGCGGTGGCGGTCAATAGTAAATTTGACAGCTAATGACAAGTTTACTATTGACCGCCGCGGCCAGCGGCTCGATCACGTAACGCATCTAAATGTCACCATTTATACGGAAAACTTACAGTTGGATATACCTAACGCGCGTTAAACGTTACGTGATTATCCCTCCGGCTGCGCCAGTGAGAGGCTTCATACGAATAGGAGGGTTGTGACAGACGGCTAGACAAGTACTCATATCGCAAATGTAGGCAAATAACAGAGATATATTGGACGCAGCGGGCTGCGAACAGCGATACAACAACTGGTACGAGGGGACTATTCTCAACGACTATTTTCCCGCAAGTTTGCGTTTATATTTATTCTTAAGACGAGTAGATATGTAAAGTGTGGTTTTTGAAGTGCTAAGGCTCTTAAAAGATAAACGTGGCAAAAATTATCCGCAACTCCGTCGTAGATACAGGTACTTAATCATAGATTTTCTGCTTCGACGGCAGAATTCGGTTGCCGTAATCAGCTAGTTTCCTTCAGTCCCACCTCGCAGCCAGATTTGGTAGCTAGCTTCGAATTGGGAGAAATAATCCCAATTCGGAGCTGGCTACGAAGCGGGAATCCTCTAGTCCCACCTCATAGCCAGATTTGGTAGCTAGCTTCGAGACGGGAAACCGCAATTACCATTTCGAAGCTAGCTACCAAAGGCGCGGAAAGAAAAGAGTCAGGTCAGGTTGCCTGCCAAGAGACGAGTCAGGCAATTCCGTCCGTCAAGGTAAATCTGTGGGGGCACGGTGACGCCCCCCCCCCCCCCCCCCCGCCAAGATAAATATGTGGGGGCATGATGCCCCGGCCAAGACGAGACAAGCGAAGCACCAGGACCAGGGCAGGCGCTACCTACTTTTTCTCGAAGCGCTTCGTCGTTTTCTTGAACCCTCATAATTTGTGTACACAAAATTCTTGGGATATGATGTCAATAGTAGACTTATTAAACATATAAAGTTTGAATTGCATAGCTCTTAATACTTAAGCTTTTATTGATATCTTAAAAACGTCGATTTTGTCACTCACTCACTCACGTCATCAAAACCCTTAGGGTACTTCCTGAAGTCCTACAAAGCTAAAATTTTGTATGTAAGCTAGTATTAGTACATAAGCAACCAAAAAAATCCTGAAAATTGGAACCCTCACCGCCCAACCCCTTTAACAAGGGGATGGAATTTTGTATTCTGAGACTTCCGCAAATTTTGATACTAGAACTCTGAAAAGTGATATAGCGACTCCTTGTTATGAATACATATTTCAAGATTTTTAGTAAATCACCCCCCACCCTTTAACATAGAGGATGGAAGTTTGTATGGGATTTCCCATACACTTCTTTAGAAATTACCTCACAAAAAGGAATGAGATCCCACTAAAAACATTACATGTAAAGTGATTGCCAAGACCCCCTAGCTCATATAGCTTTCAGCGTTAAAAAGATATCAGATCGCAAGTAGCGTCAAGCTTCCTACTCCAAACAGCTCAACCTTTTACTCCGCAAGCTACAAGAATACGCGCCTCAAACATTTGTCGAGCCGCTGTTGACCTTTGCCGTCGTTTATTAATCGGCACCGAAGCGTTGGATTCAATTGGAACTCCGGGTTTTCATTAAAAAAGGCCTTTGTTTTCAGCCGTTAAGTTTTTGTTGCAACAGAGCTGACAGAAACGTCAAGGTGGATTAATTGAAAATTTACTTTACAAAGTTTCAACCGACTTCAATTTTACGTTCGAATAGGGCATGAGAACATTAAAAGGATGAATAAGATTAGTGCTGTGGTCAATTTATTGAATTAAAAAGTAAATAGCATGCTGTGTCTGTGGCAGTGATATTTGACATTGACAATGACAAGATAGAAGGAGTCAAATAACTGTCAATGTCACAACATTTTTTTTTCTTAAAAGATGCATAAGCACAGCTATGGAATATCCGCATTCAGCCTTTAAATGGCTTCTTCAAGTAATTTCCAGTTTTCTCAAGAACTAGCGAATATAAAAATCCATCATTTTTTATATTTACTCAGCAAACCCAAATCTCTGAACGGTTTTTAGTTTGAGCCGCTATGCAAAAATGAAATGTTGTCAATTTATCTTGTGCTAGCAGACCAGGGGTCGGGAGACTAATAAATCCATAATTTTATACATTGATTACATTTACAAATAAACAAGGGAGCACCAAGCTTGCCAAATTCACTGAATTCCAATAAAAGTAATATCCTTCCGAGCTGACTTCGCTAATAACATTAAAATATCAGAAGCGATCCGCGGTATGAGAGGTACCGCAAAATACTTAATTTCTGGCTTGATGGGATTACCGGCCTCGGGCGCGAAGCTGGCGTTGATTGCGTTTCTGTCAAATTATTCACAGCCTCTATTCGACATGGTTAAAGTCATTCTGCAGCAGCCGTATCGTGGTTAAAAAACGTTTTTCAAAAAAAACTACATGAACTTTTTTTGTCAGATTTTGTTGTTTGATACTATCGATCCTCATACAAGAAAAAAAATGTCCCAGATTTTACTATGTAAGTTTTTTCGTCACAACCATATAAATAAAAAAGATTGCATACAAAATGTGACGTCTGGAATGGAATATTTGGGACATTTTTTTCTCGTATGAAGATCGATAGTATCAAAAAAAACGAAATTGGAAAAAAAAGTACATGTACCCTTTTTAGGGTTCCGTAGCCAAAATGGCAAAAACGGAACCCTTATAGTTTCGTCATGTCCGTCTGTCCGTCTGTCCGTCTGTCCGTCTGTCCGTATGTCACAGGCATTTTACTCGAAAACTATAAGGTGTATTTGAATAAAATTTTGAGGATAGGTGTATTTTGTTAGCCGCTACATAGTTTTGTAATTAAAATGACAAAAAAAAATTTTTTTAGGGGTGCACTCCATACATAAAACTAAAAGTCAAAAAAAATTTTTTCATTGTGACCCCCCGTGTGGCACATCAATCGATAGGCCTTTCAAAATAAATATAAGGTTTCTTAGCATTTTTTTTGATTAAGTGAATAGGGTCGGAGATAATCGCCCCGAAAGTCACTAAAATTCTGTCCCCCCCCCTCTAATTTTTGAACGGTGTATTTTAAAAATATGGAAAAATTCATGGACATAGGGCTTATTAATTTCATTCACCGAAAATTGTTTTGAACAAGATCGGTTCAGAGGTTTTCGAGATATTGCTAAAAAACTGCCTTCCTCAAAGAAAAGGACGTAAGTGCCGTAAAATTTCTGTGACGATACGACCTTTTTAATAGGCACGGAACCCTTCGTTTTGCGTGGTCCGACACGCACTTGGCCGGTTTTTTTTGAAAACGCGCAGACATTTTTTTCTTAGAGACTTAACGTGGATTTCGGAATAGGTTTGTGACCTAAGTTTTTTTTACGATGCCATTCGAACCAGTTTTTGGAGAGGAACCAATGTTTGTACCTACTGGAGCAACTACAATTAAACAACATAAATACCCGCAAAATTGAGTCAAAGACGGACCTCGCTGGCGGCAGCCGAAACACTTCATACTGTTTGTCTTGAAAGCATGACGTCACACTTTGCTCTTTTTGAACTACCTAATTGTTGTATGGAAAATCAAGTAAATTGCTGTTTCGGTCGCGAAATACTGCGTTTAGGCAGGGGCGGACGGGGCGGTTCACTCTTTGATTTCGTCGCGTCGCACAAAACAATGCCTGCCAGCCGCCTTTAGGCGGTCTATCAGTGGTTGCCGCGCGCTGTTACGGGACGCACGCGTTCGCGCTTTGCATTGCATCGTCATTCGCCTCGTAAAATACGAGTAAATATGCCGCGTCGTCTATTTATATTGGTTGAAAAGAATTTTTCTTTACATTATGTTTATGTAAGTAGGTAACACAGTGTTCTGTATATTCTTCTTATATCTTGAAGAAACAGGCAGTTTTCATGTCATAACCTAAAGGCAAATTACACAGCTTTTGTGTAGTTGGGTGATCATAGGTAAATAAAGAATAATCGTAATATCGTTAGTAAAATACACTATTATACAATAGTGTTGGATCTGAGCTTCAGCATCGCCTACGTTTTTAACAACGCCTTAAACAGACCGGTTGACATTAGCTGTCATTTAACGCGGGAATAGCCTAGATTTCACTTTGTCATGTTTGCTGGTAGGACTTGGATTGTTTGAACGTTGATATTATTGTAGAATCGTTGATTTGATGTAAATTCATTTAATATTTGTAGAAAAAGCGATTATAATTGTTAACTTTGATCCGTGTGTACTTTATTGCTAAAATCAGAAGTGAGATCTGATTCATTTGCCCACAAGGCATTAACATCTACCGCGCGCTTAGCTAACTTGTTGTGTTCTAAACTGAAGTAATCGCTAAAAATATGTAACTCGGTTACAATATGTCGAAGAGCAACGTTCAGACAATCTGATTAGATCAACTAGCAAGAGATCGGAAGTGACGTAATTTGCTGCGCAGTTGCGCACACGCTGGTCGCGAAAATTGCCGTCTCTTAGCTCAAATTTTGTTATCCCTTGAGTTACTTGTGTTTGAATGGCAAAAACATACTACAACTTACTAGCCTATTCAATTATCTACGTGTCAGTGTTAAATTTTTGACAAACATGACGAAGTTATACCTCACAGTCGGTGTGGTTACGCATCGGTCGATTATCAATGATTGGGGTTCCGAGGCGATTTCTATTAAGTGTCCACAGGTCAGCCGTCAGATGTCAGGAGGGTTATGTCACAAGGTGCAACGGGAACTGCCTAGCAACTACACCTACAGCAGTCAGTGCCAGACTTCATGGGTGTGCTCGAGTTGTCAAGTACTCATGTAGCAGTCGAGTTAATGGAAACACCAGGGCACTGGAAAGTGCACAGTGACTGCACAGCGAGCAGCAAGTGAACCAATCAACCTTATTTCCTGTGTGGCGGACGTCCCTGACTTGGCACAGTGACAAACAAGTGGTTATACACATGGCAAGTAGTCAGATGGGTAAGTACTCATCTTGAAAAATGAGTGCTACCTAAGGATCAACCAGGTACTAAGCAAACTTTTAAATCATTATGAGCATTGATGTGTGGCATATATGTGTAATCACAGACAATTTCCTGGTTTCTTAGTGGATCTAGTAAAGTACAAGTGTGGTATAGTCAAATTTAGCATTTATAGACACTCAAACTATAAACTTGTAATCATATCTTAGTGAGATAGCATTTCAATTAAGATGAGAATTGCAAGAGTGCATACAAAATCACATAAATGCCTAGAGTAGTCCTAGTATTTACATGCTGGTAAGTACATACATCATCAGGTTAGACATTGATTTTAGTGTCAAAGAATTGTGTTTCAAAATGCAGCAGAAATATTAAAACAGTCAGCGGTTAAGTTAACTATTAGTGACTGTATTTTTGTCACTATCAATTTAGATGAATGTTGGGTGACTTCAGTAGTAATTATTTTGAACATGTTTTTAAAATAATTCTTTGAGACAGACTTGTAAGTACATCACTGATGAATTATACAACAGGAGTAAACTTAGGAATGGTAACATACATATGTGATGAAAGTTTGGCATGCAATTGAGAGAATTATGACATGAGTACATGACAGTTATGATGTAGGTATCTTGTAACATTATTCCTTTAGTAGGTACCTGCAAAAGTTGTCAGTAGTTCAGTGGTACATATGTATTGTGATGTGTTTGATGAGAAACTGATAACATCCCTAGGTATCAAGTTTGAATTTTAAGGGACAAAGTGAGAAGTCAGTCATGAATGACTGCTAGACTTTCAGGTCAGGAATTGCATCAGATTTGACAAATGGATACAAGACTGTAATTTTATCTAGAAGTTTTAACACACACAAGCTTTTATTCAATTTGCAATGTTTGTTTGCTTGTATGCATGTAGTTATGTATGTTGACTTGTTTGGGTCAAGTCTTGCAGTGTCCAATTTAGACAATTTCTTGAAGTCCAATTGGTTTGAAGTTGAAATGTACAAACATTTGAGTTTGCCAGATGACAATGCAATATTATGGTGCCATCAGGCTGGTCTGATGAGGGAGACATTGGAATAGTCTCAATGATTAATTGATGACTGTGCAAATAAAGGTACAGTTGGCAAAAATAAAAATGCCTACCAAAGGGTTAAGTTTTTTGACAAATTAATTTCATATTTTTGTTGTTCACATGATTGTAGAAGTTGCAGGTTTAACTTGTTGTTCCAAGTTTACAGAAAGATTAGTCTGTCAGGTGGTGCAGACCAATATTGACTTATGTGCAAATGCAACGCCCCATGCTTGATTTTAAGATGACTTGATGTGTTAGGACAACAATAGTATTTAAAGTACTGGGAAAAGGGTTAAATGCCTACAACATGCATTAATTTATTTCATCTGTCATTTGTATATTTTTGTATCACTCATGGATGTCACCTGCATAGTGCAGTTGTTTAAGAGATGATCTATGTTGTGTAAGTTAATGATTGACACATAGGTAGTAGACAAGAAAGCCCTTTTGATTTTATCTCATTGGTCATGGAATGTTAAAAAGAAAATAATCTAGTAAACTGTACATCCTAGTCAGCCTTGGATGACAGACTGGTTAAATAATTTGCTGTAATGGTTACAAGATCTAGTATGAAAGAGGTGCAATACTTTTAACCTTTTGAATGCGATTGAAGTTGTAAGTCGGTCTTACCTATCAGTACTGGTATCTGACTAGTGCTTGGGTAGGTACTACCAACTATTAAGTTACTAAGTGGGGAGCTACCCCACATTCAAGCAAGGTTTTGTTTTGCTCGATTGAAGCAAGCAGTGAATGTGGTAGTATGGGCTAAAAATGACTGAAGTAATGAGTCAGTGAAAGCCGAACGGTCTAAAGTCTAAACATAAGATGACAGATAATACGAATGGAGTTTTTATGAGGATTATGGTGGTACACTTTGCTGTATGTGAACTGTTTCCCAATGAGTAGCGATGTTAGTCCAATAGATAGCGACTTGTAATGGCTGTGTTCGTAAAAGCAATTGTACTTGCTAATTAGATTTCATTGTGTTTGCAGTGGATGTCTACTGTTAGAAGAGGACGCTATTAACTGCGGTTGATATGCGGGTCTTATGGGGAAGCCAGACGATCAGCCACCGAGTATTGCTGATGCTGCTACTACTGCAGTGCTGTGAAGAGGATAGTGGTGCCTGGAGTTATGCGCTGCTTTCCTGGAGGCTATGAACTGCGGTTGATAAGCCGATTCTGCTATCTGGCGCTGTGGAAAGAATGCTGATGCCTGGAGGCATGCACAACTTTCTTGGACGCTCTTGACTGCGGTTGAGCGAGTTCTCATATCTGAGGATGTGGAGAGGAGAGTTGTTGGAGTCATGCGCTACTTTCATTGCTGTTCCTAAGAGTTGTGATTCTGTTTATCATAAGCCCACTCCGTATCGTCTATTCTCATGAGTCAGAAAACATTTTAATTTTACAGACCCTCTTAGTCTTTATTTGGCCACTAAATTTATCTCGACGTACCCACCTACTTACTGTTACTGACTGACTTACTCGTACATGATAAAACGAATCACAATAAGGCATTAATGTTGGTAGACGTGTGTGCAGGTTAACAAGCAATCCTGCTGTGCTTTTGTTAACATTGTAGTTTGAGCAGGTTGACATGTTGTTGACATTTTAGTTGGAGCAGGTTTACATGTTGTCGTCGACAGAGCAGGTTGACATACTACTGTCAACGTTTTAAGTACTTTGCTGAGCAGGTTATCATGCTAGTGGGACGCCTCTAGCCTCTGTTAACGCATACATGGTGCGGGTTAACAAGCGCTTGGGATGTCTTGTTAATCACATGTATGCAGAAGGGTAACTGCGTGACTTTTCGAGCGAGCGTTTCTGGGACGGATCAACTGTCATTTTCCTGTACGCAAGAATGACATTTGATCTAACTGGCGTGCGTGCTGAGCGTCACGTAGTTGACCAGCAGGTTAACAAGTGTGTGATCCTTGTTAACGGAGGAGGAGACTTGTGTTCTCAGCTTCCTGGGTGATGAAAGGGGAACGTTCCTAATCTCCGTGTCAAGTAGGCAATCCTACTTTGGCTGCTGATGAGACGTCTCAGTGAAAGTTATTAAAAAGTCGATGAATGATTTCTGGTTTCGCATGATATGATGGTGATGTTATGTTGAATGAAAGATAAATGAATGAATGAGTTGTGGTGATGCGATAGCGATGTTAAACATTACTTTCAATGTATGAATTGCCATGTCTGTTGAATAAGAAAGTCAGAATGAAGACTGAAAAGGAAGTAATGTCGAATAAGGTATGAGTATGGAGACTAAGGTGATTATGTTTCAGATTACTAGTCCTTTGGTCCTGATGCTGGTTCTGCAGAAGCCAGCGAGCGAGAAACATCGGGAGTGGAGCCACGAGTTGCCGACTGCGTGCAGCAGTTGCTGCGGGTGTTGGTGATGAAGAGCTGAAGATGCAGTCGAGGACGACGCACTGTCAGGAGAGGCCGTGTTGGATCTGAGCTTCAGCATCGCCTACGTTTTTAACAACGCCTTAAACAGACCGGTTGACATTAGCTGTCATTTAACGCGGGAATAGCCTAGATTTCACTTTGTCATGTTTGCTGGTAGGACTTGGATTGTTTGAACGTTGATATTATTGTAGAATCGTTGATTTGATGTAAATTCATTTAATATTTGTAGAAAAAGCGATTATAATTGTTAACTTTGATCCGTGTGTACTTTATTGCTAAAAATAGTATAATAGTGTATTTTACTAACGATATTACGATAATTTAATAAGTCGAGCTGGCGGTAACCCTAGCTCTAACGCTCCGCCTCCGAAAGAGCGCGTTGCATGCGATAGAAAGAAATGGCCACATTTAGGCACGTTTGGCGTACCTAAACAGGGAATTTGTTAACGGAGAACCTTCTGTACGTAGAACTATTACTTATTCTGTGGTTTGGGTCCATAAGTTGTGATACAATTTGTTTCTATTAAAGCGTAAGGATTCTATTGGTAGCTTTAAATTTACTCTTGGACATTAAAAAGAACATATTTTTCTAACTTTCAAGGTCAATCTTTTTATGATTTTAATTACATTTCGTAATTTGTACTTTATTACAATAACTTGATGGTTTACTATCCATTTCATTAAGCAACACTACGTTATTAATTTTAACATGAGGTCATTACCCTATTATGAAATTCGGAGAAAATATGCTTTCGGATAAATGACTTCTGATTTATGTAGTGTATTTAAGGTACCGAACAAATCTACACAGGTTGTACATGTTTTTAGTGGGATAGGTATATTCTGATATTCCCAATTCGAACATCATACATCTTTTCGGCCTGTTTCGAAATGCAACCTTATTTCGAACACAATAAGTTACTTTTTCAATGGCATTGTTGTACGATAAGATCTTTATAAATTAGGCTTATAATTAACAATTTTGTTTGGGCGACTCGGGTCGGAAGTTAATTAGTACGTAAAATAATAACCTTTTGTTCGAAGGTTAATTGATGTTTTATCTGTGATATGATTTAATTTATTGTAGAGCGAAGGAAATGTTAACTTTAAATTCACAGTGCGCTTTAAATGAAGTTTCTTTATTTGGCGGTGTGAAGCCGGTACGGTATCTGATCAGTTAGCTCTACAGAGTTAGTACTAATTATTGAGAAATAATAAATCCGCCCACAGTTTTTTTTTTTGGCCACGTGGTCAAACTTCTCATATAATAACTAAGCATCGGAAAAATGAGATAGCCTCTAATAAACTAATTCATCTTCTTTACAACGCCTACTAAAAATGTTAAAGAAAGCGTTAATTATTTTTACTTGTCTTTCTGATTTATACATTGCCAACTAATTTACTAACTCGGCCACGGAATTTGCAACTCATCACCATTTTACGTTTTACAGCTTCAATACAAGCTTCTCAAAAATGATATATTCAAGGTTTAATAGACAACATCATATACCTATTATAACTTAACATGTAAAATAATACTTCATATTCTTTTATCGTGAAAATAGCCACTGTAAGATTTGGCGCGGGTGCGCGACATGACAGCAACCGGCCATTTGCACCAATCAGAGAGCGCCATTCGATTCTTGTACTTGGACTTAGTGGCAAAACCGACTCGGATCGCGGATAGGTTAGAAGACGAAAGCGGGAGCTTTGCTCCCGCTTTCGTCTTCGAGATTGTTTTTTTTATAAAAATACTTGTTATATTTTTTTGTAATCAAGTTTTTCCGCTCTTTTATAAAAAAAAATAACCCGAAGACGAAAGCGGGAGCAAAGCTCCTTAAAAAATTTCTTATTCATAACCAGTTATGAAACCTTGGTTATGAACGCGGATGAAGGGTCTTTTTTTAATTAATTACTATAAATGATTGTATTTCAATACACAAATTGATTTTTATAAATAAAGTGTTTTATTTTGTCTGTCCTCCCTCAATAGTTCATATGTAATAATTTAGGCTACAGGAGGCCTCAAAGAAACATACATACGTACATACATACATTGGGGTGGTCCTTAAAAACTGAAAAATTGAAATTTTCAAAACCCTCTTAAATTGTTTTAATACGTGAAAAAATTACGTATATATTTTTTTTTGTATAAGATTCAATGGTCGCTACCGAATTTTTGAACTTTTTAAGGTTTGCATTTTTCAATAGTAAGATTTTTTTATGTTTTTAACATTTTACTACTTTATTAAGCTACATTTGATAAATAAGGAATAAACAAACGAGAAAAAAATACGAAATTCGTTCACTAACTGGTCGACGCTTATTTGAAATCAAATTTAAAAGCACCGCCTGAGTCCGTTTTAAGCACATTTAGCACAATAAAATTCATTTTTAAATTACTTGCTGAAATTTAGTGTTTTTTTATGTTTTCAAGATTATTCATTTCCTATCATCAAATATAGCTCAATAAAGTAGTAAAATGTTAAGAATATAAAAAAATCTTACTATGGAGAAATGCAAACCTTAAAAAGTTTCAAAATTCGGTAGCGTTATCCAAAAATACAAAAAAAACATACGTTATTTTTTTACATATTGGAACAATTTAAGAGGGTGCCTCATTGAAAATTCAAATTTTCAGTTTTTAAGGGTGGTCCCCCTAACATACATACATACATACATACATACTCTCAAAAAACATAACCCTCCTTTCATTCGGCAGTCGGGTAAAAAACTGACTTGTATTTTCTGCTAGGAATTTATATTCCAAGCTGTGCACTAGTTTCTTGAGCAAACTACCGCCAACACGAGAGCAGTTTGTTGTGAACTTAATCTAAAGCAGCATAATTAAATCTACCCGAGCTAGACAAAGTGGGGGTTGTTCTTGAACATGTTGCACAATGTTTTTTTTTGGTTTCAATAAGCCGAGCTCTTTTTAACAGACTTAAAAAAAAGGAGGAGACTCTCAATTGGGTACTTTCCTGGGTAAAAAATATATGATTCTATTTAGTCCGTCAATATATTTATTTATTGAAAGTAAATACAAGATTATGATTAACATTAACTAAAATAAACTAAAACTAAGTTAAATCTAAAAAACCGGCCAAGTGCGTGTCGGACCAAGCAAAACGAAGGGTTCCGTGCCTATTAAAAAGGTCGTATCGTCACAGAAATTTTACGGCACTCACGTCCTTTTCTTTGAGGAAGGCAGTTTTTCAGCAATATCTCGAAAACCTCTGAACCGATCTTGTTCAAAACAATTTTCGGTGAATGAAATTAATAAGCCCTATGTCCATGAATTTTTCCATATTTTTAAAATACACCGTTCAAAAATTAGAGGGGGGGGGACTGAATTTTAGTGACTTTCGGGGCGATTATCTCCGACCCTATTCAATTAATAAAAAAAAATGCTAAGAAACCTTATATTTATTTTGAAAGGCCTATCGATTAATGTGCCCACGGGGGGTCACAATGAAAAAAAAAAATTGACTTTTAGTTTTATGTATGGAGTGCACCCCTAAAAAATTTTTTTTTTCATTTTAATTACAAAACTATGTAGCGGCTAACAAAATACACCTATCCTCAAAATTTTATTCAAATACACCTTATAGTTTTCGAGTAAAATGCCTGTGACATACGGACAGACGGACAGACGGACAGACGGACAGACGGACATGACGAAACTATAAGGGTTCCGTTTTTGCCATTTTGGCTACGGAACCCTAAAAAGGCCCTCGAGGCATTGTACCGAGGATGCTGGCGGCATTTCCTCGCTGAATTGCAATGCTGATGCGTTGCGCGAGAAAGCCGCCAGCTCTTCGGTCACCAGTTACATCGACCAGACGTTTCGCGATTTCTGCAAATAACTTATGCGCACTGGGACCCCACGGACTGTCAGTTAGATTATCAAAAAATATTGGACACGTATTTTTAGGGTTCCGGACCAAAATGGTAAAAACGGAACCCTTATGGTGCGACTCCGTCCGTCTGTCTGTCTGTCACAAAGTCAAATATCTCAGGAACTACTAATGCTATCAATTTGAAATTTGGAATGGTTGTAAACAAAGCTAATCCACGCGTATGGAAAATGAAAAATTTTAATATTTGCTTTTAATTTGTTTAAAAAAGGGCGTATAAGAGGGGGGGCAAAAATGCAAAGTCTAGTTAGTAGGTCAAGTGAGGTATCATACGAAAGGGCTTAAATTGTACATTCTAAAACAATTTTTCATTTTTTTTCTACAATGGTAAAATTTTGATTTATCAAGAAAAATGTTGAAAAAAATACCATTCCCCCCCCTTAACTCCGAAGTTAACCAAGCGAAAAATTTGAAAATAATATATATGAGTAATATCAACGTGAATATTACCGGAAAAGTATTACTAGACCTCTATCTAGCGTATTTTTTTTTTATTCTTCAGAAATCATATGTTAATTTTGTTTGTAATTTAATACATCTCTGTTTACTTTTTTTCCTTCAAATTCGTACGAAAGTGTTCTGAAAATACCTTCTAACAAATAAAAAAAGAATTATCGAAATTAATTCACTTGATAAATAATTATCGCTGAAAAACCAATAGTAACAAAATGCACCGATAAATGGCGCTGTAGGTACTCATGACTTAACTACGCTATGCGTTGTTAAGATTTTACCAAAATTAATAGGTGGGGCAAGACGGGTGTGTTGTATGATATTTCGTAAGGAACCCTCGGTGCGCGAGTCAGACTCGCACTTGACCGGTTTTTTATTTTGTAAATCAAACAACAAAATTTGTTGTTTATATAAACGTATAAGTCCTGACTGACACTTAAATCAACGCCCAGCCCAAATCGTTGAACCTAGCAAGCTGATTTTTTCACAATAGATAGTTTATATAACGTAAGTGCCCACTAAAAAGGGATTTTTGAAAATTCTACCCTCAAGGGGGTAAAAAGGGGGTTGAAAATATGTATGGGGATGGAGTAAAATTTTAAGTGAGAGACTTGAAACTTTGTGTATGGACTCCTTGTAACAATACAAGATTGTGATTTTTGGGTTTTAATAAAACCCACCCCTAAGTGGGTTTAATAGGGGTGCAATGTATGGAGCTACGATATAAAAAGTTCCACGCAGACGGAGTCGCGGGCAGAAGCTAGTAGGTACTTAATATTTACGAACACATTTAAAGATTATCGATTAACATTATGCCATACATTATTTAGTCGCCACGAACAATATTATATTTCTAGTTCGCCCTATAATCATCGTACAGTCGACGTCACAGATATGTATACATTTTTGCACCTTACTCCATTGTAATAAGGCGAAAAATGTATACATGTCTTTGACGTCGACGTACCTATCGTATTCGTTCATACCATTTTGTTTCTTTTATCACTGACAGGAACTGGGAGCGGCTCTGACAACTGTGGATGTACATAGTTAACACGAAATGCGAGCAAGCGGCGTAATTAATGTGGCTTAAACGTCATAATAACATGGAGAGTAACTGCAACATAAAAATGTGCTGATTGCTAACTAATAGTACATTGTTTAACGAGGGGCGTAAGTGGAATATTGCTAACGAGAGTCTATCAGAAGCCCGACGAAGGCAGAGGGCTTTTGATATTCTTACGCCCGTGTTATACACAATGTTTTTCATCACATTTGCGAGGAAATAAATAACTACAAAAGACAGAAAAATCTATGTTACATACAGCCGCACCAATCAAAAATTGACAACTTCACTTCCAGATCAGTGCTAGTGGAGCGCGCAGCTTCAATATTTCAACAGTGTGTGATGAAATAGTACATTGTTTAACGAGGGCCGTAAGTGGAATATTGCTAACGAGAGTGTATCAGAAGCCCGACGCCGAAGGCGGAGGGCTTTTGATGACTCGAGTTTGCAATATTCTTACGCCCGTGTTATACACAATGTTTTTCATCACATTTGCGAGGAAATAAATAACAACAAAAGACAGAAAAATGTATGTTTCATACAGCAGCACCAATCAAAAATTGACAACTTCACTTCCAGATCAGTGCTAGTAGAGCGCGCAGTTCAATATTTCAACCAATCACAGAGCAGTATTCTTGCGGGGCGGGGCGTCGTGACCAACTAGATTTTTTTATTCAACCAATCACACAGCAACCAGATTTGCTTAAGCCAATCAGAGGGTTCTATTATTTAAAAAAAAAACCATAACGCCCATGGGCGTAATATAGCCCATTACAGCTCAGTACGCTTGCGTATAATAACACCATTTTCGAGCAAGTGTGATGAAAATAAATAAACATTGATGAAAAATTGCATAACACGTATTTACTCATATATCGTTAGGATACTCCTGCGAAGTTTCGAATACAATAGTCGATCTAATCTTGTTTCCCCATACAAACTTTGGACCCCCATTTCACCCCCTTAGAGGGTGAATTTTGAAAATTCCTTTCTTAGTGCACCCCTAGACCTGATAAGGAACCTACGTGCCAAATTTGGAATCTCTAGAACCAGCGGTTTGGGCTGTGCGTTGATATGTCAGTCAACGGAACGGGACAATGAGTCACATTTTTTCGTCGTTCATCGATTTATAAGACGTTATCACGTAAAAAAAATATAGGTCACAAATGATAGTATATTATAAAGTGTGACAGTGAACAACGACGAGAGACCGAACAGGCTAGCCGCCAGCTATTCATTTAGCACCGAAGCCGCAGTAATGACGTATTTCCCGCCCCCACCAGGGCAGGGATGAATTCGAGATAACTACGGAGATATGTATTTAAAAAAATTCATCATCATCATCATACCAGCCGAAAGACGTCCACTGCTAGACATAGACCTCCCCCAAAGAGTGCCACAATGACCGGCCTGCGCCACCCGCATCCAGCGGACTCCAGCGACCTTTACCAGGTCATCAGTCTACCTTGTGGGGGGCCTACCCCTACCCACGCTGCGCCTTCCGGTACGTGGTCGCCACTCGGGAACCTTTCCGCCCCAATGGCCATCGGTTCCACGTGCAATGTGCCCCGCCCACTGCCACTTAAGTTTAGCGATTCGCAGGGCTATATCGGTGACCTTGGTTTTGCAAAAAAATTACAGCCGATTATATTCCTGTATAAGTTTGCAACAGTTAGGTACTAATCGGTAAGCAAGGTAAGGTACGTAGAACTGACGGCCGTTGGGGCGGAAAGGTTCTCGAGTGGCAACCACGTACCGGAAGGCGCGGCGTGGGTAGGCCCCCCACAAGGTGGACTGATGACCTGGTAAAGGTCGCGGGAGTCCGCTGGATGCGGGTGGCGCAGGACCGGTCATTGAGCATTGCATCGTAGCTCCTAAACGAATGGACCGATTTAAATGCGGATTTTTTTACATAAAGCTGACGTGATCGAGACGGTTCTTAGCTATACGTTTCAACAAAAACGATTCAGCCGGTTTAGAGATACTGAACTTTGAAACGAGAAAATCGGGAGTTTTTTAACTTTTCTAAGTTTTTAATTATAACTTTGTTCATGGTTATTGACTACCTATAGGTATGTCTGCTGTAAAAGCGCTAATCTTCGGCATAAAAGTAGCGTAATATAAAACGAATTAATCTGTAGTTAATTATGAATGCGTGTTAAGGTCACTAGCACGCGAACTACAGACAGCTAAATTACTCGGTCGAGTCAGGTCACGGTCTGGGTGTAAGTTTTTTTCATATTTTCCTATTAAAGAGAATTATTATCTTTGTCTGAGACACAGGATCCATCCTAGTTCAGACGCACGTAATAATGTATGGCCTATCTCTGTGAATTTATTGAAGACTAATGGTTTTCATTTATTTTCTGATATTAGAAAAGAAAAAAAATTGCTTACATTACGGGACTCAATACAAAAAAAATAGAACTAATTTATCATGCATATTATTTGCGCGCACACCGTTGTTGGTAAAAATAATAAGCTATTCAGTATAAATATATTAATAGTAGATTGTATGACAAGGGGCTAAAATAAGCCATATTACCACGAGATGGATATTTTCCTGAGCGAAGCGAGGGAAAATAATTCGAGGGGTAATATGGCTTTTAGACCCGAGTTATACACTCTACTTTTCACTTCGACTGCGAGAAAATAGTAAAACAAAGATGATCCATCCACAATCAATAACAAATTTCACTGCGAAGAGATTGTTCAATTTAGCGTGAGGCGTTTTCTTTTTTAATGATTTGGAATTAGGGACTAAAAAACACCTGATGTTTGATTGGTCGATTTTAATATGTAGCTGTATTCTGGTTGGTTGATAGCAAAGATAAATGTTTTTTGAAAGAGTTGTGATTGGTGGATTTAATATGGTGAAGTGTTTTGATTGGTCAATTTAAATGTGTTAAAAATCATAAATATGTATACATATTTTCCCTAGGGGCTAAATGTACTACTTTAGCCCCGCTTATTAAGCCTAATATGACACACTTTTCGAGCATGAGATGTGAAAATGATATTACGTGAAATCTTTATTATGTAAAATGTACGTGTACATACGATCTGGGCGGAATACTAGGAAAAACCACAAACCTCCGATTCAATCTGGGCCCAACTCGACTAGTCGTCCGATTCGTCGGCCGGCAAATCGGCGCGCCCGTCCGACATCCTTTGCGGATTTTCAGTTGCCAACCGAAGCTCAGTTGACACCGCAACGCCGCCCAAAGCGGTCGCTCCACCTTTCTTCTTCTAAAACAACATTTCTAACAACCTGAGACAATTAGAAGAACAAATCTGTTAAAACAAATGAAAGAAAGAATGATATCGAAATTTTCAAATTTGGAATCCATTGCTACAGGTGGTTGCCGACACGCGGTCGCGCTCCGAAACCAATAATCACATTATGACTAAATTGAATTCTATTACCGCTCCGCAAAGCCGCAATTCCGTTGACAGCCTTTTGAAATAAAATGTGAAATTACATTTTCAGAATTCTAGCAATTAATTAGCATTGTTCTAGTGGTTTATTGTAGTTAGTTAATATTGCTTAGTGAGTGGCCTAAATAGGCTGTGATACGATTAAGTTTTTTTGGAATTGTTGTGTTCTTGTTTGAGACATATCTACGAGTTAATAAGGTTGGTTATTGAGATTCGCAATAATGTCAAGTGCGATCGTTTGTTATTTCGAAAAGCTCTCCACGGCTGGTTGGCTCTACGAAAGCTCTCGAAATTTAACGGAAAACATTGTTTGTTGTTTCTTCATTAAATTGTGGTTTTCCTTCAATTAGGCTGCTGAATGAAACAATGAAATAAAAGGTCGTATCGTCATAGAAATCTTACGGCACTTACGTCCTTTTCTTTGAGGAAGGCAGTTTTTCAGCAATATCTCGGAAACCTTTCATCCGATCTTGTTCAAAACAATTTTCGTTGAATGAACTTAATAAGCGCTGTGTCCATGAATTTTTTCATATTTTTAAAATACACCGTTCAAAAATTAGAGGGGGGGGACAGAATTTTAGGGACTTTCGGGGCGATTATCTCTGACTGTATTCACTTAATCAAAAAAAATCCCTAGAAACCTTATATTTATTTTGAAAGGCCTATCGATTGATGTGCCACACGTGGGCTCACGATGAAAAAAAATTTTTTGACTTTTAGTTTTATGTATGGAGTACACCCCTAAAAAAAATTTTTTTAGTAATTTTAATTACAAAACTTTGTAGCGGCTAACAAAATACACCTATCCTCAAAATTTTATTCAAATGCACCTTATAGTTTTCGAGTAAAATGCCTGTGACATACGGACAGACGGACAGACGGACAGACGGACAGACGGACAGACGGACAGACGGACATGACGAAACTATAAGGGTTCCGTTTTTGCCATTTTGGCTACGGAACCCTAAAAAACCGGACAAGTGCGAGTACAACTCGCGTGGTGAGGTTTCCGTAAAATATTGAGAATTTTCCCGTTACTTTGAATTGTAAGTCTAGTAGTTTCGGAGATAAGGGGCGAATGGTCATCTTTCGTCTTTTTTCCTAAATTACTTCAAATCTATTTTTGCTAAAATTATAAAAAAATATATCTGAGATTCTTACATGTCACACAATATAGTTTGCGATTTTTTTTTAATTTTCCAGTATACCCCCAAAAGTGCCCCCTTGTTCAGTATTCATTAATTTACTTTACGCGTCCATCTTTTGGTCACCAATTTACATATGTTTACCAAATTTCAATTTATTCGGTCCAGTAGTTTCGGAGCAAATCGGCAGTGACAGACGGACAGATGGACGCACGAGTGATTCTATAAGGGTTCCGTTTTTTTTCTTTTGAGGTACGGAAAACTAAAAGTTCTGTATTTTTAATTTACGCATTTTTTTGTTTTCCTGTTTGTTACTCCAGTGTACGGAGACGGTCAATTGGATTTTAATCCTACTAATATTATAAAAGCGAAAGTTTGGATGTTTAGATGTTTGTTACTCAATCACGCAAAAATGGCTGAACGGATTAACCCGGCGCGCATGAGGCAGGGTATCTCATACCCTGGTAGTATTAAAAAGTATTGGTATTTTCTAAATCTTCGACTGACGACACTAGCTCGCTCAGTAGCTGGAGGCAGGGGTGTGCGAAAGGGGATAATGGCGTGATCACAGTGTGGCGTGACACACTGGCCGGAATATTCGTGCACAAACCAGTCTCGGGTATGTCATACCCTGCCTCATTTTTGACGTATTTATTTTAAGTATACATTTTTAATAATTTTATTAAGTTTTTTTATTATTCTTAATTCTTTTTTATGATTTTATTGTATAGGTTTGAGACGCGTTTATTTATTTTAGTTAATATTGTTTTATTATTTATGAATACTTAAATTCAAGAAAATCAACAAAAAATTATTCAAAGCTATATCCGCAGGCAAATGGAACATAACTGGGTGAGCCTTCACCTAGACATGTAAATGTATCTGGACGGTATGTCGGATACCAGGACTGTCCATATATAAGGATATAAAAAACCGGCCAAGTGCGTGTCGGACCACGCAAAACGACGGGTTCCGTGCCTATTAAAAAGGTCGTATCGTCACAGAAATTTTACGGCACTTACGTCCTTTTCTTTGAGGAAGGCAGTTTTTCAGCAATATCTCGAAAACCTCTGAACCGATCTTGTTCAAAACAATTTTCGGTGAATGAAATTAATAAGCCCTATGTCCATTAATTTTTCCATATTTTTAAAATACACCGTTCAAAAATTAGAGGGGGGGGGGGGACAGAATTTTAGTGACTTTCGGGGCGATTATCTCCGACCCTATTCACTTAATCAAAAAAAATGCTAAGAAACCTTATATTTATTTTGAAAGGCCTATCGATTGATGTGCCACACGGGGGGTCACAATGAAAAATGTTTTTTTGACTTTTAGTTTTATGTATGGAGTGCACCCCTAAAGAATTTTTTTTTGTCATTTTAATTACAAAACTATGTAGCGGCTAACAAAATACACCTATCCTCAAAATTTTATTCAAATACACCTTATAGTTTTCGAGTAAAATGCCTGTGACATACGGACAGACGGACAGACGGACAGATGGACAGACGGACATGACGAAACTATAAGGGTTCCGTTTTTGCCATTTTGGCTACGGAACCTTAAAAACCAAACATCCCTGCAACGGCTTGCGGCAAGCCCATAATGTTTGTAGCATGCAAAATTGAAAAATTTCCGGATCTCAATGATAGTAATTAGTCATATTTTTTACTTAAAAATTTTAATTACACTATTTTAAGAAGAAAATCTCAGTATCTTTCTGTTTAAAGTTGATTTATATTATAAAAATTTATTTTTATTGTTTTATTGTTGATTATTTTAAACCCCTAAATTTTTAAAAGATTCAAAGATTCAAAGATTTTATTTGTCCAACATAGGTAGGTAAGTACAAGGTGTTTCATTAGTTTTTGTATCACTATGTGGTGCCTGTCGGCATACAAATGTTTTGGTCGGAACATGTTTAAAATGTTCAGTAGAATTTACATTATTACATTATAAGAATTACATTATAAGAATTTTGTTCCTATAATTACATAGTATAAGAAAAACATGAATAAATAAAAATAATTTCATAATTAAAACATTTTTTCGATTTAATTCCATTAACTAATTAATTATTTAACTATACATTATCAAGAAAATAAAATAACATTAATAACAACTATATTATGGGGCATTAAATTTTGGGTATGTCATACCCTGCCACATGCATGATGTAACTTTTTTTCACATCATGCTCGCCGGGTTAAGATGAATTTTGGTATACATATAGTGTATAGCCTGGATTAACATATAGAATACTTTTTATCCGGGAATCCCTAAGGGGGCGAAAGTGGGGCGAAAGTTTGTATAGAGCTAGAGTTCCACGCGGATGAAGTCGCGGGCAGAAGCTATAGTTAACAATAAATATCCTTATAATTGTCCCTTTTAGGGTTCCGTACCCAACGTGTAAAAACGGGACCCTATCACTAAGACTTCGCTGTCCGTCTGTCTGTCACCAGGCTGTATCTCAAGAACCGTGATAGCTAGAGATTTGAAATTTTCACAGATTATGTATTTCTGTTGCCGCTGTAACTACAAATACTAAAAAACCGGCCAAGTGCGAGTCGGACTGGGGCTCCCACACACTCGGGACGAGTGAAGAATGACATTTCCGCATTAGCATCGAAATGTACTATTTTGATTTCAAATAACTGAATCGACAATAAAATCAATATTCATAGAACCTGCTCACAAAATTTCACGAGAATCGGTTGAGCACTGTAGAGGAAAACAGCCGGACATATGGTAGAATTTTGGCTCAAGCTGAAACTAAGCATTTCGTTCGCTCCGCTCGCTAATTCAAAAATATCTTCTCTCTGATTACCCTTAAATATATCTAAACATATAAATTTACCATTTGCGTTTCTAAGGTCCTTAATCCTTATACATCCTTTGTTAGTTTTCATAGCTTTTGTGCTAAAGCTCTTGCAAAGCTCCATCCGTCATGCCAGAAAGCGCGCCATGGAAACTTAATTTTCAGTAAGCATTCCCGGCCCGGATGTATGATGAAATTGTGAAACTTCAATGTACTGTTGTTTCTGTGTTAATTGATGAATGTATTCACTAAGTTTCATGCCGTCTTGTTAGTTCGGTAACATACCGGTGATAATAGTAGATTGTATGACAAGGGGCTAAAATAAGCCATACTACCCCTCGAAATATGGCTTTTAGACCAGAGATAAGGTAGCAGTACTAGTGCCCGACATGTCAACAGAAAATACTTATTTGAATCACGATATTATGCTCATTTAAGATGTATTAAACAGTTTCATACGGTTTGGGAGACGAGGTATTTACTCAAGTTACTGATATGGAATTCGTTTCATATGGTGATCTTATAAAAAATCCTGATAATAATAAGAATTAGGTAATCAATCCGAATGTACGAGTAAATGGCAGGCGGTTATGCTGGCAGTCCCAATATATGTCATTTCAGTACAAATGTCATTAATGACAGACTGACATTTATTGGGACTTGAAGGTTTAACTCATTGTCCCAATTGATGGCAGCTGGTTTTAACAAATATGTTCATAACTTATAAATAAGTTATTTGTTTTGAAATTGTGATAAGAAATATTGAAGTCACTAACATTTAGTAACTTAAAAATGATGTCGTGATCAATCTTAGTTTATTATTCGCTAGTTAAATTATATTCGTCGAGTACTAGTACCGCGTCGGGCACTAGTACTTCTACCTTATACACTCTACTTTTCACTTCGACTGCGAGAAAATCCACAATCAATGACAAATTCCAACGGGACCAATCATTTCTTACATCTGGAACTATAAGCTTTCAAACAAAGAAATAATTTTTCAAATCGGTTCTTAAATTACCGAGTTATAGCGTAACAACATAAAACAAAACACCAAAAAAACCGGACAAGTGCGAGTTCAACTCGCGTGGTGAGGGTTCCGTATATAAACTAAATTTCATAAGTGTTATGTGTGTGAATACTCAAACTTCTTATAGGTTTTCCTGTAATCTTTAGGCAAGGAACTATTTTCCATATTTTTTTCAGAATTTTAGTCCTAGTAGTTTCGGAGATAAGGGGGGGGGGTGGTCAATTTTCGTCTTTGCTCTGTCTGTTTTCTGTTTTTGCTAAAATTATAAAAAAAATATACCTGACATGCTTACAACAACCCCTTTCATTTGATATGTCACACAATACAGTTTTTTTTAATTTTCCAGTTCTCCAAAAATGGCCCCCTTGTTCAGAATTCATTAATTTACTTTACGCGTTCATCTTTGGGTCTCCAATTTACATATGTGTACCAAATTTCAACTCAATCGGTCCAATAGTTTCGGAGCAAATCGGCTGTGACAGACGGACAGACAGACAACCGAGTGATCCTATAAGGGTTCCGTTTTTTCCTTTCGAGGTACCCAACCCTAAAAACAGTTGAATTGAGAACCTCCTCCTTTTTTGAAGTCGGTTAAAAATAAGTTTTTTTTGTTCACACAAATGGTAGCCTATGTCACCCCTAGCAGAATTTCGAATCGATTGACACCTTAACCATCGAAATCAGTTCAGTATTAAACGCTACGGTGGAACATACGTAAATACAAACATAGATCGCTAAAATGATATCTCCTGCTTTCGGCTCTGCCGTAGTCGGGAAAAAAATCCGGCCAAGTGCGAGTCGGACTCGCGCACGAAGGGTTCCGTACCTATAAAAACGGCAAAAATCATGTCTGTTGTATGGGAGCCCCAGTCCGACTCGCACTTGGCCGGTTTTTTTAGTATTTGTTGTTATAGCGGCAACATAAATACATAATCTGTGAAAATTTCAACTCTCTAGCTGTCACGGTTCTTGAGATACAGCCTGGTGACAGACAGACGGACGGACGGACGGACAGCGAAGTCTTAGTAATAGGGTCCCGTTTTCACCCTTTGGGTACGGAACCCTAAAAAGGCGTCTGCCTCCATCTTTCAGTAAGTATGAAAAAGTGCACCCAAATTCACAAAACTACTCACAATCTCTAACTTTTTTGACAGAGGTTCAAAACTCACCCCGTACTTCGTTTTTGAAAGCTCGCACCGGAAGCTTTTTACATCGCTTCGTTATAGTTATAGGTGTTAGTGAAACTACCCTCGTTTTTGCGGATTAACAGAACAAGACAAGGGATCAGATGCTCTAAGGGAACGATTTTGTTACAAATTCGACCTTGCGTAGTTGATATTAAGTTCCAAATTGTAGAACATATCAGTGCTAATAGGATGCTTCTGAAACTACCAACCTATACTATATACCTATATATTTACTTATTTATTATGTTTCAATGATGGAGTACCCATCAAATATAAATACATTATGAAGACGTTGATAAATTGCGTGTAATAAACCGATTCACAACAACCAATTCGTATAGGTACTGTAAGGGAAGTGTATTCACGTACCACCGTAGAACCCTATCGCAATAAGGTGACATATTAGTCCTACTTGTTATGAACATAATGCTCTTCTGTGCAATAAACCATTCATATTGCATACATTTTTTTAAAGAAATCAAGTAAAAACTACCAATTAAATCAGGAAAAAAACTTAACATGCCCTTTTTTGCCAAAATATTTCTGAATATACATTTTTGTATTTTTTATAACTAAAATGTAAAATGAGCTTTCATTTGAGGTATTATACATTAAAATTGGTCTATTCGTTTAGCTAGTATAATTTTTTTTTTTTATTGCGACCCAGTTCATTGTCCATATAGTAGATCTTAAAATAGGTTATACAGTAGGTACATGATACCCTGCTAGGGCATTGCAATGGTCTTATATACTAACATGCTAACAACATAAGTTAGTTTTATATAAAGAAAACCATAGTCGCTATAATTATCAAAATTGACCTAATTGATTGTTATAAAAACAGATTATTTATTTACGTACTAAAGCTAAAAACTAGAAATGCTACTACAAAATTACACAATTCTAAGATGTCTGCAAGCTAAATTAAAGGTCTGATCGATCATAAATTCATTCGAATGGTAATAGCATTTATTTATGAGCATTTTTTTAATTATTGTAGAAAAAATTTATTCTATTTTCGCCTTTTATTATCTCCGGTATTTTGTTATAGATTTTGATACATCTATAATACGGGCTTTTCTTGTATAAATCCATTTTATTTTTAAAAGAAGTGGCGCCATCTCTGTTCCTAAGGGGTGAAACTTCCGCTGCTGCGGGTCAGATCACTCAGTTCGGTCCCTACTCTGTGCCAAGCGGCTTGCTTTCATCACAAAGTGCAGCATTCGGCCAAAAAATCGCCATAAACAAGTAGGACTATATCACTGGAGTTTGAGTGATGGCGGCCTGTCAATTGCGACTAGTGATGGGCAGCGGTAACATTCCCACTACCAGTAAGTTTCCATTTGGGAATGTTACCAGTAAGTTACCAATATTACCGGTAACATTCCCAAAACATGGTAAGATACGAAACTGATGATAGTGATGATTTATATATTGCGACAGGGTTTTACGGTGGTAGGTAGGTACGTGAATACATTTCCCTTAATGTACAGTGTAGGTAGTGTGATATGATACCTAGGTATAATAATATCGATATGAACAGCACTGGCCAAACTATGCCCATATTTGTGCATTATCACCTGTCAGTTTAGTTCGAATAATTGGGTACTTTCCTGGGTAAAAAATAGGTATATTAATCATCAATTAGATTATCAGACCATATTGGACATGTATTTTTTTGTTTGTCAATCATCACCATCATCATATCAGCCGAAAGACGTCCACTGCTGGACATAGGCCTCCCCCAAAGAGTGCCATAACGACCGGTCCTGCGCCACCCGCATCCAGCGATCTTTACCAGGTCATCAGTCCACCTTGTGGGGGGCCTACCCACGCCGCGCCTTGCGGTACGTGGTCGCCACTCACCTTTCCGCCCCACTCGTTTGTCAAAAAAAGAAAAAATTATGAAGATATAGCTTGTTAAAGTTCCGCGTGACGTCACATTATGCTAAAAAGTGTACCGTAATATGTGCGTCATGCGGAACTTTAACGGGCTATTTTTTTTTTTTTAATTTCAATTTCAAGACAACTACGTGGTCCACTGGTGTTAGTTGATCTTAGTCTAGGTTAGTATTTAATAGTAAGTAGGGTTTTGGTGCGGTCGGTAAGTATTTTTGTCGGGGGACAATCAAACTTACCAGCTATCATATTCAGGATGCTGTTGCTCTCCCGCGCATTCTATTCAAGAGAGAGGCAGACTTTTTCCGCCACACGGCATCAAAGCCGTCTGTACGCGCCTCGGCAAACATAGATGACGCACTGCAGAAGCGCGGCAGTCGCAACAGCGCCCTGAAGGCATTATTAAATTGGATGCGCAGAGCGTTGTATGACTTTTGGGTATATTTGAACCACATACTTGTTTATCTATTGTTGCTATATCTTCATAATTTTTTTCATTTTTAGGTAGTCATCTTTAAAAATGTGTACCGAATTTTATCCTTATATAAATATAGCGACTCTTACGACGATCCAGCCTTCGGCGTCCGTGGCGTGACCAGTCACAAATTGCTTTATGTAAATTCCAATATAAATCTACGTGAAACGGGGCGTAAGCTGCGAGTTATTAGGGTTCCGTTGGATAAAACTTGCTGCAGTCGCGTGAATTTACAGCATTTTCTATATTTTAAACCTGTACCTATAGTTGTAGGTATCACACATTAGGTATAAGGAAGGGTATAGAGTGTATTTGCCAACAAACTGCCATGCAGTTTGGCGAAGACTTGTATTTCATCATTCGCTTGTCCTTATTCCATTTACTCGGGGTCGGCGCAGCATGTTTTTTTCTTCCATACCTCTCTATCGCCCGTCAGCTCATCACACGCTTCCTTCCTATTCATATCGTCTCTCGCGCAGTCCATCCACCTTTTTCTTGGTCTACCTCTTCTCTTGCAACCCTCCACATTCATACTTAATGCCCTTCTAACAGCTGTGTAATTATATGCATTAAACAAAACAATAAAAAATGTTAGGTTTAGTTAGAGGACACGAATCATCATTATCATCATCATATCAGCCGAAAGACGTCCACTGCTGGACATAGGCCTCCCTCAAAGAGTGCCACAATGACCGGTCCTTTTTTTTTTTTTTTTCATAGGCCTTCCCAAAGAGTGCCACAATGACCGGTCCTGCGCCACCCGCATCCAGCGGACTGCAGCGACCTTTACCAGGTCATTAGTCCAACGGTACATACATTCATCATCATCATATCAGCCGAAAGACGTCCACTGCTGGACATAGGCCTCCCCCAAAGAGTGCCACAATGACCGGCAATTGTATGGGCAATGATTCATCATCATCATCATCATCATATCAGCCGAAAGACGTCCACTGCTGGACATAGGCCTCCCCCAGAGAGTTCCAAATTGACCGGTCCTGCGCCACTCGCATCCAGCGGACTCTCGCGACCTTTACCAGGTCATCAGTCCAACGGTACATACATTCATCATCATCATATCAGCCGAAAGACGTCCACTGCTGGACATAGGCCTCCCCCAAAGAGTGCCACAATGACCGGCAATTGTATGGGCAATGATTCATCATCATCATCATCATCATATCAGCCGAAAGACGTCCACTGCTGGACATAGGCCTCCCCCAGAGAGTTCCAAATTGACCGGTCCTGCGCCACTCGCATCCAGCGGACATCCATGGCCTGGCATTATTCATAAATTGCCCATAAAATTAGGATACTCTTGACGTGTCCCTTATTTTTAACCACCTTCAAAAAAGGAGGAGGTTCTCAATTCATCAGAATCTTTTATTTTGTAAGTATGTTCCCCGATTACTTACTCGAAGACGCCTGCTGGACCATCATCATCATTCGCTTATCCCATTTACTTGGGGTCGGCGCAGCATGTTTTTTTCTTCCATACCTCTCTATCGCCCGTCAGCTCATCACACACTTCCTTCCTATTCATATCGTCTCTCACGCAGTCCATCCACCTTTTCCTTGGTCTACCTCTTCTCTTGCAACCCTCCACATTCATACTTAATGCCCTTCTAGCAACATTACTATCATCCCTTCGCATAACATGTCCATACCACCGTAGGCGATTTGCTCTCAGCTTTTCAGTTATGGGTGCTACTTTCAGGCTTCCTCTTATATACTCATTCCTTATTCGATCCATTCTCGTCACGCCACACATCCATCTCAACATCCTCATCTCTGTAACATGCAATCTCGTTTCATCCGTCATCTGCTGGACCGATTTGGAAAAATCTTTTTTGTTAGAAATGGTATCCTTCGCAGGTAGTCCCATCATTCAGGTCACAATCTGATGATGGGCTCCTGGAAAATCCAGGGAACTCTGAATAGAAATCGGTTGATACTTTGTTTTTAAAGTAAATTATTTATGTTTTTAACCCCCGACGCAAAGAGAGGGGTGTTATAAGTTTAACGTGTCTGTGTATATGTGTGTCTCTCTGTGGTATCGTAGCTCCCAAACGGGTGGACCGATTTGAATGCGGTTTTTTGTGTCATAGAAAATTTTAACCCAAGTGTTTTTAGCTATATTTTATCAAAATCGGTTCAGCCGTTTTTGAGATATTGAACTTTGAAATGAAATAAGAAAAGTTGAAAAACCCCCGATTTTTTCATTTCAAAGTTCGATATCTCAAAAACGGCTGAACCGATTTTGATGAAACATAGCTAGAAACACTCGGGTTAAAATTATCTATGACACAATAAAAACCGCATTCAAATCAGTCCATCCGTTTGGGAGCTACGATACCACAGACAGATACACAGACACGAGGTCTTTCAACTTTTCTAAGTTGTAGTTATAATAAGCGATTCGCACTTGACATTTCCGTGCGTGACAACGATACTGACGTCTTACAATAATTTAATAGAAACATTTTGTTGTTTATTTGATTTACTTTCGGTAAGCACAATGACACAGCAAGCCAAACATGTTGCAGATGCTTTGTTGAAAAATCTAGTGTCGTGACGTACCTTAAAACAGTGCCTAGGCGTAGTGAAATGTCCATTTAAACTAGTTGAACTTGCAATGACGTTGTTAACTTAGATAGAAAATTAACATTTACGTCAATTTTGCGTGTGACAAAAGTGAAGTTTGTCAATTGTGGAACAGTGAGTGTAAACTGTTTTTAGTGAGTCAAAGTGTGCGCTAACGTAGTCGCCCAGAGCTGGGACTATCAATTGTTGTGAGTGCTTGAACAGTGAACCATGAATACGGTACAGAGTACGGGAGGCCACGGCGGGTCTATGAAGAAGGACTCCAAACACGATGTAAGTACTAACATCTTTTACTGTAACTGTAAGTCTGCAAAGAAATTTCAAAAGAACTGTTTACTCACAAAGAAAACTACTTAAGGGAAAAACCTAAATGGAGCCAGGGTATAAAAGAATTACCCATGTACGTTCATCCTGAATATATCAACGAATGAACAATTTGGTTCAACAAGCGCGACAAGCGCTTCCTGGGGCGATACCGCGAAACGATATTCGTTTTCGTTCGTCTATCTCCGTCTCTGTTGCACTTGCTAGTTCGAGCGACAAAGAGGGAGATACACGAACGAAAACGAATATCGTTTCGCGGTAGGCCCTCTGATTTGCGCGGGATGCGCGGAAAAGTGGGGCGGTAGCGCGGTACCGCACTGCTTCTGCGCAATCCTATCCTACTATATATATATCGTACTAATATTATAAATGCGTAAGTTTGGATGTTTAGATGTTTAGTTGTTTGTTACTCAATCACGCTCAAACGGCTCAACAGTTTTCGATGAATGATTTGGACAAGGTAATTTATAGCCTGGATTAAAATATAGGATAGTTTTTATCCCGGGTCCACGCAGACGAAGTCGCGGGCGGAAGCTAGTATATTATAACTGCGTTATTAAAATACTAACAGTATACTGACACTAAAGGATATCTGTACGCTTACCATGAGTGGCCATCGAAAGCATACAATAGTTAATTTCCGACGCGATCGAGCTAACGCGTTTCGTATAGATTTCGATTCTCGCAAGTTCGAGCTGTCAAATTCGTCGTACTCATGGTGCCGTACGACGCATTTGACAGCTCGAACTTGCGAGAATCGAAAACTACGCGAAGCGCGTTAGCTCGATCTCGAGAAACGTTTACTATTTGTACGTATTCGATAGCTACTCATGGTAGGCGTACAACTACAAAACGTTACGTAATTTAAACATTCGATTCGTACGACCAATTCGTACCATGAGACACAAATTTGACATTTCGAATCGAGAAATACCGTAGCGTCTGTAGTTAACTATTTCACTTGCAAAATGGCGCGTGATAACGTCAAGATTTGCCGTAGATCCGATCGATTTAAAGAACTTATAAAAATAAGGATTTTTGAATGCTTATGATATAAGGCTGAATATTGAAAAATCGATTAAACTATACCTACAAACGATCGAGTTAACTGTTGCGAGCAAAGTAAACTTATAAGGGACTTATGGTACCAATTAGATTATTAGTTCTGTGAGTGACCGCCAGGGGCGGTGTAAACAGTTTTCATGCAAATCTTTAACTTTACTCGATACTCACGCAGCGTATCTCGACTCACTGTAAACTCGGACTAGAGCTACTGGTCGACATCTCGGTAAAGTAAAATATACGGCATACAGATCCCGCCCACCAATTTCGTAAGTGGCTAACGCAATCACCCTGCAGAACACCACGTATCTACTTGTTCTACATTTAGCCTTACTGACTATAATCCATGCTAATATAATATGTTTGTTTGTTTGTTTGTTTGACCGTCTTTCACGGCAAAACGGGGCGACGAATTGACGTGATTTTTTAAGTGGAGATAGTTGAAGGGACGGAGAGTGACATAGGCTACTTTTTGTCACTTTCTAACCCCCCATTTCCCTAAAAGGGGGGGTGGAAGTTTGTATGGAGCATTTCGCAATTTTTAAGGTAGAAAGCTAAAAATTGGTATGCGGACTATTTGTGACTAACCAAAAAATCGTGCATCATTTGTTTTTGGAAATCTGCACCCAACCCCTTAAAAGAGGGGGTGAAATTTCCCATATAAATCTTTTCGCAGTTTTCAAGGTAGGAAGCTAAAAATTGGTACACAGACTCTGTTACCAACGAAAAATACCTGTCTTTTCTTTTGTTAATTTTCCCCCAGCCCCTAACTATGTAGTGTCAGTACGTAGAGTCGATATGTAGAGTCGATATGTAGAGTCGATATGTAGAGTCGATATGTAGAGTCAATATGTAGAGTATATATGTAGAGTCGATCATTATATAAATACAAAACAAATAATATAAATTGGAACATACGGGTCAAACTGAGATGCAACTTTTTTGTAGGTAAACGGTTAAAATTACATTTAGTACGCGAGCGAAGCCGCGGGAACAAGCATGTATTTTTATATATGGGTCAGTCATGCATATTCAAATTATTTCCGTAATAGAGTAATGTATCACAAATAGCAGTTTAATTTAGGTCCCAGCGAGACCTGAATAATGTATGGCACCGATAATGGGCCAGAGCCGGACACTGCTTGTTTATTTTGCAAAACCAATAGGAATAACGCATAAAGGACATACTTTTAATCTAACTTATTATGTCATACATAATATACGATTTATGATCGCTCGAAGGAAGGACTTGAAGATGTGCGATTTTTTTGACGCCGAGTGTAATAATATTTTTTTATTTATTTATTTATTTATTCAATTTTTACATAGTAGCTTACAGTGCAGTCACCAAATCGCGTACAATGTTATATTATTTCATTTACTAACTTATTGCTACCTACTTAATTATTCATTTTATTTTCTGAGTGTACTGTCAATGTCAAAGGTAAATGTTTACTTTTTTGCACATAGAACCTTTGTAACTGACTGTACATTGTTTCGAAGATTATTTTTAACCGACTTCAAAAAAGGAGGAGGTTCTCAAGTCGACTGTGATGTTTTTAGGGTTCCGTATCTCAAAATGAACAAAACGGAACCCTTATAGGATCACTCGTGCGTCTGTCGGTCCAGTAGTTTCGGAGCAAATCGGCTGTGACAGACGGACAGACAGACGCACGAGTGATCCTATAAGGGTTCCGTTTTTTTCCTTTTGATGTAGGGAACCCTAAAAATACAAAATACACGTTTATTCCAAATTTAATTCATACCATCGTATAGTTTTTGAGTACCACTTTTGGGGGGTAAACTGGAACATTTAAAACAAAAAGTTTCGCAAACTTATTTTACCTATTAAATGTAAAATAAATTTATGTTGTAAATTGATAACTTTTATTTAAGCTAAAATATTCACTAGGCTCTGTGACGTGGTGACAAATGAAATACACCCACAAAACCTTACCGCAAAACGAATTTTACCGGATATGAGACCTGGCTAGATCGTTAAACGCCTATTTGGCGGCCTATTTTATAGTGGGCGGGGGCACATTGCACGTAGAACCGATGGCCATTGGGGCGGAAAGGTTCTCGAGTGGCGACCACGTACCGGAAGGCGCGGCGTGCGTAGGCCCCCCACAAGGTGGACTGATGACCTGGTAAAGGTCGCTGGAGTCCGCTGGATGCGGGTGGCGCAGGACCGGTCATTGTGGCACTCTTTGGGGTAGGCCTATGTCCAACAGTGGACGTCTTTGGGCTGATATGGTGATGATGATGAAACCCCTATTTTGCAAACTTAATGTAAATCGTTACAGCCGTTTTCAAGAACGTGATTACAAATAAATATACGAATATTGCTCGTTTGATAGTATAGGATAACATTCTTCATCCTATGTCTGCCAGTTAAGGATACCTTTTAATATTTTTTAGGGTTCCGTAGCCAAAATGGCAAAAACGGAACCCTTATAGTTTCGTCATGTCCGTCTGTCCGTCTGTCCGTCTGTCCGTCTGTCCGTCTGTCCGTCTGTCCGTATGTCACAGGCATTTTACTCGAAAACTATAAGGTGTATTTGAATAAAATTTTGAGGATAGGTGTATTTTGTTAGCCGCTACAAAGTTTTGTAATTAAAATTACTAAAAAAAAATTTTTTAGGGGTGCACTCCATACATAAAATTAAAAGTCAAAAATTTTTTTTTCATTGTGACCCCCCGTGTGGCACATCAATCGATAGGCCTTTCAAAATAAATATAAGGTTTCTTAACATTTTTTTTGATTAAGTGAATAGGGTCGGAGATAATCGCCCCGAAAGTCACAAAAATTCTGTCCCCCCCCCTCTAATTTTTGAACGGTGTATTTTAAAAATATGAAAAAATTCATGGACACAGCGCTTATTAAGTTCATTCACCGAAAATTGTTTTGAACAAGATCGGATGAAAGGTTTCCGAGATATTGCTGAAAAACTGCCTTCCTCAAAGAAAAGGACGTAAGTGCCGTAAGATTTCTATGACGATACGACCTTTTTAATAGGCACGGAACCCTTCGTTTTGCGTGGTCCGACACGCACTTGGCCGGTTTTTCTTTCTTTAAAATTAACTTTAATGAATAAAACCGAGTGCGAGATCAACTCGCGTGGTGAGGGTTCCGTAAAATATTGAGAATTTTCTTCTTATAGGTTTTCCTGTAATCATTAGGCAAGGAACTAATTTCCATATTTCTTTCAGAATTTTATGCCTAGTACTTTCGGAGATAAGGGGGGGGAATGGTCAAAATTCGTCTTTTTCCTAAATAACTTCAAATGTGTTTTTGCTAAAATTATAATAAAAATGTATCTGAGATGCTTACAACAACCCCTTTCATTTGATATGTCACACAATACAGTTTACGAAACTTTTTTTTTTAATTTTTCAGTTTACGCTCTAAAAGTGGCCCCCTTTTTCAGAAGTCATTAATTTACTTTACGCGTCCATCTTTGGGTCACCAATTTACATATGTGTACCAATTTTTAACTCAATCGGTCTAGTAGTTTTGGAGCAAATCGGCTCTGACAGACGGATAGACAGAGTGTGTGTGTGATCCTATAAGGGTTCCGTTTTTTTTCCTTTTGAGGTACGGAACCCTTAAAATGTTAAAATAGCGTAATAAAACTGTTTACACCCTTTCTACTTACCATTTTATTAACTAACTGATGAAACACTCAACAGTCTAAAGGTTTTATTTAAGTAACATTTTAATGAGCGTCTTTATAATCGGCCTCCTTTATACAAATGTAGACCAGCTCAACCTTTGGCCTCTGGTAGAATGGCAATCCTGGGAATATTAAAATAAGAAAGAAATGTAGAACCTTACTTTTGAAAGCCGTTTCAAGTCGTCGGGGAAGTATTGTTGACTAGGAGATGTCCGCGTTTTATTAAGATCACAAGGGATCCTGTGGGATAAAATAGTACACTGTGATACAAGTGAGCTATGTTGATCATTGCATCCGAGGCGGTATTGTTCACGCGAGCCGCAGGTGAGCGTGTTAAAGCTACTGTTACACGTGCTGATTACTAGCACGAAAGCATGCCACTATTGAGCAACTGCTACTTAGTAGCATGTGTGTATAAACATTGCTAATAATGAGCATGCTCATTTCGAGTTTGCTCAAAAATCGCCGGTCGTGCGATTTTTAGGCATGCTACCTGCAGCGCGGGTGGAAGGGGACGTGCTTTTAGCGCGTGTGAACAGGTTTGCTTATTGAGCATGCTAATATCGATCAGTCTATTTTTATCTGTCACTTCCTAGTCTTTTTTTCCTCTTTCTAGCTGAGAGAAGATTTTGGATGCATTGCATCGACAGCAAAAGAATAATTTTATTCAGCTCCATGCAGATGGATGCTTGATTTTCCATGGTTTTGTTTGAACTGGCAGAGAGCACGCTATCAACTGGCATGTGTATTGGAGTGTTTGCTTTGAGCATGCTTATTCAGGAGCGTACTTAAAACTAGCTAGATATTTTAAAATTTTATAATACTCTGATACTGATATGATATATTGTATACTGTTTTGAAAAAATGACACCTCGCCGAGTTTATTACGCCGGTTCTTCTCGAGGCAGAGGTTTACTTTCCGAACCGGTGGTAGTTTATCGACATTCATAGGTGCATGTAATATGCCTAAATTGAAGAATAAATCACTTTGACTTTGACTTTTTAGCATGCTTATTGCTAGCAAATGTAAAGAGTTCATAAGCATGCTCATATTAAGCATACTGATAGCACGCTTTTTAGCATGCTATTCTAGAGCATGTGTAACAGTAGCGAGAACAGAGGATGTAATTATCAAAGCTCGAGCGTTTCATACGATGTTTTGCAACATATCATAATCATAATCATATTTATTAGTAATGTCATAAATTACATGTACTATCTTCAACATGTATGTGTTTATCAACATATATTCGACGACCGAATAACCCAGTGGTTAGAGAACCTGACTATGAAGCTTGAGGTCCCGGGTTCGATCCCCGGTCGGGGCAGATATTTGTATAATGAATACCAATGTTTGTTCTCGAGTCTTGGATGTTTAATATCTATTTAAGTATGTATTTATCTATGTAAGTATGTTTATCCGTTGTTTGGTACCCATAGTACAGGCTTTGCCTAGTTTGGGACTATATCAATCGTTGCGAGGTACATCTTAATCGGGATACGCATATAAATATAACCAACCTCGTGGCACAATGTACTAATAATACTAATATGTATTTTGAGTTTATAACCTAAGGGTTACAGGAAGACATTGGTTAATTTAATCTGCAGTATCATTAATTTCGGGACTATTGTTTCAAACCATCTGCTGTAACTAGTTCCACTATTGAAGTCTCTGTACCATTAATTTCGTATGACACATGGACCTCTGCTTAACTAATTAATAAATAATAATAACAAAGCAGCCTTTATACGTCCCACTGCTGGGCACATGCCTCCGTTCATGGATGAGGGAACGGGCAGTAGTCCCCACGCTGGTCCAGTGCGGGTTGGAGACTTCACACACACCTTTGAATTTCTTCGCAAAACGGTCAAGGATTGTTGAGCCATTTAGGTGATGTTACGCAGGTTTCCTCGCGATGTTTTCCTTCACCGAAAAGCTAACGGTAAATCATCATCATCATCATCATATCAGCCAAAAGACGTCCACTGCTAGACATAGGCCTCCCCCAAAGAGTGCCACAATGACCGGTCCTGCGCCACCCGCATCCAGCGGACTCCAGCGACCTTTACCAGGTCAACAGTCCACCTTGTGGGGGGCCTACCCACGCCGCGCCTTCCGGCACGTGGTCGCCACTCGAGAACCTTTCCGTCCCAACGGCCATCGGTTCTACGTGCAATTTGCCCCGCCCAATGCCACTTAAGTTTAGCGATTCGGAGGGCTATATCGGTTACCTTGGTTCTGCTGCGGATAGCCTCATTTCTGATGCGATCACGCAGAGAAACTCCTAACATAGCCCTCTCCATTGTCCTTGGGTGACTTTGAGCCTTCTTATGAGGCCCATAGTAAGCGACCAAGTTTCAGTGCCATATGTCATCACTGGCAACACACACTGAGTGGTGTTCAATTTGGCATAACTACCTTGCTGCTGAAGAAATACACAAATAACCGATCAAATAAGGAAGGCTTTTTATTTGTTTAATGAAGTACATCATCGTCATAACATCTTAATTCATCGCATATCCGTGCGGCCCTCGCCGCTGCATGTTCCACCGTGGGCGAACGCGTCCCCAGAACAACCTCGCCTGGAAATGAAAATAATACAGGATTACACTTAAACTCAGGAATCGGGAATCAGAAATCAGAAATGTATTTCTGATACAGTCAGAGGGTTTTTACAAAAAACCGGACAAGTACGAGTTCAACTCGCGTGGTGAGGGGTAAAATATTGAGAATTTTCCCATTACTTTGAATACTCAAACTTCTTATAAGTATATTCCATATTTTTTTCAGAACTTTAAGCCTAGTAGTTTCGGAGATAAGGGGGGAATGGTCAATTTTCGTCTTTTTTCTTAAATTACTTCAAATCTGTTTTAACTAAAATTATTAAAAATATATATTTGAGATGCTTACAACAACGCCTTTCATTTGACATGTCACACAATACAGTTTGCGAAACTTATTTTTTTAATTTTCCAGTTTACTCCCCAAAAGTGGCCCCCTTGTTCAGAATTCATTAATTAACTTTACGTGTCCATCCTTGGGTCACCAATTTACATATGTTTACCAAAATTTAACTCAATCGGTCCAGTAGTTTCGGAACAAATCGGCTGTGACAGACTGACAGACAGACGCACGAGTGATCCTATAAGGGTTCCGTTTTTTTCCTTTTGAGGTACGAAACCCTAAAAATGGTACGCACACTGTATCTAGCCTGCGAGAAGGCATGCAAATCATTAAAACTAACATTTGGGTTTGTCATCAACTAACCAGATTACAGCTAGATATTAAAATCTACCAATCAGGAAAAGTGCCTCTGGCGCGTCTTAATCTAAGCTTTATATCTGCCTACATCTAGCAACTGCTATAAAAAATTAAATGTTGTCAATTAATTTCTGTGGCAAAACTTTCACTCACCCATACAAAAAAATAAAATATAAATTCAAAAATCAAAAAAAATCTTAAACTTTATTTTCCAAAATCCTCTACAGATTTAAAACTATGAGGATTTGCTCCAGATAAAAAATACCAGTGAATAGCCCAGGTATGCTACTATATAGAATATGATGCTGCCAGAAGAATCACTAGAAACTCAACAGTTTATGTACAGGTGTTACCGTTGTTGGCTGAACACACTGGTTCGTAGAATACGAGGCAGTTGCAACCACGCGCATCCACGTAGATCAACATGGCTGCCAGAAGTATCACTAGAAGCTCAACTGTAGTCTTACACGCAGTCGTTGCGGTAGGTGCGGTTGTTCGTGCAACGCACTGGTGCGTAGACTTGGGGACAGTTGCAGCCACGCGCATCCACGTAGATCAACATGGCTGCCAGAAGTATCACTGGAAACTCAACTGTAGTCTTACACGCAGTCGTTGCGGTAGGTGCGGCTGTTCGTGGAACGCTCTGGTGCGTAGTCTTGGGGACAGTTGCAACCACGCGCATCCACGTAGATCAACATGGCTGCCAGAAGTATTACTGGAAACCCAAAAGAGGTCTTACATGCAGTCGTTGCTGTAGGTGCGGTCGTTCGTGGAACGCACTGGTGCGTAGACTTGGGGACAGTTGCAACCACGCGCATCCACGTAGATCAACATGGCTGCCAGAAGTATCACTGGAAACTCAACTGTAGTCTTACATGCAGTCGTTGCGGTAGGTGCGGCTGTTCGTGGAACGCTCTGGTGCGTAGTCTTGGGGACAGTTGCAACCACGCGCATCCACGTAGATCAACATGGCTGCCAGAAGTATTACTGGAAACCCAACAGAGGTCTTACATGCAGTCGTTGCTGTAGGTGCGGTTGTTCGTGGAACGTACTGATGCGTAGACTTAGGGACATTTGCAAGCACGCGCATCCACGTAGATCAACATGGCTGCCAGAAGTATCACTAGAAACTCACCTGTGGTCTTACATGTAGTCGTTGCGGTAGGTGCGGTTGTTCGTGCAACGCACTGGTGCGTAGACTTGGGGACAGTTGCAACCACGCGCATCCACGTAGATCAACGTGGCTGCCAGAAGTATCACTGGAAACTCAACTGTGGTCTTACATGCAGTCGTTGCTGTAGGTGCGGTTGTTCGTGCAAAGCACTGGTGCGTAGACTTGGGGACAGTTGCAACCACGCGCATCCACGTAGATCAACATGGCTGCCAGAAGTATCACTGGAAACTAAACTGTGGTCTTACTCGCAGTCGTTGCTGTAGGTGCGGTTGCCCTTGGAACACACTGGTGCGTAGACTTGGGGACAGTTGCAATCACGAGCATCCACGTAGATCAACATGGCTGCCAGAAGGGCAACCGCCGAAAACGCTGTAATAATTATGCACAATGTATGGTTATTTCTAGATCCAACGATTGATGCGTTGATCTAGGTACGTTGATAACGAGTGTTTTACACTTTCCGTTATGTGTAGTGTCATTACATACTAAAAAAACCGATCAAGTGCGTGTCGGACCACGCAAAACGAAGGGTTCCGTGCCTATTAAAAAGGTCGTATCGTCACAGAAATTTTACGGCACTTACGTCCTTTTCTTTGAGGAAGGCAGTTTTTCAGCAATATCTCGAAAACCTCTGAACCGATCTTGTTCAAAACAATTTTCGGTGAATGAAATTAATAAGCCCTATGTCCATGAATTTTTCCATATTTTTAAAATACACCTTTCAAAAATTAGAGGGGGGACAGAATTTTAGTGACTTTCGGGGCGATTATCTCCGACCCTATTCACTTAATCAAAAAAAAATGCTAAGAAACCTTATATTTATTTTGAAAGGCCTATCGATTGATGTGCCACACGAGGGGTCACAATGAAAAAAAAAATTGACTTTTAGTTTTATGTATGGAGTGCACCCCTAAATTTTTTTTTGTCATTTTAATAACAAAACTATGTAGCGGCTAACAAAATACACCTATCCTCAAAATTTTATTCAAATACACCTCATAGTTTTCGAGTAAAATGCCTGTGACATACGGACAGACGGACAGACGGACATGACGAAACTATAAGGGTTCCGTTTTTGCCATTTTGGCTACGGAACCCTAAAAACCGGACAAGTGCGAGTTCAACTCGCGTGGCGAGGGTTCTGTAAAATATTGAGAATCTTTCCGTTGCTTCTTATAGGTTCTCCTGTAATCTTTAGGCACGGAACTATTTTTCATATTTTTTTCAGAATTATAAGCCAAGTAGTTTCGGAGATAAGGGGGGGGGGGATGGTCAATTTTCGTCTTTTGTCCTAAATTACTTCAAATCTGTTTTTGCTAAAATTATTTTTAAAAACTGAGATGCTTACAACAACCCCTTTCATTTGATATGTCACACAATACAGTTGCAAGTGTACTCAAAAGTTGCCCCGATTGTTAAAAATTCATTAATTTACTTTACGCGTCCATCTTTGGGTCACCAATTTACATACGTTTACCAAATTTCAACTCGTTGTAAATGTTACCTACTGAACATAATTAATACCCACCATAAAGAGCATATGGTAAAGATGTATTTGCATGCTGTTAACAACAGCTGAAAAAGGTGGAACGTATATTTACTCTAAGGCATGTAAACTTACCCTTTTTCTGCAAATAAATTATTACTTACTTACTTACTTACTTACTCAATCGGTTCAGTAGTTTCCTAGCAAATCGGCTGTGACAGACGGACGAGTGATCCTATAAGGGTTCCGTTTTTCCTTTTGAGGTACGGAACCCTAGCAAATCGGCTGTGATAGACGGACGAGTGATCCTAAAAGGGTTCCGTTTTTTTTCCTTTTGAAGTACGGAACCCTAAAAAACGTTCACATATTACAAAAAAAAAACATAAAAATACCGAAGTAAGTAAACAATATCATATCAATATATAGATTGCACATACCATCCAGCCAAGAAGGGGCGTTCGACATTCACAATATTCAATTTGCCTTTAAGCGAGACTAAATACACATTTGACGACCGAATAGCCTAGTGGTTAGAGAACCTGACTATGAAGCTTGAGGTCCCGGGTTCGATCCCCGGTCGGAGCAGATATTTGTATGATGAATACGAATGTTTGTTCTCGAGTCTTGGATTTTTAATATCTATTTAAGTATGTATTTCTCTATATAAATATGTTTATCCGTTGTCTAGTACCCATAGTACAGGCTTTGCCTAGTTTGGGACTAAGTAGTTTACTTCGCTTACTTTAACAGTATAATTACTTATGGTCTTATTTTATGGGGATCAGCGGCAGATATTGAGACTGTATTTATTTTACAAAAAACCGGCCAAGTGCGTGTCGGACCACGCAAAACGAAGGGTTCCGTGCCTAGTAAAAAGGTCGTATCGTCATAGAAATCTTACGGAGCTTACGTCCTTTTCTTTGAGGAAGGCAGTTTTTCAGCAATATCTCGGAAACCTTTCATCCGATCTTGTTCAAAACAATTTTCGGTGAATGAACTTAATAAGCGCTGTGTCCTTGAATTTTTTCATATTTTTAAAATACACCGTTCAAAAATTAGAGGGGGGGGGACAGAATTTTAGTGACTTTCGGGGCGATTATCTCTGACTGTATTCACTTAATCAAAAAAATTCCCGAGAAACCTTATAGTTATTTTTAAAGGCCTATCGATTCATGTGCCACACGTGGGCTCACGATGAAAAATTTTTTTTTGACTTTTTGTTTACACCCCTAAAAAATTTTTTTTTAGTAATTTTATTTACAAAACTTTGTAGCGGCTAACAAAATACACCTATCCTCAAAATTTTTATCAAATACACCTTATAGTTTTCGAGTAAAATGCCTGTGACATACGGACAGACGGACAGACGGACAGACGGACAGACGGACAGACGGACAGACGGACAGACGGACATGACGAAACTATAAGGGTTCCGTTTTTGCCATTTTGGCTACGGAACCCTAAAAAGGGCTGTTAGAGCAATTTATAACCTCGGGTCGCGTGAGTCATTAAGATAATTTTTCAAGGAAACAGATATTCTAACACTGCCGTCGCTATACGTATTTGAAATAATAATGTATGTTAGGAATAATTTATACAACTACCCAACAAACACTGATAGGTTACCAGAAGCGCAGGGAAGCTCAAAACAACTTTTTACAGGCTAGTAAAAGCGAAAAAGTCGTTCTTGGGAAATTGTATAAAATTCTACAATAAAATTCCAAAACACATTACCGAACTTACTGACTCTAAATTCAAATCTGTCGTAAAACGGACACTCATTTCAAAAGCATATTATAAGATAAACGACTACATCATGGATAGGGATATTTGGCAGCGATAAAATTCTGCACTAGAAACCTGTCGTAAAATAAATAGGCTTTCTACTGTAGCAATGTAATTTTAAAATTTTATAATACCCTGATACTGATATGATATATTGTATACTGTTTTGAAAAAATGACACCTCGCCGAGTTTATTACGCCGGTTCTTCTCGAGGCAGAGGTTTACTTTCCGAACCGGTGGTAGTTTATCGACATTCATAGGTGCATGTAATATGCCTAAATTGAAGAATAAATCACTTTGACTTTGACTTTGTAGATCAATTGGTGTGAATTGTCCCACTATATATTAAAAAAAAATATTGACACTGCCTGAAGGACGGCGGAAACTCATTATTTAATTGAACTTATTGTATAGTCAACAGCAAAAGTAGGTTATCATTTTTTCACCTTATCGCAATGGAATAAGGTACAGAAGTGATAATTTACTTTTGCTCTTGACTGTACTGAACTATTCCAAAAAAAAAACTTACTTAAACATTGTATGTACTAAATATTTACCGAAAATAAATTTCATGTTGTAGGTATAACTTAAGTTAAACAACTGTTTTCGAAGCAACACAACGCTAGCCCTGCAGAAACTATACTACCGCACTTTCATGGCGAATTGTAAAAAACATTTCTTTATAAAAATACGGTCAAGAGCGAGTCTATCTCGCAAAAATGGTTCCATAATAAAACCGCGTTTTTACGTAGTGTTCTGAACTGGTCTTAGCCAGGGATCGGATACCGGTATTTTCACCACACAGAAATACCGGTATTATTTAGTTCTATTTCGTTTTTTTTTTCCTTTTTTTTGTGTATCTAGTTACTCTTTAATATTATAAATGTGAACAATACAATGATTAAAGAAGAAAAAACTGTTCTTTGGTTTATAATATCGTTTTTGATCAGGCAGTCTAATAATACGAAAATGTTACCTAAATACATGATAGAGTCCTACATTAAGAGCCTAAAATTATTCAAAATATTAGACTACTTGGGGACTTTTGAAAGAACCGGTTCTGATCCCTGGTCTTAGCGAGCATACGTTCGTTCTTGCGGTAAAATTAAACACTAAAGCCGACGCCAGACGTCCGAGCGCGGTGAGTAGCATTAGTGTTATCAAAAAATATTGGACACGTATTTTTTTGTTCGCCAATTAAACAAAAAATTATGAAGATATAGACCGTTAAAGTTCCGCGTGACGTCACATTACGGTACACTTTCGTCGACGCGACGTCACGCGAAACTTTAACCAGCTATATCTTCATCATTTTTTGTTTAATTGGCGAACAAAAAAATACGTGTCCAATATTTTTTGATAATCTAACTGACGGACTAAATAGAATTATGTTTTTTTTTAACCAAGAAAATAACCAATTCACATGGTCGATTTTTTAGGGTTCCGTAGCCAAATGGCAAAAAACGGAACCCTTATGGATTAGTCATGTCTGTCTGTCCGTCCGTATGTCACAGGCATTTTACTCGAAAATTATAAGGTGTATTTGAATAAAATTTTGAGGATAGATTTTGTTAGCCGCTACATAGTTTTGTAATGGACTTATTTATTTACAGAATAAGTGAATCATATTAAGTAATATGCACTTAAATAACAAAAAATTTAAAACTCAATATACATACTTAATGTCAAATGAATGAAATGAAATTAATAATATAATATAAAATATTAAAATAGGAATTATAAAAAGAACACCGCTTCTAGGAGGTCGGATTGCGGCATGGACCCCATAACGCCGGCGGCATTACCTCTTTGAATTGCTATGGAAATTCGTTGGAAGAGGTAAGCGCCAGCTCTGGGGTCTCCAGTTGTTTGGACCAGCCGCGAAGACAGGGCCTTCATAAAGGATGTCATATCGGACGACCAGGGACCCAATGTTTCCACAGCAAGCGCCGAAAACTCGTAATTATTTAATAAGGCGGAGTATTTACGACGCTTGTTACATTGGGCCTGGTCGTCAGTTATTAAATTACTAAACTCCATATATAAACTAAAAGTCAAAAAAAAAAATTTCATTGTGACCCCCCGTGTGGCACATCAATCGATAGGCCTTTCAAAATAAATATAAGGTTACTCAGCATTTTTTTTGATTAAGTGATTAGAGTCGGAGATAATCGCCCCGAAATTCACTAAAATTGTGTCCCCCCCCTCTAATGTTTTTTTTTTATATGATAGGCCCGTGAGGTTTACAGCTCACAGAGCCACTTCTTTTTAGGGTTCCGTAGCCAAAATGGCAAAAACGGAACCCTTATAGTTTCGTCATGTCCGTCTGTCCGTCTGTCCGTCTGTCCGTCTGTCCGTCTGTCCGTCTGTCTGTCTGTCCGTCTGTCCGTATGTCACAGGCATTTTACTCGAAAACTATAAGGTGTATTTGAACAAAATTTTGAGGATAGGTGTATTTTGTTAGCCGCTACATAGTTTTGTAATTAAATTGACAAAAAAAAATTTTTTTAGGGGTGCACTCCATACATAAAACAAAAAGTCAATATTTTTTTTTTCATTGTGCCACAAGGGGGGTCCCCCTTGTGGCACATCAATCGATAGGTCTTTCAAAATAAATATAAGGTTTCTTTGCATTTTTTTTGATTCAGTGAATAGGGTCGGAGATAATCGCCCCGAAAGTTACTAAAATTCTGTCCCCCCCCTCTAATTTTTGAACGGTGTATTTTAAAAATATGGAAAAACTCATGGACTTATTCATTTCATTCACCGAAAATTGTTTTGAACAAGATCGGTTCAGAGGTTTTCGAGATATTGCTGAAAAACTGCCTTCCTCAAAGAAAAGGACGTAAGTGCCGTAAAATTTCTGTGACGATACGACCTTTTTAATAGGCACGGAACCCTTCGTTTTGCGTGGTCCGACACGCACTTGGCCGGTTTTTTTTTCTCTTGTGACAGATAACAGAACAATATTTCTTTAATAATTCCGCTTTCTAGTATATCCATATGGAACCCTAAGAAGCAACAAACAGCTGCAAAAACGTTACACAATAGTCACCGTTGAAAAGGTTGTAAGTGATAAGAAAAATCTTCAAGATATATCATTCTGCATAAACAATTCTGCGTTTGCATTTTTACTCTTGTTTGCTGCGGTTAGCAAACAAAAGTAAAGAAATGAAAAATCCTTGGCTTGTGTTTTTACAATTGTTCCTATGTATACATCGTTGCTGCGCTATCGCAAATGGCCACTTGATTTGGACCTACTGATACCAAAATTACTTTTTCACTTCTCTTGCTCGAAAAGTGTGTCATATTAGGCCTAGCAAGCGGGGCTAAAGTAGTACATTTAGCCCCTAGGGAAAATATGTACACATATTTATGATTTTTAAAACATTTAATTTGACCAATCAAAACACTTGACTGTATTAAATCCACCGATCACAACTCTTGTATTTGCTATCAACTAACCAGATTACAGCTAATATTAAAAACAACCAATCAAAAAACAGAATAAATTTCAAATGTCAGGTGGTTTTTAGGGTTCCGTAGCCAAAATGGCAAAAACGGAACCCTTATAGTTTCGTCATGTCCGTCTGTCCGTCTGTCCGTCTGTCCGTATGTCACAGGCATTTTACTCGAAAACTATAAGGTGTATTTGAATAAAATTTTGAGTATAGGTGTATTTTGTTAGCCGCTACATAGTTTTGTAATTAAAATGACAAAAAAAAATTTTTTTAGGGGTGCACTCCATACATAAAACTAAAAGTCTAAATTTTTTTTTTCATTGTGACCCCCCGTGTGGCACATCAATCGATAGGTCTTTCAAAATAAATATAAGGTTTCTTAGCATTTTTTTTGATTAAGTGAATAGGGTCGGAGATAATCGCCCCGAAAGTCACTAAAATTCTGTCCCCCCCCCTCTAATTTTTGAACGGTGTATTTTAAAAATATCGAAAAATTCATGGACATAGGGCTTATTAATTTTATTCACCGAAAATTGTTTTGAACAAGATCGGTTCAGAGGTTTTCGAGATATTGCTGAAAAACTGCCTTCCTCAAAGAAAAGGACGTAAGTGCCGTAAAATTTCTGTGACGATACGACCTTTTTAATAGGCACGGAACCCTTCGTTTTGCGTGGTCCGACACGCACTTGGCCGGTTTTTAGTCCCTAATTCACAATAATTAAAACAAAGACGCCTCTGGCCGTCAACGACGCGCCTGTAGACGGTCAGGCGGCCAATACACGGTGATTAAATACTGATGATCCACTATGGCTGTCTCTATCTATAACATGCAATGAGAAAGAGACAGCGCGTGGATCGCGTGATAATACTTCACCGTGTATTGGACGCCTCAGAGGCGTTTATTCCTGATGTCAATATTTTGTATCTGTGTCAAAGCAGTTTAGTAAAAAAAACATGCCGCTAAATTGAACAATCTCTTCGCAGTGAAATTTGTTATTGATTGTGGATGGATAATCTTTGTTTTACTATTTTCTCGCAGTCGAAGTGAAAAGTAGAGTGTATAACTCGGGTCTAAAAGCCATATTACCCCTCGAAATATTTTCCCTCACTTCGCTCGGTAATATGTAATATTTTAGCCCCTTGTCATAAAATCTACTATTCTAGATTTTTTGATAATGTTTATTATACTAATGTTTATGGCTGTAATTCCTTCGTCTCTCGTAAGTTTGATGAGACATAACAATGCAGACGTAACTTCCGTATAAAGTGTACTGATTTTCATTATTCTTGTATTGTGCAAGTTAGTAGTTATGTCATGCTTCCATTCAAATCTTTAAAAAAAAACTTCATAAACAATTTTTTGTATTTATTAAATTTTTAACATTTTCAAACATTCAGAAACTTTAAAATATAAATCAAATGGGAGTAGGTAAATAATCAATCAAATGAAAGTTTCTCGGACTCCAGTTTTATCACTTATTTAATACTTACTCTTATAATGACATACTCCATTGTAGGCGAAATCCTCATGAGCACATATTCTCCTGAAAAAAGTAGTATTTTTAATGATTCACTAAACTGACGCTTAATCTAACTTGAGGCAAAGTTTATTAAAACTATATTTTTCATCACACTTGCTCGTAAAGGGCTTCATAACGCGCAAGCATACAGAGCTACAAACGCCTTTATTACGTCTAAGGGTGTAATGGGTGTGATCTGATTGGTTTAAGCAAATCTCGTTGGCCGTGCGCCACAAGAATTCTGCTCTGTGATTGGTTAAAAAAATCTAGGTGCCCACGCGCCGCAATACTAGTGTACTGCTCTGTGATTGGTTGAATGAAATATTGAGCTGCGCGCTCCACTAGCACTGATCTGGAAGTGAAGTTGTCAATTTATGATTGGTGCGGTTGTGGGAAACATATATTTTTCTGTCTTTTGTAGTTATTTATTTCGTCGCAAATGTGATGAAAAACATTACGGTACATCAAGATGATATTAATTTATATGTGGAAACTGTTTTGGCTTTTGTATTGTCTAAATTTAAGTATTCATGTGTGCTATTTTCAGCTGTTTGTTTCCCATTTTTTAAATAAATAAAATAAAAATAAATATATAACACCCCTCTCTTTGCGTCGGGGGTTAGTTAGTTCGTTTTACTGGGCATTTTCCACAAATCGACATCAAACGTGCCTATTTTGCGTGAAAGGATTAGACCGGTTTCCTCACGATGTTTTTCCTTCACCGAAAAGCTAACGGTAAATATTTCGTACATAAGTTCCGAAAAACTCAGTGGCACGAGCCGGGATTCGAACCCACGACCGCCACTTGACAGCCTGAACCACTAGGCTACCGTAGCTTTATGCGTCGTGGGTTAAAAAGAGGTTAAAAAGAACAAGAGGTATGCTAAATGACGACACTATTCACTTACGTGCAGTTATTGTCAAAGGTGTGCCCTAAAGTAGAGCATACAGGAGCGTGCAGGTAACTGCATATACACCTCTTTGCAGCAATGGCAGCAGCAGCCAGCAGGACGATCAACGACAGCACTGAAACACGTTTTTAAAGGCTTGTGTTTAAACGCCTACCAAATACACTAAACGCCTACCAAATACACACATCAGAATAATTTTACGTTGAGTCTATATATCTTTTTGCTTCCCAAAATGGATTTTTTGCTCACCAAATATTGTTTCCATAAAACATCAACATTAATACCAAAAACTGCAGTCTACTACTCTAAGGCAAGTCTGTTCTGGCGCTCGCGCGCTGTAGGGTCGCAGTTCTTCCTAACACTCCTCCTAGCTTCGCTCGTCGTCGTACCTACACCGAACTGCCTTAGAGTAGTAGACTGCAGTTTTTGGTATTAATGTTGATGTTTTATGGAAACAATATTTGGAAGCAAAAAGATATATTGGTGAGCATTTAAATAGTAGCGGTTTTAAAACAACGTTTAAGCCTGCAACACACTGGCGCGGCCTGCGGTGGCGGTCAATAGTTGACGGCTAATGACAGATTACTATTGAGCGCCGCGGCCACGCCGCGCCAGTATTCATCGTCTTCCGTAACCAAAATGGCAATAACGGAACCCTTATAGTTTCGTCATGTCCGTCTGTCCGTGTGTCACAGGCATTTTACTCGAAAACTATAAGGTGTATTTGAATATAATTTTGAGGATAGGTGTATTTTGTTAGCCGCTACATAGTTTTGTAATTAAAATGACTTAGGGGTAGTCCGTACTCCGTACATAAATATGAAAGCCATTTTTTTTTCATTGTATGCCCTCGTGTGGCACATCAATCGATAGACCTTTCTAAATAAATATAAGGTTTCCCAGCAATTTTTTTGATTAAGTGAATAGAGTCGGAGATAATCGCCCCGAAAGTCACTAAAATTCTGCCCACCCCCCTCTACTTTTTGAACGGTGTATTTGAAAAATATGAAAAAAATCAGGGACATAGGGCTTATTAAATTCTTTCACCGAAAATTATTTTGAACAAGATCGGTTCAAAGGTTTTCGAGATATTGCTGAAAAACTGCCTTCCTTAAAGAAAAGGACGTAAGTGCCGTAAAATTTCTGTGACGATACGACCTTCTTAATAGGCACGGCTTCGTTCTGCGAGGTCCGACACGCACTTGGCCGGTTTTTTTAGTAATTTAATTACAAAACTAGGTATGTTGCGACTAAAAAAATACCTGCACCAATCTTCAAAATTGTATTCAAATACACCCTATAGTTTTCGAGTAAAAGACGGACATGACGAAACTATAACTTCCCTCTTAGAAACGTTGAAAAGACGTAGCAATTACTTTAATTACGACATATGTGCGACAAATATTTAATACTATTTACCCAATAAAATTCTCATACTGTTAATATTTCGTACAATATCTTACAACACACTTAGCGTATGCTAACGAACTTATAATTTCCAATTTAAGTGCCTTACGCTAAATATTTTTCACGCTTTTATGTGGCCCAAGTACCTACTAATTTGTATACATAAGGCAAACAACCTGATAACATAATATATTCATATTATCGCGAGTGCTTAATTGTCGTTTAATTATATATTTATCGTACGTTGTATAAGTTTGGTGTAATCGGATAGTCGTAATTGGTTAATTTCCTTATGTTAAAATTGATAACCGTTGTGTTGCTAAATGGATAGTAAACCATCAAATAAATGTAATTACGAAATATAATTAAAATCATTAACAAGACCTTGAAAGTTTGCAAAAAATATGCATTTTTTAATTGTCCAAAAGTAAATTTAAAGCTACCAATAGAATCCTTACGCTTTTATAGAAACAAAATTGTATGACAACTATGGACGTAATCGCAGTATTTCGCGACCGAAACAGTAATTTACTTGATTTTCCATACAACGATTAGTACAAATATTCATTGCTTAAGGAGGCTCCAACATTGGCTATTTGTAAAAATCCTTTTTATAACCAAATAAACTTTTTTTCATTTTCATTTTCAAATATCAAACTGTGACGTCACTGCAATATCAATTAGTATGAAACGGCTGCCGCCCTGCGAGGTGCGTATTTTCTTTGGGTATTTATGTTCTTTAATTGTAGTTGCTTCCATACAAACATTTTCCTCTCCAAAAAGTGGTTCGAATGGCTAGGCTACGTAAAAAAAATTAGGACTTAAATATATTATTCCGGGATGCAAAATAGCTTCCACTACTGGTACGAATGCGACGTTTAAATAACTACAACTTAGAAAAGTAGAAAAACCCCCGATTTTTTAATTTCAAAGTTCAATATCACAAAAACGGCTGAACCGATTTTGATTAAACATGGCTAAGAATACTCTTGTTAAAATGATCTATGACACAAAAAAAACCGTATTCAAATAAGTCCATCCGTTTGGGAGCTAGTACCACAGACAGATACACAGATACACATAGCGTGAAGCGACCATGGCAATGTGCATCCTTTTTGTGGGGTGGGGCCACTTTTCGGCGCTAGACTTCTAAGGTTTGTTCTTTCGCCGGGCCCAGTATAGTGTTCATGTAAATTAATGCGAGTGGAACACTCAAAGTAAACACATTTATCAAATAACCAGTTTGAAACAGCGAGTTAACAATGCAGTTACTGTCGGTTATTTGCGCTTCAAGTTATGTGTATAAGTGAGGAGTGTCTTTTCAAAAGGGCTTATGTCCACTTTCAACTTTTTTTTAACTATGAATGTAGTTTTGCTAAAAGTAGATAAATACATATATACTTTGAGTTTCAAGTTCTAATAAGTCTTCTTGTCCTCAAAAAAAACTAATTCAAAAATCAAAGTTCGGATCAAAAGGCCTTATTTCTCTCTTATAATATGAGAAACAAATAGGCCTTTTTATAAGTGTGTATTATACATTTTTTTTTTATCTACGTTGAATCAGAACATTTTGTAGGACTCTAAAATTTGAAACTGAGAAACCAGATAAAGAAAACCGGCCAAGTGCGTGTCGGACCACGCAAAACGAAGGGTTCCGTGCCTATTAAAAAGGTCGTATTGTCACAGAAATTTTACGGCACTTACGTCCTTTTCTTTGAGGAAGGCAGTTTTTCAGCAATATCTCGAAAACACAGGCCGATATCATTGGCAACGGTGATTGCTAAAGTATTTGACAGTGTGATTAATTCGCAGTTAAGTAAGCATGTTAGATTGCATGATAACCAATTTGGCTTCCGACCGTGTCTGTCTACTGAAGCAGCAATACTGTGTCTTAAGCATACTGTCAGATATTATGCAAAAAGTAGGACTCCAGTGATTGCATGCTTCCTTGATCTTTCTAGAGCCTTTGACCTGGTTTCCTATGATTTACTATGGAAAAAGCTGGAGAGAACCAGTATACCGCCGGTAACGGTTCGTATACTAAGGTACTGGTATGGAAACCAGGTCAACAGCGTTAGATGGGCCAATGAATCGTCTGATGAGTACAGGTTGGAGTGCGGAGTGAGACAGGGGGGTCTGAGTTCACCCACACTCTTCAACCTGTACATGAACGAACTAATCGAGTCGCTCAGTAGCATTCATGTCGGATGTCACGTGGATGGGTATGTGTCAACAACATAAGTTATGCTGACGATATGGTGCTACTGAGCGCGTCGGTATGTGGATTGCGCAGACTGCTAAAGGTGTGTGAGACCTACGCGCTGAATTATGGTCTGAAATATAATGAAAAGAAAAGCCAGTATATGGTCTTTGAGAGCAATCGCAATAAGACATCCGAGGTTCCGGCCATTTATTTAAATGGCAGCCCTATGGACCGAGTGAGTAGTTTTAAATATCTGGGCCATATCGTGGCGGCTGATATTAAGGACGATATGGACATTGAACGGGAGCGGAGGGCTCTGTCGGTGCGTGCAAATATGATAGCTCGGAGGTTTGCGGGTTGCTCCAGGGAGGTAAAAATTACCCTGTTTAGAGCCTTTTGCACATCGCTTTATACCTGTAGCCTCTGGGTGCAGTATTCGCAACGGGCCTACAGGGCCCTTCGAGTCCAGTACAACAACGCGTTCCGGGTGATAGTGGGACTGCCTCGTTTCTGTAGCGCATCAGGGATGTTTGCGGAGGCGAGGGTTGATTGTTTTTATGCTACCATGCGCAGGCGCGCCGCATCCCTGGTGCGCCGGGTGCGGAGCAGTCCCAATACCATTCTGAGAATGATTGCGGACAAACCAGACTGTGCGATTATGCTACAACTGCACGAGTCTGCATTCTCCCACCAGTATCATTCGGTGGTAAATGGCAATGTAGTTTTATGTATTTAGCTTTATTTGTTTTATGTTAGCTTTATTTTAAATATGTGTCATGTAGTTACACGAAATAAAGGATTGAATTGAATTGAATTGAAAACATCTGAACCGATCTTGTTCAAAACAATTTTCGGTGAATGAAATTAATAAGCCCTATGTCCATGAATTTTTCCATATTTTTAAAATACACCGTTCAAAAATTAGAGGGGGGGGACAGAATTTTGGTGACTTTCGGGGCGATTATCTCCGACCCCATTCACTTAATCAAAAAAAATGCTAAGAAACCTTATATTTATTTTGAAAGGCCTATCGATTGATGTGCCACACGGGGGGTCACAATGAAAAAAACTTTTTTGACTTTTAGTTTTATGTATGGAGTGCACCCCTAAAAAAATTTTTTTTTGTCATTTTAATTACAAAACTATGTAGCGGCTAACAAATTACACCTATCCTCAAAATTTTATCCAAATACACCTTATAGTTTTCGAGTAAAATGCCTGTGACATACGGACAGACGGACAGACGGACAGACGGACAGACGGACATGACGAAACTATAAGGGTTCCGTTTTTGCCATTTTGGCTACGGAACCCTAAAAAAAACAAATGCATTGGATACCAAAAGGTTTACTTCTCACAAGGCCGCAACAAAACGGCTTAGTTCCAAAAGTTCGCATCAAAAGGACTTAACTCTGAAAAAGATATGTTAATTAACGTAATTAAGTAGGTAGATTAAGCAATGTATGTAGTGACGTAACATTTATAGCAACTTAATTTAATATGATATCGAGAAAAAAGCAATTATATCAAAATGGAAACCGTGGATTTATGTTTTTCCCAATTTCCCAAAAAAAGTTCAAAGTGGAAATAAGCCCTTTTGAAATAACACTCCTCAAGGGTGCAAATTTATCTTCTTGTATAAATGTTTTTCAACAGTCCCTATTGACGATACGGAGTCATTGTTCTTATGGCTGAATGTTTTCAGCCATAAGAACATGCCTTTGTGTTATTGTAGACACTTCGAATAATCATTTGTATTATTTGTGTTACAGAAACACGTTACGACTACATACAAATATTGTCTCTGTGACAATAGAACACACAAGCCTGTCTTTATTTGCCCATTAAAAAGGTCGTATCGTCACAGAAATTTTACGGCACTTACGTCCTTTTCTTTGAGGAAGGCAGTTTTTCAGCAATATCTCGAAAACCTCTGAACCGATCTTGTTCAAAACAATTTTCGGTGAATGAAATTAATAAGCTATATGTCCATGATTTATTCCATATTTTTAAAATACACCGTTCAAAAATTAGAGGGGGGGGGGACAGAATTTTAGTGACTTTCGGGGCGATTATCTCCGACCCTATTCACTTAATCAAAAAAAAATGTCAAGAAACCTTATATTTATTTTGAAAGACCTATCGATTGATGTGCCACACGGGGGGTCACAATGAAAAAATAATTTTTTACTTTTAGTTTTATGTATGGAGTGCACCCCTAAAAAATTTTTTTTTTGTCATTTTAATTACAAAACTATGTAGCGGCTAACAAAATACCCCTATCCTCAAAATTTTATTCAAATACACCTTATAGTTTTCGAGTAAAATGCCTGTGACATACGGACAGACGGACAGACGGACAGACGGACAGACGGACAGACGGACAGACGGACAGACGGACATGACGAAACTATAAGGGTTCCGTTTTTGCCATTTTGGCTACGGAACCCTAAAAACAGTCGGCAATAAAAACTTGTACCAAAAAGAATTGTGCTTATAAGCTTTTTAGGGTTCCGTAGCCAAAATGGCAAAAACGGAACCCTTATAGTTTCGTCATGTCCGTCTGTCCGTCTCTAATTTTTGAACGGTGTATTTTAAAAATATGGAAAAAATCATAGACATAGGGCTTATTAATTTCATTCACCGAAAATTGTTTTGAACAAGATCGGTTCAGAGGTTTTCGAGATATTGCTGAAAAACTGCCTTCCTCAAAGAAAAGGACGTAAGTGCCGTAAAATTTCTGTGACGATACGACCTTTTTAATAGGCACGGAACCCTTCGTTTTGCGTGGTCCGACACGCACTTGGCCGGTTTTTATTACAAGCTTTTATTTACTTTCACCTGACCGTTGTCTGTAATCAAATCTTGCAAGTTAAATTTGATCCACTTCCCGGTTTCCGATTGAGCTGAAATTTTGCATACATGTGTAAAACGCGTGACAATGCAATATTATGATGACACGGTGCTGATCTGATGATGGAGCTGGAAGTTGGCCGTAGGAACTTCGCAATGAAACGACACAACCTCATCGAGTTTGGGCTCGTTAGAATCGTCTCAATGAGTATGTGGCGCATCACTACGAGCTGCCCACTTCCCTCCGATCGGCGCGTCAATGTCAAGCGGTTACATTTAATTTTCCTTCGCGACCGCAAGCTTGCATTTCCAATTCACTGTAAAAATACTATATTCATTGTACATATATTAATCATAGCATTATAAATATTCATCCTACGTTCGTCTCTCATTTGTATATAAACATATAGCACAATCATCGGTGCTAAAAGTACTTGATGTCGGTATACAGAAAAGTACAGTCGGCAATAAAAGCTTGTACCAAAAACCAAATTTTTGACAGAAACTTGTCAGAAAATAAATATAAGGTTTCTCAGCATTTTTTTTGATTAAGTGAATAGGGTCGGAGATAATCGCCCCGAAAGTCACTAAAATTCTGTCCCCCCCCCCTCTAATTTTTGAACGGTGTATTTTAAAAATATGGAAAAATTCATGGACATAGGGCTTATTAATTTCATTCACCGAAAATTGTTTTGAACAAGATCGGTTCAGAGGTTTTCGAGATATTGCTGAAAAACTGCCTTCCTCAAAGAAAAGGACGTAAGGGCCGTAAAATTTCTGTGACGATACAACCTTTTTAATAGGCACGGAACCCTTCGTTTTGCGTGGTCCGACACGCACTTGGCCGGTTTTTTTTGTATGCCGTCATCAACTACTCATTGAGACGATTCTAACGAGCCCAAACTCAACGGGGTTACGTCGGTTAAGTACTGAATACCCATGGCGACCTTCTATCTCCACCTTTAGATCAGCTCCGTGGTACCATAATATTGAATTGTCGTCCAAACTATACTTAAACCCACAATTTCAGCTCATTCGGCTGAGGTTAACTGGTTCAAAATTCAGTTCCAACATTTGTCCCACACTAACAAACAATCGAACAGTTCCAGTTAAGGGGATCCCATACGCCAATGACCTTCGATCTGAATCCCTTAGTTTTTTAAGGTTTTTTGTGGCTTATCATATTAACAACAACAGCTTTAAGCAATATAGTAGCCCATATTTACTTTAAACATCACTGTCTTCGAGATATTTGGCATCAAAGTTGAACAATTTTAGACCAAAAAACAGGTTTTCTGGCGATAACTTTTGTGTTAATTAGTTTAAAATCAAAACCCTAGACACGTTTATAGAGACATCAGAAACAAACCCAAATATGTAGATTTCGTATATGAGAGATCTTTCACAGCAATCTAGATGCAAAAAAGGTGTTTTTTTAGACAAATGTTTAAAAAATCATAAAAAAATAACTGTTGATTTCTTTCAAAATATGGTAGACAAAAATGGAGATTAAAGATTGAAGAATCGATAGCCGTTTTCCTTATAATTCTATTTGTAGTGCAAAAGTAGAAGATACGATTCAAAACTAGTCAAAAATCGATGAAAACGGCGGGTAGGGCCTTAAATAACAGCTTGTATTTTTTAACCCCCGACGCAAAGAGAGGGGTGTTATAAGTTTATTGTGTCTATGTATCTGTCTATGGTATCGTAGCTCCCAAACCGATGGACCGATTTGAATGCGGTTTTTTTGTGTCATAGATAATTTTAACCCGAGCGTGCTTAGCTACATTTCTACAAAACGGTTCAGCCGTTTTTGAGATATTGAACTTTGAAATGAAAATGTCGGGGGTTTTTCAACTTTTCTAAGTTTGTAGTTATTTTGATTCGCTTTAGTCACTAAGGTAAGGCTAGGCGAAGTAAATTTGGCTTGGCGGAGTACTAGATTGAACTCGGTGAAAACTTTGCTTTTAAAATTAATTATTACCTATGCCTGACTGTCATATAGTAAAATAGTGAAAAAAGTACGTGAATACATTTCCCTTACTGTATACATCTGTGACTTTGGAATAACCTCAATACATTTCATTAAGGTCCTCTTGAGATTTCAAAATGTTTACCTCAGAAACTTTGCTAATCCAAATTTTTACGACCGCTTCACGAGTTAACGAACTACATTCGAAGAAGCCGTTTGTCAGTCAAATGAGATTGTAGACAGCGCCCGTCCCAGCGTACACCCACAGTATATATAGTTTAGCTTCAAGCAGTAAAACAAACCCGTACTAGTTGGCTCTGTGAGCTGTAAAACTCGTGAAACTGCCTTTTTTTAACTTTGTAACATTATCAACAATCCACCTTCCAGACCTGGAAATAACAGTACTACTAACGCCATCCAGTGACGAAGAGATGTACTAAACCAGCGGGAATAACAGTACTGCTAACGCCATCCAGTGACGACTAGATGCACTAAACATATAGGAAGTCGATACTACTAGCGACCTCCCTCGACGAGCGAATGTACTAAAATAGTACCGAATACGTCAGAAGATGTCGCTGTCGCAAAGCTACAGCGCGCTGTTAAGATTTTTTGATTTGGTTAGGTGCGTCGGCTGAAGTTGCAGTTGGCGACACTCTTTTTCTCTAGTCATCCTGTCCACTACCAAAAGTGGCCCCCTTATTCAGAATTCATTCGTTAATTTCTTTATGCGTCCATCTTTGGGTCACCAATTTACATGTTTACCAAATTTTAACTCATCGGTCCAGTAGTTTCGTTTCGGAGCAAATTGGCTGTGACAGACGGACAGACAGACAGGACAGGACATCCTATAAGGGTTCCATTTTTTTCCTTTTCAGGCACGGAACCCTAAAAAGGGCTGCCACAATAGATCACTCGCTGGTCGAAGCGGCACATTTAAAGTCCCATAAAACTATAATAATAATAAAATTATTATGTACTACTGCCACGAATTCTCAGTATCAGCCAATAGCCGGCAAGGGCCCCCCCCCCTTGCCGGCTCAATATCACGCAAACGGATCACTAAATCGATTTTTAGGGTTCCGTAGCCAAAATGGCAAAAACGGAACCCTTATAGTTTCGTCATGTCCGTCCTGTCTGTCCGTCTGCGGCTTAGCTCAGTGAACCTTACTACTAGAAAGCTGTAATTCGGCGTAAGTGTATAAACTAATCTCGCCGACAAAACGTTATAATAAAATCTTGAAAAAAAAATTTTTAGGGTGCCTTCCCTAGTACCTAAAATGGGATTGTATTTTTTTTCTTATTAAACCCATAGTGTGGGATATCGTTGGATTGATTTATTTTTGAAGCGGCCCACCAAGTTGAATATTTTTTGTAAAGGTATATGTCGATCTCTAATAGTTTGGTTGGGCTCTTGTGTTTTCTAATCAGGGTCACCAGGTACTCCAGATCTTCGATTATCCTAGTTTTTGCAGTTTTCCCTTTATGTGGCCATTAAACCCTAACTCTGTACCAAATTTCAGCTCTCTGAGTTTATGGAATGTACTAGTTCTATTCTGATGATCATGAGTGAGTGTCATAAATGCGAAACTTTGCTTGCGCTTAACTTCGGAACTAAATGATCTACAGACTTGAAATTTTGGATTTTAAGTATGTGATTATAGCTTACTGGATGACGAAAATTTCTGCGTTCTGGTCTTATCCAGAGGTTCTCAAATAGGGTCCTGAAAATGTGACGAAATGGTTCCAGTAAAGGATGGTACGGCAGTGTTTGCTTCGCGCTCGACTTGGCGGGGGCACTGCCGTGCCCCAAGATATATTAACTGTGGCAAACTGGAGCGTGCCGGTTCGAAACTGGTTGAAACTGGCGGAAGCCCGCTCAGGCTCGTTATTTGATTTAAATTCGACGTCTGTTTGACGATCGGAGATTGCATTTGGCAATTTGTCTTTATTTTTAACCCCCGACGACGCAAAGAGATTTTGAGATATTGAACTTTGAAATAAAAACATCGGGGGTTTTTCAACTTTTCTAATTTGTAGTTATTTGGATAGTTTTGAACGAGCGAGCGAGCGAAGCGAACGAAGTTCACCGTTTCAGCTTGGGCCAGAATTCTTACGTTTGTCTGGCTGTTTTATTTATTTATTTACCACACTTACAACTATCTTTACAGGAGCTAATCCCAAGACAATAGTGTAACTATATATTTGCACAATTACGTTAATACTAAACTATATATCTACGCATATAACATAATATAAACAATGTGTTGTGAATTCATTTAGAGAACACGAAAACAAATCAATATCCTCTGCTATTAGGGTAAGGGTCCGCACAGCTCGCGTCAGAGGCGCCATGTTGAGTAGGTTGGTGCGCCCGCGCGGCTCGGCGAGCAGCCGCGGCCGACGGCGGCGCCACACGTACCTATCAGGGACATAATATTTATATACTTATATGCCTCAACACTGTTCTCCTCCACATTTTTCGACAGATTCTCGCGAAGTTTTGTGACCAGTTTCAATAATTATATGGAATATTTTGTCGATTCAGTTTTTCGAAATTGAATAAGTTTCTGACAAAAATTGCATTTTATTGCCGACTGTACTTTTCTGTATACCGTCATCAACTACTCATTGAGACGATTCTAACGCGCCCAAACTCAACGGGGTTACGTCGGTTAAGTACTGAATTCCCATGGCCACCTTCTGTCTCCATCATCAGATCAGCTCGATGGTACCATAATATTGAATTGTCATCCAAACTACCTATACCTTTACCCAAAATTTCAGCTCAATCGGTTAAAGATATCTGCTTCAAAATTAAGTTGCAAATTTTGACGGACAACTTATAAAAATCACAGTCTAGCTACAGTTATATTCACGTATCTATACAATACAAATATTATTTTCACATCTCATGCTCGAAAAGTGTGTCATATTAGGCTTAATAAGCGGGGCTAAAGTAGTACATTTAGCCCCTAGGGAAAATATGTATACATATTTGTGATTTTTAACACATTTAATTTGACCAATCAAAACACTTCACCATATTAAATCCACCAATCACAACTCTTTCAAAAAACATTTATCTTTGATATCAACCAACCAGAATACCTACAGCTACATATTAAAATAGACCAATCAAACATCAGGTGTTTTTAGTCCCTAATTCCAAATCATTTAAATCCACCAATCACAACTCTTTCAAAAAACATTTCTCTTTGCTATCAACCAACCAGAATACAGCTACATATTAAAATCGACCAATCAAACATCAGGTGTTTTTAGGGTTCCGTAGCCAAAATGGCAAAAACGGAACCCTTATAGTTTCGTCATGTCCGTCTGTCCGTCTGTCCGTCTGTCCGTCTGTCCGTCTGTCCGTATGTCACAGGCATTTTACTCGAAAACTATAAGGTGTATTTGAATAAAATTTTGAGGATAGGTGTATTTTGTTAGCCGCTACATAGTTTTGTAATTAAAATGACAAAAAAAAATTTTTTTAGGGGTGCACTCCATACATAAAACGAAAATTCAAAAAAAAAATTTTCATTGTGACCCCCCGTGTGGCACATCAATCGATAGGCCTTTCAAAATAAATATAAGGTTTCTTAGCATTTTTTTTGATTAAGTGAATAGGGTCGGAGATAATCGCCCCGAAAGTCACTAAAATTCTGTCCCCCCCCTCTAATTTTTCAACGGTGTATTTTAAAAATATGGAAAAATTCATGGACATAGGGCTTATTAATTTCATTCACCGAAAATTGTTTTGAACAAGATCGGTTCAGAGGTTTTCGAGATATTGCTGAAAAACTGCCTTCCTCAAAGAAAAGGACGTAAGTGCCGTAAAATTTCTGTGACGATACGACCTTTTTAATAGGCACGGAACCCTTCGTTTTGCGTGGTCCGACACGCACTTGGCCGGTTTTTTTTTTTAGTCCCTAATTCCAAATCATTAAAAAAGAAAACGCCTCACGCTAAATTCAACAATCTCTTCGCAGTGAAATTTGTTATTGATTGTGGATGGATAATCTTTGTTTTACTATTTTCTCGCAGTAGAAGTGAAAAGTAGAGTGTATAACTCGGGTCTAAAAGCCATATTACCCCTCGAATTATTTTCCCTCGCTTCGCTCAGGAAAATATCCATCTCGTGGTAATATGGCTTATTTTAGCCCCTTGTCATACAATCTACTATTATTGTTCATCAAAAAATAACACTTAAATTAAACATTAACAGTCGGTCAACAGGCGGTCTTATCGCTAAAAAGCAATCTACAGATTGGGTTGTGGAAACCATGAAAAACAATTTCACATTCCTTGAGTAGGTGAAACAGAAGTATATTGGAGAAACTAAATTGTCTCCTTATATTTATTTAGGTATTACAAACATGACTATCAAATCGTGTTGTCTTAACTTGGTATTATTCTATGATTATACGAAATAATACAGCATTTATACCTTTACAATTCGGTCCGCTGAAGTAAAACAATGTGTAAACAATATCGAATTACATTTTCAAGCCATATTATTACGTCATAATACTCACATATAAATTCTTTACTAGCGATGTAGTTTGCTCTTTAAAATGTTGTACATTCTCAACGAAGACCACAAAGCGAGATATAAAGCGTATTTTACACCGGTCGTTATTTACGGTATGCAATATCCGAGCTCACGTGTGAACGACACCTTATGTCCGTGAGAGCTGGCATATTTCACTCGTGCATTTTTAGGGTTCTGTTGCATGATGATTCTACATATTGAGGAAATCGGTTTACTATTGAGAGGCATAAAATCATTAATACTAATATACGCATAATTACTTTACGCCGAAAATAAGATATGCATAAGTCACATTTCACATAATTATATACGCATAACATTAAAAAGCATAAATACTAAAAGCATAATCTTCATGAAGACAAATCAAAAAGCATAAGCACAAACAGGCATAACAATCAATTGGCAACATATCAAAATGCATAACAGTAAAGTCCTAAAAAAAAGTTATGTACAAGACTCATAATAATAAAATTGCCATATTGCTATTTTTGTGTATATATTTAGGAACTAAGGCGATGTCGACGGAGGTCCGCTTCGCGGGCCCCCTATCCCGTGTTGCTTATAGGCGCTTCGAGCCTGGCTTTCATACTAACCGAACCTAACCTAATGTACCTAATATACGTAATATTTTGTTGTTGTTCATTTTACAGGTTCAATGCGCCCGTAACAAAATAACTGAAATTATGGAATGACAGATACACCAAATAATTATTAGCCCAAACAATAGTATGCGTAATGTATATTCGGCCAATACAGATTAGTTCAACTGACATTATGCCATTTGCGTAGTATGCCAGAAAAACAATAGGCCAAAAAATTGCTATGCGAAAGTACTATTATGCCACAAATAATTATGCCAAACCAATTATTCGAAACTACATTAGGCTAAAAACCATTATGCGATCCAAGGGGATACCGAGGAAATCATATTCGATTCCCAAGGAATCGACGCATCAATCCTAGCAAGGACAAGTCACACTCCTTTTTAACACAAAACTATATGTTTTCTACATATAAAAAGAGACAAATATAGCTCTGCATTTCAGTATATCCATTTAAAGTTAAAGTGCTTTTTCGCGAGAAGAGATGCGTCGTTAGTGACGTCACTGAGTAACAGTTGCAAATATTCCATTTTGTAACTCTTATTTATCATGAATGAAATGAAATGGTAGAGATATACAAATAGTATTGTTAATTTTGGTTACAAATTGGAACATTTTTAACTTTTACTGGGTGAAAATGCCCTAAAAGCGTTGTAAATTATTCGGAATTTAATATTTGCGCTGACTCATGTAAGCGCCTTACTGCTTAAAAAACCTTTCGCTTATCTACTCGCCTTAAGCGAGGCAGGATTTTAAGGTCCTCTTTTAAATTCTCCCCAGAATTCCCAGCGCGATATAAGCGCACTTCAGAAAGCCTTTATTCAGCGCGCGCTATTCGTTTGCATTCAGCTCGCTGTAAACGACATGTTATTTTCTGTGTGAAGCCTTAACTAGGTGTATTCAAACGTATGGTTACTTGGCTGACTCAATGTTAACACCTGTTTGGTGAGCATGATGTTATTGTTGCGTTCTTCGTTGAATCAAGAATAAACATTTATTCGTATCACAACTCGACATACATTACCATTAACCTTGCTGCAGTATGTTCGGATCGTACGAAGTTTAGCTTAAGTACTAGAGAGGCTATAGCGTATCAAAGTCAAAGTCAAAGTGATTTCTTCAATTTAGGCATATTACATGCACCTATGAATGTCGATAAACTACCACCGGTTCGGAAAGTAAACCTCTGCCTCGAGAAGAACCGGCGAAAAAAGCTCGGCGAGGTGTCATTTTTTTTCAAGTATATTAGTGTTATTAGCTTACAATTTTCTCTGATGAGCACGTGTATGGCTCGCAAAGCTAAACATAGTTAAACGAGCGAGCGAAGCGAACGAAGTTCTCCGTTTCAACTTTGACAAAAAATCTTTCTTATGTCCGGCGTCTGTTCGGCTGTACTCCTCTACAAGTCGCATTAGCACTCAACCAATTCTCGTGAAATTTTTTAAGCACAATCAGGGACGGTTCACAAAAACGTGCCGGCCGGCCGCCTTTAGGCGGTCTATCAGTGTTTGCCGCGCGCTGTTACGGGACGCGTGCGTTCGCGCTTTGCATTGCATCGTCATTGGCCTCTTAAAATAAGTCATGCTATTTATATTGGTTGAAATTTTTTCTTTACATTATGTTTATGTATGTAGGTAACCTAGAGTTGTGTGTCTTTGTCTTACATTTTGCAGAAACAGGCAGTTTTGATGTCAACCTAAAGGCAAACTACACAGCTTTTGTGTAGTTGGGTGATCATCATTGATTTAGTATATATACGTCAATGGTGATCATAAGTAAATAAAGAATAATCATAATATCGTTAATATAATACACTATTAATATATTAATACCAATAATTTAATAGGTCGAGCTGGCGGTAACCCTAGCTCTAAAGCTCCGCCTCCGAAAGAGCGCGTTGCAAGCGATAGAAAGAAATGACCACATTTAGGCACGTTTGGCGGACCTAAACAGGGAATTTGTTAACAGAGAACCTTCTGAAATATATATGAAAGAAAGACAGAATCGCGAGTTCTATTTCTATTGAAGATGGTGTTATTTTATTGAATTTCTCCTAGAAGGCCATTGAAGTATTTATTTTACTATACAGTTAGTAATTTCCTTTATTTTTAACCCTCCCATAAAACGGGTCCCTTAGTAAAAATGTTTTTAGAGGCCGTGTTCCAAACAAATTAGATAACATTGAGACGTGTATATGAAAGGCTGTCACATAAATCAGTGTCACATGCTCATCCATCATGCACGGTCTACGTCAAAGATATGTATACAATTTCTGTCATATTACTACGGAGTGAGTTGCAAAAAGTGTTAACGTATTTTTGACGCGGACGTACAGTCAACATCAAAAGTAGCTTCGCAAACGAAGACGTCAAAATGTCCAAAGTTTGTATGGGGAAACAAGAATAGTTAGACTATTTCATTTGAAGCTTCACAGCAGAATTCCTAACGATAAATGAGTATACTCGTGTTTTATGTTTTTTGAGAATTCAACCCCTAAAAGGGGGGAATGTGGTGACAAAGTCTGGAAATCAACATGGGTATCGTTTCTATAGTTTAATTTTCTATTCCAACGTGGCGGACGGAATTTTGCACAAAGATAGTTTATAGCCTGGATTAAAATGTAGGATAGTTTTTATCCCGGGTCCAGTTCCGTTCCAGTTTTTTGTTCCGGGCGGAAGCTTCCGTGACTTCGTCTTCGTCGACCCGGGATAAAAACTATCCTATATTTTAATCCAGGCTGTAAACTATCTTCGTGCAAAATTTCATCCGAATCGGTTCAGCCGTTTAAGCGTGATTGAGTAACAAACATCTCAACATCCAAACTTTCGCATTTATAATATTAGTATGATACATTTTTCGACGACCGCTTTAGCCTAGTTGGTAGCGACCCTGCCTACGAAGCAAGAGGTCCTGGGTTCGAATCCCGGTACGGGCATTTATTTCTGTGATGAGCACGAATATTTGTTCACGAGTCATGGATATTTTCTATGTATTTAAGTATGTATTTATCTATATAATTAATAGTTAAGTGAAATAAAAAACGGTTTATTCTTTGAAATATTTTTTATAATGATGTGTAACCTACTACAATTCCTTCACCTTGATGTAATGTTGCACGAATTTTTATCCTTCTCTAAATGTTTAGCGCCCGAGCGCGTTGAGCAAAATAGGTGAACCGTGCGTGCCTCAACCAGAGGCTGCTCTAATTCGTACGCACCTTAACGATAGTTTAAATTTATTGTAGTTTTATTAGAACATCCCACGTTCGTTACTCAGATACTTACATGTCAATTTTAATGTTAAAGTTGAGATTTATGGCATGACAATTATATTTTGGCAGTCTGGTAAATATTAAGACTCCAGATACCCACATTTCTGAAGAAAATACAGAGGAAACAAATAACGATCCGACATGCCCGGAGACCATGGACAAAACCTGGCACGACGTATTATATAAAAAAGGCCGAATGCAAGTGAACCCAACACGCGTAGCCGTCACCGGAACTGGCCCGGCAGACAGCGAGCTACGTACTTCTGAGCGCGCCAAGAAGATCCACGCCTGCTTCTTCAAACACGACACGACCCCCGATGCCATCCAGTCGTATATCACCAAAAAAAAACGGGTATCACAAATTGCACAGTCGAGAAATTACGACTAAAACACATACATTACGCATCATTTGCAATAACAGTCCCCTGCAGCAAATTTGAAAACCTTATGTCCCCTGATATGTGGCCATCCGGAACCGAGGTGAGCGAGTGGTTTCGATCCAGCGTTGGGCGCGCCGGGCGCGCTCCCCGCCGCCGCCGCCGCTCCTCCACTGGCGCCACCGGCGCAGAGATCAGTGCGAACGCTGCGTGACACACAGAAACCGCGAACCAGATTCCTCACAGTTTGTCACCAAAACATTAGAGGCTTAAACTGCAAGACAAAGCAGTTGGAGATGCTGCTAAACGATGATCTCAATTGCGATGTGTTAATCATAACCGAACACTTTTTGCGTCGGCATGAAATTCAGTCTGTCACTTTAACCAACTTTGACTTATTATCAAATTATTGTAGACCTAACATAGAACGCGGTGGAAGTTGCATTTATGCTAAATCTCACGTAAAAGCTATAGACCGGCCAGACTATTGCGAGCTGTCTTGTGAGCAGGTGTTTGACGTATGCGCAATACAACTACTAGACGAAAATATATTAATTGTGGGAATTTATCACTCCAATTTGACTAGTCACACCGTCTATCTCAACTTATTCGACAGCCTATTGACCAAAATAGATGACGATAAGTTAAATGCGATTGTTATGGGCGATATTAACATCGACCTGCGCAGCAACACCTCGATAAAGAGACAGCTTCTAGATATTTTAGCCGCCCATCAGTTCAGTCAGTACGTAGAAGAAGTCACTAGGAGAGATGGCGAAAGCGCAACATTGCTGGACCACGCATACTCGAACATCCGGGACGGCCGTGTGTCCGCGGCATGCGTAGGCACGAACCTTAGCGATCATGCAGCGCAGCGCTTGCGCGCGCCGCTGCCACCCCGCCGTCACCAATCACGACCAGAAACGATAACGAAGCGCGTATTTAGCAGTAAAAATAGAATGTCCTTTGTGGCCGCTCTTGAATCCATAGATTGGCAGGAGATTGTAGATAGTCACCACGGTGAATGCGAACAATTTGCCAGAAAAATCATTACCATTTTAACCAATTTACTCGATATTCATATCCCGTATAAAACAACCACCATGCAACATAAAACCAACCCGTGGGTAGACTTAGAGCTTACTGATTTGAAATTATTAACATTCGATTTCATCAACCTTTCAAAAAACAACCCAGATAATAAACACTTTAGCACCGCATCGACGAAAATACTAACCAGATATAACTACATGCTGCAAATGAAACGGACCAATTATTTTAACTCACTAATACATAACAATGTTAACAAAAGCAAAGCTATGTGGCAGGCCATTAATACCGAGTTAGCGAGAGCACCCCGCGAGCGCGTCGATTTCACGGACCTACTGGTTAACGGCGACGGAAGCCCGTTCGCGTCCAAGCAGCTGCTGGTGGACGCGGTGAACGAGGAATTCATAACAGCAGGCGCCGCGTGTGGCGCACCTCCCGCCAACCGCTCGCAATGCCTCTCTTCGCTGACCGGCCAAACCCCACACAGCGAATGCTCAATTAGATTGAGTCGTTTTACACCGGCCGAAATTAAATTAATATTGTCATCCTCCATAGCTGCAAAAAACAGCACGGATATTTATGGACTCTCAGCGAATCTCCTCAAACAATCCGGTCCCGCGATTATTTTCGTTTTATCGGAGCTTTTCAACAACTGTATGCGGTTAGGAACGTTCCCAAAATACCTAAAAAAAGTAAAAATTTGCCCGTTATATAAAGGTAAAGGCAACAAAAATGTTATTAAATCGTACCGACCTATTGCGTTAGTTCCCGGTCCTAGCAAGTGCCTTGAGGTAGGGCTGAACAAGAGGCTGCTGTCTTTCTGGTTCCCAAGAAACGTACTGTCAGACAGCCAATATGCATACCGACAGGGCCGGTCTACCACCGACCTCGTGCGGGAGGTGATACACTGCGCCTTGCGCTCTCGTGAAACAGGAAGTCACGTAGGCATTGTATGTTGCGACCTCTCGCGCGCCTTTGACACCGCTGACCACGTGCTTATTGCTGACAAACTAGACCATTACGGCATCCGCGGCCCAGCTCTAAAGCTTATGCTTTCGTTCATGACTGAAAGGGCTCAGGTGGTCGTCGGTGACAACGGCAATGTGAAATCCGCAGAGCGCTGCAACCTAATAGGCGTGCCGCAAGGATCCTGTCTTTCTAACACTCTATTTAGTATCCTCTTAAATGATTTACCGCAAGCGATAACAGGTGCTAATATTTACATGTACGCCGACGACGTCACAGCAGTGGTGAGCACGCCAACGAAGAGCGAACTCGAAAAGGCTCTAAATAACGTCGTCAGGCAACTGCACGAGTGGTTTAGGGCTAATGGACTGGCACTAAATAAAGATAAGACCTGCTTCATGACGTTGAAATTAAATGGTCATCAAACCGAGAGCCTGCAGGTGTGCGCAGGCGATGCCCCTATACAGCAGGTGTCCTGCACACGCCTGCTCGGTTTCCACCTCGACAGCGCACTGACATGGGAAAAGCAGATAGATGAGATATGTGGTCGACTGGGGCGCGCATGCTTCGCGCTGCGCCGGCTGGCGCGCACCGCCGGGCGGGCCGCCGTGCGGCAGTGTTACTTCGCGACGGTCCACTCGGTGCTGACTTACGGCGCGGAGCTGTGGGCCCGGGCCGCCGACTGGTACCGCGTGTTCTCCATGCAGAAGAGGGCAGTGCGCGGCATGGCCGGCAAGCCGGCCGACGCCCCGGCACGGGACCTATTTCTGGAGTTCCAAATCCTGCCCCTGCCATGCATACTGATACAGCAAGTAGCAGTTTTCACCCACGAAAACCTGGATCAGTTCAAACGCAGGGGCACGAACTCGAGATATCCTTTACGGAGCAACAGGCATGGAGACAGGCTGGTGGCCGAGTGCCATAGACTAGCAAAGTCAGCGAAGTCGGTCTATAGCCTTGGACCTTCCGTGTACAATCGTCTGCCAGATAGCATTAGAAACGCACCTTCCACCGCAGGATTTAAATCCAGATTAAAAAAATGGCTTCTTAAAAATACATTCTATCAATATGATGAATTTTTCAACATACCATTGGCCATATGACATGTAAATAATTTACTATAATAACAGATAATAACAATATTAATATGTATTTAAACCTAATTATTTATAATTAGAGCATTTCAACTGTAAAATGACCTGTAACAATTGTTATCAATAAATATTTCATTTCATTTCATTTCATTTCTGGTAGGTGATATGTACGGGCACGCGTATGAAGAGTTACGCAATTGCCCTGCTGTATGCATCTACGTAACAGACGTCGTAACGTTTTAATAAAAATACAAGTTTTTTTTAAGAACCTACTTTATATTTTAAATTCTAAGGTTTTTGTATAAATTATAACGCATGTGGTTACCTATATCTCAAATTATATAGACTCATGGATCCCACAGTCAAACTGTGCAAACAGTTTTGTGGGACGTTGTATTTAGTTTTAAGTCATTGTAAAGTGCTTTACTGAAATAAATAATAAAAAAATAAGTGATTGTAACATCTATCTTTACAATGCAAAATGAATGAAATCATGAATGTACTGATGTTAACAATTAGTTGATGAACCTAAATAAAATAAAACCGGCCAAGTGCGTGTCGGACCACGCAAAACGAAGGGTTCCGTGCCTATTAAAAAGGTCGTATCGTCACAGAAATTTTACAGCACTTACGTCCTTTTCTTTGAGAAAGGCAGTTTTTCAGCAATATCTCGAAAACCTCTGAACCGATCTTGTTCAAAACAATTTTCGGTGAATGAAATTAATAAGCCCTATGTCCATGAATTTTTCCATATTTTTAAAATACACCGTTCAAAAATTAGAGGGGGGGGGGACAGAATTTTAGTGACTTTCGGGGCGATTATCTCCGACCCTATTCACTTAATCAAAAAAAATGCTAAGAAACCTTATATTTATTTTGAAAGGCCTATCGATTGATGTGCCACACGGGGGGTCACAATGAAAAAACATTTTTGACTTTTAGTTTTATGTATGGAGTGCACCCCTAAAAAATTTTTTTTTTGTCATTTTAATTACAAAAGTATGTAGCGGCTATCAAAATACACCTATCCTCAAAATTTTATTCAAATACACCTTATAGTTTTCGAGTAAAATGCCTGTGACATACGGACAGACGGACAGACGGACAGACGGACAGACGGACAGACGGACATGACGAAACTATAAGGGTTCCGTTTTTGCCATTTTGGCTACGGAACCCTAAAAATAAAAATCTCCGTTCAGCTGTCACAACAAATCCTCAAATCAATAAAGGGTCGGCAACGCGCTTGTGATTCTTCTGGAATCGCAATCGTCCAAAGGCTACGGTGTATGTTTGCCACCGTCGTAGTATAAAAAAAAAAACATTGTGTCGGCTAGGACGTTTTATTATTCGTGCAGAACCACACATTCCATGCACTTCACTGATTAGGTTAATTTAATTGTTATCGTTTTTCAATAATCATTTTTCAAAAGACTTGTATTTCCGGAGATTCTGCTTGTATCTGAACTCCATAGCTACATACCTACATACAGGCATATCAACGCAGCATGTTAAATAAAATTTAATGTCAAGTATCTCTCACCCTGTCTATGGTTACGACAGTCTGAATGTAGGTACCTATTAATTTACCAGCTACCTACCACATAGGTTTAACAAAACGAAACTTGTTGTGTAGGTAACTTAATTTTTTAAGTTAGTAGGTTTATCCCGACGACAGTACGAAATAAAGTTTGGTAGGTAGGTAGGTACCTTCCTATCTTCGTTATTTATAACGTAAGTATATAAATCACGACATATTGTATAATAGTTTAAAAGTAGCATTGCAAACTTGGAATTAGTCACTAGGCATAAGTTGTTTTAAAATATTCTGATTAGATACGTGTTTCATCCTCGCGAGTGCATTCCAAGCACTTCCAAAAGGTTATAAGTCCCCATAGCAACGACGATGTTTACGCCCTTTCTTAGGCCGTGCAATGCATGCACCCCGCAAATCTTACTAAGTAAACTATTATACTAATTGCTGCTAGACAGGGATAAATATAAACATGAAATCAATACAAACAACGGAGTGGCGGCGTACCTAAACTTGTCGGAGGCTCGGGGTAGGTACCTATACAAAATTACCGAAACTCAAGCAGGCGTTAAAAATGTATTACGTAAGTATTTGAAATAGGTATTAGGTGTTCCGTAAAAAACATTACGAGCTTATTTTTAAAGAATTGGTGAATAACTTTTCTTGTACGCGTAAGCAGCGTCCGGCCGTGAGCGCGTGCGTCAACCCACTGGCGGATGTACCGATTGCGGCGCGCTAAGTTTAGGTATAATTCTGAGTTCCCACGGCGCAGTTAGGTAGCACTGCCCATAGTACAAGCTTTGCTTAGTTTGGGACTAGGTCGATTTGTGTAAGATTGTCCGCAAATACAGGGTGATTACGGGGTCGTGGAGCAAGAAAGAAGCATTTAACTTACTTTCTCCTAAGGATCACGATAGGTTAGGACTAACAGTACACCAGCGACTTATTTTAGTCAGCAAAAAAAAACTGCGATAATTCGAGATCGTGGTCACCCTACTATTTCCCAAGAAAACTTATGTCAAGTGCATGGACTTAACAATCATTGCAGTAAGGTTCTAAAAAGGTGTAATTAAAAGTAGGGTGACCACGCATTTTGAGTCAATAATAATTTTTAAATAAAAATACGTAAATAACGAATCATCTTTGTTTCAATTAAAATAAATACAGGTAGCATCGCAATCATTTACTTAGTCAGAAAAAAATGGTTGGGATCACGACCCCGAAATCACCCTGTATTTATTAAATATCAAGCTAATGTCGCTCGTTGGTTATAGCATTAAGCAATAGTCACTCCAGGCTATCGGGAACCGAATGTGAAACTTATAAAATATTCATAACGTATTCAAACACTGTTTCTGTTTCAGGTAAGTATGAACGAGCAACGTACTTGAGTGGGTATGTATATGTAAATTAACTGGACGGAGGTAATAACGCGAACTTCATGCATACATGATACAGGTATAACGTGCATATTATGCATGTGATAGTGGTTGGATAAGGCAGCAATGGGGAATGGATAAAAATTTTAGAAATGTCTTAATTTTTTTGGTGATAGGAATAACCTTCCTTAGCACCAGAAAAAAGTTTCAGATTTTTCAGATGCGACAATTATTTTTGAAAAATATAAACAGTTTCCTCATTTACGTTTTGGGTCAAGAACGGTAAATAGACACTTTCCTTGATCTGTCTCATATTACAAAAAACTATCTTAAATATCTGTGGTAAACTGACACTGGTAATGACCAATATAGCTGCTGCAAGTGTCAATATCATTGCCACACATTTAATTTTTTTTTGTAATATGAGACCGATCAAGGAAGGTGCCGTAACTGAGCCAAAACGTAAGTGAAGAAACTGTTTATATTTTACAAAAATAATTGTCGCAGCTGAAAAATCTGAAACTTTTTTCTGGTGCTAAGGAAGGTTATTCCTATCACCAAAAAAATAATCAGGCATTTCTAAAATTTTCATCCATTCCCAATTGAATAGTACATTATACCACAACTACGGTAAGATATGATTTACGAACGAGAGTCTATTAGGAGCCCGACGCCGAAACCGGAGGGTTTTGATGACTCGAGTTTGTAACTTTCTTACCGTACGTGTCGCATACCTATGATACTCGGGACAGGCTATACGTGATGCCACAATGAGGGACGGAAAGGCTTCTATGCAGCTAAATTAAGAACTGGTCTTAAAATGGCTGATCGCTTACCATAAACAACCTACTTAATTTGGGTTGGTAGCGATTTATTGGTCACAACTTCATGCTAAATCAGTTGTGGCAAACAGAAAAAAAGTGGAACTATGACAAGGACAACCAATGATATTTCCTTTTCTGTCACAATTATCGAGATTTGTATGCTACCATCTCGCTCGGACGTGGTATTATTATTACCATAGCTTATCCCGCGTACGCGTATGTTAGGTCCATGGTCGCATACAATGTTTTTCATCACATAAATCACATATGCTAGGAAATAAATAACTACAAAAGACAAAAAAATGTTTCATACAACCGCACCAACCAAAAATTGACGAAATTGACAACTTCACTTCCAGATCATTGCAAGTGGAGCGCGCCGCTTCAATATTTCATTCAACCAATCACAGAGCAGTACAGAGCGGCTCGTGGCCACCTAGATTTTTTTTCAACCGGTCACAGAGCAGAATTCTTGTGGCCCACGGCCAATGAGATTTGCTTAAACCAAAGAGATCACACCCATTACGCCCTTGGGCGTAATAAAGGTTATTGTAGCTTTGTATGCCTGCGCGTTATGAAGCCCCTTTTGAGCCAGTGTGATGAAAAAAAATTAAACGCATGTTACTTGCTTAAATTTTTGTTTGAATTCGGAAAAATTCTGAACGGGGCATATCAGCTACGCGCTCATGCGCCTCACCCCACGCGTCACGCCTAACGAAACTAGACCTCTACCTACGCTTAGTTACTACGAAGCGTGGTGTCAAGATATATTTGTGGATGAGCGTTGAGGTGAGCTTATTAGCGTAACCCATCTTCCGAAGGTGACCTGGTAAAGGCAGGATTTATTTAAGTACTTAGTGTTCGTACTAAGCATGCCACACGCTACTTCCGGCAGCTGCAACGGGAGCATGCAAAAAAGAAAAATTACCTGCATGCGACGTTGCATGTTAAGTTGTAAAGGACAATTTTTCTTTGCATTTTTTTATTAGAATGCTTACCTACTGCAAGATAATCAAAGTCAGAAGAACGCTATTTCTTTTGAGGGTGCGCGACGTTTTATATAGTTTCACTTAATCTATTTTGGTTTGTTATACCATTGCTTTGTATAATGTAACTGATGGTATAATATTTTTCAAATAATTTTCAAATGATCTAATTTGAGTGATTGATATAATGATTTAAGGCTATAATTACATTTAGTATAATATACATTTACTATATGTATTACTTGGTATAAAACGTGTTAATCGTAACGACTCGCTTGACATAATTTGTCAATGCTATATATATTACAGAAGATAAGTTGATTTTACTATTTATAAATATCTTTAGATATAAATAAATGAATAATTTCCTCTCGAAAATTTCTGTTTTGGTACAAGCTTTTATTGCCGATTGTACTTTTTTGTATGCAGTCATCAACTAGGTACCTACTCATAGAGACGATTCTAACGAGCCCAAACTCAACGAGGTTACGTCAGTAAAGTACTGAATTCCCATGGCCACCTGTCTCTAAGTCATATTTATATCATAAATGGGTCGTTCTTCTTTTTTACCGACAATGAACCGAGGTTTTTCTGTTTTTTTTTGGTTTTTGTACTATCAAAAATTGTGGTTTTGAAGTGCGATTTAAAAAAAAATGCATAGGTTTCTTCATCAGAACTAATTAAAGTTTCCTTTCTGGCCAATATAAATATTTATTTACGGTTGGTTTCTAAAAAAAAACATGTGACAAAGTGGACTCTTTCAGTGGGGACAACATTTTGGTTTACCACTCTGTCACGGCATTCTACGAAAAAAAAAACATTTAAAAAAATGCTAGTTAGAGAAAGTGAAATATTAGATATCACTAATTAATAAAATAATATGGACGTTCATTCGAACATTATAAAACCGTAAACATCATTACCCAAATGAGATGCCGTAATAAGACGAAGGACAGGCTATTGTCGGTCGAAAAGAAGAACGACCCAAATGCGTTATACAAAAATATTATTATGCCTATTGTAAATTATGTCATTTTGCCTATTATATCAATCGATAATTAGAGTAAAGCAAAATATAGCTAAAAACCATTATATCAAACGTTACATTATATTGAGTACCTTTATGTCAATTTATTGTATATCAAGTGTGTGTTAGTTTTTCTGATATTATATGAAACTTTATGGACGCTTCTTTTGAATACGCTCGCTGTGTCTGTAAAACAAACTCGAAGTTAATTTACATCTGATTGCTTTGCAAGCGTCTAGCAACAATCATTTGTTATCTCATGAAAATTGCATTTCCGATACTGAAGATAGTGTTATTTTAGAGGGCAGAAAGTTTGCTATCAAATAGCAAGTATGAGATATATTTATTTATTTATTTAAACTTTATTGCAGAAAATACAAAAAAAATGTACAAATGGCGAGCTTAATGCCAGATGGCATTCTCTACCAGCTACCCATTCGGCTAAACAGAGACTTATAACAGGTGCAAAGAAAAAAGTATGATAATTTCTGTTACGAATACACTTGAGGAGAAAGGAAAAAAAACAAATGTATTAATTTATTATACACTACATATAGACATACATAAAAATAAATATATAAGGATATATACTATATATAGGAATATAAATATTATTTAACCGCATTGCTGCTCTTAAAAATAAACGGGTGTAACTAACTCTTGCCTAAGCATACCTATAAATTTTATTCATATTTATTAATTTAATGTATAATCAGATACAATAAATTATATAGCTGTTAGATGCAAAGTAAGAGGCACTGATAACCCGGTAGGGCATTGCAAAGATCTTACAAATGAAATTCACATTTCAATTTTTTGGATGCAATAACGTCATAAAATATGAAATTGGCATGATATAGTACATTGTTTAACGAGGGGCGTAACTGGAATATTGCTAACGAGAGTCTATCAGAAGCCCGAAGCCGTAGGCGGAGCGCTGTTGATGACTCGAGTTTGCAATATTCTTACGCCCGTGTTATACACAATGTTTTTCATCATATTTGCGAGGAAATAAATAACTACAAAAGACAGAAAAATCGAAGTTTCATACAGCCGAACCAATCAAAAATTGACAACTTCACTTTCAGATCACTGCTAGTGGAGCGCGCAGCTTCAATATTTCAACCAATCACAGAGCAGTATTCATGCGGGGCGGGGGCTTGGCCAACTAGTTTTTTTTTTCAACCAATCACAGAGCAACCAGATTTGCTTAAGCCAATCAGAGGGTTCTATATTTTAAAACTAAACTTAACAGCCCGTGGGAGGTAAAACGGCTATAACTGCTCTGTACGCTCGCAAGTAATAACGCCATTGACGAGCAAGTGTGATGAAAAGTACATTTATTTGGAGGTCGTTGATTGAAATATTGATTTATTGTAATAATAAATCGAATATGAATGGATGTACCAATCAGCTGGGAGAAATGGTCCAAGCTCTAGTACTATAGGAACCTCATAATTTATCATTATTAATATTAACTATTATATGTAAGTGCATGCACCTAATGAACCAGAGTTTCGAGTCCACGACCCAGACTCCGTTTATCTAAGCTGTGAGTTGTGCGCTTTGGCGTTGCGCCAAAGCTACATAACGGCTTTGTAGTGAAATTTGCGATTGTCAGTGTCGTCTGGTGTTACTATAAGCACGGAGTTACACTTGATAGCTATATAACTTACTAGCTTGTAGGGTTCCGTACCTCAAAAGGAAAAAAACGGAACCCTTATAGGATCACCTGTGCGTCTGTCTGTCCGTCTGATTTGCTCCGAAACCACTGGACCGATTGAGTTGAAATTTGGTACACATATGTAAATAGGTGACCCAAAGATGGACGCGTAAAGTTAATTAATGAATTCTGAACAAAGGGGCCACTTTTGGGGGGTAAACTTGAAAATTAAAAAATAAAGTTTCGCAAACTGTATTGTGTGACATATCAAATGAAAGGGTATTGTATGCATCTCAGATTTTTTTTTTATAATTTTAGCAAAAAAAGATTTGAAGTAATTTAGGAAAAAAGACGAATTTTGTCCATTCCCCCCCTTATCTCTGTAACTACTAGGCTTAAAATTCTGAAAAAAATATGGAAAATGGTTCCTTGTCTAAAGATTACAGGAAAACCTACAAGAAGTTGGAGTATTCAAAGAAACCGGAAAATTCTCAATATTTTACGGAACCGTGTATACCTTGACATTGCTTTACTTTCTAGGGCCGTGAGGACGTGTCAGATATTTGCCCGCATTGTTATGATAATAATGGCCGTGAGGACGTGTCAGATATTTGCCCGCATTGTTATGATAATAATGGCCGTGAGGATGTGTCACATATTTGCCCGCATTGTTATGATAATAATGGCCGTGAGGACGTGTCAGATATTTGCCCGCATTGTTATGATAATAATGGCCGTGAGGATGTGTCAGATATTTGCCCGCATTGTTATGATAATAATGGGCGTGAGGACGTGTCAGATATTTGCCCGCATTGTTATGATAATAATGGCCGTGAGGATGTGTCAGATATTTGCCCGCATTGTTATGATAATAATGCTGGTGGCTGTACATGTACGCAGTTGTACACCATTTCCCCGACACGTCTATACGTGTACCCACGTACACGGTCGTGCGTAACGGATACTCCAATTAGTGCGTGTTTCGCCCCGGGACACGGGTTCGATGGAGGCGACCGGGGCAGTCTACGTGTTCAAATCCTAATAATATTATAAATGCGAAAGTTTGGATGTTAGGATGTTTACATGTTTGTATTTTTGTTGGATAGGGACATTTGGCAGCGATAAAATCCTGCACTAGAAATATATCGCAAAATAAATCGGCTTTCTACTGTAGCAGTGTAATTTTATAATACTCTGACACTGAAATGATATATTGTATACTGTTTTGAAATGAAAAACCCCCGAATTTTTCATTTCAAAGTTCAATATTTCAAAAACGGCTGAACCGATTTTGATAAAACATGGCTAAGAACACTCGGTCCATCCATTTGGGAGCTACGATACCACAGACACACAGATACATAGACACGTTAAACTTATAACACCCCTCTCTTTGCGTCGGGGGTTGAAAATGATACCTCGCCGAGTTTTTTACGCCGGTTCTTCTCGAGGCAGAGGTTTACTTTCCGAACCGGTGGTAGTTTATCGACATTCATAGGTGCATGTAATATGCCTAAATTGAAGAATAAATCACTTTGACTTTGACTTTTTTTGTATGTTTGTTACTCAATCACGCTCGTGTGGCTCAATCGATTTGGATAAAAATTTGAACGAAGATAGTTTATAGCCTGGATTAAAATATAGAATAGTTTTTATCCCGGGTCCACGCAGACGAAGTCGCGGCGGAAGCTAGTAAATAAAAACCGGCCAAGTGCGTGTCGGACCACGCAAAACGAAGGGTTCCGTGCCTATTAAAAAGGTCGTATCGTCACAGAAATTTTACGGCACTTACGTCCTTTTCTTTGATGAAGGCAGTTTTTCAGCAATATCTCGAAAACCTTTGAACCGATCTTGTTCAAAACAATTTTCGGTGAATGAAATTAATAAGCCCTATGTCCATTAATTTTTCCATATTTTTAAAATACACCGTTCAAAAATTAGAGGGGGGGGACAGAATTTTAGTGACTTTCGGGGCGATTATCTCCGACTCTATTCACTTAATCAAAAAAAATGACAAGAAACCTTATATTTATTTTGAAAGGCCTATCGATTGATGTGCCACACGGGGGGTCACAATGAAAAAAAAAAAATTCACTTTTAGTTTTATGTATGGAGTGCACCCCTAAAAAATTTTTTTTTGTCATTTTAATTACAAAACTATGTAGCGGCTAACAAAATACACCTATACTCAAAATTTTATTCAAATACACCTTATAGTTTTCGAGTAAAATGCCTGTGACATACGGACAGACGGACAGACGGACAGACGGACAGACGGACAGACGGACATGACGAAACTATAAGGGTTCCGTTTTTGCCATTTTGGCTACGGAACCCTAAAAATGAATAAACGATATGAGATGATGGCTTAGACGTGTAGAAATAAGTGAATAGTTCTATGTTTCACTTTTAAGGGTTCCGTAGCCAAAATGGCAAAAACGGAACCCCTTTAGTTTCGTCATCTCCATCTGTCCGTATGGCACAGGCAGTTTACTCGAAAACTATAAGGTGTATTTTGAATAAAATTTTGAGAATAGGTGTATTTTGTTAGCCGCTACATAGTTTTGTAATTAAAATGACTCAAAAAAATTTTTTAGGGGTGCACTCCATACATAAAACAAAGTCAATTTTTTTTTCATTGTAAGCCAACGTGTAACACATCAATCGATAGGCCTTTTAAAATAAGGTTTCTCAGCAATTTTTTTGATTAGTGAATAGAGTCGGAGATAATCGCCCCGAAAGTCACAAAAATTCTGTCCCCCCTCGACCTTATTTCGTCGTCATACGACCTTTTTAATAGGCAACCCTTCATTTTGCATGGTTCGACACGCACTTGGCCGGTTTTTACAGTGGAATACGAAAACATAGCTAAATGCGTTTTAAAAGGGCTTTTATTCAACGGTTTCGTACAGGTCGGCACAAAAATTCGTTAGTCCGTCGTAATAACGTTAAGCTCAGTTATTTTTTAAACAGAATTTAAAACATGAACATGGCGCAGAGCTACTTCGAAATTGCCCGGAACTAAATGGCTTTCTGAAAGTTTAAAGCGTCGCGCTCGTAATAGGAATGCGAACACGAAAGACCAATATTTCCTTTGGAAATAGTCACAGACTATGTGTGTGTCTTACGATTGTGCAAGATAGAAACCGCAGTCTTATTTTACCTGGAAATTCTTATTGCTGGGTCATACAGAGATTTAGCTTCGTGACTTTTCTAAGGACAAAGGCAAAATTTACAAGACCATAATAAGACCTATCGTCATGCATGGATCAGAATGTTGGGCCGCAAAGATGACGGATGAAACGAGATTGCTACAGAGATGAGAATGTTGAGATGGATGTGTGGCGTGACGAGAATGGATCGAATAAGGAATGAGTATATAAGAGGACGCCTGAAAGTAGCACCCATAACTGAAAAGCTGAGAGCAAATCGCCTACGGTGGTATGGACATGTTATGCGGAGGGATGATAGTAATGTTGCTAGAAGGGCATTAAGTATGAATGTGGAGGGTTGCAAGTGAAGAGGCAGACCAAGGAAAAGGTGGATGGACTGCGTGAGAGACGATATGAATAGGAAGGAAGTGTGTGATGAGCTGACGGGCGATAGAGAGGTATGGAAGAAAAAAACACGCTGCGCCGACCCCAAGTAAATGGGATAAGGACAAGCGAATGATGACTTTTCTACGGACAAATTGGACGTTGCCAAAGTTAAAAACTATAGAGCCAAATTTTTGTTTGGACTCTTAATCCGCATAAATGGCGTCATACAAATTAAAATTTTCACCCTCTTTTCACTCCCTTAGGCGATGATTTCCGGGATAAAAACTATCCTATACCCTTCTCTATACCAAATTTCAACTAAATCGGTCAGTAATTTTGTAGCTCAAAAAAAGAGTTTCCCCCATACAAACTTTGCACACCTATTTAACCCGCTTGGGGGTGGGTTTTCCAAAACCCTAAAATTACGTTTCTTGTATTGTAATAAGGAGTCCATACACAAAGTTTCAAGTCTCTCAATTAAAGTTTGCTCCATCTCGATACAAACTTTCAACCCCCTTTTTACCCCCTTGTGGGTAGAATTTTTAAAAATCCTTTCTTACTGGGTACTGACGTTGTATAAACTACCTATTGTGAAAAAAACGGCTTTCTCGGTTCAACAGTTTGGGCTGGGCGTTGATTGAAGTGAGTGAGTCAGTCAGTCAGGACTTTTACGTTTATATATATTGTGAGCGACGCCCCGTCCCGACCTGGGAGCGCGGATGCACTCACGCGCTCAACGCACCGCGTGGTGCCGCGCGGAACGGGCGTATGACGTCACTGGGGTCGCGGTAGAGATTTATCCCGACCGGGCTCTCCACGACTCCACAAGTCACCTAACAACGCTGCCCTTTTTAGGTACTGAGGCGGCGCCGACGGCAGCCAACCTGACACGCCAGAGGGGCAGCAGCAAATCTGGAGCAGTATGAACTGCTGGGGAGTGCTAATCCCGCGTAGTCGCTCGACACGCTGATGAAGGAGGGGTTTTTAAGAAACACTTGTTTAGAAAATAAATTATAATATATTTGTACACGAATTATTTACAGACTGTCCTATCACTATTGCCCTATCACTTTTATACTACTGAATTTACTAGTTAGTTATGACTCTTCTGGTTGGGAGTCGAGCGAACACAAATTGCTAGATGACCCGGGCTCCCTTTTATACTCGTTTTCTAGGTGGCCCGGAGTCAAGTCTGAACCTGTCTAGACTTCAGGTTGCCGCCCACTTTTCTTAAGGAAAGTGACGGCTTTTCCTCTCATGGGAATAACTTCGAGAAAATAAGCCTTTTCAGCCTTTACATATGTACCTTGAGTGGTTACGAACGTCTTACCAACATATTGCGTTCTGATGTGGTCATCTAATGACTTTTAATCGACATCGAATTCAACTTATTAATGAGGGTGCGACAATATTTTCCTCTTATGAGATTCCTATTGGAATTGTGCGGTCTTTACCGACTTAACTCTAGTTTACAAACAATGAGGACGTCTGTGCGCAACTTTTAACATATCATACTATATAACAGCATTACAGGATAGTTTTCCACTGAAGGTGATACAATTATGATACTGTGATTGACTTTTCCCTAATTTACATATTGCAATTTTCTTACACTATTTTAAGCCAATCACAGGTGATTGCGGGCCACGCCCATGGCTTCCGCATGGTCGAGGTGCCGAGATATACACAAAAAATAATTCGAATTAAATTTGGACCAATCACGGATAGCCTTGGTAACGCCCCTGGCTTACTTTACGGTCAAGGCAGGCCGATATACTCGATTTCACATCTACGAGTCTCGACTTGTCTTTTCTCATATGTTAGCGTGATAGCGATGTGCCCCTTTACTGGACTGTCTGGGGATATAGTCTCATGCAATGGACTTTTATAACTTTATACATTTAATTTCGCTATTCGCGCTACTTATACCACCCGTTAATGGGCTGGCGTGAGATATACTCAAAATAGTGAATTTAATAATTCTCTTTTCGCTATTCGCGCTACTTATACCACCCGTTAATGGGCTTGTGTGAGATATACTCCTACATAGTGACTTTAACAATTCTCTTCTCTATGGATAACTTTAGATTATTATGAGTACATGCTGAGGCTACTTCAATGATACTTTATATTTATAATGGGCTATGTACTGGGGCATTTATTACACTTATAAACCTACCCTAACTTTACAAATTGGTGCATTTACATTTGCACGAGTCATCCATTAACATGGGGCGAGGTATTACCAGTGGGGCCGTCTGCCCGTTGCCCTCAGGAATGCTCGTCTGAGGCGGGTGTCGTCCACAATACCCCCCCTTTAGCAAGAGGAACTCTTGCTACCAGGTTGCAACGGTGTCGTTGGGTTCGCACACGTGGCGTGACGTCGCACTGTCACGGCTTACTACCGGATCACTGCCGGGTGGCGACCGGGTTGCACTGTCTTTAAAGTCACTTGAATTGATTTAGCTCGGCGGCTCATTTAAATTTTGGTTCTTTTAACACTTTTCACTTATGATCGATGCACTTGCACTATATTTGTCTGTGACCCGTGTCACTAATATTAATGCGGGCCGGAGGGTCGGCGGGGCGTCGTGCGCGACATACCGCCGACGCTGTCCCGCTGCATGGAGCGTACCTGCTCGTTTTTGTAGTGCTGGCGACCGCGACGGCCTCGGGCGCCGCGGTTGAGATTGACCCCTCTGGTCCGGAGGTCAATATAATAGGTGCGGCGACCGACCCCGGGCGACCGCGGGTCGGTTGTGCGGCGAACGACCCCGGGCGACCGTGGGCCGGCTGTGCGGCGAACGACCCCGGGCGACCGCGGGTCGGTTCGATGACAGCTGCTGCAACCAGCCTCGGGCGACCGTAGGCTGGTTTAGTGATGCGGTGGGCCATGGCGCTCCCCGGCACCATGGTTGTTGACACGGTGGTGTCCTCTTCACTGTGTGGCTCTCTGAGTGCTACCTCGGTGCGTGTATACATTACATTTGTAGTGCAGTTTCGTCGCGGCTCTTCTTCTTGTTCACATATTTTTGGCGCAACGCCATATATAGCCCAACCGATAGCGCACTTTATTGCTACCGGTGCGCCTATGGGGCCGACTCTTATTTGCTGTGGGATCATTAAATGCCAATGATCGGCTCCGATTAATAATTGGGGTACCCCCAACTCGTAGCACCCGCTACGCGCATCCTTTAGATGCTTGTATCTCTCGACGAGTTCCGCGCTTACCTTTTGACCCCTGATTTTTAGCTCGGATACTGTTTGTACCGCTATAGGGTAGCTGTCACTCCCATTCTTTGCTCGAATAGAAATATTTATGGACTCACTGTCCGACGTGTGGCTAACTGCGCCTATTCCCTTCACTTCTAATGTTCCTTTCGGGCCAGTGGCCCCTATGCGTTGCGCTATTTCCGCTTCTAGCATGCTGACGGTAGATGCCTCGTCCAGCAGTGCGTAAGCTTCGACCTCCCCTTTAGGTCCTGATAGTACCACAGGTATTACCTTCAATAGTACCTGGGTATCGCTTGACATCGATGTGTAACTGTTCTCTTCTCTATTGCTTGGGGTGTGTGGATTTTCTTCTCTCCAATTAGCCCTAGGAGGAACCTCTCTCCTAGGTGACTTCGGGGACCCTCTATCTTGGGTCGTGTCGGCCGTTATTCTTTCTTCGTCCGGGAACACTTGTTCTGGCGCGTCTTTTGTTGGATTGTTGCCATGTAACAACCTGTGATGCAGGTACCGGCAGCCTGGTACGCTGCATTTCCTATCTTTACACGTAGTACTGAGGTGCTTGGATTCTAAGCACTTGTAGCATATACTATTATTCCTAGCCCAGTTCCATCGGGCGTCTACGTTCTGTCGTAGTAATCTGCTGCATTTCGTTGTGCGATGATAACCTCCGCAATATAGGCAATCCACATTTGGCGCGTCCCTATTATCTATGTTATATGTGACGCGTGAATATTGCGGGTAAATCGGCTTATTGCCGTAGTATTGTTGCTGAGGGCGTGGCGGTCCGCGTGGCTCGTTCCACGGCCGTGTTAAGCCCTTACTGGGTTCCTGTGCCGCTGGCGCCCGTGGTGTCGGTGCGCGGGCGTGCGTAAACGACATTTGCATGTCTGATTCTTCTATTAAGAAGTCCGCTACCTTCTGTAGCTCTGACCTTTTGTCGTGCCTTTGACGTCGTGCGTAATCGCACCACCTGCTACGCAGATGTGGGCTTAATCGTTCTGTGATCTCTCTGATCAACATGTGGTTATTCGCGTAATCCTGTTGATTCAAATCTAACAGTGTACTCACAATATTTACTATTCTTATCGCGAATTGATTGAGTTCGTGGGCACTGTCGCCCACGCAAGGAATCCTTTTTAAATCCTCTAGAGCCTTGTCTACGAGGAAATCCTTGCGCCCATACTGCTTGGTTAATATTTGTATTACTAATTCCGGCCTTATCGCCGTCGACAGTATATGTTGTACGCATGCTCTAGCGTCTCCTTTTAATGCGGCGCGTAGCCGTGCTACGTTTTCGTAGCACCCGAATTTAAACCGTCGGTTCGATTCTTCGTACGTATTTATGAAGCTCCGCCACTCCGATATATCCCCGTGGAATGGTGGTAGCTCGTACACCTCTTTGGGTGCTGGCCTAGCTGCCATCTGCATGCGCTCGAACAGCTGCACCATTACTTCGGGTGCAGTGTCGTTGGTGCATCTTGTATGCGGAGTCTGCGGTTCGTGCTGCGGCGACTTCTCCCTGTGTTCGTAGATTTGTTCAGGCGAGTGGTTTCTTGTTCGCCTTTCAGGCGGGTATTCTAAAGGGGCGTCCCTTTGTCTGAGGGCGACCTCACGTAACCTTTCTTTACTCTCGTCGACCCATCTGGCTACTGAACCCGCGTTTGACAGTTCGTCTTGCATAGAGCACTCTGACTCTTCCCGTAGTCTCTTTACTAGGGCGCGTTTCTTAATTAAATTCCTTTTGATATTTAATTCTTCCTGTCTTATTTTTGCTAGTTGCTCGCTCTCTTCAAGCTCCAACTCGTGCAGCCGCACCGCGGTCAAGCAGCTTTCAGTCGAGCGTACTGATCCCGGTCGGCGCGGCGTCGAGGTTTCGGCGAACGTGACCTCTTTCTCGGTTCTCGTTCTGTCGACCTGTTTCCCTTCTATCGTGGGAACTTCGATGATCCTCCCTAGAGGGGCTTCTAGGGGGATGTTTGTAGGCGGCCGCAGCAGCAGTTTTTCTAAATCTCTGCGCCATATCGCGGTCGAGTCGGCGGACGGAGATCGTGGAACGCCCATATCCAATAGTCGTGCGGGGGCCGTCCCACCTTGGGGTTTATTTTTTAGTGTGTCGTCCATTCCTATGGGCGCCGGAGTCTCTGCTCTGGCCCCTGGTGCCGCGTTCCCGCTGGGAGTTTTGTCGCGGAGCTGTGCCTTTTTGGCAGTGCGAGGGGCGCGCGTAGCTTGCGCGTCTTGGGCCGTCGACTGGGCAAGTCGGTCGGTGGAAGTGCCGCGTGCACTAGCCTGTGCAGCGGCGGCTCCTTGTTCCAGGAACCGGGCTCGTTCTTCGTCCTCCTGGACGGAAGTTGAGGATCGCGTCATCCTCTTTTTGCTTGCGGACATTGGGACAGTCTTATATTTCTTATTTTCACTTGATTCTGCCTTTTCTAGGCCATTGCCGTACTGATTACTCAGTGCACGTGCACTCACTGAGTCGTGCCACTCCGTAGTGGTCTTATGTTTTATACGCACTTTTACGCTTGTTCATGTCGCACACGGGCGAAGTTTTTGGAAAGAGTACACCGCACGTACTCTTCTAACTATTTATTTAGCGTTGTATACGCTTACACACTTAATGAGTCACGTTGTGACGTTCACTTGAATACACCGCACGTATTCACGCTATTTTGATCGCGTCCCGGCGATAAATTTTGAGTTACACTGATCTGACTATCGTCGTTGGTTTTATAACCCCTAAACCACTTTCTTTGAGTACCCACACGTACTTTTGCCTTTTGCAAATTTTCACTTTTTCTGGATCTATAGATCCGGCTCGAAGGACCAAAACGACTGTGAGCGACGCCCCGTCCCGACCTGGGAGCGCGGATGCACTCACGCGCTCAACGCACCGCGTGGTGCCGCGCGGAACGGGCGTATGACGTCACCGGGGTCGCGGTAGAGATTTATCCCGACCGGGCTCTCCACGACTCCACAAGTCACCTAACAACGCTGCCCTTTTTAGGTACTGAGGCGGCGCCGACGGCAGCCAACCTGACACGCCAGAGGGGCAGCAGCAAATCTGGAGCAGTATGAACTGCTGGGGAGTGCTAATCCCGCGTAGTCGCTCGACACGCTGATGAAGGAGGGGTTTTTAAGAAACACTTGTTTAGAAAATAAATTATAATATATTTGTACACGAATTATTTACAGACTGTCCTATCACTATTGCCCTATCACTTTTATACTACTGAATTTACTAGTTAGTTATGACTCTTCTGGTTGGGAGTCGAGCGAACACAAATTGCTAGATGACCCGGGCTCCCTTTTATACTCGTTTTCTAGGTGGCCCGGAGTCAAGTCTGAACCTGTCTAGACTTCAGGTTGCCGCCCACTTTTCTTAAGGAAAGTGACGGCTTTTCCTCTCATGGGAATAACTTCGAGAAAATAAGCCTTTTCAGCCTTTACATATGTACCTTGAGTGGTTACGAACGTCTTACCAACATATTGCGTTCTGATGTGGTCATCTAATGACTTTTAATCGACATCGAATTCAACTTATTAATGAGGGTGCGACAATATTTTCCTCTTATGAGATTCCTATTGGAATTGTGCGGTCTTTACCGACTTAACTCTAGTTTACAAACAATGAGGACGTCTGTGCGCAACTTTTAACATATCATACTATATAACAGCATTACAGGATAGTTTTCCACTGAAGGTGATACAATTATGATACTGTGATTGACTTTTCCCTAATTTACATATTGCAATTTTCTTACACTATTTTAAGCCAATCACAGGCGATTGCGGGCCACGCCCATGGCTTCCGCATGGTCGAGGTGCCGAGATATACACAAAAAATAATTCGAATTAAATTTGGACCAATCACGGATAGCCTTGGTAACGCCCCTGGCTTACTTTACGGTCAAGGCAGGCCGATATACTCGATTTCACATCTACGAGTCTCGACTTGTCTTTTCTCATATGTTAGCGTGATAGCGATGTGCCCCTTTACTGGACTGTCTGGGGATATAGTCTCATGCAATGGACTTTTATAACTTTATACATTTAATTTCGCTATTCGCGCTACTTATACCACCCGTTAATGGGCTGGCGTGAGATATACTCAAAATAGTGAATTTAATAATTCTCTTTTCGCTATTCGCGCTACTTATACCACCCGTTAATGGGCTTGTGTGAGATATACTCCTACATAGTGACTTTAACAATTCTCTTCTCTATGGATAACTTTAGATTATTATGAGTACATGCTGAGGCTACTTCAATGATACTTTATATTTATAATGGGCTATGTACTGGGGCATTTATTACACTTATAAACCTACCCTAACTTTACAAATTGGTGCATTTACATTTGCACGAGTCATCCATTAACATGGGGCGAGGTATTACCGGTGGGGCCGTCTGCCCGTTGCCCTCAGGAATGCTCGTCTGAGGCGGGTGTCGTCCACATATATATAGATAGGTAATGCAATCGAAACGTTTTTGATACGCATGGAAGCTCTTAACTATTGACCACAGAAAATTCGACAAGGTAACAAAATGTAAATTAATATGTATACATATATATAGTTCCATCGAAATAGTACACAATTTACATTTCTATAACTACCATGCACAACATGTTAGATAAAAAATAGAATGGACAATAATAGGTACAAATAGTCTAACTACATAATGACATGGTCATAATTAACTTAAATAATTAATGAGATCTTAAAGGCTATTTGTTGACGCTCCAAAAATCCCAACCCTAACCCATCCAGCACTTTTAACATCCCAACCGTGTCGCGTTTTATGCTTTGTGTTTTTCATCCCGTCGTGCTACTGTTCTATATATATATTTTCAATATTTTGCAATAATTATTTATTTATTATGTGTCTACTTACTTTTTATCTAATGCTGTGTTGCGTTGCGTTCCGTGGGCCACTTGCGGTGCTGTCTGAAAACCAGCGCTGCAGGTGTCTGTCTGACACCTCGGCACAATGCTGAGACAGCGACCGTTTCACTGCCGCGAAGACACACAATATGTGTCAATTGTCATGTATGTCTACTCCTTTGTCTCTGTGTGTCTTTTGTGTAGTGAATAAATGTCTTCTTTTCTTTTTTCTTTTCTTTAGATCGTGAAGGTTATATTTAAATTAGTGACAATTTTGTAACATTACTTTTAAATTTATTGACACCTAAACAAAAAATATCAACATCCTTACAGATCTTATTGTAGTACTGTACTTTATCTGTATGACCCTGCTACGTGTTTCATTTTCTAAATGCTTCGATTGATAAAAACGAATACCCAAAACTCACCATTCATTGCATTGATGGCAATAAAAAAACCACACAGTACTTTAAATAAAGACTCGACGACCGAATAGCCTAGTGGTTAGTGAGCCTGACTATGAAGCTTGAGGTCCCGGGTTCGATCCCCGGTCGGGGCAGATATTTGTATGATGAATACGAATGTTTGTTCTCGAGTCTTGGATGTTTAATATCTATTTAAGTATGTATTTATCTACCTATATAAGTATGTTTATCCGTTGTCTAGTACCCATAGTACAGGCTTTGCCTAGTTTGGGACTAGATCAATTGGTGTGAATTGTCCCACGATATTTATTTATTTATTTTATTTTACTATATTTTTTATAATTTAATTACAAATGTACGTTTTCAGAATTTTCCCTGTTCTTGTAGTATAAGACGATGTTACATGCCAAATTTCATAGTTCTAGGTCAACGGAAAGTATCCTATAAATTTTGATTCCCTTGAGGGTGTCGAAATCGAAATATACGTTTTTTGCGGCAAAATATTTTTTTTGCGTTCCCTTAGAAGTTTGATTTTTTTCACAGCTTCAAGGACTGTACACCTTAGTATATGGTTTTAATTTCAACTCGATACGCGTTCCCGAGGTAAAGGATCTTTTGACAGATAGACAGACAGACGGACAACAAAGTGATCCTATAAGGCTTCCGTTTTTAGGGTTCCGTAGCCAAAATGGCAAAAACGGAACCCTTACAGTTTCGTCATGTCCGTCTGTCCGTCTGTCCGTCTGTCCGTCTGTCCGTATGTCACAGGCATTTTACTCGAAAACTATAAGGTGTATTTGAATAAAATTTTGAGGATAGGTGTATTTTGTTAGCCGCTACATAGTTTTGTAATTAAAATGACAAAAAAAAGTTTTTTAAGGGTGCACTCCATAAATAAAACTAAAAGTCAATTTTTTTTTTCATTGTGACCCCCCGTGTGGTACATCAATCGATAGGCCTTTTAAAATAAATATAAGGTTTCTTAGCATTTTTTTTGATTAAGTGAATAGGGTCGGAAATAATCGCCCCGAAAGTCACTAAAATTCTGTCCCCCCCTCTAATTTTTGAACGGTGTATTTTAAAAATATGGAAAAATTCATGGACATAGGGCTTATTAATTTCATTCACCGAAAACAGTTTTGAACAAGATCGGTTCAGAGGTTTTCGAGATATTGCTGAAAAACTGCCTTCCTCAAAGAAAAGGACGTAAGTGCCGTAAAATTTCTGTGACGATACGACCTTTTTAATAGGCACGGAACCCTTCGTTTTGCGTGGTCCGACACGCACTTGGCCGGTTTTTTCCTTTTGAGGTACGGAACCCTAAAAACATACTTCACTATACATTTATAAATTCGCGACGCATGTTCTAGAAAAGTGAATCAGACCCAATATTTCTGTAAGAGGTTTCAGCACACATTTTAGTTTTTCCAGCAATGGAATTGCAAAATCGGGGTGAAGCAGGGAATTTAAATGCGAGATCAATTCCATTTGTAAAATTGATTCCGTGAGAACTCATTATAAGTTCGTAGTTCGGACCGACTAGTCGATGCTGATTATATAGTAGATTGTATGACAAGGGGCTAAAATAAGCCATGTTACCACGAGATGGATATTTCGAGGGGTAATATGGCTTTTAGACCCGAGTTATACACTCGTACTTTTCACTTCGACTGCGAGAAAATAGTCATCATCATCATCATCATATCAGCCGAAAGACGTCCACTGCTGGACGGGACTGCTCACAGAGCAACCAGATTTGCTTAAGCCAATCAGGGGGTTCTATATTTTAAAACTAAACTTAACAGCCCGTGGGAGGTAAAACGGCTATAACTGCTCTGTACGCTCGCAAGTAATAACGCCATTGACGAGCAAGTGTGATGAAAAAGAAAGAAATAAATAAATAAATATCGGGGGACAATTCACACCAATTGATCTAGTCCCAAACTAGGCAAAGCCTGTACTATGGGTACTAGACAACGAATAAACATACTTATATAGATAAATACATACTTAAATAGATATTAAACATCCAAGACTCGAGAACACACATTCGTATTCATCATACAAATATCTGCCCGGACCGGGAATCGAACCAAGGACCTCAAGCTTCATAGTCAGGTTCTCTAACCACTAGGCTATTCGGTCGTCAAAGACGAAAAATAGAGTATATTATCAACGTCCCTTTATCTTATCTCATCTCCCTTTAATTTAAGGTAAGTCGTGACAGCGTCATCGAGTTTTCTTAGTATCCCTGATTACACTATACTTATTTGTATTTGTTACTCGCTTCTCCATCCGAACGTTATTGCTGGTTGGTCGAGTGGACATGTTCAATTAAAGGAAAACAACAAGAACAAGACGCTACGTTTGTTACAGTTCAGTAGACAATATGCTGTCGGTGATATGCGTGTTTATCGAACTAGGGAGCGAAGCAAACGAAGTTCTATTGAGCTTGGGTCGAAAACCGTTCGGTGTCTGTCACGATGTCCGGTGTCAGTCTGTCCGTCTGTTCTCCTCACGGCTATCACAAGACTGCACGCGAGCTCTCTCGATTTTTCTCGCACTATACCTCCCTTTCTAAGTTTTCTAATAAGAGAGAGACGGATAGTGCGAGAAAAATCGAGAGAGCTCGCGCACCGTCTTGTGACAGCCGTGCAGGTCGCATTTCTCAACCGATTTTCGTGAAAATTTGTGAGCTGGTTAGTTAATTATATAGTTTTTAGGGTTCCGTACCTCAAAAGGAAAAAAACGGAACCCTTATATGATCACTCGTGCGTCTCTCTGTCCGTCTGTCACAGCCGATTTGCTCCGAAACTACTGGACCGATTGAGTTGAAATTTGGTAAACATATGTAAATTGGTGACCCAAAGATGGACGCGTAAAGTAAATTAATGAATTCAGAACAAGGGGGCCACATTTGGGGGCTAAACTGGAAAATTAAAAAAAAAAGTTTCAGAAACTGTATTGTGCATTGTGCGACACATCAAATGTAAGGGGTTGGTGTAAGCATTTCCGGTTTTTTTTTTATAATTCTAGCAAAAACAGATTTGAAGTAATTTAGGAAAAAAGACGAAAATTGACCCTTCCCCCCCTCCTTCATGGATCAACTTATACTGGTACTGAAGATTTTCGCTTCTGTAAACGGGACAATCAGGAGGTAACAGCACTTGAAGAAAACTCCAACGACTCTTAATAATTTTATTACAATTGAAATACACTTATAAACTTTTAAGACTCAATGATGCAACGTTACACCGTTGACGATCACCACCAGAATGCCCGCCTCGGCACCAACTCCTGGCCAAGAAACTCACCGTTATCGAGGGAAAATCCAGCTCCCTGATTGGCTCACGACATCACAAGATGTCAGTGTCGTAACCCAATCAGAGAACCGCTACATTTTCGCGCCACAAAATATACCAATCAAGGTATCCAAGTGTTGCCATTTTTACGAATTAGGAGTTACCAATTTACAAAATGAGATTTTAAATAGTTAAAATGACTATACACGATCAATAATAGTACATTATGATACAAGTGTGCTATGTTGGTCATTACACTCGAGTCGGTTTTTAAGCCTGAGCCGAAGGCGAAGGCTTAATGGAGACGAGAAGTGTAATGACCAATGCTCACGTGTTTCATACGACGTTTTTCAACACACTTGCGAGGAAAAGTAAATAAAAGTTCACATTTATTTAAAAACTTTAATTATTGAAACAGTTATTAAAAGTACAATTATTGAAATGATATGCTACCGCCTTATGAGGCATTTGTACTGTATGTTTAATTGTATTATTAATTATTTCATTGCTTTGTTTTTGGGTAACTGTAAATGTCGGTGATAATGCAACATTCTGAAAGGAGGTAAAAGAACATTGCGTTTCATCATTAGCAAACGTATGAAATCCCAAATCATCATTGGCATATGAGGTGGAAGGACGCGGTTCAGGGCAGAACTACTTGGATTGTGGCTCCAAATGGATTGCTTGTGTTATTTTGGCACTTATGTCGGCTTTATTTTGGATGGAGTCCTCAATATATGACTCGGCGACATTATTAGATCGCCATCCCCCATGGCGTTTTAAAGTCAATATATCGGCTCCTGAATTAGCCAGCAATGTAGCTGAAGTCCGCCTAAAACTGTGTCCGGTGTAAGCGTCAGCCTGTGGTAAGCCTAAAAACTTGGCAATTTCTCTAGGCATCGATCCAAATTTGTTCACTCCGATAGGCTGACTCGTGCATTTGCCGTTTTGAAAATTTTGGAAGAACCGGTCAGATTTTCCTTTTGTTGAACGTAAACTTTCATATTTTTTCACTATTTCATAAAATGGTCCGTGAATAGTAAATGACCGAGGAATTTTATTTTTAGTGTTCGGAATTTTGACAAGTAGCATCTCTCCGTGATTCTCTATATCTTTTGTCGTAATGTTGTTTAATTCCTGACGCCTACAGGCACCAGTAATTCCGAATATTAATGCGACCTCTCATAATTAATTAAGTCATCATAATTAAGTTATAATAATCGTACTTAGTTCCTATTATATCAACACTCACAATACCGCCTACAAATATTATAATAATGAATACAAAACTAAATAGTGGAACTGACCTTTGTCGCTAGATATTGATTATACGGTGCTTCTTTAATGAACTTCTCCACTTCATTAGGTGTTAAAACCTTGGATTTTCGACTGTAAAAGCCGTCTGAACGTCTGTTCAAGAATGCAGTTAGATTGGTGTACGCTTTGATGTCAATTGCATTTTTATTCTGCACGGTACTCTTCAACATAGAATATATACACCAAAGCGAACTAGGTTTATACCTCTTCGCCAGTTCACTAAAGTAAGCCATGAACACGTTCTCTGAGAAAGAGCTTGCATTTTTGCTATTTTTCCATTGAATGAAATTTGCGTAGGCTTGCATGTATTTATCTTTTGATTTTGAGGGCAAAAGACTATCACTCGCATTTTGCGCTTCAACTATGATATCTGGCGGCGTACACTCGATAAGTAATTCTTCGTTATCTAAATTCGACATTTTACAAAACAACACTAACGAAATGCAATACTGTGAATAAACTTAACAAACAGAAACCCGTTTAAAAGATGGCGGCCGTAATTTTATTTTTTCGCGCGCTCAGCGCTGCATGCGCGCGCAAGTCTGAGATAAGGGCACCGGCAAAGTAGCTAATCAGCCACATATTTATAAATTTTGAAATTGGGTATTTATAGGTAAAAATACACCGTCAAAATATAAATACCAACAAGCTAACAAGCAGTTTCATGAAATTCTTTAATTATTTATCACATTTTGAATTGAATTTTATATTTACGCAAATAACTACTTAGCTGTTTTCGAAACATTAATACTTCTTGCTAATATTTAAAAAGATATGTAATGAAAAGGCACTAGTGCGATAATGTAATGTAAAAGGCACGGCATGGGTAATATTCTGCATTATCAGTGTAAATACGCTGTAATAAGACCTACTTTACGAGCAGGTGTGTTGAAAACGTTATTGATTTAAACATTTTTAACCATTTTCTTTCTTAAAGCGTAAAGCGTAAGCAATTGATTGATAAAATACTGAAAAAACATAGCGGGAAAAACCCGATAGCACTGTGGCAGAGTTTAGGAGTGAAAGGATTATTTAGAGTTGTCTCGACAAACCTGGGATATCCCGATAGTTGAAGCGTGAATTATCGCATATAGTGGTGGTTGCAATAAAAGTTTAAAACTTTATAAAAGCAACTTGTATTGCTGCTTTACAAGTTCCGAATAAAACGACTACCGGATTTTGAAATGAAATGGACTGAAACGAAATGAAATGAAACAATTTATTCGTGACAAAGCTTAACCATGCAATTACAACTTAAAATACTATATAAGGGTCGTTCTTCTTTTCGACCGACAATAGCCTGTCCTTCGTCTTATTACGGCATCTCATTTGAGTAATGATGTTTACGATTTTATAATGTTCGAATGAACCTCCATATTATTTTATTAATTAGTGATATTTAATATTTCATTTTCTCTATCTAGCATTTTTTTTTATGTTTTTTTTTCGTAAAATGCCGTGACAGAGTGGTAAAATAAAATGTTGTCCCCACTGAAAGAGTCCACTTTGTCACATGTTTTTTTTTAGAAACCAACCGTAAATAAATATTTATATTGGCCAGAAAGGAAACTTTAATTAGTTCTAATGAAGAAACCTATGCCTTTTTTTTAAAATCGCACTTCATAACCACAATTTTCGATAGTTCAAAAACCAAAAAAACAGAAAAACCTCGATTCATTGTCGGTAAAAAAGAAGAACGACCCATAAACTATACATACACTAAGCAGTTTGCCACGAAATGGTCTCGCCTCAGCATAATGTTGGCTCGGGAGAGTCGCGAGCCAGCGCTGGTCTTCCAACGAGACCATTAGTGGGCCGTGTTCCCTGCTGTCCGACACGGCCTTAAAAATTAACAAAAAAATTGAACTTACGTTTACTCCATTCAGCATTCGAGAAAAGAAGAACTCGGAAATCCCACACAACAAAGAATTACAATACCTAAGCCTACCGTGATCTGCAAGCATGTAATACAAAGCCGTATTGTCCGTAGAATAAGACACAAAATTGCATATATCTTGTTCTTGACCTCCAAATTGGGCGATACAGAGTACCCTCATCGCAGGGCCGAGCTGATCGGATTAGCACGGGTGCTCCAATCAAAAGTAATTGGTACACCTCAAACAGGAAGTCTATAACAATACCGACGTAAAAATACAGGGTAAGTACACATAAAGGAACGTTAGATCTAAATTCAAAGAGGATAGTGCGTATTTGCAGAGGAAAAAACGTAATACGTTAGGTCGTTAGTTGACAACAGTAAACAGAACATTGTTGAAGAGGCTAGAAAGTCCATATATTACCTGATGGATGGGTTCAAAGGAGACGAGTACATCTATTGCACTGTTGGCGGAAACATTACATAGTGCTTTACTATAAATCATAATTTAGTACCTAAATAAAGATCATAATATTTGCTCCTTTGATTGGTCGAATCGCTGTTCCAACTGCACTACAAAAACATTGTTGGACAGTTCGAATTTATAGAAGACCTGTTCATACAATGTCTAATCATTCATGCGAGCAAAGAAAAAACCGGACAAGTGCGAGTTCAACTCGCGTGGTGAGGGTTCCGTATATAATCTTAATTTCATAAATGTTTTTGAATACTCAAACTTCTTATAGGTTTTCCTGTAATCTTTAGGCAAGGAACTATTTTCCATATTTTTTTCAGAATTTTAATCCTAGTAGTTTCGGATATAAGGGGGGGAATGGTAAATTTTCGTCTTTATTCCTAAATTACTTCAATACTGTTTTTGCTAAAATTATAAAAAAAAATATCTGACATGCTTACACCAACCCCTTTCATTTGATATGTCACACAATACAGTTTGCGAAACTTTTTTTTTAAATTTTCCAGTTTACCCCCCAAAAGTGGCCCCCTTGTTTAGAATTCATTAATTTACTTTACGCGTCCATCTTTGGGTCATCAATTTGCATATGTGTACCAAATTTCAACTCAATCGGTTTAGTAGTTTCGGAGCAAATCGGCTGTGACAGACGGACAGACAGACAACCGAATGATCCTACAAGGGTTCCGTTTTTTTATTTGAGGTATCGGAACCCTAAAAACTGAGCTAGTACCTTTTTGGAATTGTTGCAATGCACAGTAAGTCTTGAATTTAATTTATATTTAATCTTTTTTGTAACACAATTGTTTTTACTTTTTCTTTTACCTTTTTATCTCTACTTCTTTTATTTGTGTTCTTTTTTTTTTTGTTGGATGTTGCAAAATGCCAAATAAAAGTCTCTGTCATTATTACAGAGCGTTACTGGCAAGCGGGCTTTTTAAGTGGGGTAAATTAACGTAGTTCTTTAACTTAACCATCACCTTAGTTCAATAAATTAATTAAAATGATGATATCTATCATCTCACCACAGTTTTGAAGCCTGAATTCTGACCATCTTTTGCCACATTTCCTAGCAGTGGCATGAATGTTTTGTTTTGCATTTCCAACTAAAAAAACTCATGGAAATATTCGGATGACATCACGCTTCAGCTTATTTCTGTTATTAGGTTAAACATAAAGATCAAAATAAGTACGCTGTTATCGAATAAAATTCGTGTCGTCACTTATTCATATTTCCCTGCAAAATTCATACTAACCCATGGACCGTCTAATTGCCTTTTGGATATTATTTTTGAAAGTACTGCAAATGCAACCTCCTGCAAGCCAATTAAAACTTCTAGGGTTTTGCCACAAATGACGAATCCAAACTAACGTAATGGTACTACGAGGATAGCAACCGCAGATTGCTGAATAGTTTCTACAAACAGATAGTATAGATGTTCACTCACAACGTTTTGGCGTGTTACTTAACATACATCAAACAGGTTTCGGTTCAGAGGCGGTAGTATATCAGTATATATATGTATTAGTACCAATGTGCCGCTAGATGGCGCTGACCCCTCTTTTAGATGGCGCTATTGAGATTTTTCTTGATTTACCTAAGAAGGGCTACAATGTTTTACTTATTGAGACCACTAATTTCCGGACATGAGTTAGTATGTTTCAATCATTCAATCTCTTATCTGAGGAACCTCGACACGAAGAAGAAGTTCAGTATCAACCAACTGGTAGTCGAGGCAGTACCGGTTCTTCCTAACTGGCGCAGTACTGCGAGCGTCCCGCCCGCTTGGTGCACATGAGTTCACTACTGTCAAATAATGACAAGTAAATGAGAAAAACTGTGTGACGTCACTAAAATCATGTCGCATACGGATCACCTGCTCAGTCACGAAGTAGCCGAAAATCCACCAATAGCGTTGCTAGCCTCGATCACGTTTTTTAGGGTTCCGTACCTCAAAAGGAATAACTACAACTTAGAAAAGTTGAAAAACCCCCGATTTTATAATTTCAAATTTCAATATCGGTTGAGCCGTTTAAGCGTGATTGAGCAACAAACATCTAAACATCCAAACTTTCACATTTATAATATTAGTAAGGATGCGAAAGTTTGGATGTTTGTTACTCAATCACGCTTAAACGGCTCAACCGATTTGGATGAAATTTTGCACGTAGATAGTTTATAGCCTGGATTAAAATATAGGATAGTTTTTATCCCGGGCCCACGCAGACGAAGTCGCGGGCGGAAGCTATTATAAAATAAAGTTCTGCCGAGTGAGCTGTCTTGAACAATTAACAATATTTCATTTTTCTGACTCCTTAATTTTGTTTAGGTATTTAATAGTATTTGAAAAGTTAGAAGATACGTATTTAATCTTTTCATTTTATTTTAAGTTAAACCCCCTTAATTTGGGTGTTTTAAACTACCACGTTCGAAAAGGGCATAAGTACATTTAAAGGATGAATAAGATTAGTGCTGTGGTCAATTTATTGAATTAAAAAGTAAATAGCATGCTGGGTCTGTGTCATTGACATTTGACATTGACAATGACAAGATAGAAGGAGTCAAATAACTGTCAATGTCACAACAAGCTTTTATTTACTTTCACCTGACCGTTGTCTGTAATCAAATCTTGCAAGTTAAATTTGATCCACTTCCCGGTTTCCGATTGAGCTGAAATTTTGCATACACGTGTAAAACGCGTGACAATGCAATATTATGATGACATGGTGCTGATCTGATGGTGGAGCTGGAAGGTGGCCATAGGAACTTCGCAATGAAACGGCACAACCTCATCGAGTTTGGTCTCGTTAGAATCGTCTCAATGAGTAGTTGATGACGGTATACAGAAAAGTACAGTCGGCAATAAAAGCTTGTACCAAAAAAGAAACTTAGTTAGTTAGTTAGTTTTACTGGGCATTTTCCGCAAGTCGACATCCAATGTGCCTATTTTGCGTGAAACGGCAGGTGGCGCTACTCTAACCACCCCAGCTCCTCTAAAAAGTTTAAGAGTACCTTGGTATTACTGACTGCGTTCCGTAGTGTGTCCGGAGACCCTAGGTGCTTTTTTTAGGGTTCCGTAGCCAAAATGGCAAAAACGGAACCCTTATAGATTCGTCATGTCCGTCTGTCCGTCTGTACGTCTGTCCGTCTGTCCGTCTGTCCGTCTGTCCGTATGTCACAGGCATTTTACTCGAAAACTATAAAGTGTATTTGAATAAAATTTTGAGGAAAGGTGTATTTTGTTAGCCGCTACATAGTTTTGTAATTAAAATGACAAAAAAAAATTTTTTTAGGGGTGCACTCTATACATAAAACTAAAAGTCAAAAAAAAATTTTTCGTTGTGACCCCCCGTGTGGCACATCAATCGACAGGCCTTTCAAAATAAATATAAGGTTTCTTAGCATTTTTTTTGATTAAGTGAATAGAGCCGGAGATAATCGCCCCGAAAGTCACTAAAATTCTGTCCCCCCCCTCTAATTTCTGAACGGTGTATTTTAAAAATATGGAAAAATTCATGGACATGGGGCTTATTAATTTCATTCACCGAAAATTGTTTTGAACAAGATCGGTTTAGCGGTTTTCGAGATATTGCTGAAAAACTGCCTTCCTCAAAGAAAAGGACGTAAGTGCCGTAAAATTTCTGTGATGATACGACCTTTTTAATAGGCACGGAACCCTTCGTTTTGCGTGGTCCGACACGCACTTGGCCGGTTTTCCTGTATACTTCTACCTGCTTACAGTCCAGTAGAATATGTTTAGTCGTTTCTTCTGCCTCCATGCACGCTCTGCACATGGGGCTGTCTGTGATACCTAAATTATAGAGGTGTCTGTTCAAGGTGTTGTGTCCGGTTATCACCTACAATCTTGCGTAGTTGGTTTCTGTAGCTTTAGTGTGAGTTTACAGTAAGTCGGAATACGCTAGCGACAATCGACAACAGTTAAAGATTTGTATGAAAACTCTATACACCGCCCCTGGCGGTCACTCACAGAACTAAAAATCTAATCGGTACCCCGAGTCCCATATAAGTATACTTTTCTCGCAACAGTTAACTCGATTGTTCGTATAGTTTAATAGATTTTTCAATATTCAGCCTTAAATTACAAGCATTTATCGTTTCAATTTAAATGCTAGCGTTTGTCGGTTATGACATTACAGAATACGCGCATGGCCAACGTCGAAAAATTCCCCAACGCCAAAGTTTAAAGACTTTAAAGGAATCTATACCTTAAGCTTAACGACATTAAGTATAATTTTAACAGTGTGCGATGATCCTCATCTAAGTCTGTCGACCCAATATGGCGGAACGTGTGCCAATTATTTGCATTTTTAAATACAAAATACGCGACAATCCGAATTTTGCGGATATAAGTTGTCGATTCAAAACCCTTATTTTTATAAGTTCTTTAATTTGAGATAGGTATCGATCGGATCTACGGTAAATCTTGACGAAATAATACGTTATCACGCACCATTTTGGAAGTGAAATAGTAAACTACAGATACTACGGTATTTTTCGATTCGAAATGTCAAATTTGTGACTCACGGTACCGTTTGGTAATACGATTCGAAAGTTTAGATTACGCATCGAAAACTAGACGCTAGCGAGTAACGTTTTGTAGTTGTTTTCGTAGTATATCGGCACCATGAGTACGGCGCATTTGACAGCTCGAACTTGCGAGAATCGAAATCTAGTCGAAGCGCGTTAGCTCGATATCGAGAGAAGTTTACTATTGTAAGTATTCTATAGGCTCTCATGGTAAGCGTACTGTGCGTCTTCATTAGTGCAGTTGTGAGTTTGTAGTCGCGCTTCGACAGAATCTCTTTGGTCTGTCTGCATGTGTCTATCTCCTCCCAGTATCTTTGGTGTAGGTCTTTGGTGTATTGGTCTAGTTTGTTATATAAGAAACTTTTTTTTTATATTTACTCAGCAAGCCCAAATCTCTGAATGGTTTTTAGTTTGAGCCGCTATGAAAAAATGAAATGTTGTCAATTTATTTGACACAGTGGTTATAAAGTCGTATCCATTAGTAGTCGCAGTGTAAATACGACATAATGCAGTGCAATAAATGTACACGCAATGCTGGCGATAAAATCGCAGTGAGGTAATGTTTATCGACGACTAAAATTTATGTACCCGCTGTCAGGTTTGAAATTTTATTGACCTTTATAGGCACAAGGCTCCACCGAACTGTATTAAACGATAACTGCTATACTTACTAAGAAATGTACCTTGGGCGGAAGTTACCAAATTCGAAATATGTTCAACCTGACTTTTCCAGTTTCTTATTTGTTTAGTTTCTGGGTAGATCATGTTTTTAGGGTTCCGTAGCCAAAATGGCAAAAACGGAACCCTTATAGTTTCGTCATGTCCGTCTGTCCGTCTGTCCGTCTGTCCGTCTGTCCGTCTGTCCGTCTGTCCGTCTGTCCGTATGTCACAGGCATTTTACTCGAAAACTATAAGGTGTATTTGAATAAAATTTTGAGGATAGGTGTATTTTGTTAGCCGCTACATAGTTTTGTAATTAAAATTAATAAAATAATTTTTTTTAGGGGTGCACTCCATACATAAAACTGAAATCCAAAAAATTTTTTTTCATTGTAAGCCCATGTGTGGCACATCAATCGATAGGCTTTTTAAAATAAATATAAGGTTTCTCAGCATTTTTTTTGATTAAGTGAATAGAGTCGGAGATAATCGTCCCGAAAGTCACTAAAATTCTGTCCCCCCCCTCTAATGTTTGAACCGTGAATTGTAAAAATATGAAAAAAATCATGGACGTAGGGCTTATTAAATTCTTTCAGCGAAAATTGTTTTGAACAAGATCGGTTCAAAGGTTTTCGAGATATTGCTGAAAAACTGGCTTCCTTAAAGAAAAGGACGTAAGCGCCGTAAGATTTCTGTGACGATACGACCTTTTTCATAGGCACGGAACCCTTTGTTTTGCGTGGTCCGACACGCACTTGGCCGGTTTTTATTAGGTTGGATTCGGAGTGAGTCAGTTTCTAAACATGTCTCATACTATATTCAGCAATTTTTTATTTAGTGTTTTTCTGGGGAGGTTGTAGTTCTCAGTAGGTTAGGGAGTTTTTAGGGTTCCGTAGCCAAAATGGCAAAAACGGAACCCTTATAGTTTCGTCATGTCCGTCTGTCCGTCTGTCCGTCTGTCCGTCTGTCCGTCTGTCCGTATGTCACAGGCATTTTACTCGAAAACTATAAGGTGTATTTGAATAAAATTTTGAGAATAGGTGTATTTTGTTAGCCGCTACATAGTTTTGTAATTAAAATGACAAAAAAAAAATTTTTAGGGGTGCACTCCATACATAAAACTAAAAGTCAAAATTTATTTTTTCATTGTGACCCCCCGTGTGGCACATCAATCGATAGGCCTTTCAAAATAAATATAAGGTTTCTTAGCATTTTTTTTGATTAAGTGAATAGGGTCGGAGATAATCGCCCCGAAAGTCACTAAAATTCTGTCCCCCCCCCTCTAATTTTTGAACGGTGTATTTTAAAAATATGGAAAAATTCATGGACATAGGACTTATTAATTTCATTCACCGAAAATTGTTTTGAACAAGATCGGTTCAAAGGTTTTCGAGATATTGCTGAAAAACTGCCTTCCTCAAAGAAAAGGACGTAAGTGCCCTAAAATTTCTGTGACGATACGACCTTTTTAATAGGCACGGAACCCTTCGTTTTGCGTGGTCCGACACGCACTTGGCCGGTTTTTTTCGTAGTAGTTTAGATTGGAACAAGGACAAATTCAAATAAGAAACGTTTCTTTAGAAACCAAATTCTCCGTCGGGTCTGTCTACACTCTACCTGTCTTATCATCTCAAGCACTTGCTTTTTAAATCTGTTATCTATTGACCACAGGCAAGGCTAGGAGAAATAATAGAAGAATATAAAATAAAAAGAGAGCATAAATCAATCCAGGAAAGTTAATAAGAAAAAAAAAATCAAAAATAGAGCCAGCTCGGCATGTAAACGAAAGAATATATTAGAATAAGCTTAAGTCATTAACAATTTAACATACTTAGCTATTAATTATATTATTTGAAAAAACTCTTCAAAAGTATAGAACGACCGCTCAACAAGCCATGCTTTGAGTTTATTTTTGTAACTCACAAGACTAGGGGCGTCTGTTATGCTCATTGGCAATTTATTATATACTGGAGGGCCCATTACGTGTATGTTTTTATCCGTTTTGACCAGCCTTCGAGGCACCATAGCCAGTTTGTGACTATAACGCGTGACCCGATTGCTTCCATCCCCCCGTCTAGGATATTTGTCTAGGTTCGCCCTAGTGTAGACAGCTATTTGTAGTATTAAGAGGCTAGGCAAGGTAAGAATGCCTAGGTCTATGAAATATTGTTTAGCCGACTCATGCCTTGGCACTCGCGCCATCGCTCTCCCAGCTCTTATGCAGCCGGAAAACACGCTGCCAGTCAGCCGCGCGTCCCCACAGCTCGAGCCGGACTGTATAATAGACTGTATACTGGCAAAGTAACAGTCGCGGACAGCATGTAGTGGGAGGGTAGTAGCTAGTCTACCAATGGCGAAAGAAGCTCTTCCCATTTTACCACACAGGGAGTCAATATGATTCTCCCATGTCAAACTCTGGTCTATGTGAAAGCCAAGGATGTACTCTTGACTTGTTCGATGCTCCAGCTATATTATGAGACATCTTCTTCGAAGACTGGTTTCAGCGCAGTTTTGGCTACATAAAATTGCACAGAATTCGAGGATATGTCCTTAAGAATGAAAAATAACAGTTCTTTACACAACTCGTTAAAACAACTCGTAGTTCTGAACTAGAGAAGAGTACCTATTTGCGGCGCTTAAGTAATTGGGCCTGATCAGCCGCAGCGCCGATTTGAAGTAATTTTTTGTATTTTAACTTCTAGCAACAGAGACTACTTTTAGGGTTCCGGACCAAAAAGGTAAAAACGGAACCCTTATGGTGCGACTCCGTCCGTCTGTCTGTCTGTCACAAAGTCAAATATCTCAGGAACTAGTTGTAAACAAAGCTAATCCTCAAAGTGTTCTGAAAGTAACTTCTAGCAAATAAAAATAAAAAATATCGAAATTAATTCACGTGATAAAGAATTATCGACAGGGTTCTACGGTGGTACGTGAATACATTTCCCTTACTGTACATACCGAGTTCCTTGGTCGCGCAAGTTAGTAACAAAATGCACCGATAAATGGCGCTGTAGAGTGTAGTACTCGTGACTTAACTACACTATGCGTTGTTAAGACGGGTGTGTTGTATGATATTTCGTACAGAACCCTAGGTGCGCGAGTCAGACTCGCACTTGACCGGTTTTTTAGGGTTCCGTAGCCAAAATGGCAAAAACGGAACCCTTATAGTTTCGTCATGTCCGTCTGTCCGTCTGTCCGTATGTCACAGGCATTTTACTCGAAAACTATAAGGTGTATTTGAATAAAATTTTGAGGATAGGTGTATTTTGTTAGCCGCTACATAGTTTTGTAATTAAAATGACAAAAAAAAATTTTTAGGGGTGCACTCCATACATAAAACTAAAAGTTAAAAAAAAAAAATGCATTGTGACCCCCCGTGTGGCACATCAATCGATAGGTCTTTGAAAATAAATAAAAGGTATCTTAGCATTTTTTTTGATTAAGTGAATAGGGTCGGAGATAATCGCCCCGAAAGTCACTAAAATTCTGTCCCCCCCCCCCTCTAATTTTTGAACGGTGTATTTTAAAAATATGGAAAAATTCATGGACATAGGGGTTATTAATTTCATTCACCGAAAATTGTTTTGAACACGATCGGTTCAGAGGTTTTCGAGATATTGCTGAAAAACTGCCTTCCTCAAAGAAAAGGACGTAAGTGCCGTAAAATTTCTGTGACGATACGACCTTTTTAATAGGCACGGAACCCTTCGTTTTGCGTGGTCCGACACGCACTTGGCCGGTTTTTTTTAACCTAGATATGGCGGATTCCATTGTGTAACTATACAAAGTTTCATGTTGTTCTAGCATGTCGTTTTAAAATGAAACCCAATCTACATCTTCTTAAATCGTCTTGGCATATAGTAAGTGGGTACATAGTATGTAAATGTGTGTCGCAGACGTCGCAGTGTCTCGTATCTGCCCGTAACCTCGTACTCTCGTAGTCTGCCCTCACGGAGTAGTGCACAGCGTACGAAGACCAGTGCTTACAATTTGTACCTAAACGTCGCAATATACAATTAATACTAAGGCTGGAAACAGTGCTCGACCGATGGTCAGCGCGCATGCTCGGTCGGGCGTAGCTATCGCTGTAGAAAGCATACGGTGCGTTCAGACCGATGCTCACCGTCAGCGCGTATGCGGCCATAGAAAAACACGCGCGACCGACCATACGCGCTGACGTCGGTCGAGCACTGTTTCCAGCCTAAGTCATTAACTGTCTATTACGACGTTTACTCCAGACAAGTTTAAAAACCTCAGACATTTTTATTTCAAAGTTCAATATCTCAAAAACGTCTAAACCGATTTTGTTGAAACGCAGCTAAGAACCATCTCGATCACGTCAGCTTTTTGACAAAAAAAACCGCATTAAAATCGGTCCATTCCTTTTGGAGCTACGATGACACAGACAGACACACAAACACGTCAAGCTTATATCTGTTTCTACACCTCTCTTTTTGCGTCGGGGGTTAAAAATGGGTGAAATGTGTACAACATTTCATCAAACTTTACATACACACTGACTGATAGTACAATTGACACTGATTTTATTTGATTAATAAGGGTTCATCATATCAGCCGAAAGACGTCCACTGCTGGACATAGGCCTCCCCCAGAGAGTGCCAAATTGACCGGTCCTGCGCCACCCGCATCCAGCGGACTCCCGCGACCTTTACCAGGTCATCAATCCACCTTTTCACGGGTTATTAATTTTATTTGATTAATAAGGGTTATAACATATCATTTCCCAACCCAATGTTTCTACCGCAAGCGCCGCAAACTCGTAGTCTTTAATTAAAGACGAGTATTTGCGGCGCTTCAACACCTGGGCCTGGTCAGCTGCAGCGCCGGCTTGAGAGCGAGTCCCCTGGACGTGGGACTGAGCAACGTATCCAGGCACGTTGCGTCCCACACCAAGGCTCTACCCACCTCCACGGCACTATGTGGCACCACCGTAGGTATACTTAGATATCCGAAACATCTGTCTGAATACACTACGCCTCGCTTACACCGCTGTACGTAATGATCACCTTGGTTCATCCCTCATATTTCACCCCTCACCTCCACCCTTTCACCCTGAATTGGTAGCTACTGCACACCCCCAATTTGAATAGAAGTTACCCGAAAATACTGTTTTTATATCTCAGGAGTCGGGTTATAGACTAAAACTAGTGTCCGACCGAAGATTTGGTTTCGGTTTCGGCCAAAAAACGGCCGAACCTTTCGGCCGGGCCGAAACTTACGAAATGGTACTTCGGGTCGCGTTCGGGTAATTTCGGGTGCGCTCGACAAATTCGGCTCGCCCGAGTCCGCCGCCACCGGCTCAGTGAAGTGACGCTTTGTGTCATTTTGATTGTTTTTGTTATAAATGAAAGTTTACTGAATTTCTTATATAAAAGTTTAATTCTATACCATTTTTTACAAAGTTTACGCACATAAATGACGGAACCTTCACTAGTTTCAGATGTTACATTGTTAATAAGAATAAGAATATTTTTATTTGCAAAAATGTAGTCGAGTATATTTATAGACTAAGTACATGCTATTATCTAAAACATTGTTTAATCTTAAAGTACAATATAATTTCACTATGTCAAAGACTGCTGCTTTATTCATTAGTCAAGTATTAGGCATAATACTAACATTACCATTACTTATTTATATGATGTTTCCAAAACATTACTAGCATTATAAAAATAAATTTTCTAAACAAAATTTACGTAGTCTGTGCTTATATTCAGGCATGTCAGAGTTTCTTATTTCTATACGCAAGTTGTTTAATATTTTAGTCGACATGTATATATGTATAATAGTAGATTGTATGACAAGGGGCTAAAACAACCCATATTACCACGAGATGGATATTTTCCCGAGCGAAGCGAGGGAAAATAAATCGAGGGGTAATATGGCTTTTAGACCCGAGTTATACACTCTACTTTTCATTTCGACTGCGAGAAAATAGTAAAACAAAGATTCACTGATTGACAACAAATTTAACTGCGAAGAGATTGTTCAATTTAGCGTGAGGCGTTTTCTTTTTTAATGATTTGGAATTAGGGACTAAAAAACACCTGATGTTTGATTGGTCGATTTTAATATGTAGCTGTATTCTCGTTGATTGATAGCAAAGAGAAATGTTTTTTGAAAGAGTTGTGATTGGTGGATTTAAATGATTTGGAATTAGGGACTAAAAAACACCTGATGTTTGATTGGTCGATTTTAATATGTAGCTGTAGGTATTTTGGTTGGTTGATAGCAAAGATAAATGTTCTTTGAAAGAGTTGTGATTGGTGGATTTAATACGGTGAAATGTTTTGATTGGTCAAATTAAATATTTTAAAAATCATAAATATGTATACATATTTTCCCTAGGGGCTAAATGGACTACTTTAGCCCCGCTTGCTAAGCCTAATATGACACACTTTTCGAGCATGAGAAGTGAAAAATAATTTTCTGGTAACATCTGGTAATATTTAACTGTTAGGGTCTTTGGCTCTAGAGGATAGCTCAAAGCTCAAGTCAGCACCACGTCGTCCGCGATATTTCGTAGCTGATGCCTTATTTCTGAACAAACTTGTATTGCTCTTGATAAATAGTCCTATTTCATAGAGATACAGTGACGGTAACGTTAATCATTACATTTAGTCTACGGAAAAGAGGTCGTCAAGAATCGGTTTGGAGGGCACCACGTTATCTTTTGCAGTAGACAAACTTTTTGACTACAACTACAATTACCCTAAAGTACTAAGCCGTACGTAACGCAGGTTAGACGTGACGTGTATGTGTATAAAAGCGGTCTTAGGTCTTTTTTTTAAACGATTTTAACAAGTCTGCAAAATTTTCGGTTTCTAGAGCCAAAGCCGAACTATCGGTTTCGGTTTCAGCAAAAAATATGTTTCGGTCGGACACTAACGAAAACCATATAACTTACGTTATTGCAAGTTGATGTAAAATCGGTGAATATAAACTTAGGATCCTTGATTTTTGCTATTTTCTGGACGGGCTATTATCATATATGCACGTACTAACCAGACATTATAAAGGTTTGATCCATTTCGAAAAAGAACTAGTAATTTATTTGTCTTAAAATTTTTTGAAGAACTCAAATAAACATTTCACTTTTAAGTTTAAAATAACGACAACTTAGAAAAGTTGATCAAGTGCGTGTCGGACCACGCAAAAGGAAGGGTTCCGTGCCTATTCAAAAGGTCGTATTGTCACAGAAATTTTACGGCTTTTAGTCCTTTTCTATAGAGAAGGCAGTTTTTCAGCAATATCTCGAAAACCTTTGACCGAACCGATCTTGTTCAAAATAATTTTCTGTGAAAGAATTTAATAAGCCCGTCCCATGTTTTATTTTTTCAATTTTTAAAATACACCGTTCGAAAATTAGAGCGGGGGGAAACGATTTTAGTTACTTTCGGGGCGATTATCTCTGACTCTATTCACTTAATCAAAAAAAATCCTAAAAAACCTTTAATATTTATTTTGAAAGGCCTATCGATTGAAGTGCCACACGTGGGCTTACAATGAAAAATAAATTTTTGACTCAGGCCCCGTAGCATGGTTGGCCTTGTCACGCGATAGGTGATAGGATAGAGCGTGCGTCACTGGCTGACACCGTTCGATAGAACGAGACGACCCTCCTATCTTGTCACTTGTCGCGTGATAAGGCCAACCATGCTACGGCTCCAGTTCTATGTATGGAGTGCACCCCCAAATATGTTTTTTTTAGGGGCTAGCAAAATACACCTATCCTCAAAATTTTATTCAAATACATCCTTATAGTTTTCGAGTAAAATGGCTGTGACATACGGACAGACAGCCAGTTGGACAGACGGCCAGACGGACAGACGGACATGACGAAACTATAAGTGTTCCGTTTTTGCCATTTTGGCTACGGAACCCTAAAAAAAGTGAGATTATAAGCTGTAACCTTTTTTCGATCGCGTTTCTCTGCGGGGACAGGACCCTATCACCGTGACCGCGCTGGCAACATTAAGGTTAATTATCCTGTATGATACCGCCATTAAGCCGCGGGCCACGCGGCCATTATCGGCAAACTCAGGATAATGGCTGACTTTATCTGAACTATTTAAATATGGTCTTCATTGCCGTTGGAATAAAACGATTGAAATGGTGCGTAATGATAATCAGATTTCGTGTTTAGTTCTTCATTTGATTTGCCGTAATTGTCAGAGAGCTTTGAACTGCTTTCAATGAAACAAAAAGTGCATTCAAAAAATTTCTAAAACTCTTGTCACGCCTGGAAATCGGCTAAGCCTATACAGGGTGAATTCTAAATCGTGAATCGTAATTTTTTTTTTTAAGTCTATACATAGTTAACAATAACTTACAATGCTTTTAAACCTAAATTAAGTACGTTTTTATTTTGTCCACTTTTAATTTGATTTATCCTAATATTTAAAATCTCGTGGTCATCCTACATTTATGTTTCGCACTTGTCATGAAAATTTCAACATTAGATATCCAACCTCCTAATATTGAAGTTGGCTGGATAGAATTTTGGCATGTATTGTCAATAATGTCAACATCGTCGACATTGCGTTGCAAGTCACGTGACTCGTGTAGGGTGACCAAGGCGGATGACAAGTGGGGACGCACTTTCTGGTTTTGTTCATATTTAATTAAGCGGGTCCTTAATTGTAATTAACACTAGTGCTCTGTAATAGTCTTAAGTACCTAGCTTTACCGGTAAACGTGGTTACGATTCACGATTTAGAATTCACCCTGTATAAACAGCCTTTATTTCAATGGCATCAATCGATAGCGTCAATCATATAGTTCAAAGCTTGTAGGTACCCAATTGCCGACAGACATTTCATCGAGATATTGCTGAAAAACTGCCTTCCTTAAAGAAAAGGACGTAAGTGCCGTAAGATTTCTGTAACGAACGACTTATTAAAGCACGCAACCCTTCGTTATGCGTGGTCCGACACGCACTTGGCCGGTTTTTTCGTTGAAAGCGCCATGCAACGAGGAACTGTCCTTAGGCGCCCAGTTGAACGAAGTTGTTTAATACTCTAGTGTGTTATCTCCTGTTCTGCTGTCTTAGCTAGGCTGTTATACTGTTTACAACAGCCCGAACAGCCTCCTGCAGACGTAGACGGTGGCGGCGTGCCTGGATGGTGCCTTCCTGTTCCACTGGGACAGGCTGCGTGGACCATCCAACTGATAAATTTGTAAAATAATACCTACTACCGCAGTGTCTCAAGACGAGAGTCTTTGACCAAGTGTGTGTTGCCAGTGATGACATATGGCACTGAAACTGGGTCGCTTACAATGGGCCTCATAAGAAGGCTCAAAGTCACCCAAAGGGCAATGGAGAGGGCTATGTTAGGAGTTTCTCTGCGCGATCGCATCAGAAATGAGGCTATCCGCAGCAGAACCAAGGTAACCGATATAGCCCTCCGAATTGCTAAACTTAAGTGGCAGTGGGCGGGGCACATTGCACGTAGAACCGATGGCCGTTGGGGCGGAAAGGTTCTCGAGTGGCGACCACGTACCGGAAGGCGCGGCGTGGGCAGGCCCCCCACAAGGTGGACTGATGACCTGGTAAAGGTCGCGGGAGTCCGCTGGATGCGGGTGGCGCAGGACCGGTCAATTTGGAACTCTCTGGGGGAGGCCTATGTCCAGCAGTGGACGTCTTTCGGCTGATATGATGATGATGATGATGAATACCTACTAACATAGTTTTTTCAAGACCATTGTTACTAACCGATTATGGAAATACCTACTTCCGAAATAAATGATTTGATTGATTGATTGATTAACCTTAAGCCGTGGGTAGTGCTGGTGACAGGTGAGTTGGAAGCCAGCCAGCGCGTAATGCTGGCAAATTATGATTTATTGATTGACGTCGGCCCTCTGTCACACCTCATGGCTGGAGCCCATTTCAGAAAGCCAAGTTACATAGGTGTTGACGACACATCGTCAGACTCTTTGGTTTTAGATTTATTCTATATTTTATAGCTTTTTACTTATGTCTTGTCGTCTTAGCAACGGATAAATAAACACGTCAGAACGAAAAATATGTTTCCTTTAAAGTTTTAAATAATAAATGTTATAAAATAGTGTTACCGTAGTGGCTTTATAAGCGTCGGCAACATATTGGTCCTTCGAGCCGGATGAACCAACGCCACCGTTGACGCGACATTTGAACTAGAACCGAACTGAACCATGTCGCGGCCGGCGACGAGAAACTTCACTAAAGAACAGAACCTGGATCCAGAACCACACGTGTCGTCGTCTACACAAAAGGAAAAACCGGCTACGTCGACGCCCATACAAGATAAGACCCTCGTACCCTCTACTTCTAGGGCAAGTACAGTTAGTCACAATAAATCCGACAAGAATGCAACCATCCGCTCTAATGTTAGCAGCATACGTTTGAGAAAAAGAGAGGCCGAGCTAGAGGCTACGAAACAATTAGCTGAATTAGACCGAAAGAAATTAGAAGTAGAACTAGAACTAGAACGTACTGTCATAAAAAAGGAACTCGAAGTAAAATTGGCAAAACTAGACGCAAGCGAAAGCCAACACGCTGGGTCGAGTCGAACCAGCCGAAGCCGTGTCCAGGAGTGGTTGTGTACCGAATTCCTCGCCAATGAACAACACGAACCCGCCGAGTATACGAGAATGAGATGTGATGATCATATTCCGAATGCCAAACGAGAGGACCTGCCGAAGCATAAAGTTCCAAATGACCAACGCGTCCGTCCTGATCCTAAACTCTCTGACGTACAGCTTCTAGCACGAGAGATAGCAAATTTGCGTCGCCCATCAGAACCAAAAGAATTGCCATACTACAACGGAAATGTCAGTGAATGGCTTTCGTTCAAGGCTTCCGTCGCAGAGATAAGAGCTCACGTGACTGACAACGAACTTATATCCAGATTCCGTCGCTGCCTAAAGGGAGAAGCACGCGTTACCGTAGCTGCACTTTTAGATACACATGTCCCAGTCAGTGAAATAATGGAAGCCCTGGAACTACGCTTCGGCCTCCCAGAGCTAATTCTTCTAGAGGAAATACAGACGCTTAAAGACATTCCTAGACTCAGCGATAATACAGAGCAGCTTAGCAAATTTGCCTGCAAGGTCGGAAATTGTGTCTCGACTATCAGAGCATTGAACAAACCGGAACATCTCTTCAACCTAGAACTTTTACGATCCCTGAAACTGAAGATACCACACCTGAAGGCACGCTGGATTTCGTACGCTGTAGAACATGAATACGAACATGAACCCGAACTAGTGAAGCTGTCTAACTTTTTGAAAAAAGAAGCGCAATCGACGTCAAAGTATTGGTTGCACGAACCGACACGCACTATATTAAAACCAGTACTTCCGAACAGAACCCATTACGCTGAATTTGAAGATGATGAAACCGAACCCGAAACCTGTTATACTTCAAATCCACCGAAAGATATACCTGAACCGAACTGTCTGCACTGCAAGTCGAAGACCCACAATCTTAAGGACTGTGACCAGTTCCTTCGTCTATCGACTGATGACCGATGGGAGTGGGCGAAGGAAGCCAAGGTATGCTTCAAATGCCTGAAATCTAGACATCGTAGGGAATACTGCCGAGCTCGATCCTGTGGAATTGACGGATGCCGCATGTCACATAATAGACTGCTTCACTCTACTACCTTTCAACGATCGGAAACCGCAAGTTCCGCGCACCCAACGACTTCAGACACTCAAGCAACCACAGAACCGAGAGCTGAGAAAACACCGAACGAGACAACGGCTTGCAGTAGAACGACCTCAAGGAACCAAGTTTTATTGAAAATTATACCAATAGAGATCCGAGGGCCAATCGTGTCTAAACAAACTTACGCTCTTTTGGATGGAGGAAGTACCCTTACCTTAATGAAGAAAGAGCTCGCAGCCGAAATTGGCCTCAAAGGAATATCCGAACCGCTGACCCTAGCTGGTGTGAATGCCACGACCGAAGAACCAGACTCTGAACGCGTTGACCTTGAAGTGACTGGACCCTCCGACATGCCGCTGGAACTGTACGGAGTCCGGACTGTCAAGAGACTACCCCTTACGCCTCAAACTGTTGCCAACATCGATGGGTACAAACACCTGCAAGACCTGCCTAGAACTGGGCTTTGCTACGACCATGCAGTCCCGGAGCTGTTGATTGGCCAAGATAACTGGCATGCGATTGTATCCAGAGAGATCCGCCATGGCAAAAGAAACGAACCTGTAGCTTCTTTGACAGCACTCGGTTGGGTCGTACACGGATTCTCTCACTCGTGTGCCAACGCCGTTCACTTTGTGGGACACACTGAAGAAGTGATGCATCAATTGATCGAAGATTATTTCAAGAAACTGAAAACCAAGAAATGGTCAGCCTCGTATTTGGCGAACATGCCGATGGCCGTGTCTTGACGATGTATCAAGTGTGGAATGCGCTTACAGGCGCATTGCCGGGGAGTATGTTGACGACACATCGTCAGACTCTTTGGTTTTAGATTTATTCTATATTTTATAGCTTTTTACTTATGTCTTGTCGTCTTAGCAACGGATAAATAAACACGTCAGAACGAAAAATATGTTTCCTTTAAAGTTTTAAATAATAAATGTTATAAAATAGTGTTACCGTAGTGGCTTTATAAGCGTCGGCAACAATAGGCATGATGACTTATGTTAAAATTGATAACATAGTGTTGCTAAATGGATAGTCCCATCAAATTATTGTAATAAAGTATAAGGATCGTTCTTCTTTTCGACCGACAATAGCCTGTCCTTCGTCTTACTACGGCATCTCATTTGAGTAATGATTTTACGGTTTTATAATGTTCTAAAATGAACGTCCATATTATTTTATTAATTAGTATTATTTAATATTTCAGTTTCTCTAACTAGCATTTTTTTAAACGTATTTTTATCGTAGAAGTCCGTGACAGAGTGATAAACCAAAATCCCCACTGAAAGAGTCCACTTTGTCACATATTTTTTTAAAAACCAACCGTAAACAAATATGTATATTGGCCGGAAAGGAAACTTTAATTAGTTTTAATGAAGAAACCAATGCATTTTTTTTAAATCGCACTTCAAAATCACAATTTTCGATAGTTCAAAAACCAAAAAAAAAGGAAAACCTCGGTTCATTGTCGGTAAAAAAGAAGAACGACCCATAAATTAAAATGTATAATTAATATCATAACAGATATGAACCTTGAAAATTTTAACAAAAATGTTTTTTTTTCTAAGTGTAAAATTAAAGCTACCAATAGAATCCTTACGCTTTTAAAGAAACAAACTTGTATGACAACTATGGACCTAAACGAACAACGGTTGTTTGTTTTTATTATCATTATTCTTTTAAATAAACTATTTTTCGTCGATATTATTTCAATAGGGTAGTTTTCACATGTTAAAATTGATAACGCAGTGTTGCTAAATGGATAATCAACCATCAAATAAAGGTAATTAAGCATAAATTAAGAAATATAATTCAAATGATAAAAATATATAGACCTTGAAAGTTTAGAAAAAATATGCATTTTTTTTATTGTCCAAAAGTAAATTTAAAGCTACCAATAGAATCCTTACGCTTTTATAGAAACAAAATTGTAAGACGACTATGGTCTTAAACGCAGTATTTCGCGACCGAAACAGCAATTAACTTGATTTTCCATACAACGATTAGTACAAATATCACTCTGTGACGTCATACTTTTGAGTCAATCAGTATGAAGCATTGCGGCTGCCGCCAGCGAGGTTCGTTTTTAACTCAAGTTTTTGGGTATTTATGTTCTCTAATTGTAGTTGCTCCCGTACAAACAGTTGTTCCTCTCCAAAAACTGGTTCGAATGGCATCAAAGGCACAAAGTCGAATTACTATAATTTTGAATCATAAAAAAATTGCAGCAGCTGTAGTGAATTATAGCGGCATGTCAAGTAGATCACGGTGTGAGAGTAGCCACTTGAACTAAACTACTTAATACAGCCACGTCACGCACTTACCGATCGACTCGACTCGCCAGCGCCCCGGGGGCGACGTTAGATAAGTGATTACCCCAGCAGGACCATGTTGAAATATCCAGTCATGATGCTAATGGACTGAACACAGGTTCAGCCCCTGCGGCCGTCGTCGCAATTGGAATTCGCAACCAGTTGCGAATTAAGAATTTTTATTCTTTGTTCGAAACTAGTTGCGAATCAAGAGAACTTTTTCCTTAACCGCAACTTGGTTGGGAACAAGGAATAAGAACTTCCCAAACTTAGATAGGTACTTGCGATGGGAGAAAAGCATTTCATAATTGGCAACCAGTTGCTAAGATAATGAATAAAAAAAACCGGCCAAGTGCGTGTCGGACCACGCAAAACGAAGGGTTCCGTGCCTATTAAAAAGGTCGTATCGTCATAGAAATCTTACGGCACTTACGTCCTTTTCTTTGAGGAAGGCAGTTTTTCAGCAATATCTCGAAAACCTCTGAACCGATCTTGTTCAAAACAATTTTCGGTGAATGAAAATAATAAGCCCTATGTCCATGAATTTTTCCATATTTTTAAAATACACCGTTCAAAAATTAGAAGGGGGGGGACAGAATTTTAGTGACTTTCGGGGCGATTATCTCCGACTCTATTCACTTAATCAAAAAAAATGCTAAGAAACCTTATATTTATTTTGAAAGGCCTATCGATTGATGTGCCACACGGGGGGTCACAATGAAAAAAATATTTTTGAGATTTAGTTTTATGTATGGAGTGCACCCCTAAAAATTTTTTTTTTGTCATTTTAATTACAAAACTATGTAGCGGCTAACAAAATACACCTATTCTCCTAATTTTATTCAAATACACCTTATAGTTTTCGAGTAAAATGTCTGTGACATACGGACAGACGGACAGACGGACAGACGGACAGACGGACAGACGGACATGACGAAACTATAAGGGTTCCGTTTTTGCCATTTTGGCTACGGAACCCTAAAAACATGCAATTAAAACGAAAAATCGCAATGTCAATCTATGTATTTTACTTAATAAAAACATAAAAACTCAACAAACTGAAACAAATTAAAAACAAAGTATTTTGCTATTTTTTCACCCTTTTTTTCCACCCTTCTTTGCCCCCATTCAGATTACTACATAATGGGTCGAGCACTCAAATCTAAAGTCAGTTCTGGCACTGACACTGTAGGGTTGCAGTTCTACCTAACACTCCTCCTCGCTTCGCTCGTCGTCGTACCTACACCGGCCGAAGGACAGTTCTGAATAAGGAAGAGAAAATCTTTTGTCGTAACTGGTTGCGAAACTTAATAGTATAGTCCTCCTCGTCGATTTCGATGACGGCAACCCTAAGCAATTACGGATTTGCCCTATTGAAAGAACGAAAGAAAGAAGAAAGAAAAAACATTTATTCGTGAAAAAACACATAAAAACAAACTGTATAGACACAATACACACAAACACATTTGCCACGAAATGGTCACAAGTTCACAACTCAGCGTGATGCTGGCAGCACCAGCGCTGGTCTTCCGTTGTGACCATTAAGTGAGACACGAACAATGACGCCACGATCGCACACGAGGACAATTTTATTTACAAAAATAATCATAAAAATAAATAAATAGGAAGAACATAACTATTAAAAGGAATATACAATAAATGAAATATAAAATAAACATAAAAAGACATCTTATAAAAATATTGTGAGCTCTGATGTGGCTAGCTACCTAGAACTAAACTTAATCATCAGCATGCCTAGTTGCGGTTCAGGAAAAAGTTCTCTTGATTCGCAACTGGTTGCGAACAAAGAATAATAATTCTTAATTCGCAACTGGTTGCGAATCGCAGTTGCGAAAACGGCCGCAGGGGATTCAGTGCTGTTCGTTAGAAATAAGTTTCTGTCAAAACATTCATTCTTGGTATAAGCTTTTATTGACAACTGTACTTTTCTGTATACCAACGTCTATCACTGGCATACCATAGGCACTCTCGTATGCTTAGTAGAAGATGCTGCAGATCAGGGCTATCGAAAATTGAATTTGTGTCAGAAACAAAAAAATGCAAATTCCTTTAGCGCCGTAAGTGTCCCGGCATACAAGAGGTTAAAATTAAGGCTATATATTCTTATTGCCACCGTCCTGGTATTAGACAAAATCGCTCGACGACGTCCACGAGTTTCCGTTTGTGAAACTATCTTCAGAGCTCCCAAGTCTCCCAACCCAAGCTCGTCTGAAATTAAATTAGAAACTTTCGTCCCGAGTAACGAAGCTTTAGAAATGCTTGCTCATGTTTACGGAACTCTGGTGGCTTTTTTTAACTGCATCGACTGGTGTGCGTAGGATTTAATTTGCCTTAATTTTTACAATCTTTAGTTCACACGTCCTGGTTTCTGATACATCTTGCAAGCCAACTACTTCCAATCGAGTCAAAACTTTGTACGTTCATTGTAGTCTGATGTCAATACTATTATATGGTCCCATCATGTTATTATAAGGCTTGTCCACGAAAAAAGTAGCCACTGTTATACAGGGTGGCACATTTAGATCGGTCAGTATGGAAAAGTCTGAAACTATAAGACATACGAGGATCTCTTCTTAGGAACCATGTGATCGATTTTAGGAACAAGAAAAACTGCATACATACATTTAAAAAAAACCTTGTAATCAGCTCGGTAATCGAACCCGGGCGTTTTGAAAAATAAAACTAACACTATTTCTATTTAGATATCGACTTTGTAGGTCTTAAGCAGTAAATGTTACTATGAAGCATGATGTCTAAAATGAATAAAAAGCCTTGTTTTCATATCCCTCAGTAAGTTTTCGAAATGACCACCATTTTTTTTCAATACAACATTTAACTCGTTTTTAGGGTTCCGTAGCCAAAATGGCAAAAACGGAACCCTTATAGTTTCGTCATGTCCGTCTGTCCGTCTGTCCGTCTGTCCGTCTGTCCGTCTGTCCGTCTGTCCGTCTGTCCGTATGTCACAGGCATTTTACTCGAAAACTATAAGGTGTATTTGAATAAAATTTAGAGGATAGGTGTATTTTGTTAGCCGCTACATAGTTTTGTAATTAAAATGACAAAAAAAATTTTTTTTAGGGGTGCACTCCATACATAAAACTAAAAGTCAAAATTTGTTTTTTCATTGTGACCCCTCGTGTGGCACATCAATCGATAGGCCTTTCAAAATAAATATAAGGTTTCTTAGCATTTTTTTTGATTAAGTGAATAGGGTCGGAGATAATCGCCCCGAAAGTCACTAAAATTCTGTCCCCCCCCCTCTAATTTTTGAACGGTGTATTTTAAAAATATGGAAAAATTCATGGATATAGGGCTTATTATTTTCATTCACCGAAAATTGTTTTGAACAAGATCGGTTCAGAGGTTTTCGAGATATTGCTGAAAAACTGCCTTCCTTAAAGAAAAGGACGTAAGTGCCGTAAAATTTCTGTGACGATACGACCTTTTTAATAGGCACGGAACCCTTCGTTTTGCGTGGTCCGACACGCACTTGGCCGGTTTTTTAAATGTATGATTGTAGTTTTTCTTGTTACTAAAATCGAAGACATGATTTCTAAGAAGAGATCTTCGTATGTCTTATAGTTTCAGACATTCACATATTGACCGATCTAAATGTGCCACCCTGTATAATTTAGGTTTTCAATATAAAATGACATTTTTTAAATAATTTAATTAGAAAGTTAAAAAGAAGGTCTCTTTACCGATCATTTTGAGTGGCGTTATGGATATTTATATCAGCTGGGTACTATCCATTTTTGGGCTAACTTTCGAAATCTCTGGATTGTCGTCTTAGACTTTGTAATTTTCACGTTTGGGCTGTGGTACTGGTGCTATAATGTTCCGCGAATATCTTTCCAGACTCTTAATTACCGTATGCAGGTCATACATTGTTTCAAATCATGCCAAAAGTAGACACATTTCTTTAGCTGGCATTATGTATGTAGGATTTCACAACTTTAAAGGAAAAATGGATGGATAGATTTATCATCATCATATCAGTCGAAATCAGTCTTTATATCTGTGTGTCTTTTGTGTAGTGAATAAATGTCTTCTTTCTTTCTTTCTTTCTAAAGACGTCCACTGCTGGACATGGCCTCCCCCAAAAAGTGCCACAATGACCGGTCCTGCGCCACCCGCGTCCCACGGACTCCAGCGACCTTTACCAGGTCATCACTCCACCTTTTAGGGGGCCTACCCACGCCGCGCCTTCCGGCACGTGGTCGCCACTCGAGAACCTTTCCGCCCCAATTGCCATCGGTTCTACGTGCAATGTGCCCCGCCCGCATTACATTTACATTGTATTTTAGATTATTACTCAGTTGGCTATCTAATTGCGGTTTGAACTACTCAGACCTACTGGTTGACAGTGGAGACTTAGTTTTCGATGGTTACTAAAGCTCTGCAAACGAAATTGCAAACAACTGGCACCCACCTATTCAATAAAGAAAAGTGCTTTTGTTGTAAACAATGTTTGAAGATCGCTCGAACAGTTCTTAACTCGATTCCGAAAGGAACGGCCCTTTGACGAAACTAGATAACTTTAATCAACCGTTAGTACTTTGAACAGATGATCATAAGCGACAAAGTTTTTAGGGTTCCGTACCCAAAGGGTGAAAGCGGGACCCTATTACTAAGACTTCGCTGTCCGTCCGTCCGTCCGTCTGTCTGTCACCAGGCTGTATCTCAAGAACCGTGATAGCTAGAGAGTTGAAAATTTCACAGATCATGTATTTCTGTTGCCGCTATAACAACAAATACTAAAAAACCGGCCAAGTGTGAGTCGGACCGGGGCTCCCATACAACAGACTTGATTTTTTTGCCGTTTTTATAGATAATGGTACGGACTACGGAACCCTTCGTGCGCGAGTCCGACTCGCACTTGGCCGGTTTTTTTATATACTATATGGCATTAGTTGGGCTAAGACTTTAGGCCAAGAATTTAAAGATGGAAGTTTGCTTTTACAAATACAATTTTCAAGATTCACCTTGTGATTAGCTTTCAAACCAATTAAATTAAATTGTGAGCGCCTCAATTTGGCTCAGGTTTCATTGTGAAGCAATTACATTTTGCCCAGTACTCCAACAGTTCCAATTTCAAAACGACTTGGTGTCACGAGTGACCATTTTTAGGGTTCAATATGGGTTTTAGCCATAATGGTAAAAACGGAACCCTTATAGTTTCGTTATGTCCGTCTGTCCGTATGTCACAGGCATTTTACTCGGAAACTATAAGGTGTATTTGAATAAAATTTTGAGGATAGGTGTATTTTGTTAGCCGCTACATAATTTTGTAATTAAAATGACAATTTTTTTTAGGGGTGCACTCCATACGTAAAAATGAAAGTCAATTTTTTTTTTCATTGTAAGCCCACGTGTGTCACATCAATCGATAGGCCTTTCAAAATAAATTTAAGGTTATTCAGCAACTTTTTTGATTAATTGAATAGAGTCGGAGATAATCACCCCGAAAGTCACTAAAATTCTGTCCCCCCCTTCTAATTTTTGAACGGTGTATTTTAAAAATATGAAAAAAAATCATGGACATAGGGCTCATTAAATTCTTTCACCGAAAATTATTTTGAACATGATCGGTTCAAAGTTTTTCGAGATATTGCTGAAAAACTGCCTTACTTAAAGAAAAGGACTTAAGTGCCGTAAGATTTCCGTGACGATACGACCTTTTTAATAGGCACGGAACCCTTCGTTTTGCGTGGTCCGACACGCACTTGGCCGGTTTTCAGAAACGGTTATTGTGTGAGCATGCCATTTGCATACATGTGATTTTGTTGATCTTTGAAATATTGTCAGGGAAAAACGAACAGTGGGTCGTTCTTCTTTTTTACCGACATTGATCCGAGGTTTTTCTGTTTTTTTGGTTTTTGAACTATCGAAAATTGTGGTTTTGAAGTGCGATTTAAAAAAAATGCATAGGTTTCTTCATTAGAACTAATTAAGGTTTCCTTTCTGGCCAATATAAATATTTATTTACGGTTGGTTTCTAAAAACAAACATGTGACAAAGTGGACTCTTTCAGTGGGGACAACATTTTGGTTTACCACTCTGTCACGGCATTCTACGAAAAAATAAACATTTAAAAAAATGCTAGTTAGAGAAAGTGAAATATTAAACATCACTAATTAATAAAATAATATGGACGTTCATTCGAACATTATAAAACCGTAAACATCATTACTCAAATGAGATGCCGTAATAAGACGAGGGACAGGCTATGGTCGGTCGAAAAGAAGAACGACCCCAGTACATTTTTCAAAGTAGGTACTTTATCCTATACTATTAAACGAGCAATATTTGTACATATAATATATTTGCAATCGCATTCTCGGAAACGGCTCTAACGATGTCGATGGAATTTGGAATGAAGGGGTTTACGGGGGCGTGAAATCGATCTAGTTAGTTCTCATGTCCGGGAAAATTCGGTTTCTCCGTATTTTCTCTATTTTCACCCGAGCAGAGCTCGGTCGCTCAAGGATAATGGTTAACTTGACAATACATCGAGTATTGTTACAGACAAATGTTCTTCCACTGCAGTGACAGAGTGTAACAATGTCTTGCCATACAATATATCCACTTCTCTGCAATATTCCTGTAGCGATTCCCTGTGGACTCGAGAATAGCTGCTCGCAATTCCGATCATGAGAAATGTTTGCTTGGAACAGTCTTACACGTAGAGGATTTGATTGGATTTGTTTTCATAATAACTACACTTTTCATTTGTTTTATTTCGACACGTTCTCTCTTTTAACTTATAGTGCAGCAGAACCACGGCCTAAGTAATTTTAGTAGACAAGATGTGACTGTTGCTCTTAGACTCCGCTCCGGCCACATTCCATTAAATAGTTATGCAAAGGGTATTGTATGCATCTCAGATTTTTTTTTATAATTTTAGCAAAAATGATTTGAAGTAATTTACGAATTTTGTCCATTCCCCCCTTATCTCTGTAACTACTTGGCTTAAAATTCCGAAAAAAATATGGAAAATAGTTCCTTGCCTAAAGATTACAGGATAATCTATAAGAAGTTTAAGTATTCAAAGTAACGGAAAAATTCTGAATATTTTTGTGTATTTTGTATGGAGCGCCTGATGCTTAGAGCATAGCAATTTTACGGAACCCTCACCACGCAAATTGAACTCGCACTTGTCCGGTTTTTATCAGGTTTTTTTTAGTTATTTTGTTATTGAATCATAAAGAATACGGTACAGGTTTATGTAGAGGGTAGCATATGGGACAAACGGTCTTGACGGCTCTTCTGAGACGTTCGCAGTGTTTTGTCTAAGCTCTAAATTATCCATGACTATTTGACATACAAGTTTCTAAATTTCGTTGGCGCAGCGTTATATCTCATTTTGAAAACTGTGGTTTCTTGACAATTCAATTATGCGTCAGTTTCGGCGTGCCCTATACTGGCTCTATGTCCCTTTCAATATTTTTTTTTAATTTCGCAAAACTGAATTTACACAAAAACAAAACTCTATGTTTATTCAAGCTCACAAAACTTTTAGGAGAATCGGTTGAGAAATGCTATCTGCAGAGGAGAACAGCCGGACATCTGGACATACGAAAGAATTTTGGTCCAAACTGAAACAGAGAACTTCGTTCGCTTCGCTCGCTCGTTGAATTATAAAATAGACTTAGCTTTAAGCATAGCCCTTCCGAAGAGTTGAGGCGACGTAAGTTCAGATAACGGATTAAAAACATATTAAATTGGTTTTAAAAATCGGCAATATCATGTTTGAGGGAACTTACGTATTCATCATCATCATCATCATATCAACCGAAAGACGTCCACTGCTGGACATAGGCCTCCCCCAGAGAGTGCCAAATTTACCAGTCCTGACTTAGGTATTACTTTATATTTATTTAAACGTACAAAAAATTTAAACTAAAAAACATGATATCCGCGCTTCGGAACACGCACTTCCATCTCGCTCACGCTTATGCTCAGTGATAGGGAGAGAAGACCATGAACCTACGTCTACTTAATAGAAAATGTTGCGCACATTTACGGTACTAATAGAAACCAACTATCCATCTAACAGCTAGGTTAATCGAGCGTCCGGGTCATTTACAAAAAGCCATTAATTTTCCTGTCACTTTTGCAGCTGATGTCCGGTTGCCTATTGTGAAATGTGGAATGGATGAAATTTTTAGAAATGCCTGATTATTTTTTAGGGTTCCGTACCTCAAAAGGAAAAAAACGGAACCCTTATAGGATCAAAAAAACCGGCCAAGTGCGTGTCGGACCACGCAAAACGAAGGGTTCCGTGCCTATTAAAAAGGTCGTATTGTCATAGAAATCTTACGGCACTTAAGTCCTTTTCTTTGAGGAAGGCAGTTTTTCAGCAATATCTCGGAAACCTTTCATCCGATCTTGTTCAAAACAATTTTCGGTGAATGAACTTAATAAGCGCTGTGTCCATGAATTTTTTCATTTTTTTAAAATACACCGTTCAAAAATTAGAGGGGGGGGGACAGAATTTTAGTGACTTTCGGGGCGATTATCTCCGACCCTATTCACTTAATCAAAAAAAATTCTAAGAAACCTTATATTTATTTTGAAAGGCCTATCGATTGATGTGCCACACGGGGGATCACAATGAAAAAAAAATTTTTGACTTTTAGTTTTATGTATGGAGTGCACCCCTAAAAAATTTTTTTTTAGTAATTTTAATTACAAAACTTTGTAGCGGCTAACAAAATACACCTATCCTCAAAATTTTATTCAAATACACCTTATAGTTTTCGAGTAAAATGCCTGTGACATACGGACAGACGGACAGACGGACAGACGGACATGACGAAACTATAAGGGTTCCGTTTTTGCCATTTTGGCTACGGAACCCTAAAAATCAAATCAAAATCAAAAATGTTTAATCAGGTAAATATTAAGTAGTATTTTTATAAACAGGGCCGGAATTTCCTAGTAAGTGAATATACACCTGTAACAGGAAATCCCGCACTTCAACAGTAGCAACAAGTATTCAATATCACCCGAAGTAGACTTAAATAACATGCATTGATTAGTTACATTAATTCATTTACAGACCTTTAGACTTAGATAGTCTTTATTTATTTCCTTCTATTATCACTCGTGCGTCTGTCTGTCCGTCTGTCACAGCCGATTTGCTCCGAAACTACTGGACCGATTAAGTTGAAATTTGGTAAACATAATGTAAATTGGTGACCCAAAGATGGACGCGTAAACTAAATTAATGAATTTTGGGGGGTAAAGTGGAAAATACAATTAACAAGTTTCGCAAACTATATTGTGTGACATATCAAATGAAAGAGGTTGTTGTACAGTCGAGTTCTCCAATATCTATACAGACAACCTTTTAAAAATATCTTTACACAGGCTTTATTATTACTGACATAAGACACATGTATAGATATGATGGACAGCCCTATCCTTACTCATTGGATGACTTTACTTGTGCATTCTAATGAGCATTTTGTATTTAACTAAACTAGGCAATTAATTTCTTATTACTAACATAATTTTGTGTTCTTTTTCTTTTTTTGTGTGTGTTTATATGGATACCCGATGTCCGAAATAAACAATTTCATTTCATTTCATTTCATAGATATTTTTGAAAGGTTGTCTGTATAGATATTGGAGAACTCGACTGTAAGCATCTTAAATATTTTTTTTATAATTTTAGCAAAAACAGATGTACGAGGAAAAGTGAAAAGCACTAGTGCGCGAAAACCAACTTTCCGCACGCTAAACAGCTACGTAAAGTAGCACTTTTTGAGCAACTGTATTAAAAAATAATATATAAAAGTTGTTATTTGATTAGGTATATAGGGACAATTTGATAACGTCAGCTCATATAAACAGAAAATGTACAGTGCGGGGCACCGGGCCCACGGGACGCCAGTCCCCTTACAGCCGCGTTAGAAATAAGTACTCGCCAGTATCCGAAATTGTGTAATTGAATAATATAATTATAATTGACATTTAACTCTTATTATTTATTATCCTATTAGGTCACCATCCTAAAGGTATCTATAATCTAGATAAAAGCACTGTCATCGGCACCTTAGTTTCGCTCCCTGGTTGCAATGTTTCCACACCATAAAAAACAAAGGAACAGCAAAATGGCGAGATAAAAGGTTTTCCGCGTAGGTATTCCGGTTACCTTGCTCATTTGTTTCCCGTCTTGATTACTGCGGACGGTAAATCTTGCGCGTTTCACGGTAGAGTGCGCCTGTGCCGACGTGATGTATAATCTTGGTTGTATTAAATAAATAAAATAAATAAAAATCTTTTATTGCAGACCAAATGATCCATAGGAGGATAGGATAGGATGTTAGTAGCACATTTTGACTTAACAACTATGTTGGTATTAGGCATAGAAAAGTACAAATAAAAATAAATCAACAATGTAAACAATATACTCATCCCACGCCCAGGCTTCCTGCGATTGGACGCTGCCTCATCCTATTTGGCCCTCCCGATGGCCACTTCGACCCAATATTTAATTATGGGGCAGTCAAGCCTCTCCGACAATACCCTGAGGAGGCCATTCCCGCTGCCACGCACTCGCCTGAGTAGTGATCCAACACGCTTGCGTCTAATTGCGAAAAAGTCATCAGTTCGTGCTTCAGCAAACATGTTGGAAGCACTACAGTGCTTCGGCAGCCGCAACAGCATCCTCAGGATATCCTGAGGATGCTGTTGTATTGGACCCTCAGCGCGTTGTACGTCCTCTGCGCAAAACCTACCCACAGACTGCAGGTGTAGAACGTCTGACAGTAAGCCCTGAAAAGCGTCAATTTGACTTGCTCATTACACCTTGCAAATCTGCGGGCAAGCATGTTGCATGTATTGTATTTCCATTTGGACTTAATCGTGAAATAGGAGCGGAATATCTATACTATTATTTTATTCATCATTATCATCATATCAGCCGAAAGACGTCCACTGCTGGACATAGGCCTCCCCAAAGAGTGCCACGATGACCGGTCCTGCGCCACCCGCATCCAGTGGACTCCAGCGACCTGAGCGATGGACGGGGATATGCTGGGAGTATCACTGCGTGATCGCATCAGAAATGAGGCTATCCGCAGCAGGACCAAGGTAACCTACACAAGAAAAAAAATTACCATGTATTTTTAACAATTATCATACCGATCGAAAGGCTACAGAAGGAAGACCATGAATTTTAACATTTTTATTTAAGTTTTTCTCGTGTAGCGGGTTTGATTCCCGGTTCAACCCATGTAATTATTTAAAAATCTATGAATGCAGTTTAAATTGTTTTAAAATTGAAATAATGTCTTCTTTCAGTAAAATGTTCCATCTACAATATTCAAGGTACTTTCCCTCCATGTGGCATAGCGGTGGGACGCCCTGTATATGAAAGTTATTAATGACTATACTTAGTTTGTGACTTTAAATGAATGCTTTGACATATAAACTTTGAGAATTAGGTGCATATAATTATAAACAAATAATAACAACGACATGTAAAATACAAGGTGTTGTTTTAATTTATAAATGAACAAGGATAATAAAAACAAACAATAAAACAACAACTTAACCTAAAAAGACAAAAAAAAAGACTATAAATTAAAACTTAAAGATAAAAAAATTGGCCCAAATCGCTGTCAGAGGGTAGTGTGCCCAGAAGTCTGGCAGCATTGCCACGCTGGATGGCAATGCTAACTCTTTGAGCAAAATATAGGCCAGCCTTCTGGTCACCGCTGGCGTCTATTAGGCGCGCCGACAAATCCTTATAAAGTCGGCGCGCGCTTGGACCCCATGGTCCCAGTGTTTCGACCCCAAACGCCTCAAATAAGTAACCACTCCCTAGGGAGGCATACTTGCGGCGTTTGAGGTCTTCGGCGGAGGATGCAGCCGAGCCAGCATTGATTCTGGTGCCCGAAAGATGGGTCGGCGCCAAAGTGTCTACACACGTAGCGTCCCATACCAAGGGACGACCCAACTTCCAGGGCACTGTTTTTTTAATTTACTACATTAAAATACTGAGTTTTATAAATGAATATCTGAATCTGAATCATGAAATTTCAGTTCCAAACAGCACAATCTTCATCATAAATCGTTCAAGTACGAAGTTGTACGGAACTTTCATTTCAAAAGCTATAGTTCCGGGCAGCCGTACAACTAGAGCTTGAAGCTTAAATGGCAGCTTTACAAAGCGCAGCTCAATGTTCCCGGGCCATTATTCATAAACTTAGACTGTCCCTGATGTTAACTATGGCCGCACTTTCCCTACATACATTAATCAGATTAAAAATATACAGGTTAGATTCTTAAAGTATTCGATAAATTTTATTTTATTTTATTTATTTGGAGTTATTATACCTCAACAGTTCCCACTAAAACATAATAATATAGTATATTTAGTTTACTACCAAACGGTTTTATCACGAGACTATAAATGACTTTTATGGAATGATGTAAATTTGAATTTCCAGTAGATTAATACTATGACAAAAGAGTATACATATATATTATTTACTAGGTAATTAAACTGTAATACATCTTATAATGAACCAACCTATCATCCATCGTCCGGGATGATTTTTAGTAATTCTTTTTTGTACTGGTCGCACTTTCCGTACTTACAATCATCATCATCATCATATCAGCCGAACGACGTCCACTGCTGGACATAGACCTCCCCTAAAGAGAGCCAAATTGACCAGTCCTGCGCCACCCGCATCCAGCGGACTCCCGAGACCTTTACCAGGTCATCAGTCCACCTTGTGCCCCCACAAGTACTTAATCAGATTAAAAACATACAGGTTAGATTCTTAAAGTATTTAATAAAATTGTAGTATAGTCCCTGTGCAAAAAATGCTACTAATGGCCCTACAACAGTATAGACGCAATGATTATAAAAAAAAACCGGACAAGTGCGAGTCGGACTCGCCCACCGAGGGTTCCGTATAAAATGACAAATGAGTTTCAGATTTTTCCCTATAATTACTTTTTTTTTATTCATTTAGAACACAAACAGTCACATAACAAATTTATATGGGGTACACATAGAGTATAGTCGCGTTCTCAAATATCTATACAGACAACCTTTCAAAAATATCTACACATGTGTCTTATGTCAGTAATAATAAAGCCTGTGTACAGATGATATTTTTGAAAGTTTCTCTGTATAGATATTTGAGAACGCTACTGAACCAAAAAATATAGAGAATAAAGACCTGAGTTTCATTTATGTATAAATACTTGAAGTATATAAGACGATATTACTTGCCAAATTTCATAGTTCTAGGTCAACGGAAAGTATCCCATAAATTATTCCCTTGAGTGTGTATACGTTTTTTGCGGCATAAACGGCCGCGAGTCCGACTCGCACTTGGCCGGTTTTTTAGGTTTCCGTACCCAAAGGGTTGTCCGTCCGTCTGTCACAAGGCTGTATCTCATGAACCGTAATAGTTAGGCAGTTGAAATTTTCATAGATGATGTATTTCTGTTGCCGCTATAACAACAAATACAAAAAAACTGGACAAGTGCGAGTTCAACTCGCATGGTGAGCGTTCCGTATATAGGTAAATCAAAATTTCATAAGTGCAAGAGTAAAAATTGCTATGCTCTAAGCATCAGGCGCTCCATACAAAATACACAAAAATATTGAGAATTTTCCCGTTACTTTGAATAGTCAAACTTCTTATAGATTTTCCTGTAATCTCCTAATTGTTTTCAGAATTTTAAGCCTAGTAGTTTCGGAGATAAGGGGGAATGTTAAATTTCGTCTTTTTCCCTAAATTACTTCAAACCTGTTTTTGCTAAAATTATAAAAAAAAACTGAAATGCTTACAACATCCCCTTTCATTTGATATGTCACACAATACAGTTTGCGAAACTTTGTTTTTTAATTTTCCAGTTAACCCCCCAAAAGTGGCCCATTGTTCAGAATTCCTTAATTCACTTTACGCGTCCATTGTTGGGTCACCAATTTACATATGTGTACCAAATTTCAACTCAATCGGTCCAGTAGTTTCGGAGCAAATCGGCTGTGACAGACGGACAGACAGACGCACGAGTGATCCTACAAGGCTTCCGTTTTTTTCCTTTTGAGGTACGGAACCCTAAAAATAGAATAAAATAAACATTTAAATTGACTCCCATACAACAAACGTGATTTTTTTGCTGGTTTTTATAGATAATGGTAACGAAGGGTTCCGTGCGTGAGTCCAACTCGCACTTGGCCGCTGGATGCGGGTGGCGCAGTACCGGTCAATCTGGCTCTCTTTGGGGGAGGCCTATGTCCAGCAGTGGACGTCTTTCGGCAGACATGATGGTGATGAGACAGAGCTACATGGATTTACGTAAAATCACAGTTTCGAAAAGATACCTAGAAGATAGAAGACGTCACCATGGCAATTACTCGGCTACAGAAAAAATTGATACACCCAACCCATTTACCTTTTTAAAGTGTTAAATAACATTTAACACTGTAACCGCAACGACCGCTTTAGCCTAGTTGGTAGTGATTCGGCCTACGAAGCAAGAGGTCCTGGGTTCGAATCCCGGTACGGGCATTTATTTGTGTGATGAGCACGAATATTTGTTCCCGAGTCATTGATGTTTTCTATGTATTTAGGTATGTATTATATAAGTATGTTTATCGTCGTCTAGTACCCATAGTACAAGCTATGCTTAGTTTGGGACTATGCTCTGTGAGCTAATTAGATTCCAAAAAAACTACCCTTTGTGTTGCTATTAAAATGAGGAGGGTTGATGCCGGTGAATTTTCATTTTTCTAAATGATAGACGTAGCTAGTTTTCATCATTTAGAAAAATGCAAATTCACCGGTGTCAACCCTCCTCATTTTAATGGCAACACAAAGGGTAGTTTTTTTGGAATCTAATTAGAATAGATTTTAGAGCTAATCAGCTCACAGAGTATAGGTCAATTTGTGTAAGATTGTCCGCAAAATATTTATTTATTTATTTATTGATTTCAACTCGTGGAATTAGGAGAATAACGCACACAGTTACACACTGCTGATTTTCAACGGTTTTTGCGTAATTCGTTGAAACGGGAGCTACGGTTCTTCTAGCTGATCGTGCTATATTTGTTTTCTTGCGCTAATTGCAAAAAGTATGTATTGTGCAAAGTGCTAATTGGAATCCTCATTTTTACTCCTGAAAGAAAGAAAATGAATAAATGTATCTTCATTTATTCATTAACACACAGGACGCATATATTGATGAAAAAAAATGGTTGTCTGTAAAGTCGGTATACGGATAATTACGTGATAACGTCATAAGAAAGCATTGATGAAAAACCGGCCAAGTGCGTGTCAGACCACTGTGTAATTTGCCTTTAGATTATGACATGAAAACTGCCTTTTTCTGCAAAATGTAAGGCGACGACACACAACTCTGGGTTATTTTACATACATAAACATGTAAAGAAAAAATATATAATACCTATATAAAAAGTTTGAGTATTCAAAGTAACGGGAAAATTCTCAGTATCTTTGTGTATTATATACCGAACCCTCACCACGGGAGTTGAACTCTCACTTGTTCGGTTTTTATACGGAAAATGACAGTTGGATCTACCTGACGCGCGTACAGAACGTTACGTGATTACCGCCCTTGAAATCCCAGGACAAATTCTACTTACATTAAGATACTCGTATTCGTATACATCGTAAAACGAGTCTTATTGCTTAACAAGGTGAATAAAAAAAGGCAAGTTCTTGAGCAAGGCATCGTCAGCGCGATGCGAACGCGTGGCGAGAATCCTAAGGTGCGTAAGGAGGGAACGAATTGAAACCGAAACCAATGTCGGTTCTTGGCGACAATACGATACAATACAAATACTCTTTATTGCACACCTCACACAAACAAAGCAGGTACAGAGAGAAACAATACAATAACATGTAGGTAGAGGTAGACAACAGACGGTCTTATCGCTGAAGAGCGATCTCTTCCAGACAACCTTTGGGTATCGGAGAAAGAGATAAAACTAGATTATGCAGTAGGTGGTGCAGAGATTATTATTAATCGAAAATCAAAAATTATAAAAATAAACGTACATAAATACCTCTATATATAAACATACACACACAATCGTACATATATACAAATAACACAAACACAAATATAATGATACATAAACAGTCAGCCAAAAAATACAATCAGGGTTAGGGGAGAGACAAATAATGTTCTTTAAGAAGGGATTTCAGGTACGATACTTGAAGCTTTTGAGAGCGAGGGTGCAAAACAAAACGGTGCCCAACTGTGGCCAAAATAAAACAATAGCCAGACAAAATATTAACAAAATGAAACTTCTGATAAATATTGTCATGTCAAAATGACAATATTTATCAATATTATCATGTGGCCGTCCGTGGCTTCAGTGGCACGAGTTTTCGTCCGCGTCCATAGCCGTCTTTAGCTCTCAAAGGGTTAACTAAAGACTAACTTAAATCTACAAGTTACCTGTCTTGCTTCATCTCAAGCACTCTCTTCCACTCATTCATCATCATTATACCTAGATATTTTTCTAGCAGGAACAACATTTGTTTAGTGCTTGCCACAATAAAAATATCGACAATCCTGTTATCGATAAGTACATACTACTTCAACGACAATACGTACATACAACCACAGACATATATTGGCTATCTACCTAGACGCCGCGTGCACCTACACTGTAAGACTGTAACCATATACAGAGACACAGTTTTTTTTGGGACCAAAAATGGGTTTGGGAAAAACTACATGTTGTGACATTCTGCGTCGATTTTAAAGACAATTTCGGTGTGTGTGTGTGTTATAAAGTAAAGTAGGTGATAATTAATTCAGTGACACGAAGAAAGAAAGTTACGAAAGTATTGCAAATTGTTTTCTGAAGTATGTAAAATATAAATAAATTGATAGTTTTGTTATTATTATCAATTTTTTAACGCACCCTATTACCCTATATATATTTGTATTTATTTACCTCTATGACTTTGAAGTGGTACTTATCGATAACAGGACTGTCGATTTTTTATTTTGTCAATCACTTACAATAAGTCGTTCGTGCTAGAAAAATATCTAGGTATATTCATCAATATGTAACAATAACAAAGCTCATTCAGAGACAAATTACTATATTTAAATGTGTGATTACTCGGGTTAATTTAAAATTGTTTGAAGTTGAAACCGAATAATTGGTTTCGAGCCCCACTCTCAGGTATCAGAGGCATCGGGTTTCCGTGTGATATATTAAGATACTCGTAAACACCCGTTACTGCGGTATCGGATGATATGTAAAGCGAAAAATATGCCGTGAATAACAAATTTAATAATATGGCTCTCAAAAGTCGCGCCTGATGTGAATAACAAAAGTAAAACACGGTTTATTTTCAGCTTTTATTAAACGAGCGAAATTCTCCGTTTCAGCTTGGGCAAAATTTATTTCGTATGTCCGGCGTCTATCCAGCTCTCCTGTACAGGTGACATTTCTCAACCGGTTCTAGTGAAATTTTGTAAGCAAGTTCAATAATTATATTTAGTGTACATTAGTCGCTACATATTGGAAGGTAAAGTGTATAGTTTCAGGTCAGATCAAAATTAAAAAATAAAAAACATTGCAGGCCGCCTGGAATGTTACATATAAATTCCTTTAAGTACCAAACATTTTAAAAAGTTAAAACCGGCATATAAAAGACGGCACAGGTCGTATTCAGCCAATTCAACTCGTATTTTTCTGTTGCAAACGCGACGTTTTTCTATGTGTCTCAAATAGTTTGCGTTTTTCGGTGGAAAAATACACTTGCGATTCGGTTTAAAAAGAAAAACGGCGGGAAATCATTAATATTTTCACGTTGTGCAACGATATTTAAAGTTTATTATTCCCCCATTTTTGAGAAAAGCACTATATTAGCCCTAGCCGGAATGGCAATTGCAGGCATAGTATTATAATTAAACGGACTCGCAAGCTCGTCCGTTTAAACAAATACTCAGCCTGCAATTGCCTCCTTCCCGGCCACGGCAATAATGTACTATTACAATGCACTTGCTCTGAAAGTGCGACTTTACATGGTTCAACATAAACACGGGTACTAGTCTATGCTCGCGCGGCGGAGGGGGGCGGGGCGGGGCCGTGCGGGAATGGATTTCGGGCCAATATTCCCACACACGTGCGGGAATGAGATTTCATGACAGTTAAAATTACACCTTTTATTTATATATTTTTATTTCCTTGTGTAGCAGTGTTTCCGAACGCGCCCTCGGGGACCTGTCGAACGTCAGTAAGAATATCATCGAGTCGAGAGCTTGTCCGCGCTTGTGATTCTAATATGAAATAATCTTTAGGCAAGGAAATATTTTCCATATTTTTGACAGAATTTTAATCCTAGTAGTTTCGGAGATAAGGGGGGAGAATGGTCAATTTTCGTCTTTTTTCCTATATTACTTCATATAATATAAATTATCTGAGATGCTTACAACAACCTCTTTCATTTGATATGTCACACAATACAGTTTGCGTAACTTTTTTTTAATTTTCCAGTTTACCCCCAAATGTGGCCCCCTTTTTCAGAATTCATTAATTTACTTTACGCGTCCATCTTTGGATCACTAATTTACATATGTGTACCAAATTTCAACTCAATCGGTCCAGTAGTTTCGGAGAAAATCAGCTGTGACAGACGGACAGACAGACGCACGAGTGATCCTATAAGGCTTTCTTTTTTTGTCCTTTTGAGGTACGGAACCCTAAAAAGCTTGTAAAAAATACTCATCCATCACATGATTGTTGTTGCAAGATGGTAAAAAAAACTGTTCGATGTACCCTAATGGGACTGTGTTAATTAGCGACGAACGAAGTCTGGTAATTACCGGATAAATGATCCGGCGCTTCAGTTCGGGTGCCAGGGTTGATAATTATTTATTTATTTATTTATTAAAAACATTATATCTTATCTTTTTATTTATATCTTAACTAGCTTCTGCCCGCGACTCGTTTATATAGTAACTCCATAGAAACTTTCGCCCCCCATTTCGCCCCCTTAGGGGATGATTCCCGGGATAAAAAGTATTATATATGTTAATCCAGGCTATACACTATATGTATACCAAAAATTCATCTTAATCCGTTTAGCCGTTTTTGCGTGATTGAGTAACAAACATCCAAACATCTAAACTTTCGCATTTATAATACTAGTAGGACTAGTTGGATTATTTGCAGTCTGATTACTTTTTAATGCTGTTAGTTGAACGAGAGAGCGAAGCGAACGAACTTCTCTGCTCCAGTTTGGGCCAAAATTATTTCGTATGTCCGGATGTACAGTTCTCCTGTCCAGTTTGCATTTCTCAGTGCAACTTTGTAAGCAAGTTCGCTAATTATATAGTTTTCAGTCACTAGTGATATTAATTCTAATATTGCCAATAACTTTTATCAAACTTGCAATGAAATGTTGACATGACTTATTCAAATTAGGCCCGGAAATACTATGCATCAGGTGCGATGAGTCAAGATGATATGAAATAGAATTTACAGTACACATGGTGTTACTTTTCCGCACGAGTGCGAAAGTGAGCACTTTCCGTGCATATGTTGAAACTTTAAAGAGCCATATGTACTGTAAAACGTTGTACGATACTCGTGCGAATAGGTAATTCGCTTTTAAGCTTTTCAGCTTTTAATTTATCGCCACTCGTTGCGAATTTCCTATTTTCTGCACTTGTATCGTAAATAACTATTCATACAGCGTAATACACCTAGGCCTGCTCCCCTATTCAAGTAGTCTATCTAAGATAGAGTTCTAGTTTCGTTAGGTGTGACACATGCGATGTAAAGCAACCTTCTTTTTCACGCCACTGCTCGGAAATGTGGCAAAAGATGGTCAGAATTCAGGCTTCAAAGCTGGGGTTTGTGGGAAGTCGCACGAAGAGGCCATCTATGACTTCAAACTGTCCAACAATGTTATTGTTGGACAGTTTGAACAGCGATCGACTAATCACAGGGCCCCGCGCGCGGTCGCGCCGGCGTGCGTGTGCTCCGCTCCTCCTCCGCGCGAGGCAAGCGAGTCTGTTTAGTATTATGATCTTCAATTAGATACTTAGTTTTGATTTAAAATTACAATTATTAGCAATTTCCTCGCAGTAGGCGTGAAAAGCACTGTGTTAAGCCTCGGCCGAAAGTGCAATAGCTGGACTCGTACTTTCGAGGGCCTCCGCTACGCGTCGGCCCTCGAACTAACTCGTCCATCTATTGCTTACTTTCTAGCCTCTTCAACAATGTACTATTGTTTTGAAACGTCAAATCGTGACACGTCTTGGCACTCAACCATCAAAAAAATTACAAGTCACCGGGTAAAATGTTAAAATGTTACTTCAAACAGGTTTAAAAAAAGGTTGGCGCGTAAATTGAAAAAAGTATTTTTTTCTTGTTGGCTGGATATCTCAATAGTTTGTAATTATTTTCAAACTTTCTAGTAAAAGCCATTTTTATATCATTGCAAATTTGAGACAAGCACTCGGCGAGAAACGGGGTTGAAATCGCGTATCCCCCCCGACAGCCCCCATCCCGGTATTTCGGAAACCGGTTGCGTACCGGTAGAGAACCTCTATATAAAGGTTTTAAAGGATACCGAAACCTTTAAAACTCAAAACCGAAACCGATATTACAAAAAGGTTACCTTAACCGTTATGGTTGGCGCGGTAAAGGTAACCGACATAGCATTACGATAACGTAATCGATACCGGTTGCATACCGGTTGTAACCGTAACCGAAAACAGTCCCTGGCTCCAATGCCGTACTGACTATGATCTAGCGAATAAAGTCGACTGTCCATATGTTCGGCATTCTTGCGACAGGCACGTCAAAGCTGTCGGAATATAAAAGAAATTGTATTTTTCATCACACTTACTCGTCAATGGCGTTATTACTTGCGAGCGCACAGAGCAGTTATGGCCGTTTTACCTCCCACGGGCTGTTAAGTTTAGTTTTAAAATATAGAACCCTCTGATTGGCTTAAGCAAATCTGGTTGCTGTGTAATTGGTTGAATAAAAAAATCTAGTTGGTCAAGTCGCCCCGCCCCGCAAGAATACTGCTCTGTGATTGGTTGAAATATTGAGCTGCGCGCTCCACTAGCACTGATCTGGAAGTGAAGTTGTCAATTTTTGATTGGTGCGGCTGTATGAAACTTAGATTTTTCTGTCTTTTGTAGTTATTTATTTCCTCGCAAATGTGATGAAAAACATTGTGTATAACACGGGCGTAAGTATATTGCAAACTCGAGTCATCAAAAGCCCTCCGCCTTCGGCGTCGGGCTTCTGATAGACTCTCGTTAGCAATATTCCACTTACGCCCCTCGTTAAACAATGTACTATTAAATTTGGATCGAATTGTAATTGTATTTTATTGCGTTGAAATTTTATTTGTATTAATTAATTATAGTGTTAAATGTATGTCATAGTTGCTTGAAATAAAATTGATTTATTTATATCTAGTTGACCTGCAAACCATCGTTTCCCGGCCTGAAATGTTCTCATTGTTATTCGGGTTTTCGTTTACACGCTCGTTGACAACCCTAGCCCGGAACCGCGATATCGACGGTCGGCAAAGGTTCCGGAAACAACAGCCTTTGAACAATGAAAAACCATTACCGCCCTTTCTGCTTTGTCAGTCGGCTAAAAACTGGACTAGATAAAAAAATATATATGTGAAGTATTGGTTTTAGTAAGTGTTGATATCCATTTTTAGGGTTCCGTATCCAACGGGTAAAAACGGGACCCTATTACTAAGACTTCGCTGTCCGTCCGTCCGTCTGTCTGTCACCAGGCTGTATCTCAAGAACCGTGATAGCTAGAAATTTTCACAGATTATGTATTTCTGTTGCTGAAGGTGAAGCTGGACACCTGGCCGTCCGGTCATACGAAATAATTTTGGAACAAATTTAAAAGGCGAAGTTCGATCGCTTCGCTCGCTCGTTTAATAAAATCTTCTAATAAATTTTATCTTCACGTTTCTTAATGACAATTTATCACATGGCAACTTATCTGCACTGCAGGCATTAATTAAGCAGTCTCAGCTGGCAACTTAAATGGCGAGCTAATTGCTAATTTGTAGCTAGCCGGCCTCAGATGGGATGAAAGGGGGGATTAATGACCACCGTACTATCTTCTAGCTTCGGACGTAGGAATAGATGTGATCACAAGGTCCAGAGACTGTGATTAAATAGTATTTTATACAATCGTTATACAATAAGGGCTCTTAAAGTCGAGTAGGTACCGTGCTTAGTCCGTGAGGCTTGCCGAGTGGCCAAAGTAAGGTACGAGAATGGAGATAGACACATGCAGACAGACCAAAGAGATTATGTCGAAGCGCGACTACAAACTCACAACCGCACTAATGAAGACGCACAGAAACCAACTAGATAGTAGGAATGATAACCGGACACAACACCTTGAACAGACACCTCTATAATTTAGGTATCACAGACAGCCCCATGTGCAGAGCGTGCGGAGGCAGAAGAAACGACTAAACACATTCTACTGGACTGTAAGCAGGTAGAAGTATACAGGACAAAGCACCTAGGGTCTCCGGACACACTACGGAACGCAGTCAGTAATACCAAGGCACTCTTAAACTTTTTAGAGGAGCTGGGGTGGTTAGAGTAGCGCCACCCTGCCGTTTCACGCAAAATAGGTACACTGGATGTCAACTTGCGGAAAATGCCCAGTAAAACTAACTAACTAACTAAGGTACGAGAATTTAAGAGCTAATTGTGTAACTATTGTACACGAGTCTTTTATACGAGTCAACAGATATAATTAAACAGACTTGGTTTCTAATGCAAAATATCTAAGCCCTGCTGAAACAAAGTGCAAGTCAGAGGTGCGCCGGCTCATTGATGTCTTTTGTATTGGAATCAACGCGACGTCCTACATCCTATTGGTCAAATTCATTATAGTCAGTAAAGGCGCCACGTGGTTGGTCGAATTTATTTTAGTTGTCTGAAGCGTTGTCTTATAATTATTATAGTTGAGTTGGGAGCTCCATAGAAAAAAAGTATGTGGTTTTAGTTTAGTGTTAGAAGTCTTAATTCGAACATTAAAGTCGACGAGTATTAAAAATATATTTCACAACTGTTAAAAGACAACTAAAATTAATTCGACCAATCACGTGGCGTCTTTACTGACTATAATGAATTTGACTAATAGGACGTCGCGTTGGCTACAGTACAAAAGACATCAACGTCGTTGAGCCGGCACCTCTGACTTGCACTTCATTTCAGCATCAGCAGGGCTTGGATTTTCATTAGATATCAAGTTTGTTTAATTATTTCTGTTGACTCGTATAAAAAGTATTGTATACAATAGTTACACAACTAGCTCTTAATTTCTCGTACCTTACTTAGATCACTTAGCCTAACACTTAACCTCGTGGCCTAAAAACGGTACTCCACTTTAAGAGCCCTCATTGTATAACGATTGTATAAAATACTATTTTATGCTTGGCTTTCGTCGTAGTCTCAAAAACAACTAGTTTATATACTCGAATCGCTTCCGAGCTAAGCTGCACACGCGAGTTGCGAACTTGCTTTAATATTAAAGAGACGCGCCTTCGCGTCGGTGGACAAACGCCTTAAGTACGTGGGAAACATGCATAGTTACTCTGTATCTCGAAAGGCAGTGGATATACAGATGGGAAGACATCGTAAGCCCAAGAGCGAGGTGGGAAGCTAGGTTTATATCCCAGACGGGATTTGGGGGCACGGGAGTGCTCCCGCCAAGTCCAGTAGAACAAAGAGGCACGGCCGTACCATCATTTTCTGGAAGCCATTCAGACCATTTTCAACATCCTGTAATTTTGTGGTGGCTAAAGCCAGAACCCTGAATTTTCAGTAATATATCTTTAAAATAAATTAAATATTTATTTATTTCGAACCGTTCAGTCCATATCATAAAACATTACAAGCATTAGGTACATTCTAAATAAATACAAATTAAAAAATTACAAATATATAAATATATTATTTCTTCTTGCAATCTGTTTCTTGCGAACATTTAGCATAGGGTTAAGAACTTTTCATTTTGTCTCGAAATGCAGTCAGTCCAGCGCGTGCGCCCAAGTAATATATAGGGCATAAATATATACACATACTCTCAATAACATTCAATTTGAACTTTTAGCTAAAGAACTATTGCCGGTCAAAGTTCCTTAGTTTTGTCACTGACATACTCACTGACTTATGATGATCAACATAATTCTAAGGTACTTCTAGGAGACCCACCAGCTCCAAATTTTAAACGTAATTAGTTTTTAGCTTATTAATTCATAAAAAACCTAATTTTTTTGCAATTTCAGTCACGTTTCTGAGATATACAAACTGCATAAGTAAGTTTGTAATCCTATACAAATACATGCGAATACAAAGTTACTTTTGTAGTTCCTGCAAATAGTAATAACAAGGTAGGTACAGTCGCCATCAGATAAATCGGAGCGGCGAAAGCGCTCACAAATATCTGAACACGTCTCTATTGTCGAGGCATTAGAGACGTGTTCAGATATTTGTGAGCGCTTTCGCCGCTCTGATATATCTGATGGCGACTGTACAGTGCACTACACGATGTGTTTGTATGCGGTTAGTGTTAGGTGTAAAATGCACTAGAAAACTATACAAACGTTATTTGCGGTTGGTAATATAACATATCCATACAAAGTCTATGCTAAAATATTATTCCCAGCTGTCGCATTCGTATGTATTGATATCACAATAACCTATAAAAAGAAAAAACATTCCATGTAAAAAATTGGCCAAGTATCGAAACTCTTCCACGGTAAAAAGTTGTGAGAAATTTCGTAGAGCCAAGTCAGGCATTCTAATTAATATTTATTTGCTTGCTAAATCACACAATACTGCATAGTTTTAGATATGCAAAAAATAATAAATGCAGTGAGCCTGAGGCGGCGCAGATGAAAGTATGTACAGTCACGAACTTTAATTTGGGACCCATTTCCTTCAAATGTTGTTAGAACATTCACAATGCAATAAGGTCGAAAACTTCAGTTCAATAATAGTGGAGAAGTATCAAGATAAGACAATTAAATGTCTTATCGAATGGGCACTTGAATTGATAACCTCCTTGCCAAAAGCTAACATTACGGTTTTCTAATTACGAACATGTGTTTTCACGAAATATAATTTGCAAATAACAAATATGGCCGAAGAGAAGTTTTTTTTAATGTATTTTTTGTATTATAAACCCTCCCACCCTTCACCCTTGCGGGGGAATGTTGTCATACACAAACAATGTCAACACAAACAGAGACTAATTTAATTTTTTTTTTTTTTTATAAATAAAACCTTTAATATAAATAAAAGTGTGAGTTCAACTCGCGTGGTGTTCCTTAAAATATTGAGAATTGTCCCGTTACTCTTTGAATACCCAAACTTTTTATAGGTTATCCTGTAATCTTTAGACAAGGAACTATTTTCCATATTTTTTTCATATTTTTAAGCCTATTAGTTTCGGAAATAAGAGGGACGGGGGGTGGTCAAAATTCGTCTTTTTCTTAAATTACTATCTGTTTTTGCTAAAATTATAAAAAAAATTTGAGATGCTTACAACAACTCTTTTCATTTGATATGTCACACAATACAGTATGCGATTTTTTTTTCCAGAGTATCCCCCAAAAGTGGCCCCTTTGTTCAGAATTCAATAATTTACTTTTCGCGTCCCTCTTTGGGTCACCAATTTACATATGTGTACCAAATTTCAACTCAATCGGTCCAGTAGTTTCGGAGCAAATCGGCTGTTACAGACGGACAGACAGACGCAAGTGTGATCCTATAAGGGTTCCGTTTTTTTTTCCTTTTGAGGAACCCTAAAAAAGGATATTTGGAATTGCAATACGCTACCGAATCAGGTTTTAATGCGATCACATCCCATTTTTGTGACACCTTGTATAAAAGACCGCTTTAAATTCCCGACAAAATAACTCCATAAGTCTCATAACCTCACAATTCTGACCGGCGGCCATTTGTAACTGATATTTTGACGCTGAGGGAATATCTTGTGCGGTGAAAAACGACCGACGCATTGCGGAGTAAATAGTACGTGCATTGTTGAGGTTTTCTCTTCAAGGTTACACCTTACACAGAATACATACGAACTTTAAGGCAGATGGGTCTTCTTTTTTACCGACAATGAACCGAGGTTTTTCTGTTTTTTTGGTTTTTGAACTATCGAAAATTGTGGTTTTGAAGTGCGATTTAAAAAAAAATACATAGATTTCTTCATTAGAACTAATTAAAGTTTCCTTTCTGGCCAATATAAATATTTATTTACGGTTGGTTTCTAAAAAAAAACATGTGACAAAGTGGACTCTTTCAGTGGGGACCACATTTTGGTTTACCACTCTGTCACGGCATTCTACGATAAAAAAAATTAAAAAAAAATGCTACTTAGAGAAAGTGAAATATTAAATATCACTAAATAATAAAATAATATGGACGTTCATTCGAACATTATAAAACCGTAAACATCATTACTCAAATGAGATGCCGTAATAAGACGAAGGACAGGCTATTGTCGGTCGAAAAGAAGAACGATCCAGATACTCTTTAAATTTACTGAACCGGGCGTTTGGAAATAATTGCTCGCAACACAAGCTTAATGATCTACCGTTAAATTTTTTGCTCCTGTTACAGGGCCCACCTTGTATACAAACTGAGGTACTGACATACAACGTTGCGATTTGCGAACCGTCGGTCCGCAGGCCGCGGCGTGATGACCGCCTTTGTCGATTTTTCCTTTTTAGGGTTCCGTAGCCAAAATGGCAAAAACGGAACCCTTATAGTTTCGTCATGTCCGTCTGTCCGTCTGTCCGTCTGTCCGTATGTCACAGGCATTTTACTCGAAAACTATAAGGTTTATTTGAATAAAATTTTGAGGATAGGTGTATTTTGTTAGCCGCTACATAGTTTTGTAATTAAAATTACTAAAATATTTTTTTAGGGGTGCACTCCATACATAAAACTGAGTCAAAAATTATTTTTTCATTGTAAGCCCAGCATGTGTGGCACATCAATGGATAGGCCTTTCAAAATAAATATAAGGTTTCTCAGCATTTTTTTGATTAAGTGAATAGAGTCGGAGATAATCGTCCCGAAAGTCACTAAAATTCTGTCCCCCCCCTCTAATTTTTGAACCGTGCATTGTAAAAATATGAAAAAAATCGTGGACGTAGGGCTTATTAAATTCTTTCAGCGAAAATTGTTTTGAACAAGATCGGTTCAAAGGTTTTCGAGATATTGCTGAAAAACTGCCTTCCTCAAAGAAAAGGATGTAAGTGCCGTAAAATTTCTGTGACGATACGACCTTTTTAATAGGCACGGAATCCTTCGTTTTGCGTGGTCCGACACGCACTTGGCCGGTTTTTTAAATAAGTACCAATGCATATTGAAATGGATCTATACTATGCCGAATCAAAACTATGGGAATTCACGTGCCTTTTTAACCCGCGACGCAAAGAGAGGGGTGTTATAAGTTTAACGTATCTGTAGGTATCGTAGCTCCCAAACGGATGGACCGATTTGAATGCGGTTTTCTTGGTGTCATAGATAATTTTAATCCAAGTGTTCTTAGCTACGTTTCAACAACATCGGTTCAGCCATTTTTGAGATATTGAAGTTTGAAATCAAAATGTCGGGGGTTTTTCATCTTTTCTAAGTTGTTGTTATTATGCCTTATTTTCATAGTAGGTAAGAAGAGCGTAAAAGTTACGTGAATACATTTCCCTTACTGTACAAAATAAGACTAAAATCGAAAGGTGCGTTTAATAATTCCTACCGCTTTCCTGTTAACGCTCAAAGGTTCAAAATGATCACAATTTCTTCCAAAAAACCGCCGCAATCGATCTTCTGGAATAGAGATTCGTATCTAAAGCTCACCGCAGGCCAGCCATCACTATCGCACCCACCCTAATGCCAATCTGAATGACGGAATTTGGTTAACGGATTTTAGAGACATTTGTTTAGTTTTTACAAATTACAGATCAGCCCTTGCCAGGCGCTCTCCGGATCCGGACTATATGCATTTACGCATCTATAATAATATCTGCCAAACTCATGCCATTCAGCGCTACGCAATAGGTAAACTTAAGGTGATTACTAAAAAGTGGTTAGTGGAACTATCATATCATGACACGGAGGTCCTTCTCCTTCACACACACACACACACACACACACACACACGCACACGCACACGCACACGCACACGCACACGCACACACACACACACACACACACACACACACACACACACACACACACACACACACACACACACCCACACACACACACACACATCGCGGCTAGTGCACTTGTATTGTCGCCTCGTATTTTATTGTAGGTTTCTGCTTGTAAAATGTTTCTACACTTTCTATGTTCATCTACCAAACCTGTCTCACATATTTGCACTCGAGGGCCCCAAGATACAGCCTAGTTTGGGGTCCGCCGGATATCTCTGTTTTGTTTATACTAGCGAATATATAATTCGGAATTTTTTTGAATTTTTGTACAGCCAATATTCCCACACACGTGCGAGAATGAGATTTAATGAAAGTTAAAATTTCACCTTCAATTTATATATTTTTATTTCCTTGCATGTAAAATGTTGCATGTTACACGTGCGGATAGGCCATTCCCAATTTCGTGTCGATCAAAAACACTGCTTGACGGTCGTGTTTTTGGTCATCGTCACTCGTTGGTAACCTACTGTCCGAACTTGTATCAAAAATAACAAATTTTAATACAGTCGCTCAAAAAGTGCTACTTTACGTAGCTGTTTAGCGTGCGGAAAGTTGGTTCTCGCGAACTAGTGCTTTTCACTTTTCCTTGTAAAAATTGTACCATTTATTATGACAATAAAAAATTAATAAGATAGAACAGTATTAAAAAAATGATTATTGAACAACTTCATTGTTTTTCAACTGTATTACAATGATGTTACAGAATTAATGATATAAAAGTTTCCAATTCCTTACTCGTTGTTTTTCTTATTTTTTCGCAACCCTATTAAAAAACGTCGTTCGATACACGTGCGGAAATGTCATTCTTCACTCGTCCCGAGTCCGATGTCTCGGTACTTGTGACATAATGGCATACTCTCCGCACTAGCATCGAAATGTACTATTATCTACACAGAGAGCTAGTTCGTTGTTATAAACGATCGTCAATTTCTTGTATCGCAACGAAATGTAATCATTCTCATAATAAGTTGCGTTATCTACACACCATTTCACTGTAAGTGGCAAGTGGTAAGCGAACAAGAGTTCTCACAGAACTGAACGAAATGTGTCCACATAGTCCCTTGATTACATATCGATTCGGTTACACGCTTCACTGAACTGGCGGCGTTCGACTTAATTCTGTGAGGTTTTCTGTGATTGGAAAATGGGAAATTTGATTTTAATTGCTGATTGGGAGGCGATTGGCAGTGACAAAATGGACCGTGATGTAATTTATTTAAATGTAATTAAAGTAATTTCCATTCCCAACGCAACAGCGTATATTTTTAGGGTTCCGATACCTCAAAAGGAAAAAACGGAACCCTATAGGATCACTTGGTTGTCTGTCTGTCCGTCTGTCACAGCCGATTTGCTCCGAAACTACTGGACTGATTAAGTTAAAATTTGGTACACATATGTAAATTGTTGACCCAAAGATGGACACGTAAAGGAAATTAATGAATTCTGAACAAGGGGCCCACTTTTGGGGGGTAAACTGGAAAATTAAAAAAAAACAATTCGCAAACTGTATTGTGTGACATATCAAATGAAAAGGGTTGTTGTAAGCATGTCAGATATATATTTTTTATAATTTTAGCAAAAACAGATTTGAAGTAATTTAGGAAAAAAGACGAAAATTGACCATTCCGAAACTACTAGGATTAAAATTCTGAAAAAAAATTGAAAAATAGTTCCTTGCCTAAAGATTACAGGAAAACCTATAAGAAGTTTTAGTATTCAAAAACACTTATGAAATTTATATTATATACGGAACCCTCACCACGCGAGTTGAACTCGCACTTGTCCGGTTTTAGGGTTCCGTAGCCAAAATGGCAAAAACGGAACCCTTATAGTTTCGTCATGTCCGTCTGTCCGTCTGTCCGTCTGTCCGTCTGTCCGTCTGTCCGTCTGTCCGTATGTCACAGGCATTTTACTCGAAAACTATAAGGTGTATTTGAATAAAATTTTGAGGATAGGTGTATTTTGTTAGCCGCTACAAAGTTTTGTAATTAAAATTACTAAAAAAAATTTTTTTTAGTGGTACACCACTTTTTTTTTGTCATTTTAATTACAAAACTATGTAGCGGCTAACAAAATACACCTATCCTGAAAATTTTATTCAAATACAACTTATAGTTTTCGAGTAAAATGCCTGTGACATACGGACAGACGGACAGACGGACAGACGGACAGACGGACAGACGGACAGACGGACATGACGAAACTATAAGGGTTCCGTTTTTGCCATTTTGGCTACGGAACCCTAAAAAGGCCCTCGAGGCATTGTACCGAGGATGCTGGCGGCATTTCCTCGCTGAATTGCAATGCTGATGCGTTGCGCGAGAAAGCCGCCAGCTCTTCGGTCACCAGTTACATCGACCAGACGTTTCGCGATTTCTGCAAATAACTTATGCGCACTGGGACCCCACGGACCGAGGGTCTCGACGCCAAAGGGTACAAAGTCGTACTCTCTGCCGAGGCCTCTATATTTATTACATTTCAGATTTTCGGCGTTTTCCGCCGCTGCACCCGCTTTAGAAGTAGTCCGTTGGAGGTGAGACGGTGCCAGTGTGTCTACACATGTAGCGTCCCACACAAGCATTTATGTAATACAATTATGTAAGTCGGATGACAATGCAATAATATCGTACCATACACCTGGTCTGATAATGGAGACGGAAGGTGGCCGCAGGAACTCCTTAATTACACAGGATAAACCCGTCGCGTTTGGTCTCGTTACAATCCTCTCAATGAGCAGTTGATGAGTGTGCAAAAAAAAGTACAGTCGGCAAAAAAATCCAAGATGGCGGGCTAGTTATTTTTAATGCACTCCTACAATATGGGTATCAAATGAAAGCGCTTGCTGAGAATAACTCGAAAAATAAAGTGACGTCACTCTAAATCCAATATGGCGGACAATATACTGGGAAACCTGTCCAGCGGTGACTAAAAAGTAAACAATAAATTGAAATTTTACTTTAAAAAAGCAAGCTTTTATTTAAATGCGCTAAAAAGAATAAAATAAGCTTTTCCTTTAAAACTTTTACTATCAACGTATAACGTCATAACACATTTTAGATAAAAGCTTGTCGCGAGATTTACCTGAGTATATACGAGTACCGTAAAAGCACACAACTATAGTCCACTACCCCCACTATGGTCCAAAAGTAAACTCATTCGTTTCTATCAATACCGATTTTGTATTTGTGATTTTATAGGTTTTTATTTAAATTTGTGTTATTATATTGCCTGTCTTCTAGTTCACCCATGAAAACAGTCCCACCTGAGCAAGTAATATGATGATTAATTTGGACCATAGTCGGGTGACCTGGACTATAGTTGTGTGGTTTTACGGTACCTAAATCTCGCGACAAGCTTTCATATCATCTAAAATGCGCTATGACGTTATAAGTTGATAGTAAAAGTTTTAAAGGAAAAGTTTATTTTATTATTTTTAGCGCATTTAAATAAAAGCTTGTTTTTTATTTTTTTTTTACTTTTCGGTTCCGTATTTTATTTTAAGTTCAGCGTAAGTAATTATATAACACTAACTATAGCTCTTAGTTTGTAACCACTATCACTGGATTTTACAGTCCGAAATAAATGATTTGTATTTCGTCGGGTGACAAGCAAAAGTCACTAATTACACGTAAATGGTAAAGGAAAACTCAACCTTATTACTGCTTCAACACAGTTGGTATTTCTTGAATTATTTTTCTGCATTTAGTGACTTTTGCTTGTCACCCGACGATTTGTAATGTGCGTTCATGTCGCAATATATTATTGTTACAGCTAAACACTAAATGTGACCAATCGCCATACTACACAGCGAGGCACGCAGATATTTCCGACGACTTGTAATAAGCTGCGTCAACTTCTATGTAATCCCAACACGTACTAAACTTAGTTAGAAGACATACTACATCGCAAACTTTGCGAGCTCCCGGTAATATTTTAAAGACGAAACATGCCAAGATTTGCCGGTTCGTTAAAGTTGTAACATTTTTACGTGCGCCCCTGGAGTTGAGGAATTATTAGTTAAATAGTTAATTTCGTAATAGTACATTGTATTACAACTACGGTAAGATATGAATTACGAACGAGAGTCTATTAGAAGCCCGACGCCGAAGGGGGGCTTTGATGACTCGAGTTTGTAACAATCTTACCACACGTCGCATACAATGTTTTTCATCACATTTGCGAGGAAACCATTACATTTATAACTAAATTGTAACGTAATAAAAATTACAAAATGTCAGTCGTCCATTTTGTTGAATTTGACGTGAGGCGCTTAGAGCAAAGACCCTTCTGGCATACAGCCACCATTTAAAATTGCTTACATTTAAGTTTTTAAATTATTAAATCATTCTGTTAATCATATTTTATTCCTGTTTTTATGTTTAAATTTATTTATTAATACGTTTGAGTTAAAATCTTCTTGCTTTATAACTGAAGTAAGAGTGACAGATACAATTTAAGAAAAAAACCATTACGCCCTTGGGCGTAATTAAGGCTATTACAGCTCTGTATGCCTGCGTGTTATGAAGCCCTTTACGAGCAAGTGTGATGAAAAAGTCGTTACGGTCCGTATATTTTTCACAATTCCACTCCTTATTATCATAAGGAAGCCTGGATGCGGGTGGCGCAGGACCAGTCACTTTGGCACTCTTTGGGGGAGGCCTATGTCCAGCAGTGGACGTCTTACGTCTGATATGATGATGATGATGATGAATATCATACAGTATAGTGATATGGAGCAATTCTACGGATGCCATGCCAGTATGTAAATACTCCAAAAATGCGCTATTCGACTATTGCGGCTGGAATTTGAAAGCAAAAATAACTGGACAAGTGCGAGTCGGTCTCGCCCACCGAGGCTTTCGTACAAAATTACAAATGTATAGTTTTTAGATTTTTCGCTGAACTTGTAGTATAAGACGATACTACTTGCCAAATTTCATAGTTCTAGGTTAACGGAAAGTACTCTATACATTTTGATTTCCTTGGTTTTTTGCGACACAAACGGCCGTATTGTTTACGATAACTTAGAAGTTTGATTTTTTCCTAGCTTCAAGGGACTGTAGACTTGCGTCATATGGTTTTAATTTCAATTCGATAGGCACGCGTTCGCGAGATAAATATGCCTGGCTTGGCTCTACGCAATATCTCACAACTTTTTACGGTGGAAGAGTTTCGAGACTTGGCCTATTTTTAACCTGGAATGTTTTTTATGGGATCAAATCTGACTTGCAAGAAACCGCACAAACTAACGAACTAACAAGGCAAGTTAATATCAAGCTTGTAGAAAACACGACACTTCCAAAGTATAATTTACCAGGAGCCGTAGCAAGGTTGGCCTTATCACGCGACAAGTGACAAGATAAGAGCGTCGTCTCGTTCTATCGAACGGTGTCAGCCAGTGACGCGCGCTCTATCCTATCACCTATCGCGTGACAAGGCCAACCATGCTACGGCTCCTGGAACCACATCGTAATTCCGGCTCAGATTAAAAACCGGCCAAGTGCGTGTCGGACCACGCAAAACGAAGGGTTCCGTGCCTATTAAATAGGTCGTATCGTCACAGAAATTTTACGGCACTTACGTCCTTTTCTTTGAGGAAGGCAGTTTTTCAGCAATATCTCGAAAACCTCTGAACTGATCTTGTTCAAAACAATTTTCGGTGAATGAAATTAATAAGCCCTATGTCCATGAATTTTTCCATATTTTTAAAATACACCGTTCAAAAATTAGAGGGGGGGGGACAGAATTTTAGTGACTTTCGGGGCGATTATCTCCGACCCTATTCACTTAATCAAAAAAAATGCTAAGAAACCTTATATTTATTTTGAAAGGCCTATCGATTGATGTGCCACACGGGGGGTCACAATGATTTTTTTTTTTTTGCATTTTAGTTTTATGTATGGAGTGCACCCCTAAAAAATTTTTTTTTTTGTCATTTTAATTACAAAACTATGTAGCGGCTAACAAAATACACCTATCCTCAAAATTTTATTCAAATACACCTTATAGTTTTCGAGTAAAATGCCTGTGACATACGGACAGACGGACAGACGGACAGACGGACATGACGAAACTATAAGGGTTCCGTTTTTGCCATTTTGGCTACGGAACCCTAAAAATGCACAAGACCTAGTACAAAGCAAACGCAAATCTGTCTCTTCTAGGAAAGCAATAAAAAGACCCAGTGCTTTTAGTAACACGAACCAATTGGGGTTCCGTCGGTTCCCAAATGCTTATGCCCCGTGAGACCTGGTTAAAAGGTGTTTTTTGAAGGCCTCTAAAATGACAAAAAATATCTTCAACTTTGGCGATGTTACTACTGTTATAGTTTAATTGGTGTGTATTTTTTTTGATCAATACATGTTATATTGTGTCACTTAAACTTTTTCATCACACTTGCTCGAAAATGGTGTTATTATACGCAAGCGTACTGAGCTGTAATGGGCTATATTACGCCCATGGGCGTTATGGTTTTTTTTTTAAATAATAGAACCCTCTGATTGGCTTAAGCAAATCTGGTTGCTGTGTGATTGGTTGAATAAAAAAATCTAGTTGGTCACGACGCCCCGCCCCGCAAGAATACTGCTCTGTGATTGGTTGAAATATTGAACTGCGCGCTCTACTAGCACTGATCTGGAAGTGAAGTTGTCAATTTTTGATTGGTGCTGCTGTATGAAACATACATTTTTCTGTCTTTTGTTGTTATTTATTTCCTCGCAAATGTGATGAAAAACATTGTGTATAACACGGGCGTAAGAATATTGCAAACTCGAGTCATCAAAAGCCCTCCGCCTTCTCCGGCGTCGGGCTTCTGATACACTCTCGTTAGCAATATTCCACTTACGGCCCTCGTTAAACAATGTACTATTACGGTATATTAAATATTATGTCAAAAAATACAATTCGAAATATATGCAATGTCAAAAAGGTATTCGCTTCTATTTTTAAACCTACAAGTGATATTTTGAAATAATTTACATAATTTTATAAAAACCTCTTTCACTAGCTTTTTACACTAGTAGTCATCATCATCATCATCATATCAGCCGAAAGACGTCCACTGCTGGACATAGGCCTCCCCCAAAGAGTGCCAAAATGACCGGTCCTGCGCCACCCGCATCCAGCGGACTCCAGCGACCTTTACCAGGTCATCAGCCCACCTTGTGGGAGACATACCCACGCTGCGCCTTCCGGTACGTGGTCGCCACTCAAGAACCTTTCCGCCCCAACGGCCATCGGTTCTACGTGCCATGTGGCCCGCCCACTGCCACTTAAGTTTAGCGATTCGGAGGGCTATATCGGTTACCTTGGTTCTGCTGCGGATAGCCTCATTTCTGATGCGATCACGCAGAGATACTCCCAGCATAGCCCTCTCCATTGCTCTTTGGGTGACTTTGAGCCTTCTTATGAGGCCCATAGTAAGCGACCACGTTTCCGTGCCATACGTCATCACTGGCAACACACACCGGTCAGAGACTCTCGTCTTGAGACACTGCGGAATATTGGACGAAAAGATGGCTAGCTTCCCGAATGCTGCTCGACGATTGACCTCTTTCTCGAAGTACACTAGTAGTACACATCTGTATTTGCTTGCATTTTAGATTTATCTAAAGCTTTTGATATGGTGAACTATTAACATCTGTGGAAAAAGCTTTATGTTGCTGGGGTGCCTCGAGAAATACATACACACATACGTATTTTTTGACATTGGTACTCGAGTCAAATTAATGTTGTGAAATGGGGAGATGCTGTGTCTGATGAATATGGATTTGACTGAGGTGTGAGGCAAGGAGGGCTGAGTTCTCCTAAATTGTTTAACCTTTATATTAATGCACTGCAGATTTTATAACCTTAGTTATGTGGATGACATGGTGCTGCTGGGCCCCTCAGTATAACTGTATTGAAAGTGAAATTATGATTTTCAATGCTGGTAATAAATGTCCTGAGAGTTGTCTCCAATATTATTAAATAGGATGCCCTTGAAAAGGGTGTCTGTTTTCAAGTGTCACTGCGGGGTGTTGTGGGCTAAAAGTTAAAGATTTTTTAATTATTATGTAATCTACTGGACTTATTTTAATGTGTGTACCAAAAATCTGCTTTCTACGACGTCGGATAGTACCTAAACATTTTGATGATCACCATTGAGTGAGTGACAAAATCGGTGTATTAGATCTCAATAAAATCTAAAGTATTAAGCTGGACATGCAATAAACTTTATGGGATTAAAAACTTATATGTGCTTATGAGCTTGCCAGCATTATCTAGACTGATTCTGTGGGGGTTAATACGACGAAACGTTTCGAGGAAAGGGAGGTACTACCGTGCCCCGATATGTACCGTATCCGTTAACATAAGAGCGATGGGACATATTTCTGAGTAAGTTGTATGCGGCCATTTTTAGGGTTCCGTAGCCAAAATGGCAAAAACGGAACCCTTATAGTTTCGTCATGTCCGTCTGTCCGTCTGTCCGTCTGTCCGTCTGTCCGTCTGTCCGTCTGTCCGTCTGTCCGTCTGTCCGTCTGTCCGTATGTCACAGGCATTTTACTCGAAAACTATAAAGTGTATTTGAATAAAATTTTGAGAATAGGTGTATTTTGTTAGCCGCTACATAGTTTTGTAATTAAAATGACAAAAAAAAATTTTTTTAGGGGTGCACTCCATACATAAAACTAAAAGTCAAAAAAAAATTTTCATTGTGACCCCCCGTGTGGCACATCAATCGATAGGCCTTTCAAAATAAATATAAGGTTTCTTAGCATTTTTTTTGATTAAGTGAATAGGGTCGGAGATAATCGCCCCGAAAGTCACTAAAATTCTGTCCCCCCCCTCTAATTTTTGAACGGTGTATTTTAAAAATATGGAAAAATTCATGAACATAGGGCTTATTAATTTCATTCACCGAAAATTGTTTTGAACAAGATCGGTTCAGAGGTTTTCAAGATATTGCTGAAAAACTGCCTTCCTCAAAGAAAAGGACGTAAGTGCCGTAAAATTTCTGTGACGATACGACCTTTTTAATAGGCACGGAACCCTTTGTTTTGCGTGGTCCGACACGCACTTGGCCGGTTTTTTTTACTGACCGTATAGCTCTGTAGACCAATTGTTACTGGTTTCGTGGTCTACGGAACCCCGCTCGAGGTGTCAGCGAGTGGATTGCGCTGAAATATTAATCCACACCTCGGCAGTAATACCCAGTTCGCTGGAAACGCCGAGTAATGTACGAGCGATGATGGCAGGCTACATAATTGAGTAGACCCTTGGTTTACTATTCCATATCACCGCTCAGAGTTTACTTTTGGCGTAACATTTTGTTCCTAAATGATTTGTCTGCGCATTAGTTAGTTTAGTTACTCATACTTGATTGACACAGAAATATACAATACGGTGGACCGGGGTTACTTTGATTCGGGGGGTGACTTTGATCAAATTGGGTTTTCTCCGAAATCATTGTTTTTACTTGTGAGTAAACTGCGGCAGTGGATATTTTAGTATTCTATCTTGATGTATACTCGATTAAATCTTCTTAATTTCAAATAGGTCTGCTTTTATACTACATTCAAAATTATCAAAGTAGCCCCATTTTTTCCTAAAGTAACCCCGGTTTACTACAGTTTGCGAAACTTATTTTTTTAATTTTCCAGTTTACCCCCCAAAAGTGGCCGCCTTGTTCAGAATTCATTAATTTACTTTACGCTTCCATCTTTGAGTCACCAATTTACATATGTTTACCAAATTTCAACTCAATCGGTCCAGTAGTTTTACTCGAAAACTATAAGGTGCATTTGAATAGATTTTTGAGAATAGGTGTATTTTGTTAGCCGCCACATAGTTTTGTAATTAAAATGACTAAAAAAATAATTTTTTGGGGTGCACACCTTACATAAAACTAAAAGTCAATTTTTTTTTCATTGTAAGCCCACCTGTGTTGCACATCAATCGATAAGCCTTTCAAAATAAATATAAGGTTTCGCAGCAATTTTTTTGATTAAGTGAATAAAGTCGGAGATAATCGCCCCAAAAGTCACTAAAACACAGTACCTCCCTCTAATTTTTGAACGGTTTATTAAATTCTTTCACCGAAAATTATTTTGAACAAGATCGGTTCAAAGATTTTCGAGATTTTGCTGAAAAACTGCCTTTCCTATAGAAAAGAAAAAGAAAGAAAAAGAATGAACAAAACATTTATCCGTGACAAAAAAACAAACTGTAGACACAATACACACATACACATTTAAAAAAAACGTAAAAGGACGATTAAAAGGACGTAAGTGCCGTAAGATATCTGTGACGGTGCGACCTTTTTAATAGGCACGGAACCCTACATTATGCGTGGTCCGACACGCACTTGGCTGGTTTTTTTTTGTTATTAGTACCGTTAACGCGGGTCACTTTGGCCCTCGAGGGTAGCTTTGGCTCTTGGGGGTAACTTTGGAAGTCACGAATTACAGTAACTTTGGCTTCCACGAATTACTATATCCACCGCTGTTTTATGAATCAGGGTCAACACCGTCACAGGGTCATCGTGTTTTATGTTTCAGTTGCTCATCTTGTTATTTTTTGGGGTCCCTTATTTTACCGACAAACGTTTCACCGAATGCATTGTTTCGCCGAATTTTCATTTCGTCGAGTTTTTTAGGGTTCCGTACCTCGAAAGGAAAAAACGGAACCCTTACCTATACGATCACTTTGTTGTCCGTCCGTCCGACTGTCAAGACCCTTTTTCTCAGGAACGCGTTGAGATATCAAGCTAAAATTTATACGAAATACTCAAATCTACTGTCACTTAGAGCTGTGAAAAAATCAAACTTCTAAGCCAACGCAATCAAAAGATACAGCCGTTTATGCCGCAAATTTCCGCAAATTTTCGAAACTCGCAAGGGAATCAAAACCTACAGGGTACTTCCCGTGAACTCAGAATCTTGAAATTTGGTACGAAGCAACGTCTTATGGCACAGATAAAGGAAATATTGCTAAAACCGTAAATTTTTAGTTACATCATATAATAAAAATATTTTAATTTACTTATATACCTACAGGTTTGTAGGGAACTTTCGGTGCGCGAGACTCGCACTTGGCCGGTTTTTTATGCGAAATTGCTATGGAGCATCATGTGGAGCTAAGTAGCCTGAGTTTACGGTATCCTAGAAATGTAGCGAAACGCCAAATAAATCCCAAGATATTTCCCAAAACGCTCACGCCACTTTATTGCTTCCGTGCTATATAGGAATTCAATCGGGCGAATAAAAGTAGGTACAAAAGAATAAATCTCTCCATTATTGCAAAATTTCAGAAAGTATCTTGAGACTCCGCAGTGCGCCAAAATTTCAGCTTTAATGAATGAAATGAAAATGAAAAAAAGTTTATTCAGTTAAGCAACCCTTGCTTTACATTATTTTCTTCTGCCAAACTGCAGGACAGTTTGTTGGCAGAGGGACTCCCTTACAGCACAATAGATGGGTAGGCTCTTAGCTAATAGCTAGTTACTTTATCTACAGTTTTATTTGATAATGGTACAGCTCACGTGATACATTTCCAGTTTAGATTTTATTTTTTCTAAGAAAAACTCCTTCACTTTATTTTTAAACATTCTAAGTGTTTTACATTCCCTTATATCATACGGTATATCGTTATATATTTTGGGGACCAAGTACTTCCTACTTCTCCGCTCATAATAATTATTACTACACGCCGGCACCTCTAACATTTTTTTACTATTTTTTCTTGTTAATGTAGAGTGACTTACATAGATTTTAAATTCATTTTTATTGAACTGTTCTAAGGCCAACAACAGCAATACCCCTTCATGAACCGGCAACATACGGCGTTAATAGTAGTTTATGTGACTGTACACAATGAGAGGCCTTATATCACGAGTGTGGTTTAAATCACGGGTTTCATAATAGGATCCACACGAGTGTTTTAAGACCTAATTACAGTTGCATACACTATTTTATCGACACACATATCATAAATCGTCAATGATGTGTTCGGGAACCATTAGAATAACCGCCATTGCACCGCCATGGCCGACTAGATTTCAAATCATGACCAACTAGATTTCCATCGAACAGTATCGAAGGCTTTGCCCTCTGGGCCACGCTTCGAAATTTGAAAGTCATTACTTTATCAATATCGATATCTTAACGAAAATACGTACAAAATAACTTACGGCCAGAGACAAGTTAATTATTTTTATAAACAGTATTATACAGTACGGGCTCGAGCTGTGGGGACGCGCGGCTGACTGGCAGCGTGTTTTCCGGCTGCAAAAACGAGCTGCGAGAGCGAGGGCGCAAGTGCCATGGCATGAGTCGGCTAAACAATATTTCATAGACTTAGGCATTCTTACCTTGCCTAGCCTCTTAATACTACAAATAGCTGTCTACACTAGGGAGAACCTAGACAAATATCCTAGACGGGGGGATGGAAGCAATCGGGTCACGCGTTATAGTCACAAACTGGCTAGGGTGCCTCGAAGGGGCTGGTCAAAACGGATAAAACCATACACGTAATGGGCCCTTCAGTATATAATAAATTGCCAATGAGCACAACAGACGCCCTAAGTATTGTGTTAAAAATAAACTCAAAGCATGGCTTGTTGAGCGGTCGTTCTATACCTTTGAAGAGTTTTTAGACTCAAAGTAATATAATTAATAGCTATGTTAAATTGTTAATGACTTAAGCTTATTCTAATACGTACCGTATTATGTTGACTTGTAATTTTTATTATCAATAAAGTATGAGTATGAGTATGAGTAAATCTTATTGATATAATATGATATAATGCTGGTCATTACTGCCAGTATCTTGAACGCATTTTAGTGGGTTTATAGTATGTGTGTAGGTAAATTAACATAAAAATAATAGATATGACAGGATTTAGTTATAAATCGCAGTTTATATTATTATTAGCGGCCAGCGCGGCTCCACCATATATTACAAATAACCTAGGAATAAAATATGGCTGTATTTTATTATAAATTTGCCCGTGACTTCGTCCGCGTGGAAGTTATTTACATCGTGCCTCCATAGAAACTTCCACACTATATGTGTAAGGGAAAATGTTGAAAAAAATACCATTCCCCCCTATCTCCGAAGTTAACCAAGCGAAAAGTTCGAAAATAATATATATAATATGATTAATGTTTACGTAAATATTACCGAAAAAATATTATTTATTCTTCAAAAATCATTTGTTTATAAACTATATATTGTTAATAAGACTTAAGACAAATTATGGATTTTGTATCTAAAATAAAGAATTGAATTGAATTGAATTAAATTACAAACTGTAACATTATCAACAATACCACCTTCTAGATCTGGAAATAACAGTACTACTAACGCCATCCAGTGACAAATAGATGCACTAAACCAATGGGAATAACAATACTGCTGACGCCATCAAGTGACGAATAGATGCACTAAACAAATGGGAATAACAGTACTACTGCCGCCATCCAGTGACGAATAGATGCACTAAACAAATGAAAATAACAGTACCACTAGCGCCATCCAGTGACGACTAGATACACTAAACACATTGAAAATCCATACTACTAGCGACCTCCATCGACGAGCGGATGTACTAAAATAGTACCGAATCCGCCAGAAGATGTCGCTGTCACAAACGCTGCAACGCGCTGTTAAGATTTTTCCTGATTTGGTTAGGCTCGTCGGCTGAAATTTGTTAGGTACAGCTAATATGAAGGGCAAAGCAAAAATATATATGCACTCCAACGTGTCAAAAATATCTGGTCACGTTATTAGTCAAAATGTTCTAGACATTAACATTGCCACAAATAAATGTACAAATAGGAGGCCATAAATATCTAAACACGCAACTCACATATTTAAGAACAAAACCCAAGCCAAAAATATGTATACAGTCAAGGGCAAAAATTTATATACATTCCCAAGGCGTCAAAGATATCTGTACAGTTGATTAGCCAGAAATATCTGTACGGTAATCCGGTCAAAATTATGTGATCATTTTATTAGTTAAAATATCTAGACGTTTACATTGCCATAAATAAATGTACGATGTCAGTCAAATATATATGTAGGCAAATAGGAGGCCATAAATATCTACACACGCTACCCTCATATACATAAGAACAAAACCCGAGCTAAAAATATCTATACAATCAAGGGCAAAAATATGTATACATTCCCAAGGCGTCAAAAATATCCGTACAGTTGATTAGCCAGAAATATCTGTACGGTAATCCGGTCAAAAATATGTGATCATTTTAGTAGTCAAACATTTCTAGACGTTTACATTGCCATAAATAAATGTACTACAATGTCAGTCAAATATATGTAGGCAAATAGGAGGCCATAAATATCTACACACGCAACTCTCACATACATACGAACAAAACCCGAGCCAAAAATAACTATATAGTCAAGGGCAAAAATATACATACATTCCCAAGGCGTCAAAAATATCTGTACAGTTGATTAGCCAGAAATATCTGTACGGTAATCCGGTCAAAAATATGTGATCATTTTAGTAGTCAAACACTTCTAGACATTTACATTGCCATAAATAAATATACAATGTCAGTCAAATATATGTAGGCAAATAGGAGGCCATAAATATCTAAACACGCCAGCAACATCGGTCTCATTCTGACATATGCTACGGTTATGGTTTACAAGTCGAGGCAAGAAGTCGACTTCGTGCGTGTTTTCTGTCATCATCATCATCATATCAGCCGAAAGACGTCCACTGCTGGACATAGGCCTCCCCCAAAGAGTGCCACAATGACCGGCACCCGCATCCAGCGGACTCCAGCGACCTTTACCAGGTCATCAGTCCACCTTGGGGGGCCTACCCACGCTGCGCCTTCCGGTACGTGGTCGCCACGCGAGAACCTTTCCGCCCCAACGGCCATCGGTTCTAAACGTGCCCCGCCCACTTAAGTTTAGCGATTCGGAGGGCTTTCTGTGCGCCACCTCAAACCGAGTTGAGCTAAACTCAAGCCGGTTGGGCCGTCGGCGGCGTGACTAGGTTTGACTCGACGTGCGAAACCGAGACGTTACACCGCTATATTATATGTATTTCGTTATAGCCCCCTGCTGCCCTCGCTGGAACTACGTGCTCATAGCTAACTATATAATAGTCGTCAACCGTGCATCCGCTCCTGGGCTGTTATTCGCCACGCGCTCATGCGCCTCACCCCACGCGTCACGCCTAACGAAACTAGACCTCTGCCTACGCTTAGTTACTACGAATCGCGGCGTCTAAATATATTTGTGAGCGTTGAGGCGAGCTTAAAACAAGTTATAGAATAGGGGGGTAGTCTACTCCTTACTGGCTGGGGAACACGACGCTTAATCTCAGCTGTACTTCTCAAGCAAGTTAATATATGCCTTACTGACACGTCACGCTCGCACCCTCGCTACAAAACTTAATTAACAGATAATATATTTAATACTTCTCTGTTTAGTTTTTTCCCATCAAACTTGATATGAACTCATACGAAATTATTCTGAAAGTATTTACCTTCTAGCCGATTAAAAAAGAATTATCGAAAATAATTCACTTGTTAAAGAATTATCGCTGAGAAGTCAAATGCGAGTCTGACTCGCACCGCGGTTTATTTTTTGTCGAAACACCTCCGAAATACTAAAAAATATATATAAGACAGGCTCACAGAGTCACTAGTCAATAACCATTCGGGAATCTGTCTGTCTGTAGTACCTAACTTGAAATGTTTTACAAGTAGGTGGTAGATAAATCTTAAAACATCTTCGAATTTTGCGCCACCCAGACGAGTTAAAGTGTGGCTATCTATATGCAAATTCAGTTCTGACTAGTTTAAGCCGTTTCGTGCAGTTTTGCCTGATTGGCTGAAACATCTTTTGAAATTATGACTTATAAAATAAATGAGATTAAAAAAACCGGACAAGTGCGAGCTCAACTCGCGTGGTGAGGGTTCCGTAAAATGCTGTAAGCATCAGGCGCCATACAAAATACAAAAATATTGAGATTTTTCCCGTTACTTTGAATACTCAAACTTCTTATAGGTTTTCCTGTAGTAATCTTTAGGCAAGGAACTATTTTCCATATTTTTTTCAGAATTTTAAGCCTAGTAGTTTCGGAGATAAGGGGGGGGGGAAAGGTCAATTTTCGTCTTATTTCCTAAATTACTTCAAATCTATTTTTGCTAAAATTATAAAAAAAATTATCTTAGATGCTTGCAACAACCCCTTTCATTTGATATGTTACAGTTACACAATACAGTTTACGAAACTTTTTTATTTAATTTTCCAGTTTACCCCCCAAAAGTGGCCCCCTTCTTCAGAATTCATTAATTTACCTACTTTACGCGTCCATCTTTGGGTCACCAATTTACATATGTGTACCAAATTTCAACTCAATTGGTCCAGTAGTTTCGGAGCAAATCAGCTGTGACAGACGGACAGACAGACAACCGAGATTTCCTATAAGGGAACCCTCACCATGCGAGTTGAACTCGCACTTGTCCGGTTTTTTTTTGACGGAGTGGTAATGCACTTCCGCATCCCCCCAGCCTGGGGAAGCTATATAGGGGGGTATGTGGGACTCTCGCCCTCCGGCAACTCTATTTAAAGAGAAGGGGGGAGTCTACCCACTAAAACCACCGTCTCTGCCGTTAACGGGAGCGCCATGGGATCGCGAGCTTGTCACCACGTCGCCACCCGACCTTACGCCTTGGCCACGACTTTGGTCTTAAGCGACCTGCGGCAGCGGTTTTTCTAATTCATTGCGCGTGATCCCAACTAACCACAGTCCGTTGCGCGTCTCGACCGCGCAATGAACAGATAGACACACAGAACAGATAGACACACAGAACAGAACACCTATGGTGACAGGACAATTAATTACTTACTTCCATTTATCTTAAATACCCTAGAACTTATTACAGGACCTTACCGATGCAATTATTAATCATGACAAATGTAAGAAGCTACTTAAAACCGGCCAAGTGCGTGTCGGACCACGCAAAACGAAGGGTTCCGTGCCTATTAAAAAGGTCGTATCGTCACAGAAATTTTACGGCACTTACGTCCTTTTTTTTGATGAAGGCAGTTTTTCAGCAATATCTCGAAAACCTCTGAACCGATCTTGTTCAAAACAATTTTCGGTGAATGAAATTAATAAGCCCTATGTCCATGAATTTTTCCATATTTTTAAAATACACCGTTCAAAAATTAGAGGGGGGGGACAGAATTTTAGTGACTTTCGGGGCGATTATCTCCGACCCTATTCACTTAATCAAAAAAAATGCTAAGAAACCTTATATTTATTTTGAAAGGCCTATCGATTGATGTGCCACACGAGGGGTCACAATGAAAAAAAAAAATTTGACTTTTAGTTTTATGTATGGAGTGCACCCCTAAAAAAAATCTTTTTTGTCATTTTAATTACAAAACTATGTAGCGGCTAACAAAATACACCTATCCTCAAAATTTTATTCAAATAGACCTTATAGTTTTCGAGTAAAATGCCTGTGACATACGGACAGACGGACAGACGGACAGACGGACAGACGGACAGACGGACAGACGGACAGACGGACAGACGGACATGACGAAACTATAAGGGTTCCGTTTTTGCCATTTTGGCTACGGAACCCTAAAAAGAAGCTATCTATACTGAGTGGTGACTAACAATGCTACATTCAGTTCGGAAAATAATTATGTGCTCAAAAAGGGCGGAAAGGCATTTCAAAGAGGATCATCATCATCATCATATCAACCGAAAGATGTCCACTGCTGGAAATGGGCCTCCACCAAAGAGTGCCACAATGACCGGTCCTGTAACCCGCATCCAGTGGACTCCAGCGACCTTTACCATGTCATCGGTCCATCTTGTGGGGAGCCTACCCACGCTGCGCATTCCGGTACGTGGTCGCCACTCGAGAACCTTTCCGCCCGGTTCCAAGTGCAATGTGCCCCGCCCACTGTCACTTAAGTTTAGCGATTCGGAGGGCGGTTACCTTGGTTCTGTTGTGGATAGCCTCAAAGAGGGTACCTAAATAAAAATGATGAAAATCAAAACATTTATGGTTAAAAAATGATCATAAAAATACTTACAAGATTCATGCATTATTACGATTATAAATTGCCAATTTCGTAGAAAAAATTAGAGTAGGTACATAAAATTATAAATTAACGCATATTTATCCAATAAACGTCATGGTGCACTTTCTAAAGTATTGCAATAACATTACTGCAGACGCCGGGAAAGAAGGGCTTGCCGGGTGAGTAGGAATAGAATAGAGAGGATAGTGATACGAAGCCGGCAAGCCCTTTTCACGGCCAGGCATGTATAGTGCTTTTCTCAAACATATGCAATGAAATAAAACAATACACCACTCACAATAGTACATAAATTTTCCCTCCAAACCCTCCATACTTAATGTTAAGAATCTTAAATTCTTTAATGAATAAAATAAATGCAGAGGATTTTAAATAGTGTCTATGGTCTCTGGTGACTTACGTATAGATAACATTTTAATTTATTCATCAACACATTGAATCATACATATTTGTTTTCTTAATAAAGGTTCGTGTGTAATAGGCATTAATGCGGATATTTTTGGTCCGATAACCAATCAACCACTAGAAAAATAAAAAATAAATAAATCAGCTGAAGTGAAATCCCACCAAAAATATTCTGTAAAAACTAGTCAAGTCTCGATGGAGCTGCTTGTTTATCTCTAAAAAGTAATGAAATCTAGACAAAGTCGTGGCAAGTCTAAGGTTCCTTACTGTGATTTCTTTATTATTATAGTTAATGTTGTGTGACTTGGCCGTTGAAGGGTACACAAGGGTAAACGTTGAACGTATTTCGAGAAATAAATATATCAAGCCAGAGAAAGGGATACTTATTATTAAAAATGCGTAATCACAAACACAATAAAAGAACCTTAAATTTAACTTTATTGCAATGAAAACTTCAATACTTAAAGTAAAAGCGGCAGACGTTATGCTACGAGTACACGGTGTGCCGACTCACAAAGATGTGGCCGCGTGTCTAGTACCTAAAGTTAGTTGCGCGCAGCGTGCATTAGTGGGCTTTGCCTATATCAATAATCTAAGAACTATCGAGCTTTGGTTTCATGAATTGTATCATAATGGTGACGTAGTAGGTGACGAGCGCGAGGAAGGTGAACGGCGTGGAGGCGTCGATGTCGAGCACGCGCCACACCAAGCAGCGCACGCGCCGCTCGCGCAGGTACGACAGCGCGTCCAGCAGGGCCTCGCGTACCTCGTTCTCTGCACAACACATCACCTTAGCCATTAATATAATTGTCATCATCCTCGTCATAGACATCGACCTTATGATCATTATCTGCGTCAATGTCGTCATCACCACCATTGTTATCTTCACCATAACCATCGTCTTCTTCATTATTGTTTCCATAATGATCAGCATTAAATAGTACATTACTGCAGACGCCGGGAAATAAGGGCTTGTCGGGTAAGTAGGTATAGAGGATAGTGATACGAAGCCGGCAAGTCATTTTCACGGCCAGGCATTGGCAGGCACGTATAGCGCTTTTCTCAAACATATGCAACGAAATAAAAAAATACACCGCTCAAAAATAAATTTAATATCGCGGTAAACGAAGACAACAAAACACAGTCAAAAATATAATTCAGCTGTTTGTGAACACAGAAGCCATGTTTACACTAAAATAAAATCAAATTTACTTCCCGGCCTAGGCCTTCAATTTTGTGTGAAATTCCTTTACAGTTCTCTCGAGTTGTTCCGCCCAAAACGTGATACTTTGATGAAATAGAAATAGAAATAGAAAAACATTTATTGCACAAAAGAATCTTAAATATACACGTAGGTAGGTAAAAATTAAAACAATTACAAAGAAAAAGATTAACAACAAATGCTGCCTGTTATAACGCACGTAATGACAACATTTCATTGCATGTTTGAGAAAAGTAAATAATGTTGTGATTTAAATTTTTCAATACCATTTTTTGGGTAATCAAGGGTTTTAGTGAGAAAAAGAATAGGTAGCGCATGTACAGAGTCAATTTCTGTCCCGCGTATCATAATTATAGACAGAATAAGAAAAACTATCAATTTCCTTCTTCTGACGCGGCTCGTAGAGTGTCCAGTAGGTACCAAAGTTTAAAAGTTTTCATTCTAACAAGTATTTTTGAAACCTTTCAGAAAGAAAATACATACATACATACATACATATAATCACGCCTCTTTACCAGACGGGTAGGCAGAGATCACGGATCTCTATTTGCTACGATCCTGACAAACCACTTTCGCTTCACTCACCTTCATAACATTTCTCATTTATGCTCGTCGGTTAAGGGTACTTTTGACCTGGCCTTTTTGTAACATTTCTCCAATTTGATCGGAGAAAGTTCGCCTAGGTCTTCCCCTTCCAACTTGCCCTTCCACTCTTTTTACATACACTCTCTTCGTTAATCTTCTTTCATCCATCCTCTCTACATGCCCAAACCACCTTAACATACCCTTCTCAATTTTCGTGACTATATCTCCATCCATTCCACACTTATCTCCACACTGTTTCTGACTATCACTCAAGAAAGAAAAATATTAAACAAACATATTTTAAACCCCGTTGCAACACCTTTGTCTCGCGGCTCTGCCAGTTTATGGAATATAAATATCAGTAAGAAAGTCGTACTGGGTTATTACTTAAATACATAAGTTAAGTACCTATAAGTAATTGACATCGCGAAACGTCTGGTCGATGTAACTGGTGACCGAAGAGCTGGCGGCTTTCTCGCGCAACGCATCAGCATTGCAATTCAGCGAGGAAATGCCGCCAGCATCCTCGGTACAATGCCTCGAGGGCCTTTTTTAGATTTAACTGAGTTTTAATTTATCTTAGTTAATGTTAATTATAATCTTGTATTCACTTTTATTATTAAAAGTGAATACAAGATTATAATTAAAAATATTTGTCATTGACATGTAAAATTTTATTATTAAATATGGAACTTTATTTTGGCATTGGTAAAATCGATAGATACCTATCATAAGTAAATATATCCATAGCCAAAATGGCAAAAACGGAACCCTTATAGTTTCGTCATGTCCGTCTGTCCGTCTGTCCGTCTGTCCGTCTGTCCGTCTGTCCGTCTGTCCGTCTGTCCGTATGTCACAGGCATTTTACTCGAAAACTATAAGGTGTATTTGAACAAAATTTTGAGGATAGGTGTATTTTGTTAGCCGCTACATAGTTTTGTAATTAAAATGACAAAAAAAAAATTTTTTAGGGGTGCACTCCATACATAAAACAAAAAGTCAAAATTTTTTTTTTCATTGTGACCCCCTGTGTAGCACATCAATCGATAGGCCTTTCAAAATAAATATAAGGTTTCAATGCATTTTTTTTGATTAAGTGAATAGGGTCGGAGATAATCGCCCCGAAAGTCACTAAAATTCTGTCACCCCCCCTCTAATTTTTGAACGGTGTATTTTAAAAATATGAAAAAATTCATGGACATAGGGCTTATTAATTTCATTCACCGAAAATTGTTTTGAACAAGATCCGTTCAGAGGTTTTCGAGATATTGCTGAAAAACTGCCTTCCTCAAAGAAAAGGACGTAAGTGCCGTAAAATTTCTGTGACGATACGACCTTTTTAATAGGCACGGAACCCTTCGTTTTGCGTGGTCCGACACGCACTTGGCCGGTTTTTTATTTGTCAAAGTCGCTTTCAATTAAAAAAAAAAATATTATTTAAATTTTTTTGATTGTTTGTTTTGTTTGATTATTGTTACTAACCTAATATAGTCTTAAGTCATTTGTTACTAACATTCTATGGATTATTTAATTCAATTCAATTCATTTATTAGTTCAGATAACATGATCCATTTTTTATTAGTATTATCCTTAGAAAGACTATGTTAGTACTTAGAATATCGGCAATAATATAAAAACTAAAAAGAAAGAACTACAATAATAAAGTATTAAATAACTTTGAACATTATATCTAAATATATCTAAACAAAACATTAAGCTAGCCTCAAGTAAATAAATATAATTTGTAATAAAACTTAAAATCAAATGCTAAAATGGGCCCCTGTGGCAGGGTACCGAGGACGCTGCCTGGCAGCATTTCCTCGCTGAATAGCAAATGCTTATGCGTTGAGCGAGGAAGCTGCCAGCTCTCCTAACCCCGGTGACGTCAACCAACCGTTTTGCCAAATCACGGGCCCCACGGACCGAGGGTAAAAATAAATATTTGAATTGAATTGAATTGAAAGTTGGGATCAAACATACCTGGGCATGTCAGGAGCTGATCAGCTAGAATAGTTGTAATTTTATCAGCTTCTTCGGTAGACAGTTCAAACAGCAGCGGTAGCAGCACAGTGAGCAGCACACTGATCACCGTATGCGGAAGGATTCGGTAGAAGTAGACCGGCTAAAAAAAACATTTATTTTCAAATATGCTCGGAAATGATCTCCTTACTGCTGTAAAAATAGTACGTGAAGTTCCTCGTTACGACGAGCTCAAATTCATAAAGTTAAATAAGTATCAAGTGTCCTGTCGCAGCGGCCGGTAAAGTTTACGAAATTACATTACTGTATCCTCTTTCTACCTTTTAATAACATGTTTCAACTAAGAAAAAACATGTAAAGTGGTTGCCAAGACTCCCTATCATATAGCTTTCAGCTTTAAAAAAATATGAGAGAGCGCCAAGCTTTCTACTCCACACGGCTTCACTCTACCAGCCACGCTCTACACATTTTACATCTTGGCTAAAAAGTACAAACCCGGTTGGGCACATCCCGGTCGCCGCATAGACTCTCCCGCGTGCATACGGTATGAATTTATGCGGGTATTAATAAGCTATATACTATACTATTCAAACACATTTAGTGTTGACCCTATATCTAGCAATCGCATCGAGTTAACTTTAGTTGAACATAAATTGAATTTTCTCACAATAAAAAAAAAGCATCAGTCTAAGGAAAAAATACAGTAAACACTCAAGTAGTAAACACATTAATGTAGTATCCCCAATATTACCAACCTCTCTGTTGTCGATCAAATTAGACAAAACCTGGTGGACAAAAATCATGCATCCTCGACATTCTATAGCAAATTTAAAAGCAATCTGAAAAAGAAATTGTAAATTTCGCTGTTTCACATTTTGTTGGATCTGAATTAGCTAGTTGTCGTCACAAAACACCTAGCAGAACTAAGATGGCAGCCAATTTAGTTATGAAACAAGATTCAAATCTATTCAGCCTCAATAATGGTGAATTACATATTATATCGTCAAAATGCTTGAAAAAGAGAAGGGTTAATAGGTACCTATTGAAGATTACTAAAGACGATGGTCGTTATGATCTAAACTGCGTCATTAATAACTTCGTGAAATGTTGGTTATAAACTAGCACTTACCATAAATTTAATAACATTAAATTTCCGTTCCATAACATCCAAGAGATTTTTGTAAATGTATATAATTTTCTTTAATTTTAATAATTTTGATCGAACATTGCCGTGTTCACGGGTTTCCTGTCGAATACCTTGCAAATATTGCTCGGTATAACGTCTCAATATTTTAACTCTGTCTCTATATATCTCTAGTATAATGAGAACAGGAATAGAAGCTATGTCTTTGCTGTATACCACAAAAATAAGACTAACGAGAAACAGGATACCACCAGTGTTCAATTTTTCATTATCAAATAAATAACATGAAGCCAAAACTATCACTATTCGAAAGTATACTAATATATTTACAAATCTCGTCAATAAAGTTTCGTCTTCGACCAAGGTTGAGAGTCGCATCATTGCCACAATTCGGTGCAAGCCCGAGATGCATTCAGAGAAATATTCTTCTTGTGTATAAATCGACATGAAAATTAGCACATAGTGGTCGATTATTTCGCAGTATGCCTGATAATACAATATTGGCTTGACTGACCACAACAAAGCCATAGGCATGAACGTGTTAATCAAAATGCTATAAGCGGTTAAGACGCGTATCATGTGAAAGTTATCAGTAATTTTTTGGTAATATCCCGCCAAGCATCTTAGAAACATTAAAACTTTTATAGAAAGCATGAAACGAATAAGTTTTGTAAACGCGGAGTTTGCAACGAGTACATATTTAAGCATGGCGGACTTAACTGGAAGGCGTGGAGCACGTGTCGTTCGTGTCACTGAGTGCTATATGCCTGTAAGGGGAGGATTGTCCCGCGGCTTCACCCAACTTTTAAATTGAAAAAAAAGGTCACTGAAAATAACTTGTTGTGACTAACAATTCCATGGTGACATTACGGAGGTCAAAAGTAATAATGCACTTTATCGATTAACTGATGATCACACGATTAAAAGAAGAATGTATTACCTGAAATATAGGTATATAGGTACTATAGTGTTTTAGTTACTTAAACATGTTATGCACGACACTGCCATGGGAACCGTCTTTTTGGTACTACGATATATCGATTAGGTAATTCAAAGTTCATCTTTGAAATAGCTTACACAAGCGCACAAAATGACAAAGACTACAATTTCGTAATAAAAACAAGGGTTGAAAGAGTTATGAGCAATCTAAAAATACAGATTGCTGATAAGACGCTAATCTCAATGACAGACAGTTGAGAATACTACTAAAACGATGTGGATTATCTAGACAATCTGTCTAGACATAAGGCGGCCTGACGAGATAAGTTCACGAACCATTTGGAGCCGTATTCGACAACTTAATAACTTACAAATATAATGCTTTATTTATTAAATCCCCGTAGATAGGCCCAGGACCCCAAATTATTCGCGATCAAACCAAAATTGTCACAACTGTACCCAGTCTAACCTACCTTGTACAATTACAAAATAGGCCTGATACTCCAGGCAAAATACGGTTTCGAAAAACATTAAGTTATAATAGCGTTTTTTTTGTTTATTTCATTCTAAAACGTTATTCTAAGATGCTTTATTCAAGAATCCAACAAACTTTCCACCCGGAAGTAATTATATAGATTTAAATTAAACAGTTTATTGTCTTTATTATTTTATTTATATTGAATATTTTAAAGCAAATGTAAATGAACCTAAATAAAGATAAAAAAATATTCATATTTAACCAGACTTTTTAGGAGCTACTTAAATATTTTTTTTTGATGTCTGATTTTTTGTTGGATTTTGCCTCTAGGTAACTATTTAATTGATAATATATCCGTTACATTAGAAAAAATTGCTAATATAAATTATTTCCAAATTTGTCATTTTTTCCATACAAGTTGTCAGTTCATTGCCAGGATGAGTGGCGCAAGGATTGTGATATCATTAAAGTAGGTACTTTAGTCATAGTTAAAGATGATAATGTAACATCCAATGGCCAGAGTGGTAGAAGTATCGGGTATCAAAAAATAAAAAAAATAAAAATCAAAAATATTTTTATTTCAAATAGACTCAAAGAGTGCTTGAGAAACGTCATGTGACAAAAATCAATAGTATACAGAGGTGTCAATCGTACCAAATTTAAAAATACGCATTAAAATTTAACAGCCTGACAGTACACACAAAATTATAGAACCACAAACAGTTCACAAATGTCACTTAAAATAATAAAAATAAAAAAGTAGAATAAAATAGAATCTCACTGAGCAATAACTTATTGGCTTAAAAGAAGTTATCGTCTTCTACAAATTCCTTAACACTATAATAGGCCTTATATACTAAGTACTTACACAAAACTGTCATAATTATTATATTCAACGGTTCACAAACACATTTATAACTCAACATAAATCACGAAAGCGTGGGTCGATGAGGGAAGGTCTTTAAAGGTGAAAATGCGGTCGCGTTGATGATGGGAAGCTGGCGTTGGCCGAAATTGTGCCCATCTTCGCTCGAAGTTGGTTGATCTAATCAGCTAGGTGAGCCGCTCCGATGTGACGGGAGGACCCCTGAAGAGTTCCCATTTTGACTAATTCACGTAGATTAAATTACGTCGCTATCAATACACAGAGTTCTATTAGATGCAAATAGGTAAGTTAATTTTTCAAAATCTAGGTGTTATAATACAATAAACATATATTAGATACAAATGTCAAAGTTAAAGTCAAAGTCAAAGAATAGAATTAGATTATTATGACGAGAACATCTTAAGACTGACCACTTAATGACTGAGTTTAACCAATTATCGAGTAGTTCACATCACACAATCGAAATCCTTAGATAAGCCACAAAAAAACCCCAATATTTATGGGTAGTGTGGACGACAATATAAGTGCAACTTACTTTGAACCAAAACAGGTACCTACTCATTTAGTCAAATCGCAATCTACAATGAACTAGGTAATCTGACCTCTTAAAAGTGAAATTGGTTTCAAATATACAATACACGGTGCAATGTTGAAATCAATAGCGCCACACGTTATGCCAAATAGTATCAATAATCTAAGAACTGTCGACCTATTGCTTCATGAACTCTATCATGACGGGGACGTAGTTGGTGACGAGCGCGAGGAAGGTGAGCGGCGTGGAGGCGTCGATGTCGAGCACGCGCCACACCACGCAGCGCACGCGCCGCACGCGCAGGTACGTCAGCGCGTCCAGCAGCGCCTCGCGTGCCTCCTCCTCTGCAGAACACATCACCACCGCCATCAACATTATTGCCGTCACCTACGTCGTCGGCATCGTCATCATATTTATCGTCTTTATTCATCGTTGTCATGGCCAATGTCAATTTCATCATTACCACCGTTATCACTATCATCAACATTGTCATCTTTATCATTGTTACCATATACAATAAAGTCAAAGTCAAAGTGATTTATTCTTCAATTTAGGCATATTACATGCACCTATGAATGTCGATAAACTACCACCGGTTCGGAAAGTAAACCTCTGCCTCGAGAAGAACCGGCATAAAAAACTCGGCGAGGTGTCATTTTTTCAAAACAGTATACAATATTATCATATCAGTATCAGAGTATTATAATTTTTTTAAATTACATTGCTACAGTAGAAAGCCTATTTATTTTACGACAGGTTTCTAGTGCAGGATTTTATCGCTGCCAAATATCCCTATCCATGATGTAGTCGTTTATCTTATAATATGCTTTTGAAATAAGTGTCCGTTTTACGACAGATTTGAATTTAGAGTCAGTAAGTTCGGTAATGTGTTTTGGAATTTTATTGTAGAATTTTATACAATTTCCAAAGAACGACTTTTTCGCTTTTACTAGCCTGTAAAAAGTTGTTTTGAGCTTCCCTGCGCTTCTGGTAACCTTGGGCCTATCAGTGTTTGTTGGGTAGTTGTATAAATTCTTCCTAACATACATTATTATTTCAAATACGTATAGCATACATACTTACAAAATATTGTGACTGCATACGAGTGAAACTTTGTTTACTCCTAATTTAATCAATAAAGCTTTCCATGGAAAGCCAGGTGGAGAGATTTTTAATGTCAAACCAGAAAAGTGCATCTACTGAGTTGATTTCTATTCCGCAGATCACACGGACAGGAATAAAAAAGTAGTAGATTGTACAACAAGTGCATAAGACGAGCCATTTCACCCGAGACGTTTATATCCTCGGTTTTATATAACAAATATTTGCAAAGACGAATCAGCACAAAGACGAACTTTGCAAGCATGAGAAGTGAAAAGTTATTTTTAATACAGTTGCTCAAAAAGTGCTACTTTACGTAGCTGTTTAGCGTGCGGAACGCTGGTCTTCGCGCACTAGTGCTTTTCACTATTCCTTGTGCAAATTGTACCATTAATTATTATGTCAATAAAAAATAAACTGTGTTAAACTTCATTTTTAGGGTTCCGTAGCCAAAATGGCAAAAACGGAACCCTTATAGTTTCGTCATGTCCGTCTGTCCGTCTGTCCGTCTGTCCGTCTGTCCGTCTGTCCGTATGTCACAGGCATTTTACTCGAAAACTATAAGATGTATTTGAATAAAATTTTGAGGAAAGGTGTATTTTGTTAGCCGCTACATAGTTTTGTAATTAAAATGACAAAAAAAAATTTTTTTCGGGGTGCACTCCATACATAAAACTAAAAGTCAAAAATTTTTTTTTCATTATGACCTCCCGTGTGGCACATCAATCGATAGGCCTTTCAAAATAAATATAAGGTTTCTTAGCATTTTTTTTGATTAAGTGAATAGAGCCGGAGATAATCGCCCCGAAAGTCACTAAAATTCTGTCCCCCCCTCTAATTTTTGAACAGTGTATTTTAAAAATATAGAAAAATTCATGGACATAGGGCTTATTAATTTCATTCACCGAAAATTGTTTTGAACAAGATCGGTTCAGAGGTTTTCGAGATATTGCTGAAAACCTGCCTTCCTCAAAGAAAAGGACGTAAGTGCCGTAAAATTTCTGTGACGATACGACCTTTTTAATAGGCACGGAACCCTTCGTTTTGCGTGGTCCGACACGCACTTGGCCGGTTTTTTTTCAGCTGTATTACAATGATGTTACAGAATGAATAATATAAAAGTTTCGAATTCCTTACTTGTTGTTTTTCTTATTTTTTCGCAACTGTATTAAAAAAACGTCGTTCGATGCACGTGCGGAAATGTCATTCAGCACTTGTCTCGAGTCTTGCCACTCGCCAATATCTCGGTACTCGTGACGTAATGACATACTTTCCGCACTACCATCGAAATGTACTATTTCTCGCGCCTGCTAGCTTATTGGCGGTTTATGGAAAATATTTATTATAAAATTGGGATAAATAACATTGAACTTACCTAGACATGTCAGGAGCTCGTCAGTTAGAGCAGTTGTTATGTTATCAGCTTCGCGGGCAGACAGTTCGAACAGCAGTGGTGGCAGAACAGTAAGAAGCGCGCTGATCACGCTGTGCGGGAGGATGAAGCCGAGTTGCCATCGTATCTGCTCAACCAAACAAACTCGATAGCAACTCTATTCCGACAGATGTCAGTAGCCTAGCATTTTGGTAGGTACGAGTTAATTGAACAAGAATGGGAAGGACGGAGTATTACTGTACGTGCGAAACATTTCTGGTCAAGGTGTAACTAACGAACGTCCTTCAAAGAGATTGCCGAGTTTTGTTACCATTTCTTGATATAACAATTAACATTATATACTTCGTTTATCTACACACATACTATAAACCCGTTAAAATGCGTTCAGAAACTGGCAGTAATGACCAGCATTATATCAGATTCAGAAAAATAATTAACTTGTCTCTGGTCGTTGGTTATTTTTTTTCGTATGTAAATATGTGAATACAAAGTAAATTGTCCGTCAAAATTTGCAGTCAACTTTTTAGTCACTTGCCGTTATCCGATTGAGCTGAAATTTTGGGATTAAGTGTAGTTTGGATGACGATTCAATATTATGGTACCATCGAGCTGATCTGATGATGGAGACAGAAGGTGGCCATAGGAATTCAGTACTTAACCGACGTCACCCCGTTGAGTTGACGGTATACAGAAAAGTACCTACAGTAAGCAGTAAAAGCTTGTACCAAAAAAATTTTTTTTGACAGAAACTTATTAGATTGAAACTGGCAGCTGTGCGATTCATCGGATTCAGGGAGTTCGGATTCGTCTTTATCCGAACTACCTGTGTGCTAAATCACAAAAAAATAGTATTCCTTTTTCTTATATTAAAAAATATATAAAATAATATTATATTATAATAAGAGTGTTTTTTTTTAAAGGGATACAAATTCAAAATGAAATAAAATACGTAAAAATACATTTTATTATCATATTTAAAAGATATTCTTATGCCATTAGGTCATAAAAATGATTTCGGGCATATGGGCGTCACGGCTGGCTCGAATGAAGCGTAAACGGGAAGTCCAATTGTCGACCACTTTCTCGAGCATCTGGGGCCGTATATTGGAAAAAACAAGCCAAGTGCGTGTCGGACCACGCAAAACGAAGGGTTCCGTGCCTATTAAAAAGGTCGTATTGTCATAGAAATCTTACGGCACTTACGTCCTTTTCTTTGAGGAAGGCAGTTTTTCAGCAATATCTCGGAAACCTTTCATCCGATCTTGTTCAAAACAATTTTCGGTGAATGAACTTAATAAGCGCTGTGTCCATGAATTTTTTCATATTTTTAAAATACACCGTTCAAAAATTAGAGGGGGGGGGACAGAATTTTAGTGACTTTCGGGGCGATTATCTCCGACCCTATTCACTTAATCAAAAAAAATTCTAAGAAACCTTATATTTATTTTGAAAGGCCTATCGATTGATGTGCCACACGGGGGGTCACAATGAAAAAAAAATTTTTGACTTTTAGTTTTATGTATGGAGTGCACCCCTAAAAAATTTTTTTTTAGTAATTTTAATTACAAAACTTTGTAGCGGCTAACAAAATACACCTATCCTCAAAATTTTATTCAAATACACCTTATAGTTTTCGAGTAAAATGCCTGTGACATACGGACAGACGGACAGACGGACAGACGGACAGACGGACAGACGGACAGACGGACAGACGGACATGACGAAACTATAAGGGTTCCGTTTTTGCCATTTTGGCTACGGAACCCTAAAAACGGGCCAATGTTGGCTTCCAAGTGGTCCAACGTCGGTGGTCTATCTGCGTAGACCTGTGACTTCACATATACCCAAAGAAAGTAATCCATAGGTGTGAGATCACACGATCGTGGAGGCCAGTTCACAGGGCCATTACGGGAAATTATGCGCTAATCGAATGTTTCCCGCAATAAATTGATGGTGGCGAGCGATGTGTGGCATGTTGCACCATCTTATTGAAAATAAATTTGCACAATTTGCAAGCGTTGTTCTGAAGTAAATTCATTGTGAATATGGCAAAACGTACTGACTTCAAATATACCGCCAACTGTCAAATTGACAATCACTACACACAGTGTTGCCAGTTTAAAAACCAAACCTCTAAAAAAAACACCCTTTAAAATAAATTGACATGATTTACTAACCTCTCGCTTTTCAATTAGATTGGCCAAAATCTCGTGGACGAAAAGCATTCCCGCTCGAAATTGAATAAAAAAAATTATGGTAATCTGAAAAAATATACATTACTTACATTATCTAATTTAAGTAATATTTTTAGTCCATCTTTATAACAGGTAAAAACAAAACAACAGACTCTCCGTGTTAATTAGCACCAAAATATTACTTTTTGGCTTTTTAGGGTTCCGTAGCCAAATGGCAAAAAACGGAACCCTTATGGATTCGTCATGTCTGCCTGTTTCTGTCCGTCCGTATGTCACAGGCATTTTACTCGAAAACTATAAGGTGTATTTGAATAAAATTTTGAGGATAGGTGTATTTTGTTAGCCGACACATAGTTTTCTAATTAAATTACTAAAAACATTTTTAGGGGTGCACTCCATAGTATGGAGTGGGCTTGCAATGAAAAAAAATAAAACTGGACGTAAAAAAAACATTGCAAGCCCACGTGTGGGCTATTTTTTAATTATAATTTTTTTAGGGGTGCACTCCATACATAAAACTAAAAGTCAAAATTTGTTTTTTCATTGTGACCCCCCGTGTGGCACATCAATCGATAGGTCCTTCAAAATAAATATAAGGTTTCTCAGCAATTTTTTTTTTAAAGTGAATAGTGTCGGAGATAATCGCTCCGAAAGTCACTAAAAATCTGTCCCCCCCCTCTAATTTTTGAACGGTGTATTTTGAAAATATGAAAAAAATCATGGATATTTTATAATTCTTTCAGCGAAAATTGTTTTGAACAAGATCGGTTTAAAGGTTTTCGAGTTATTGCTGAAAAATTGCCTTCCTTGAAGAAAAGGACGTGCCACACTCACATCGATTGATGTGCCACATGAAATTACGATGAAAAAATTTTTTTTGACTTTCAGTTCTATGTATGAAGTGCAATTTTTTTTTTAGTTATTTTATCAACAAAACTATGTAGCGGCTAACAAAATACACCTATCCTCAAAATTGTATTCAAAAACACCTTATAGCTTTCGAGTAAAATGCCTGTGACAGACGGACAGACGGACATGACGAAACTATAAGGGTTCCGTTTTTGCCATTTTGGCTCTGGAACCCTAAAAACTAGGTGGCCACGAGCCGCTGTACTGCTCTGCGATTGGATGAATGAAATGTTGAAACTGCGCGCTCCACTCGCAATGATCTGGAAGTGCGACACGTACGGTAAGATTGTTACAAACTAGAGTCATCAAAACCCCTCCGCCTTCGGTGTCGGACTTCTAATAGACTCTCGTTCGTAATTCATATATTAACGTACTTGTAACACAATGTACTACTATGAATTAATTTAAGTACAAGGTCCTCGAGTGGCGACCACGTACCGGAAGGCGCGGCGTGGGTAGGCCCCCCACAAGGTGGACTGATGACCTGGTAAAGGTCGCGGGAGTCCGCTGGATGCGGGTGGCGCAGGACCGGTCAATTTGGCACTCTCTGGGGGAGGCCTATGTCCAGCAATGGACGTCTTTCGGCTGATATGATGATGATGATGATGATGACAAGGGTTGTAAAACAAGAACTTACCAAACATTTTAGTACATTAAACTTCCTTTCTATCACGTCAAAGAGATGTTTGTAAATGTATACAATTTTCTTTATTTTCAATAGTTTTAATCGAACATTTTCCTGTCGGGGACGTGCGTCTTGTATATTCTGCTCGGTAAATTGTCTAAGTATTTTAACTCGATATCTAAATAACTCCAGTATAATGAGAACAGGAATGCAAGCTATGTCTTTGCTATATGCCACAAATACAAAACTCATGTAATACAGGATAATAAAGTGCAAGTGGGTATTAGACAACAAATAGCAGCAGAACAAAACTATTGCTATTCGTACGTTTATTAATATATTTACAAATCTCGTCAGAAGAGTTTCGTCCTCGGTCGTGCCTGACAAACGCATCATCGGTTCAATGCGATGCAAGCCGGATATGCAGTCAGAGAAGTATTCTTCTTGCGTATAAATTGATATGAATACCAGCAAAAAGTGCTCAAATATTTCGAAGCAGGGTTCGAATTGAAAAATAGACGGGTCTGTCCACAACATAGCTATAGGGATAAAAGTATTAGACAAAAGGTTGTAAGCGGTAAAAACGCGTGTCATGTGAAAGTTTTCAGTAATCTTTTGATAATATCCTGCCAAGAGTCTGAGAAACATTAAAAGTTTTATGGAAAGGATGAAACGGATAGCTTTTGTTAACACACGTTTTACAACTGATGCAATTTGAAACATGATGGGTTTTGACAGGGAGGCGTAGAGTATTCGTATGTATCACCCGTGTCACTGAGCGCGAGAAACCTGGGACGCGAGGATGCTGCTAACACACTATAGAGGTATAACAATGATACTCAATATAACTTGTTGTGACTTTAACTGCCATGGTGATATTACGGAGGTCTAAAGTAATATGCATTTTGTTCATTATTTGATGATCGCGCAATTAAAAGAGTTTTACAAACATACCAGGTATTGGTATTAAAAATAACATGTTATGATCAACATAGCCATGGTTACAGGGTTTTTAAATACAATATATCGATTAAGGCTGATTAAAAAAAAAATGACGTTTTCACCTGCTTTAGTTTAGGGCTACTACTTTACATACTTAAAAGTTCTAAATTGTTATGTTCTGGTTTTATTTTCTATAATAAATAAAGTCAAAGTGATTTATTAGAAGAAGAATAAATCTAAATGTCGATAAACTACCACCGGACCGGATCGGAATAGAACAGTTTTAAATAGGCATTTATAGATTACTAGCTTTTGTCCGCGTACGCACATGATAATTTAAAAAAAAAATTAAACTTACGTATTCAATAATCCTAATTAACTTAGAATTTTGGTCAAGTGCGAGTCGGATTTTAGTTTTCCCATAGATAGGCAACGAGCAATTTGGTCTCCATACAAAGTTTCATCCCCTTTTTCGTCTCTAAAAATGATGAAATTTGACATAAATTATAGCCTATGTTCTATTCTGATATACACGGTGCCCGTGAGCATTGCGAGAGATTTTAATTTTGAATTCCTGAGGCTATAGGTAAGGATTAATAAATGTTATATGAAGTTAGGTCGAATTATGATTTTTTATTTTTTTCTTATTTTCATACACAATAATTGCTAATCTAGTAAAAACGTGCCTTTAGGACGAGCTGTCAAAGTAGATGGTTAAGTCTCGCAACGTCGCAATCATAAAGGTGTTTCATACTGGAGATTTAATTACAACATTTTTACACAAAAATGGAAATATAAATATATGGAAAACCGAACCGAATTTACTCGATGTTAATTAACATTTTTAACATAAAATATAGTCAGGAATATCCTGTTAAAATCTCTCGCACTGCTCACGGGCACCGTGTTTAAGGTACATAACTGGAAAGTTTCATATAAATTCGTCCAGTAGTTTTTGAGATTAAGTGGAACATACATCCATCCATACATCCAAACTGTCACGTTTATAATATTAGTAGGATTAAGGTAAAGGCCTTGTATTTTTTAAACAGTTTTTAATTGCGTTTTCTCATCAACCTGCACTTCCGGAGAAAGTTTGTTTACAGAAAAAAAAAGTAAGTTTATGTGACTGTACATAATGATTGGCCTTAAGTCACGAGTGTGATTTGGATGCGTCCGTGCGTCCGGTCGGGGCAGATATTTGTATGATGAATACGAATGTTTGTTCTCGAGTCGTGGATGCTAATTATCTATTTAAGTATGTATTTATCTATATAAGTATGTTTATCCGTTGTCTAGTACCCATAGTACAGGCTTTGCCTAGTTTGGGACTAGATCAATTGGTGTGAATTGTCTCACTATATTTATTTATTTATTCACTATATTTAGGATCACACGAGTGTTTTAAGGCCTTATTATGTACAGTTGCATACACTACTTTATATACACACTATATAATAAATCCTCGATGATGTGTTCGGGAACCATTAGAATAACCGCCATTGCACCGCCATGGCTGACTAGATTTCAAATCGTGACCAACTAGATGTCCATAGCAAAATCCAGTTGGTCATGATTTGCTCTCACCTCTGGGCAACGCTTCGAAATTTGAAAGTCATTACTTTATCAATGTCATTTATTCATTATAGAATATAAAAGTAAATGTATTTTAAATCTGAATTGAATTGTAATAATTGTAATGGTATTTTATTGTGTTGAATGTTTATTTGTATTAATTAATTATAATGTTAAATGTATGAGTCATAGTTGCTTGAAATATAAATTAATTTATTTATTTTATTTATTAATATCGATATATTAATGAAATTACGTACAAAATTACCTACGGCCACAGACAAGTAATTTGTTTTTATAAATCTTATTGATATAATACTGGTCATTACTGCCAGTTTCTGAACGCATTTTAGCGGGTTTATAGTATTTATGTAGATAAATATTATTTATGGTTGTGTATGATATTAAAAATCTAAGTATATATTTTTATTTCTATAATTATTGAATAGGCCATAATTTACGAGCCGCGGGATTGATTTTTCGAGTAGTACGCGAACGAAGTCGCGGGCAGGAGCTAGTCATAAATATCGGCATTCACGTAAATATTTGTCAATACATCACCATAGAGATTTCCCATGGGCCATGTTTTACTATATTATTTCATATATCATCCGTCACGACTGTCAGCCCCTCGTCATATCTGTCGCTGGTCTGTCAAGGAATAGAGGATTTTGTAGCATTTCTGTACCATATTCAAAAGTCAAAAAGTCAAAGTCAAAGTGATTTATTCTTCAATTTAGGCATATTACATGCACCTATGAATATCGATAAACTACCACCGGTTCGGAAAGTAAACCTCTGCCTCGAGAAGAACCGGCGTAAAAAACTCGGCGAGGTGTCATTTTTTCAAAACAGTATACAATATATCATTTCAGTATCAGAGTATTATAAAATTTTAAAATTACATTGCTACAGTAGAAAGCCTATATACAGTAAAATGCCGGATATCCGTATTGTGGTTTCTGATTATTTCGAGTACATTTTACAGAGAACTAAATGTCCGCGCGGTTCGTCTTATTACACAAAACTAAAGAAATCGCGTCATAAAATATCCCGAAATTCCATTCTGTACACTGATTACAGTAGATTGTATGACAAGGGGTTAAAATAAGCCATATCACCACGAGATGGTTATTTTCCCGAGCGAAGTGAGGGAAAATTGTTCGAGGTGATCCTATAAGGGTTCCGTTTTTCCTTTTGAGGTACGGAACCCTAAAAAGTGGTACTGTGACAAGGACAACGAATGATATATCCCTTTCTGTCTCACTTATTGGGATTTGTGTACTATCATCTCGCTTGGTCGTGGTATTATTATTACCTTGTTATTTCTTTTATTCATTAAAATCTTAGATTAGGTTTTTACAATAATTATCATCATCATCATATCAGCCGAAAGACGTCATAGTGGACATAGGCCTCCCCCAAAGAGTGCCACAATGACCGGTCCTGCGCCACCCGCATCCAGCGGGTATTACAATAATTATATAAAAAGTAAAATACAAAACAATACATACAAAATATAAAATCATTATAAAAATCTAACCTAGGCTGCCGCCGGCAGCGAGGCGGGGCCTAAACTACCGGTGGTCAGAGGGCCTACCGTGAAACGATATTCGTCTTCGTTCGTTTATCTCCCTCTTTGTCACTCGAACTAGCAAGTGCGACAGAGATGGAGATACACGAACGAAAACGAATATCGTTTCGCGGTAGGCCCTCAGGGCGACAGAGAGAGGAACCTCCTGACTATCCGCGCCGTGTCCAGGAGTACCGCCTTCTGTATCTGACCCTTGACCCAGCCATCTAGCGAGAGTCACTTGAGGTGACGGTCGAGACTCTTCGCTATTAAACCGTTCGCCGAAACTACTACCGGGACGATGATATATTATTTTTCTCAAACATGCAATGAAATGTCGTCCTTACGTGCGTTATAACAGGCTTCAAAGTATCACGTTTCGGGCGGAACAACTCGAGAGAACTGTAAAGGAATTGAAGGCCTAGGCCGGGAAGTAATTTTTTTTAAATTTTAATGTTAACATGGCGTCTGTGTTCATCAACAGGCTAAACAGCTGATTTATATATTTTTTTCTAGTGGCTGAATGGTTATCGGACCAAAAATATCCGCGTTAATGCCTATTACACACGAACCCTTATTAAGAAAACAAATCTGTATGATTCAATGTGTTGATGAATAAATTAAAATGTTATCTGTACGTAAGTCACCAGAGACCATAGACAATATTTAAAATCCTCTGCATTTATTTTATTCATTATGGAAATTAAGATTCTTATTATCAGGTTATGTATAATGGCCCTAATAGGGTCTATTCAAACACTGCACACGCGAAATACGGACGACTTTCGTAAAAAAAAACATTAAGTATGGAGGGATTTGAAAATTAATGTACTAATGTGAGTGGTGTATTGTTTTATTTCATTGAATATGTTTGAGAAAAGCACTATACATGCATGGCCGTGAAAAGGGCTTGCCGGCTTCGTATCACTATCCGGCCTCCCTACGGTCGGCCGTCTATTCCTACTCACCCGGCAAGCCCTTCTTTCCCGGCGTCTGCAGTAATGTACTAATTATTAGTTTGTCCTGAGTATTATGGGTCCATGTGTAGTAAAGACGGGGCAGTGCCACGCTTAAGTAGATTAATGTACGTGTGGATGTACCTTAATGGGAAAACTTTAAACGAGGAGGCTTCTGCTAATACATTGAGTTTATAGGGAGTTAGTATTTACGACTAAAGCGTGATATTTTTAGGGTTCCGTACCTCAAAAGGAAAAGCGAAACCCTTATAGGATCAGTCGTGCGTCTGTCTGTCCGTCTGTCACAGCCAATTTGCTCCGAAACTGCTATACCGATTGAGTTGAAATTTGGTAAACGTAAATTGGTGATCCAAAGATGGACGCGTAAAGTAAATTAATGAATTCTGAACAAGGGGGCCACTTTTGGGGGGTAAACTGGAAAATTAAAAAAAAAAGTTTCGCAAACTGTATTGTGTGACATATCAAATGAAAGCAGTTGTTGTAAGCATGTCAAATATTTTTTTTTTTATAATTTTAGCAAAAACAGATTTCAAGTAATTTAGGAAAAAAACGAATTTTGACCATCCCCCCCCCTTATCTCCGAAACTAGGTACTAGGATTAAAATTCTGAAAAAAATATGGAAATTAGTTCCTTGCCTAAAGATTACAGGAAAACCTATGAGAAGTTTGAGTATTCAAAAACACTTATGAAATTTAGATTATATATATGGAACCCTCACCACGCGAGTTGAACTAGCACTTGTCCGGTTTTTTTTCCGATTGCAGCCCCCAACATACCTACCAATTAAGTTCATGCTAAAACAAATGAATACTTAGGTAAAGCAGTATTTTTTAATTCATTAGAGTGAGTGATGTCGGTTCGTGGGTGTGCTGTGCTAACTGCATTTTTTTCTCATATGAAAGTTACACTGAAAATTACGTGAGGCATCATATGGCGTGAGGCATTACAGGCATTAGACATGGTATGAAAATTAACATATTTTATGACACTAGAAACCAGTGATCTACAGTGTTTTAAATAGAGAATAAGATACTACTAACGCCATCTCCTGAAGCTAGTCGCAAATCACGGCGCTGCAATGTCTGAAGTGCGCACCGCATTCCACCTAGCGGAGGGGAGTGTGAACTACGTGAGTCTAAGGGCAGGTTCGCTGCAGTGATTCTACTGGCAAGGGATAGATGGCGCGGCTGAAAACAAGGTAAAAAAAGTTGCCTGGACCATGCAGGGCCTTCTAGAAAATTCGGTATCAACTGTATGATATGACGCTATTGGAAAATGTACACTATTACTGCTATTAGTCACTGATTATTATTAGATATTAATTGGAAAATTAATTCAACGCTAATTAGTACGACGAACGGTTAGACTAGTGCAGGGCTGTTATTCGCTACGCGCAAAAGCGGCTCACCCCGCCGGTCACCCGTTACGAAACTAGACCTCTACCTACGCTTAGTTACTACGCATCGCGGTGTCAAGATATATTTGTGGGTGAGCGTTGAGGTGAGCTTAAACAAGTTGCAGAATAGGGGGGCTCTTCGAGGACCCCTCATAAAGATAGGTTCAAGGAAATGTGAGATCGAACATTGTGTCATTTTTAGGGTTCCGTAGCCAAAATGGCAAAAACGGAACCCTTATAGTTTCGTCATGTCCGTCTGTCCGTCTGTCCGTCTGTCCGTATGTCACAGGCATTTTACTCGAAAACTATAAGGTGTATTTAAATAAAATTTTGAGGATAGGTGTATTTTGTTAGCCGCTACATAGTTTTGTAATTAAAATGACAAAAAAAAAATTTTTAGGGGTGCACTCCATACATAAAACTAAAAGTCAAAATTTGTTTTTTCATTGTGACCCCCCGTGTGGCACATCAATCGATAGGCCTTTCAAAATAAGGTTTCTTAGCATTTTTTTTGATTAAGTGAATAGGGTCGGAGATAATCGCCCCGAAAGTCACTAAAATTCTGTCCCCCCCCTCTAATTTTTGAACGGTGTATTTTAAAAATATGGAAAAATTCATGGACATAGGGCTTATTAATTTCATTCACCGAAAATTGTTTTGAACAAGATCGGTTCAGAGGTTTTCGAGATATTGCTGAAAAACTGCCTTCCTCAAAGAAAAGGAGTTAAGTGCCGTAAAATTTCTGTGACGATACGACCTTTTTAATAGGCACGGAACCCTTCGTTTTGCGTGGTCCGACACGCACTTGGCCGGTTTTTATTTATATGGTCGTGACGCACTGGAAGATAACAGTTACATAGTAAAATCTGGGACAGTTTTTTTCTTGTATAAGGATCGATAGTATCAACGATTCTGAGTAAGAAAAACCCAAAAAAAAAAACAATTCTGAAAAAAAAAGTTTATGTACACTTTTTTTGAAAAACGCCCAATTGTCCTATTCGAAGAAAAACTCAAATCAATGAGCTCGACAACTCTATAGCGGTCTCGAGGTGTCGATGTGTTTAAAAATGTCTTTCTTAACAGAAGTCTTAATTTTTTCTAAATTGAACCTTAGCATTACAGCAATAATGACCATTTCCGAAACACCATCGATAAGGAAATTGCTACCCACTTTTTCTAGTCCGGCCTCATTTTGTTCAAAGGCTCAAAACGGATAAGGCGTGTTTCCGATTGCTAACAAGCGTTCGTTTAACAGTTTTTTCCTCATTCCGATTGTTAGGGTCCGCACAGACTGGTGGGGTAACTCGAGTGTTAATTATGAAACAACAAAGGAGTGTGTCAAGTTTCGTAACGAAATTTTGGCCTCATCAGCGGTTTAGGGTTCCGTAGCGAAAATGGCAAAAACGGAACCCTTATAGTTTCGTCATGTCCGTCTGTCTGTCTGTCCGTCTGTCCGTATGTCACAGGCATTTTACTCGAAAACTATAAGGTGTATTGTGTATTTCAATAAAATTTTCAGGATGGTGTATTTTGTTAGCCGTAGCATAGTTTTGTAATTAAAATGACTAAAAAAAAATTTTTTTAGGTGTGCATTTTTTTTTCGTTGTTAGTTCACGTGTATCAATCGATAGGCCTTTCAGAAAAAGTATAAGGTTTCTCAGCAATTTTTTTGATTAAGTGAATAGAGTCGGATACACCTAATCGCCCCGAAAGTCATTAAAATTTTGGACATAGGTACTATACGGCTTATTAAATTCTTTCACCAAAAATTATTTTTAACAAGATCGGTCGAAAGCTTTTCGAGATATTGCTGAAAAACTGCCTTCCTTAAAGAAAAGGACGTACCCAAGTGCCGTAAGATTTCTGTGATGATACGACCTTTTTAATATGCACAGAACCCTTCGTTTTACGTGGTCCGACACAAGTTAGGCATATGTAATATTTAACTAATATAAAAATCATCAACATCATCATCATCATCATCATCATCATCATCATCCTGGCCGATTTCGACCACGGCGACTGGAAAAAGAGAAGAGTTCTGGCTAACTGGAGCGTCGTTCGTGAGCTCTCAGGTGACTGACGTAGCCTATCTTTGCAGAGAATGTGCGCACATTCCCTACAGGTCAGCACCCCTCCGACAAAATTGTAGTGTGTGCCGCAGGTGGTCGAGCCTTCAACTCCTCGCGCTTAGCGTCGAGTTCGTTACGTCTTCGTTCTTCGAAGTTCATATAAAAATATCAGACTCTTGTTAACAGCCTGTCGTTAACTTACTCTGTCGCGTTGTTGTATGTATGGCTGAAAGGGCATTGGTAGGCAATAATGAATATGGGCCGTGGTTTTTTTGCACTATTCATAGCGGGTATATGCCATAAGCGCCACGCTTGGCATGCGGGTTGGCGATCGCAGCATTTCCACCGTACTTCAGGGATGCTGCTGCCCATCCCCCGGTGGCCCCACAAGGTAGACCGATGACCTGGTAAAGGTTGCGAGAGTCCGCTGGATGCGGGTGGCGCAGGACCGGTCAATTTGGAAGTCTCTGGGGGAGGCCTATGTCCAGCAGTGGACGTCTTTCGGCTGATATGATGATGATGATGATGAATGAATATAGGCATAGGGTATGGAGTTGTATCCTATACCTGCAATATTAAATAGATTTCCGGATAAGATAGTACGTAATATTGAGGGTAAAATGTGTAGTAAAACACGTTCAATAGGCAAAAGACATATGTTAAAATTAAGTAATAATGTCATAAACAATAAAGTTACTTACCCTACTGTATAAAATAATATACCTACTTAATTAAACGTTAGTTAAAAGGCAGGCTCCTTAACTCAAAAATGTTTTACATTTAAAATTAGTACTTAGTTAAGATTGTATTCATTATTGTATTTTTTATTAAATAAAAAGTTACTAATACTTATGAAAAAAACCGGCCAAGTGCGTGTCGGACCACGCAAAACGAAGGGTTCCGTGCCTATTAAAAAGGTCGTATCGTCACAGAAATTTTACGGCACTTACGTCCTTTTCTTTGAGGAAGGCAGTTTTTCAGCAATATCTCGAAAACCTCTGAACCGATCTTGTTCGAAACAATTTTCGGTGAATGAAATTAACAAGCCCTATGTCCATGAATTTTTCCATATTTTTAAAATACACCGTTTAAAAATTAGAGGGGGGGGGGACAGAATTTTAGTGACTTTCGGGGCGATTATCTCCGACTCTATTCACTTAATCAAAAAAAAATGCTAAGAAACCTTATATTTATTTTGAAGGCCTATCGATTGATGTGCCACACGGGGGGTCACAATGAATTTTTTTTTTGACTTTTAGTTTTATGTATGGAGTGCACCCCTAAAAAAATTTTTTTTTGTCATTTATATTACAAAACTATGTAGCGGCTAACAAAATACACCTATCCTCAAAATTTTATTCAAAAAACCTTATAGTTTTCGAGTAAAATGCCTGTGACATACGGACAGACGGACAGACGGACAGACGGACATGACGAAACTATAAGGGTTCCGTTTTATCCTAACTATTACTTTTTTTTGCAGCGGTCAACGAATTTTTTTAGGTTTCCGTAGCCAAAATAGCAAAAACGTCTGTCCGTCTGTACCTCCAGGAATGGAAAGGTTCGCCACTTTTCGACTTTATTTTAACGACGTTAAGGTCCAAAAATGACGCAACTTTCCGCGACATGTACTTGTCTCATTATTCGGGAAACATGGCGTCTTGGGTGAACAAAATGTAAAATTACTGAAGTTTAACTTACAAGGTAATTAACTGGTTGCCTCGGGGCTTGAGAATCTCTAGCTAAAGTAGCTAAACCCAAGCCAAGGCAGGTTAGTTTGTTTACGTATTTCAAATATTTGACCAAGTATTTGAACATTAATTAATCCGGAATGAGATTGCCAAGCATACGAGTATGTTTTCCCAAGTTCGAAAGAGAAGGCGTTTTGCAAGAACAACTGAAACAGACTGAGTAACTGAAAGACCTGACTATGAAGCTTGAGGTCCCGGGTTCGATTCCCGGTCGCGGCAGATATTTGTATGATGAATACGAATGTTTGTTCTCGAGTCTTGGATGTTTAATATCTATTTAAGTATGTATTTATCTATATAAGTATGTTTATCCGTTGTCTAGTACCCATAGTACAGGCTTTGCCTAGTTTGGGACTAGATCAATTGGTGTGAGTTGTCCCACGATATTTATTTATTTATTTAAATCTGAAAACTACATTTTTGTAATTTTGTACGGAACCCTCAGTCGGCGAGTCCGACTCGCACTTGTCCGGATGTTTAATAAATCGTATGCGTAGTTTTGGAGATCACCCCCTACAAGTAACATGCAAACTTGGCACGGGACTTTCTAGAGCGTTTTATCCCATACTATATAGCTGCCCGCGTGGCTTCGTCCGCGTAATGCAAAGAAGCAGGCAAAGCATCAAAAAATAGTATATTGTTTAACGAGGTGCGTAAGTTTGCAATATTCTTACGCCCGTGTTGTACACAATGTTTTTCATCACATTTGCGAGGAAATAAATAACTACAAAAGACAGAAAAAATTATGTTTCATACAGCCGCACCAATCAAAAATTGACGAAATTGAAAACTTCACTTCCAGATCATTGCGAGTGCAGCGCGCATCTTCAATCATCATCATCATCATCATATCAGCCGAAAGACGTCCACTGCTGGACATAGGCCTCCCCCAGAGAGTTCCAAATTGACCGGTCCTGCGCCACCCGCATCCAGCGGACTCCCGCGACCTTTACCAGGTCATCAGTCCACCTTGTGGGGGGCCTACCCACGCCGCGCCTTCCGGTACGTGGTCGCCACTCGAGAACCTTTCCGCCCCAGCGGCCATGGGTTCTACGTGCATCTTCAATATTTCAACCAATCACAGAGCAGTATTTTTGTGGCGCGTGGCCAACTAGATTTTTTTTCAACCAATCACAGAGCAACTAGATTTGCTTAAGCCAATCAGATCACACACAAGCTCATTACTCCCTAGGGAATACAAACTCGCCATAACTCCCACGGGAACAATTTAGGCCATTGTCCCTCTGTATACAAATAACAATTACGAGCAAGTGTAATGAAAAAGCTTATACCATCCAGAAAGTCCACTCTACACGCAGATGAAAGAATTTTTGAAAAAGAATAAGCTGTTCTGGAGATTACCCATTACATACAAACTTATAAACTTAAAAAGCTACAATCATACAGACTTTTCCTCTTTATAACATTAATATAGAGAACAGACAGACAGACAATGTTTTCTCTTTATATAGATAACTTCGGATGCATGCCTGTTTATATTATCCCTTAGGTAGTAAAACCCGCTGTTTTACTGCCCGCGGCTGCTGACGTAAATATACAGCTGCCCCCCTATTCTGTAACTTGTTTAAGCTCACCTCAACGCTCACCCACAAATATATCTTGACACCGCGATGCGTAGTAACTAAGCGTAGGTAGAGGTCTAGTTTCGTAACGGGTGACCGGCGGGGTGAGCCGCATTTGCGCGTAGCGAATAACAGCCCTGGCCTGTTATTCGCTACGCGCTCTTGTGCCTCACCCCACGCGTCACGCCTAACGAAACTGTACCTCTACCTACGCTTAGTTACTACGAAACGCGGCGTCAAGATATATTTGTGGGTGAGCGTTGAGGTGAGCTTAAAACAAGTTACAGAATAGGGGGGCTGGAAAGTTGATAGTTCGCAATGAGGTCAACCGTAGCTTAAAACTTATCGATGTACCAGTCTGAAAGTTCAAACCGAAGCTTTGTTAATAAAGCTAGCCGGAATAATTAGCGATTTTACGGACGGGAGAGATATATATGAAAACAATGTAATATTTTTGATATATAAATAACAACAATACATTGTTGTAGAGGCTAGAAAGTAAGCAATAGATGGACGAGTTAGCTTTTGCACTTTCGGCCGATGCTTAACATTGTGCTATTCACGCCTACTGCCAGGAAATTGCAAATAATTATAAATGTAAATTAAAATTCGGTACCTAATTAAAGATCACTCCCCGGGGCGATCGAGCTCTGCTCGGGTGAAAATTGATACGGACAAAACGAATTTGTTCAGACATGATGAGACCCAGCTAGATCGATTTCTCGCCCCCGTAAACCCCTATATAACCCTAAAAATTGTCGATTAAGTTAAATATGTTTGTGACAGTTCGCACGGATAGTTTTCAGACCATAAAAAGAAAAAATATAATCTCCTTACTAAGTCGTGTGAGGCATAGACCCAACAACATTCTAAAGGAATTTGTTGACAGGTTTGATTGTCCGATATTAAAACATTGGTCCGGCCAGCTTAAAAGCATAGTGCAATTTTTAGGGTTCCGTATTCAACAAGGAACCCTTGTAGTTTCGCCATGTCCATCCGTCTGTCTGTCTGTCTAAATTCGGCGTGGGTATATAAACCAATCACGCCGACAAAACGATAGAATAAAATATTCGTGGCAGTAGTACATACAATTAATTTAAAAGGAAAACTATCACAGTTAAGTAGACATAACTTGTTAACGAGTACTAGACATAACTAGTTAACTGGTAAGAAATGCACTTAATTTCGGGTGCATATGCATTGTCATTGGGATTTGAACCTTTTACCGTGGACGGTAGAGTTGCTTTTTCACGGCACGGTGCTTCTTGCCCTCGGCGAGCGCGCAAAAGACCTGCCCTGCGACATGCCCCCCACCTACGGAACCCTACCCTGCGTGTGGCCCGACACGCACTTGGCCGCTTTTTAATATAGATACGTTGCTGGATTTGACTATCTGTATTGTGAATTAGATATGTATCTATTCCAATTGCTTATGTATAAATACTAACACTAGATTAATATATTTGTTATGTTTACTAACACTCTATTAGTCCAGGCAATGAACTGACAACTTGTATGGAAAAAATGTCAAATTTGCAAATAATTTATAATAGCAATTTTTTTTACTGTAACGGATATATTATCAATTAAATAGTTACCTAGAGGCAAAATCCAACAAAAAATCAGACATCAAAAAAAATAGCTCCTAAAAAGTCCGGATAAAGATTAATATATTTTTTTATCTTTATTTAGGTTCATTTACATTTGCTTTAAAATATTCAATATAAATAAAATAAAAAAGACAATGAATGATTAATTTAAATCTATAAAATTACTTCCGGGTGGAAAGTTTGTTGGATTCTTGAATAAAGCATCTTAGAATAACGTTTTAGAATGAAATAAACAAAAAAAACGCTATTATACATTAATGTTTTTCGAAACCGTATTTTGCCTGGAGTATATAGATACTCTGTATGTCCGAAATAAAGAAATTGAATTGAATTGAATATTCGTTTTTTTTACAAAATCTCTATTGAAACATTCTCCGAGCTTTTATTCAAGCCCAAATCCTAACTGTGATCACAGTTTGAAACTTTTAGCGAAACTTTTTGAATATGACCGCAGGCGTTCAAGTTTGGAAGGTCATCGCCCTCCATGATTTGTGGCGGTGGTTGTGGCGGGAACAGATTACGTACATACCCTTCCCTGAAACTTGATGGGTCCCCCCCGTCTGAACAAACCGTACACGTACAATAGCACACAACAGGGGGGGGGGGGGGTTATAATGGTACGGAACTCTTCGTGCGCGAGTCTGAGTCATGTCTGTTGTATGGGATCCCCAGTCCGACTCGCACTTGACCGGTATTTTTAGTATTTGTTGTTATGGCGGCAACAGAAATACATCATCTGTGAAAATTTCACCTGTCTGTCTGTACAGCCTGGTGACAGAAGGACAAGACAGACAGACGGGCGGACAGTGGGTTAGTAATAGGGTCCCGTTTTTACCCTTTGGGTACGGAACCCTAAAAACATGGTAAGGCTGATAAAGTGATAATCTCGTTCATAAAATATACCTCACCATCATCAGAAATTTCCAGGTTGTACTTACCCTAAAGAATACAAGAATCCGCTTTGGTACCCAATCCCTACAATGGGCTACATCATATCAGCCGAAAGACGTCCACTGCTGGACATAGGCCTCCCCCAAAGAGCGCCACAATGACCGGTCCTGCGCCACCCGCATCCAGCGGACTCCAGCGACCTTTACCAGGTCATCAGTCCACCTTGGGCCTAGCCACGCTGCGCCTTCCGGTACGTGGTCGCCACACGAGAACCTTTCTGCCCCAACGGCCATCGGTTCTACGTGCAATGTGCCCCGCCCACTGCCACTTAAGTTTAGCTATTCAGAGGGCTATATCGGTTACCATGGTTCTGCTGCGGATACAATGGGCTTGTGACCTAATTTTTTTATACGATGCCATTCGAACCAGGTTTTGGAGAGGAACAAATGTTTATATGGGAGCAACTACAATTAAAGAAACGCATCATACTGATTGACTCAAAAGTATGACGTCACACTTTGCGATTTGGTCTAATCATTGTAGGGAAAATCAAGTAAATTGCTGTTTCGGGCGAGAAATACTGCGTTTAGGTCCTTAGTTGTTGTATAATTTTGTTTCTATAAAAGCGTTAAGATTCTATTGGTAGCTTTAATGCATATTTTTTCTAAACTTTCAAGGTCCATACCTTTTTATGATTTTCATTATATCTTGTAATTTATACTTTACTAGCTTATGCCCGCGACTTCGTCCGCCTGGAACTCGTTTATATCATAGCTCCATACAAACTTTCGCCCTCCATTTCGCCCCCTTAAGGGATGATTCCCGGGATGAAAAGTATTCTATATGTTAATCCAGGCTATACACTATATGTATACCAAAATTCATCTTAATCCGTTCAGCCATTTTTGCGTGATTGAGTAACAAACATGGAAACATCTAAACATCCAAATTTTCGCATTTATAATATTAGTACGATGACAATAATTTGATGGTTTACTATCCATTTAACAACACTACGTAATCAATTTTAACATGAGATCACAAGCCATTAGGTACCTTTTCATTACGGTTGCAAATGGTAAAGTCTATAACTAAGTGAATTCCGATTGGTCTGAATAGTTTCAACACAATGCCGTGTCTTGTCCATGCAAATAGTTCTGGCGCAGTCTGTATTTAACTCCCAGCATCGCGATACTAGCAGTAGTATAAATCCTATATAGATAAAATTTCACTGGACAAAGCAGTGTCCTGTCTACAAAAAAGACCGGACAAGTGCGAGTTCAACTCGCGTGGTGAGGGTTCCGTAAAATATTGAGAATTTTCACGTTACTTTGAATACTCAAACTTCTTTAAGGTTTTCCTGTAATCTTTAGGCAAGGAAATATTTTCCATATTTTTTTCAGAATTTTAAGCCTTAATAATAATGGTCAATATTCGTCTTTTTTCCTAAATTACCTCAAATCTGTTTTTGCTAAAATTATAAAAAAATATATCTGAGATGCTTACAACAACCCCTTTCATTTGATATGTCACATCATAAAGTTTGCGAAACTTTTTTTTTAAATTTTCCTGTTTACCCCCCAAAAGTGGACCCCTTGTTCAGAATTAATTAATTTACTTCACGCGTCCATCTTTGGGTCACCAATTTACATATGTCTACCAAATATCAACTCAATGGGTACAGTAGTTTCGGAGCAAATCCGCTGTGACAGACGGACAGACAGACGCACGGAATGATCCTACAAGGGTTCCTTTTTTTCTTTTTGAGGCACGGAACCCTAAAAATAGGTGGTGAAAGCTCGTGAGGGTGCTGTGTGGAGAGTGTGGGACGTAATATTATATATGTAACTGTCAACGAGTAAAGACTGTACGCGATAAACTCTGCACATAGGTACCCGATCTCTTAGTATTTTACTACCAAACGGTTTATTAAGAATCAGCACGTTTTAGGGTTCCGTAGCCAAAATGGCAAAAACGGAACCCTTATAGTTTCTTCATGTCCGTCTGTCCTTATGTCACAGGCATTTTACTCGAAAACTATAAGGTGTGTTTGAATAAAATTTTGAAGATAGGTGTATTTTGTTAGCCGCTACATAGTTTTGTAATTAAATGACTAAATTTTTATTGATAATTGGTTTATTGATGAGTTCTTCTCTCGCAGGCCACTTAGCTAGGATAGGCTCGGCTGCATGCCCACCTGTGCTCTACACGGTTATGTCAATCTTGGTGCAGCAAAAAAACCGGACAAGTGCGAGTTCAACTCGCGTGGTGAGGGTTCCGTAAACTTCCTATCCTCTAATCATTAGGCGCTCCAATACAAAATGCACAAAAATATTGAGAATTCTCCCGTTACTTTGAATACTCAAACTTTTTATAGGTTTTCCTGTAATTTTTAGGAACTATTTTCCATATTTTTTTTAGAATTTTAAGCCTAGTAGTTTCGGAGATAAAGGGGGGAATGGTCAATTTTTGTCTTATTTCCTAAATTACTTCAAATCTATTTTTGCTAAAATTAAAAAATATATATATCTGAGAGGCCCCCCTTGTTCACCAATTTACATATGTGTACCAAATTTCAACTCGATCGGTCCAGAAGTTTCGGAGCAAATCGGCTGTGACGTCGGACAGACAGACAACCGAGTGATCCTCTAAGGGTTCCGTTTTTTCCTTTTGAGGTACCGGAACCCTAAAAAGATGTCTAGCTTAGTTAAGAGTGTGACGACCAATTATTAATACATTCAGTAACAATGACACAGCACTACGCCAAAGCACTAAGGGTGCTTTTTGCTTCATATAGACATTAAGCTGAGCGCTACGGACAACGGATCAACTTTCACTGCTAGGTACCCGCCTAGCGGGCGCCTACGCCGTAGTCGCTTTTCGCTACTTATGGGGAAAACAACGGGAACGGCTAGCTAGCGGGAATCGCTAGTCGCTACGACTAGCGATTATTGGCAGTGCTGTTAATGGACAAAGTAAGTTTCATTTTACATGATAAATATCACATACAGAATACCAACAATATAGTTTAATTGAACGAGTGAGCGAAGCGAACGAAGTTCTATGCTTCAGCTTTGGCCGAAAATCGTTCGTTACGTCCAGTGTCTGTCACGATGTCACGCTGTCCCGCTGTTCTACAGGTCGTATTTCTTAACCGATTCTCGTGAAATTTTGTGAGTAGGTTCGTTAATTCATCATCACCATCATATCAGCCGAAAGACGTCCACTGCTGGACATAGGCCTCCCCCAAAGAGTGCCACAATGACCGGTACGTAGTCGCCACTCGAGAACCTTTCCGCCCCAATGGCCATCGGTTCTACGTGCAATGTGCTCCACCCACTGCCACTTAAGTTTAGCGTAGTTCGTTAATTAAATATAGATTTTTTTACTCGATACACTGTTTTGAAATTAAAAAAAAAATTAATATGGCTCCTGAGTAATACAGCTTACAGAATAATCTGGTTAGACTTACAACACTGGCATGTATTTGCCTAAGAACGCATGCACGCTCGCAAGTAATAACGCCATTGACGAGCAAGTGTGATGAAAATTAATGAATTTTGAACAAGGGGGCCACTTTTGGGGGGTAAACTGAAAAATAAAAAAAAAAAGGTTTCGCAAATTGTATTGTGTGACATATCAAATGAAAGGGGTTGTTGTAAGCATGTCAGATATTTTTTTTTCATAATTTTAGCAGTAACAGATTTGAAGTAATTTAGGAAAAAAGACGAAAATTGACCATCCCCCCCCCCCCCCCCCCCTATATCTCCCAAACTACTAGGATTAAAATTTTGAAAAAAATATGGAAAAAATAGTTACTTGCCTAAAGATTACAGGAAAACCTATAAGAAGTTTGAGTATTCAAAAACACTTATGCAATTTAGATTATATACGGAACCATCAACATGCGAGTTGAACTCGCACTTGACCGGTTTTTTTAAAGTATAATGGTCAGTAAGGAGTTTACTTTAATAGGTGTCACTTTTAGGACGGAACCTCACTACGGTGTAGGCTACACACGTCAATGTAATACGCTTCATATTTTTTATAAACCTATAAATAACAATGAATAAATATTGGAAACGTGAAAAACATTTCCACAGGTCACATTGAAAAGTTATAATAAATGAATGTAGATTATGAAAGGGTACATGGGGGGTATTGAGGACTTCGATAGCTCATGGACTGTTTTAGATAGGGAAAAATGTAGAAAAACCAAGTAGTAGTTGTGAACTTGAAAGCAATTTTTAATACAATGACAGAAAACAAAATACATCATTCATAATGTAAAAAACGGCAAAATAATAGACAAAAGTAAAAGTATGTACAAAAAAGGTTGCATCCGCAACATCCCACCCCCTTGTGTGCGAAAGCACACGAAGCTAGCCGGGCCAGCCAAGGAGCCCTATGCGTCTAGCCTGACCAACTTTTTGGAGGGCCGACGAAGAAGGCCTCCCTGTGTGGCTACGTCCACCACCCTGACTACGCCATCTCGGCCAGGGAAGGTTGCAGTGATACGGCCTCGTGGCCAAGTTCCTCTTGGAAGATTTGCATCCACGATGAGCACTAGATCGCCAATGCTTAAATCGCGTTCTCTGTTTTCGCCTGTCTGTCGAGGTTGCATTGTGGGTAGGACCTCTTTCACCCAACGGTTCCAAAAATGGTCGGCTAACCTTAAGGCCTTCTCCAGTCAGCTCTACAAAGAAGGTCTCGGTCGTCCAGGGTTGCGGGTAGGACCTGGTTCGAGGATGAGCCAATTAGAAAGTGGAAGGGTGTCAGAGTTTCTTGATCATCTTGACTCACAGGAACGTGACTTAGGGGCCGGGAGTTGACGATGGCCTCAGCTTCCAGCAGGAGGGTTACGAGCACTTCTGCGTTAGGTGCCCTTTCGCGTAAAATGGCGTTCAGTGCCACTTTGACGGTGCGAACTAATCGTTCCCAGCATCCACCAAAGAAAGGAGCAGCGGGAGGAATAAAGCTCCAATTGATTCCTTGGCTAGCAGCAAAATCGTTGACCTCAGTCTGATAAAACTCCCGTAGTATTCGGTCAGCGCCGACAAAACAAGTTCCGTTGTCGGAGAATATTGTTTCGGGAGCACTTCTTCTCGCAATAAATCGACGCAAACTCATTATAGCTGAATCTGCAGACAGGGAATGCACGAGTTCCAAATGGACGGCTCTGGATCAGGCAGGTAAATAGGGCTACGTAACGTTTCTCCTGTTTGCGACCGATCGTGGAGTTAATAGGGCCAAAATAATCAAGTCCGGTGAAATAAAATGGGCGGCGATGGTGAGCAAGCCGCTGCGGAGGAAGATTTCCAGTCATTGGATTCATCGGTTTTGACTTCCTGATTCGACAAAACAAACACTTGCTGGAGACACTCCGTACGGTGCTGCGCAAGGGAAGAAGCCAGTATTTCTGTCTCAGCTCATTGACGACCATCTCATTATTCGCATGTCCAGCCTTGCGATGATAAAAGAGAACCAAAAGGCGCACGACTGGGTGATGACCATCTAACAGTATGGGTGATTTAACTTCGGTACCGACATCTTCTACAGCCTCAATTCTTCCAACCAAACGTAGCAAATTATCCGTTCCCATCTTGGGTGACAGCTTTGCTAAGCGACTGCTCTTGGGCAACAACTCTCCTCGGTCAATCCGCTGAATTTCTTCTCCAAATGTCTCAGACTGTACTTTCTGCAGGACGTGCCTTTCTGCGGCTTGCATCAATTCCGCTGTCAGGGGTAATAGAGTGGTGGACGTAGGCGCGTTTGTACGTTGACGAACCCTTAAAACGGTGCTGGGATCAGTGTGTCTAACGCGGTCCAAAAGTGAGCGAAATTTAGAAGCAGCTTGCAAAACGCGAGCAGTGGCGCGCAGTAAGCGCAACCAGTCACTAAAACGACTGAAATTCGCGGTGACAACCAGATGCCCAACCAAAAGTTTAGGAGCTTGCTTAAACTCTTCATGAACTGGAGGCTGGCCAGCTGGTTCCACAGGCCAATCTTCAGGAGGAGCCAGAAGAAAATGATGAGGGGCCAGTGAACCATCGGTGGTTAGGATTGAGATGGAGAGGTTTGATTCGCGTGGCATCGTCCGCGACGTTCAAGTCAGTTGGGACCCATCTCCAGTCTTGAACGCATGAATTTTCGGTTATTTCACCGACCCTATGGGCCACAAAGGGCTTGAACGTTCGTGCGTCGCTTCTTAGCCAGCTAAGGACAGTTCTCGAATCTGTCCAAAAAAACGTTCGAATAGGCTTTTTGTTGTGAAATTCCTTGATGGTCATGGCAAGGCGTGAAGCTATTAAAGCACCCTGCAATTCTAGGCGCGGAATTGAAGTGGGCTTCAATGGCGATACTCTTGCTTTACTGGCTATGAGAGCAAGCTTGACTGTACCGTCTGCATAACAGAAACGCCAATAAGCGACCGTCGCATAGGCAAGCTCGCTCGCATCCGCAAAAATGTGTAGCTCTCTGTGCAGAGGCTCGCCGTTCACCTTAGCGTACCAACGTGGAATTCGAATATTAGATATATCTGACAGTTCTTTAAACCATTCGTTCCACCTTAAAACCTGTGAAGGTGGGAAAGAAGTATCCCAATCAATGTTGGATCTCCATGCCTCCTGAAGAAGTATACGGCCTTTGACCACTATAGGGCCAAGCAAACCTAGTGGGTCGTACACTTTCATGAGGTGGGACAAAACTTTACGCTTAGTAAAAACACCATGTAACTTGAGCCCTTCTAAACCAGTCCTAAAACCAATGGTATCCGACATAGGATCCCACGAGACACCTAAGGCTCTGATGTTACTTGATTCGCTACCAAGAGACACTTCAGTATGCTGTGCGGCGCGCAATTCAGTTGGAACCAGACGTAACGCTTCCTGATTGTTAGAAATCCAACCACACATTTCAAAACAGGCGTTACGATGGATAGTCACCACATCAGATGCTAGCTGCGCAGCTTCAGTTAACTCGTCAAAGCTGTCCAAAAAATCATCCATATACGAGCTGTGGATGCTTGCATTGGCTGCTTTAGGATACAAATCCTGATGTGACATTGCATTTTTATTTTTAATATACAGTGCAGTAAATGCACTGGATGACGCTCCAAAAATGACAGCTGTCATTCGATACTCTTTTATAGGCGTTGTGTTTTTTGACCTAACGTCACGCCATAAAAAGCGTAATGCGTCTCTATCTTGATCACGGATCCGTATTTGGGGAAACATCTCCTTAATATCGGCTGTCACTGCGACAGCGCCCTCTCTAAAACGCCAAAGAATGCCTAATAAGTTTTCTAAAAGGTCAGGTCCTTGAAGGAGCAACGAATTTAAGGAAACGCCTTGATTCATTGCGGCTGCGTCATGAACGACACGAAGTTTACGTTTTTGTGGGTGATACACCCCAAAATGTGGCAAATACCACCTTATTTTTGTGTTGGTGTCACTTTGAGTTGTATGACAAGTCATTTTTATGTTTATTTTATTCGTATCAGTGGTTGCCATGTAGTCATGACATTTTGGTTGCACTTTATTCGGACTGACTGTACCATTGTAAATGTTACCTGATGAAGTGATATTTTTGTTTGAAAAATCCGCTAAATTGTGTTCACTGTTGACAGCGTTGGCACCGTTCCTAATTCTGACAGAATGACCATAATAAGTGATAGGATCACATTCCTCAGCATAACCTTTGGAAATCATATTGTCAATAAACCTTTTGTACGCTTCAGCAAAATCGGACTCTCGAAACATACGTCTCTCTAAACTTAAGAAGCGAGATAAGGCTTGCGGATAACTGTCGGGAACGCACTGAGTATTATCCCGCCATGGAAGTCCTACCTCATACCTACCAGTAGGCAAACGTGTGGTAGTATTGTTTAAGATCTCAACAGCTCGAGCATCCAGTTTACTATGAAGGTTTTCATATTTGGAAATACCTAGTGAATCCAACTTGTACTGCTCCTTTATGAGCAATTCTAAACGTTCATGTTCAGTAAGCTCAATGCGGTCTAGGTGACAGTGGTTGACAAACTCAATCGGTTTAGTTTTACTAGAAGCCACTCCATACAATGTCCAACCAAGCCAGGTGTGACAAGCTACGGGCTCGTTACGACTACCAGCGCGCACATCACGAGATATTGACAGATGCCAGTGCTCGGCACCAATCAGCACGGTTGGCGTAGCGTCAGTGTACGTCAAATAATCGGTAAGATCGCTCAAATAATCGTAAGACTGTACGGTGTGTTTGGACAACGTTTGCGTGCTCAAGCTGAGCGAGGGCATCGCCCTGGCACGATTGACTAAAAACCTATCAGATTCATGTTTACCCTGTATGTAAAAATCAACATAAGAAATCTTAGTCGTTTTGTGTAAGCCACCTACAGCGTTGACAGTAATAAACTCCTCAGGCCCTGACACCCCGATACGGGCAGCCACGTCAGAATCAATTAACGACGCTGTACTGCCGTCGTCTAGGAGTGCGAAGGTTTCGTAACTGCCAGCTGGACCAGACACGACAACTGGTACCACTTTTAATAATGTGCTGTGTGGGTGTGTTTTGGTTGACATTGCAACATGCTGCCGCAAAATACCTGTGTTGGAAACCATGACGTTTTCTTTTGACAGTTCTTGTGTAGTCGTGGAGCAGCACGACGCGTGTTTGGCATCACTTTCAGACGCAGTTGCATACCCAGTATTATTGAACGCAGTACACTCAGTTTTGTTTAGTGGGGCCGCGCACCCCGTTTTGTTTATATTGCTTAGTTCTGTTTCACACTCTGTATGGTTGAGCGCAGCTGTACACACTGTATTATGGAACGCCTGTGTATGGGGTATTTGTGGTGATGATAACGTATCCTGCCTGCCGTGTAAAAGTGGATGGTGTCGGAAAGTACAACCGTCGACACCACAAGGGTTCACTTTACACAACTTCCACTGATGTGATTTACTCTTTAGACATTTATAGCATATTTTGTGTTCACGCAACCAACACCACCTGTTTTCAACTGACAATCTTATGAATTCGGAACAGTTTTTTATATTATGACACTTTTTACAATAAACGCATTCATTTTTGTCACCTATTTTACTTTTGGCATGTGTCACAGCATGAATATTTTCACGTTTGAATTGTTTATTGACAGGCAAAAAGCCGTGTTGTTGTGTACCAATAAAACCTATTTCAGGCGATAATGCGAATTTAATATAACGTTCGTGTTCACGTGTTAGAAAATCAGATAAAAGTTCTAACTTTGACGTGAGAGGGTTTGACATCTCTGATGCATAGTCAGACCACCTCATCTTCATTAAAGGGTTAAATTTGCCTAAAATACTATGAAATAGCTCAGGTGATTGTAAATATTCTCTTAGGCCGAGTAATTTCATAATAGAAAGGCTGTTTCGTACCTTGTTTGCAAAAATACCAATTTCCTTAAGGTCAGCGCCGAGCCGCGGTAGTGTCTTTAAAACCTGTACCTCGCCGAAGATGATCATTTCCGGGCACGCAAATGTTCGCTCGAGTGCATGCATGATCTCCTCGGGGGCAGCTGCGGTGTGGAGCAGCGACGCGACCGCCTCGCGCGCGGGTCCGCGGAGCGCGTTCTGTAAACGCGCAACGTTCTCTGCGGGGGAATAAGAAGACTCAGTACTACTAAATTGACGTTTAAATTGTAGCCATTGCGAACCATTCCCGAAGAATGTAGGGAGTTCTATATTGGCTCTACGACCTGAAGCTAAAGCTTTTGCTGCGGCTGCAGTGTCAGCAATTGCTTTGAGTATAATTTCATCGTTTCCTGTATTGCGATGCAATTCGACAGTTGGCTCATTCGTCGTGCGCAGGCAGCTACTCTGGTTTATATCGCGAACCCAAGATGCCGTCCGTGAATGAACGTTACTGGCCGACCGTGCGGAACGTTCTTCGGCTTCTTGAGCGGCCAAAGCAGCTTCCATCTCTAATTGTTCTACTTGTTTTACCTGTTCAAGTAGTTTTCTTTGTCGAGCAATTTCTTGTTCACGAATCAACAATTCTTGCTCTCGCTCCATACTTCTGCGGACCAACTCGGCCTCCGCGGAAAGCCTCCGTGCTTTAATGGTAGCTGATGACCGCGAAGACTCTGATAAGTGAGACCTGCAACTAGGAGAAACGTCAAAATGTTCGGCCGCAGCAGTGGAGCCGCCGCCGCCGGTGGAAGTCACAGGACACGCGCGAACGAAATCGAGAGCTGTGGGTGTTTCTGTGGCATCAGTCTTTGTGAGGTCCTGACTTTTGGACCGACCGACCCCACCCACAGCGGGTGCACCTGGTTCCGAGCGCGTCGCTTTACTACTTTTAGCCGGCGTTGCCAGCTGCTTGGTTTTAAAACGCGTATTCATTATAAGACGGGAGAAAGGACCAAATATTGAGGACTTCGATAGCTCATGGACTGTTTTAGATAGGGAAAAATGTAGAAAAACCAAGTAGTAGTTGTGAACTTGAAAGCAATTTTTAATACAATGACAGAAAACAAAATACATCATTCATAATGTAAAAAACGGCAAAATAATAGACAAAAGTAAAAGTATGTACAAAAAAGGTTGCATCCGCAACAGGGGGTTTGGCTTCGGAAACCGCAACAAAGAAGGAGAAACCCTGCTGCAAACTGCTTCCGCCTATGATTTGGGCATTGCCAATACGTGGTTTAAAAAGAGAGATGAACATCTGATCACCTATAAAAGTGGCCAGCATGCGACACAGATTGACTATTTTCTTGTAAAAAGGAAGAAAATCAACTGTGTCAAGGACTGCAAAATAATACCAGGCGAACATCTAGTATCACAACATAGGCTGCTAGTTATGGAAGTGATCATTAAAATCCAGCCACAGATGAAAAAAGAACGGCCCCCTGTTCAAATAAAATGGCATATGCTAGAGAAGAATGAATGTGCAAATAAGTTTAAAGAAAGAGTGGTGGATAAAATGATAGAAATGAAGGATATGGAAGGATTAAATGCAAACGAATATTGGAAAACGATGGCAAATTGTATAAGGAGAGTAGCAAAAGATGTGTTAGGAGAATCGAAAGGCAAATGTGTGATAGACAAGGAAACATGGTGGTGGAATGATGAGGTACAAGAAAGACTGAAAAAAAAGAAGCAAGCGTTTAAAGAGTGGCAAAGTATTGAAAGTGGAAATGAAAGTGAGAAGGAAGCTAAGAGGATTGAGTACAAAGAGTGTAAGAAGGTAGCTAAGCGAGCAGTTGCTATTGCCAGGTCAGCAGCGGAGGACCAATTATATGACGCTTTAGAGAGTCCTAAAGGCGAGAAACAACTTTATCGCTTAGCAAAAACAAGGGAAAGGAATTCTAGAGATATATGCCACGTAAAATGTGTGAAAGATGATGCTGGAAAGGTGCTGACGGAAGACGAATGTATAAAAGATCGGTGGAAAGGCTACTTTAAAAAGCTTATGAATGAATAGAATGCGTGGAGCAGGGTGCTACAAAACCAAGCAGTGAATATGGGTGTTGTAAGGGAAATTAATAAAGATGAAGTAAGGAAGGCTGTGAAAAGTATGAAGAATGCGAAAGGTGTCGGGCCAGATGGAATACCAGGAGAGGTGTGGAAGTTGTTGAGTGAGGATGGATATAGGTGGCTAACCTTGTTCTTCAATAAGTTGTTGCAGGAAGAGAGTATCCCCGACGAATGGTGTGACAGTCTACTTGTGCCCATTTTTAAAAATAAGGGGGATGTACAAGAATGTAACAACTATAGAGGAATAAAGCTTATGTCACATAGTATGAAAGTGTGGGAGAAAGTGATAGAGAGACGAATGAGAGATGAGAGTGAAATATCGCAAAACCAATTCGGATTTATGCCAGGCAGGGGTACAACAGACGCCATATTCGCACTTCGTCAACTATGCGAAACATATAGACATGCGCAAAAAAACCTGCATATGGTGTTTGTTGACCTCGAAAAGGCTTACGACCGTGTGCCTCGCGAGGTTTTGTGGTGGGCCTTGAAAGAGAAAAGTGTGCCAGGGAAGTATGTAAGGCTGATTCGGTCTATGTATGACAGATGTTGTACACGCGTCCGGTCGGCGGCTGGCACCACAGACAGTTTCAGTGTTACGGTGGGCTTACACCAGGGCTCGGCTTTAAGCCCTTACCTCTTCCTGCTTATAATGGACGCTCTGTCGTCGGGCATCCAGGAGGAGGCGCCCTGGTGTATGCTCTTCGCCGATGATATTGTCCTTGTCGGTGAAGATGGACTTGGGGTTGAGAGCAGACTAGAGCAGTGGCGGCTAAAATTGGAGAATGTGGGCTTGAAAATCAGCAGGTCAAAAACTGAACACATGTTTTGCGATTTCGGCGGTCTCTCCAATTTTAGGCACATAGAGCTCGATGGCGTAACGCTGCCGGTCTGCTCCGATTTTCGATACCTCGGGTCACTCATACAGTGTAGTGGCGATATTGACCGTGACGTTAGAAACCGAATCAGCGCAGGATGGATGAAATGGCGACAGGTTACGGGAACCATCTGCGACGGCCGAATGCCCCTTCGACTGAAGGGCAAAATTTACAAGACCATTATAAGACCTGTCGTCATGCATGGATCAGAATGTTGGGCCACAAAGATGACGGATGAAACGAGATTGCATGTTACAGAGATGAGAATGTTGAGATGGATGTGTGGCGTGACGAGAATGGATCGAATAAGGAATGAGTATATAAGAGGAAGCCTGAAAGTAGCACCCATAACTGAAAAGCTGAGAGCGAATCGCCTACGGTGGTATGGACATGTTATGCGGAGGGATGATAGTAATGTTGCTAGAAGGGCATTAAGTATGAATGTTGAGGGTTGCAAGAGAAGAGGTAGACCAAGGAAAAGGTGGATGGACTGCGTGAAAGACGATATGAATAGGAAGGAAGTGTGTGATGAGCTGACGGGCGATAGAGAGGTATGGAAGAAAAAAACATGCTGCGCCGACCCCAAGTAAATGGGATAAGGACAAGCGAATGAAAAACATTGAAAAGTTATAAACAATACTTAAATATCTTGGGACCGATATTATTAAACGCGTTTAATTTTATATATAGGTACATGTGTATTAAGAGGTCCTTTAAACGATTATTAAAACAGCCTTGCCCGCTGGAAAAAAAAAACGACAAATAATAAAATAATAACATTAAATTGGGCCAATCAACTATTTTTTGTTGCTCGTTGTCATGGTTACGTCCCCTGGGTCACTCTTTAAAACTACGATTTTATGGGGCTTAAATCCACTCATCATCATCATCATCATATCAGCCGAAAGACGTCTACTGCTGGACATAGGCCTCCCCCAGAGAGTGCCAATTTGACCGGTCCTGCGCCACCCGCATCCAGCGGACTCCCGCGACCTTTACCAGGTCATCAGTCCACCTTGTAGGGGGCCTACCCACGCCGCGCCTTCCGGTACGTGGTCGCCACTCGAGAACCTTTCCGCCCCAAGGGCCATCGGTTCTACGTGCAATATGCCCCGCCCACTGCCACTTAAAGAAACTCTGTCACTGTTGTCTCTTGGCTTACCGGGACAGAATAACAACAAGAAAAAGTTGATTGACCCTATTATGAATAATATTATAATTTAAGATAAATATATTTTTGTTTAAGCGAACAATGTGTTTTAAAATCAGCTACATATGCAAATCGCTTTATAGAATGGCGAACATTGATTTTTTTTATATTATAAATAAAACGGTCCATAGTTCCACACCTTGATTTTCCTAGTAACTTAATCGCGTAAATAAATATCGCGAACAGTAACCTGTTTTTGCGAACGCTCCGTCGTCGAGGGCGGCACGCCCGGCAGTGAGACGCGGGCACGCGCGCGGGACGCACGCACTGGCGCGCTAGCTGCTAGCACACGTAGCGAGAGCACTAGCGCGTTGATAGTAACAGTAAGATGTGATGTAGTGTTTAATCGTATGTCATTAATATATGCAATGAACAACTTTTCATTTTTCTGACTCCTTAATTTTGTTTAGGCATTTAATAGTATTTGAAAAGTTAGGAGACACCTGTTTTTGCGAGTGGTATTTTTTCTATTCACTTTGGTGTTTTAAACTACCGCGTTCGAAAAGGGCATAAGTACATGTAAAGGATGAATAAGATTAGTACTGTGGTCAATTTATTGAATTAAAAAGTAAACTGCATGTTATCTGTGACAGTGACATTTGATATTGACAATGACACCATAGGAGTCAAATAACTGTCAATGTCACAACAATATTTTTTTCTTACAAGATGCATAAGCACAGCTATGGAATGTCCGCATTCAGCCTTTAAATGGCTTCTTCAAAGTTCCAGTTCCCTCAAGAACTAGTGAATATAAAAATCCATTATTTTTATATTTACTCAGCAAGCCCAAATCTCTGAATGGTTTTTAGTTTGAACCGCTATGAAAAGATGAAATGTTGTGAATTGGCAAACGTTGAAATAGTGATGTTGTGAGGTAGTTCTGAGATGTTTTAAATGTGACGTGTAAAATAAAAAATCCTACTAGTATAGTGAATGTGTTAGTGTACTATGAGTGTATAAAGTAATCGTACTTGTAAATGAAATATAAAAAAAAAACAGTAAAACAATATTACATTGATTGTAAGGTAATGTTGTAAAATTGAATTAAACGTAACAGTAATCCAAAAAGGGTTTGTAAAGTTTGAATAAGTATCCTACTAATTTTAAAAACCGGCCAAGTGCGAGTCGGACTCGCGCACGAAGGGTTCCGTACCATTATCTATAAAAAACCGGACAAGTGCGAGTACAACTCGCGTGGTGAGGGTTCCGTAAAATTCCTATTCTCCTAAGCATCAGGCGCATACATAATACACAAAAATATTGAGAATTTTCCCGTTACTTTGAATACTCAAATTTCTTATAGGTTTTCCTGTAATATTTAGGCAAGGAACTATTTTTCATATTTTTTTCAGAATTTTAAGCTTAGTAGTTTCGGAGATAAGGGGGCGAATGGTCAATTTTCGTCGTAATTACTTCAAATATATTTTTGCAAAAATTTCAAAAAAAATATATCTGAGATGCTTACAACAACCCCTTTCATTTAATATGTCACACAATACCGTTTGCGAAACTTTTTTTTTTATCTTCCAGTTTACCCCCCAAAAGTGGCCTCCTTGTTCAGAATTCATTAATTTACTTTACGCGTCCATCTTTGGTTCACCAATTTACATATGTTTACCAAATTTTAACTCAATCGGTCCAGTAGTTTCGGAGCAAATCGGCTGTGACAGACGGACAGACAGACGCACGAGTGATTCTATAAGGGTTCCGTTTTTTCCCTTTCGAGGTACGGAACTACAGGCTAACAAAATACACCTATCTTCAAATTTATTTTCAAATACACCTTATAGTTTCCGAGTAAAATGCCTGACGCACATGACGAAACTACAAGGTTCCGTTTTTGCCATTTTGGCTACGGAACATTCCGTCCTTAAGATCATGGCACTTAAGGCCTGTCAGTCTTTTCAAAACGCGCAGAACGCGCTATAAGGGGATGATAACAGTCTTTGGGGCGTTAATGAAAAGCGGGCTGTTCACGTCACTCGGGCTGAATGGGAGACGCAGATGGCCGACTTTAGGGGCAACGACCGCGGGACGATGACGAGGCGGGGGTTGAAATGTGGTTGAAATAGTTGAATTTGCATTGGCTTTTTACAGAATGGATAAAATAGATCAACATCAGACACACTATCTAGTTATAAAGGTACATTCTCGCCTTTATCCCTAAAAGGGGTAGGCAGACTTGTGTTGTGTTCCAGTACAACTTTTAGCATAAATGTGGTTATAAAAGATCGACAAAATGTGATATCGCTGTGACAGGTTGCTAGCCCATCGCCCACAACACACTTAAACCCTGTTCCCTTAGTCGACTCTTACGACACCCACGGGAAGAAAGGGGGGGTGCTATTCTAACCGGACACCACACGGGACACACACTAGACACACTACCTAGCACTGTGAAATCAGTTTTCGATTAATTTAATTACGTATAGTTTAGTAAAGATACGTTAAAATGCACATACCGCAATAAACACTTTCAATAATGCAACAGTTTAGTATTAGAATTTTAACGGATTCGTCTTCTATTGCTTTTTGTTTATCTAGGATATCAAGCGGAGGGAGAGGGTTGGGAGGGGGAGGGCTCTGTGAGCTGTAGAACGCGCACGCCTGACTTTTCTGGTTTTTTTTTTATTTCGAAAAAAAAAAATTGAACATGCATAAAACTTCACGATCCACACGAGTGTTTTAGGGCCTAATTATGTACAGTTGCATACACTACTTTATCTACACACATACTAAATCCTCAATAATGTGTTCGGGAACCATTAGAATAACCGCCATTTCACCGCCATGGCCAACTAGTTTTGAAATCGTGACCAACTAGATGTCCATAACAAAATCTAGTTGGTCATGTTTTGATCTGACTGTACTGAAGTACTGAATTCCCATGGCCACCTTCTGTCTCCATCATCAGATCTGCTCGATGGTACAGTCGACTACAAAAAGAAAGATACAACCAAAGTTACAAAAAAATGTATCCACGACTTTATTGCCTTAACATTAAGGTCGTGTATACATATTTTTGTAACTTTGGCTGTACCGATCTCTTTGTAGTCGACTGTACCATACTTAATATGAAAGAAAGAAAGAAAAAACATTTATTCATGACAGATATGAAATTTCTTCCAAACTACGAGTATAAACCCAAAATTTCAGCTCAATCGGTTAAAGATATCTGCTTCTAAATTGTGTTGCAATATTGAACGGACAGTTTACATACTTACATACGAACAGGTCAAGTTAATAAAACCGGTGAAGCGCGAGTCGGACTCGCGCACGAAGGGTTCCGTACCAATATCTATAAAAACGGCAAGATAATCATGTCTGTTGTATGGGAGCCCCAGTCCGACTCGCACTTGGCTGGTTTTTTAGTATTTGTTGTTATAGCGCCAACAGATACATAATCTGTGAAAATTTCAACTCTTTAGCTATCACGGTTCTTGAGATACAGCCTGGTGACAAACAGACGGACGGACGGACGGACAGCGAAGTCTTAGTAATAGGGTCCCGTTTTTACCCATTGGGTACGGAACCCTAATAAATCGTGAAAGTTTCAATCAAAGAAAGAAGACATTTATTCACTACACAAAAGACACACAGAGACAAAGGGAGTAAACATACAATACAATTGACACATTGTGTGTGTCTTCGCGGCAGTGAATCGGTCGCCGTTTCAGCATTATTCCGAGGTGTCAGACAGACACCTACAGCGCTGGTTTTCAGACAGCACCGTACGTGACCCACGGAATGCAACACGACATCAATATATGTCATCGAAATCGTAACCGTGTCGTATCCGTAAGGAGTACATTTTTGCTTAGGTAAATTACTTACGTTTATAGAATTGTATAGATATAGACGTCGAAGCTTTGAAGATCGAAGTTGTCGTACGGATGGAGTCCCAAATAAATTGAATAAATTTGACGAAAGGTTCTTCGGCCTACTTCGGCTGAATATGTAGATACATTTATCGAAGGATGTTATTGTGTTAGGAAATTCATTTATCATAAATTTAAGAGTTAGATTTGTCTCTCACTCTAGGGCCACCTCCTTGACCTCATTATACGTCGTGACTGCTTTTTTAGGGTTCCGTACCACAAAAGGAAAAAAACGTAACCCTTAATAGGACTCGTGCGTCTGTCTGTCCGTCTGTCACAGCCGATTTGCTCCGAAACTACTGGACCGATTGAGTTGAAATTTGGTATGCATATGTAAATTGGTGACCCAAAGATGGAAGCGTAAAGTAAATTAATAAATTCTGAACAAGGGGGCCACTTTTGGAGGGTAAACTGGTAATTTAAAAAAAAAGTTTCGCAAACTGTATTCTGTGACATATCAAAGCCATCAAAAACATACTGTAAAAAAACCCAAGTCTCGCAGCTCAGTCTTTCTACCGTAAAAAGTTGTGAGATCCATGTAATACCAAGTCGGTTAATCTATTTAGTCTCTACTTAAAGGACATTCTGTCTTAAGTTATTATCATGCCAATATTAAAAATATTTTACGTTTTAAACAAATAGATCGACTTGGACATCGCATGATTTGATTATTAGTATGTATCACACTACACAGCACGACGGGCCAGCAACCAACAGCAACGAGAGTTTCAATCGCGTGAGGCGCGATAGACTAAAGAATCTATCTAATATAATGGTAATATTCATTGTGTTTTCATGCGATGTCCAAGTCGATCTATTTGTTTAAAACGTAAAATATTTTTAATATTGGCATGATAATAACTTATGTAATAACTTAAGACAGAAGGTCCTTTAAGTAGAGACTAAATAGATTAACCGACTTGGTATTACATGGATCTCACAACTTTTTACGGTAGAAAGACTGAGCTGCGAGACTTGGGTTTTTTTACAGGATGTTTTTGATGGCATCTCACTTCTTTTTGTAGAGTCCTACTTTTTTGGTACCATCTACTTCTAACGATATTTTTTTATAGATAGGTTTTCCCATGATTAAGCCATTAAACTCTATTTGTATTCTAAATTTGAAGCTTCTATGTCTGCTAGAAGTGCCTTGGAATTTTGATGATCGGTGAGTCAGTGAGTGACAAAATTTAGAAACTTTAACAAGTTGTCATTCTTAAACTACTGGTTCAAATTGACTGAAATTTTAAATATACCGTGTTTATATAATGCCTGATTAGTTACTGAAAATTCAGGTTTCTTGTTTTATCCACAACGAAATTATAGGGGGGTCGAAAATGGCCTGAATTGCTTCGAGAAAAGGATGGTACGGCCGTGCCGCTTTTTTTTGCTTGACTTGGCGGGGGCACTGCCGTGCCCCCAGATATTTTTTATGTAATTTAGATTACATACGGAACCCTCACCACGCGAGTTGAACTCGCACTTGTCCGGTTTTTAGGGTTCCGTACCACAAAAGGAAAAAACGGAACCCTTATAAGATCACTTTGTTGTCCGTCTATCTGTATGTCTGTCAAGACCCTTTCTCGGGAACGCATGGAGATATCGAGTTGAAATTAAAACCAATATACTCAGGTCTACAGTCCCTTGAAGCTGTGAAAAAAATCAAACCCTTACTCTAAAAATTAAACATTCTGACGAATTGAGATGAGGAACTCCTCCTTTTTTGAAGTCGGTTAAAAACATCATTATTCTCAAACATTATTTTACGCGTAAAATTGCATAAAATTCCCAATTATGTCCCATTGAAGTTAAAACTAAATCATTCAAAATTTTCATCAGCGTAACGAAAACATGTTTATAACTATTAACATAAACAGTTACTTTGTGAAGTGTTTAAAATCTACATGTGGTTAATCTCAGTGGAGAGTTAAAATAAACAAATAAATTGCCGACTTCGATAATGCTTAGAAAATAAATGTTTTCTTCGTAAATCATGAAGTTGTGTACCTACACGGACATGCAAACAAACATGGTTCGGTATCGAACGCTACCATGGCTAAAACAATATAAAATAACACTCATAAAAATTTACAGGCCTCTGTTAATAATCTCTTTTTATACTCTTCGATTCTAATGTTTGAATTAAGACATCTAACACTAAACTAAAACCACATACTTTTTAGGGTACCGATACCTCAAAAGGAAAAAACGGAACCCTTATAGGATCACTCGGTTGTCTGTCTGTCCGTCTGTCACAGCCGATTTGCTCCGAAACTACTGGACCGATTGAGTTGAAATTTGGTACATGTCGGGAGTAGCTTTATAATTAGAAAATAAGTCTCTAGAATTAACCATTATGTACCTACTGTCAATAAACAAATATATGTGTTAGCTCTAAGTCTTAATTAAGTTCTTATCATTTTATGCTATATTTTTATGTCTTTGCAATCACCAGTTCATGTAATGTATGAGATTTGCGTAAATAAAGGGATGGTGAGGTCGAGTTCACGGTATTACACACGCACACAATTCATAAGGTAACATTGTGTGGAAGCCACGCCCACAGCGCGACCTAATTCATATCGCGGGGTCACGCTCCCACGCAATACGGAGCCTCGCGCGCGCATATAATGGCCGCCCGACCCTCCTAAATTCAGTTTACAATTTATACACCAACGAGCAACACCTTTACACATCTACCTCGGCAGTACCATGTAAAATCAACCAGTAGTGTTTTTATTTCTTCAACCTCAAAAGTTATCACCTCAAGCTACAGTCAACAATGGTCCTTCATCGTCGGATATCTTCGAGCCAGCAGAAGAAAGAAGAAACCTACTAGACACAGTCTGGTCAATCAAATAGACAAGGCATAGAGTAGCCCTCGGGTGAAAACTTGTCTGGGCCAACCGCCGTTGGCTATCCTCGGTGTAAGAGGCTTCGGCCTCCGGATCCGAGAGGAGAACCGTAACGCGGGGGACGTAGCCTTAGGGCAGCGAAACCTGGGCGACTTTCTCACCCTCCCCATGCACGCCCTTGCGGTGTTAAGCGTGTAGTGGGTCTGGGCAGCGGGTCTTCGTGTGCATTCGAGTATTGTACACCGCGCCACGCAAGTGGTTCGTACCTCTCGGCTGCCTTGCCGGTAAGCGTTCGCGAGAAAGTGGGGGACTCCATGCCGTGTAACGGACAGAGACCAAGCCGTTACAGCCGGGGGTGATTCCAGACCACCGGTGGGCACTCATTTACTCGCCGCGCCACTGCCGGAGCAGCGCGTTTACCTATCCCTTCCTAGCCGGCTCCCCGAGCTAGCAACCCGGCTAGGCCCTAGGGCCCGTTAGGCACGCGCCGCGCAGGCCCACCAGGGGGCAAGCGCGCCGCTCAGGAACAAGCGTAAAAGTGTAAAAGTGTTAAAAGTGTATACAGTGTTGCGGAATTATCATAAATGAGTGTTAAATTCACGGGATGTTATTTGTGTTAATTTCGATGATTTTCGTGTTTTAAAGTGTTAATTTTCGTAATTTTGTACCGCGTTCTTATTATTGTTGTTTTCTCCGTGTAGTTTGTGTAGTTTTGGTCACTCATTTATTTGTAAAAGTACGATTCACAATAGGTTTAGTAGGCCCCACGTGTGCAAAATGGGTGAAAATGAGCATCGTTTGTTACGTAGTGGGAAAGTCACGCCGGCACCGACGCCGACGGACCCTGCCTCGACTAGTACAAGCAGTACAGGCGAGACCTCGAACGGGACTTATAATACGAGTAGTGACGCGACCGGAACCACGGAGAACTCGAACGCGGTAGGCGCGCGCGACCAGGCGGCGTCGCCAACTCACGCCTTAAACGAGACGGCAATTAGGGTCAGTGTACCGGGCACACTAGTAGGCGCGGACACGGAAGACTTAGGCGTATTGCGAGCGGAGTTGGCGTTAAATAATGCGATATTAGCACAGGCCAACGCGGCGGCAGCGGCCGCCCGGAGCCAATTAAAACTAGCCAGGGCTGAGGCCGCCCAATCCGACGTAGATTCGGTAATCCAGGAGGACTCGCCGGCAACAGTGCCGGCAGCCTCCGCCCCCGTACCCACGGCAGGGACGAGGGGGCCCGCAAGTACGGCCGGGCGGATAGAGCAAGTTCGTACACCAGCCAGGGCTGAGGCCGCCCACATCGAACGCGATTCGCTAATCCAGCAGGGAAATGTACTATCGGCGGCGAAGCCGACTCCCTCAGCTTTCGTACCCACGGACGGGGCGAAGGCACCCGCACGCACTGCCGGGTGGATAGAAGAGCAGAATCGTATTCACATCAACGATAGGCGCGTTATGGACCCGGCAGCGCAGCCGGCGAGATACGTAGTCGATAACGAAGTCAAGTTTGAGAACAGAGACGTAGAATTGCTGTCAAATAGATTAGAGCGGGCTATCACACGCAATAAACCCGAATTCACCTCGCATCGACACATCCCAGAGCTACCGCACTTCGATGGGTCGATAACAGAGTGGATAGTATTTAAATCAGAATTCCTAGACACCGAATCTTCGTTCTCAGACGTGGCTAACGTTGGCAGAATTAGGCGAGCATTGCGGGGTGACGCTAGACACGCAGTCAAAGCGTTGCTATACACGTCTATAGACCCGTACGAGATTGTAGATATGTTGGAAATGCAGTTCGGTAACCCCGAAGGAATCGTGCTAGCCGAAATCGACGAGGTCCGTAGATTACCTAGATTGGCAGACGATAACTCCAACATAACTGCATTCGCGGGTCAAGTGGCAAACGTCGTGGCCACTATAAAATCTTTAAAGCAAGAGCAATACCTGCTCGCGCCGGAGCTAGTAGGTAGACTCGTAGAAAAGTTAAATCCCATTATGCGTTACGAATGGAACAAATATCGCGTAGGGAATGCGAACGTACCCGGTCTGGTGGCGCTAGCGAAGTTTCTATCAGATTCCAGTAAAGCCGCAGCTTTAACGTACATATCGGGAGCGCGTCGGCCAACCGCGAGGCCGCGCCATAACGTAAGTAATATGACGCATAGGCGGAGCTATCGCTCGTACTCGCGCTCGTCTAGCAGAGAGTCGTACAGGGAGGAGAACTCGCGCGCCAAAGGGCCCGCTACGAACGTTAAAAAGCATACCGTAGCACAGCTAAGCAAAGCGTCCGGGCATACCAAAGCCAAGCCGCCGTTCAAATCCCGCCCCCCGGCAACAGGGCCGGGGGACACTCGCGTAAAGTGTTCAATGTGTAGCGGGGAGCATCCGACAGCAAAGTGCGCCGATTTTATCAAATTAACAGTTAACGAGCGATGGGACAAAGCTAAGCAATTTAAATGGTGCTATCGTTGTCTCGGCGCGAGTTTCAAGGGGCACAAGTGCGGATACTCTCCGTGCGGCATCGGCGACTGCGAGGCCGCGCATCATAAGTTATTGCATGGGTTTAAGCGCGAAGGCGAACCGCGCGGCCCTACCGGCGCAATTCATCATCTACGCGACACAAATACATATTTAAAGATAGTACCTATCGAACTGAGCGGCCCGCTAGGCACGGTACAGACCTACGGCCTCATGGACGAAGGCTCGTCACTCAGTCTCATAGAAAGGCACGTCGCGGATAAGATAACGCCTAGAACGAAAGAAGAGCAGCTTTCACTAGGATCCATAGCGAATAACGTCGTTAGGGACAACGCGTCGTGTCTAGTTAATGTATCTATTCGCGGGTTATGTAGTCGGGAGTTCGAAAAGTTATCGGCGTACACCATCGACCAGTTAAATTTGAGCCCTCAAGCAATCGGAAATGAGGTAATCGATAAATGTCCCCACTTAGAAAGTATGCGCGACGAGTTATGCTACGAAAATGCAGTACCCACGGTCTTAATCGGGCAAGATAATTGGCATTTAATAGTCACAAGACAACTCGTCAGCAACGGGAAATCGCTGCCCGTGGCTTCGCTTACGAGACTAGGATGGGTGCTGCATGGTCGACTGGATGAAGCGCCGCGTGTACTCCGCGGGCAAATAAATCACCTAACGGTCAAAGGTGACGCGGAAGCTTACGAACTAATAAAGAGGCATTTCAGTATCGAGTCTCTGGGAGTCGAACCCAAGACCACAAAAGCGGACCCCGACAAACGCGCGTTACAAATACTAGAAAGCACATGCACGCCTATGGCGGGGGAGCCCCGGTATCAGGCCGGGCTTCTGTGGCGCACGGACGGGGAAACTCTGCCCGATAATAAACAACAGGCACTTAAGAGATTGTTTACGCTCGAGCGCAAGCTCGATAAAGACGAGTTGTTAAAGGCAGAATTTTCCAAACAAATAATTAACCTACTGGACAAGGGCTACGCGGAGAAGGTAGATACTCCTTTACCCTCGCCCAGGGGGTTCTATTTGCCGTATTTTCATACAATTCACCCGACCAAACGAAAAGTGCGCCTAGTATTCGACGGGAAATGCCGCACGGCCGGTAAAAGCCTAAACGACGCGCTTTTGTCGGGTCCGGACCTGCTACAGTCTCTGTTTGGCGTACTCATACGTTTCAGGGAGGGGAAGATAGGTATAATAGCGGATATAAAAGAAATGTTCCTACAGATAAAAGTTATCGAACAAGATCGTGACTCCCTACGGTTCTTATGGAGGGGGGGACGGCGGTCGGGACCACCAGACGAATATAGGATGAGCAGCCTAATTTTCGGGTCCAGCGCATCGCCCACGACCGCTATATACGTGAAAAATAAGAACGCAGAACGTCACGCCGAGGAATATCCGCTGGTACATAGCACGACGCTAAGGAATTTCTACGTAGACGATCTGTTAGTTAGTTTCGACGACCCTGCACAGGCTAAACAATTAGTAAACGACATGGTAAAGGTATTCAATAAAGCCTCATTTACCCTGCGCAGCTGGGCGTCAAACGAACCGGAGGTACTCAGTGACGTGACGGACGTAATGAAAAGCGATATCTCCGAGCTAGGCCGAGACGAGTGCGAGCGAACGCTAGGCCTATTATGGAACAATAGAAATGATACGCTAGGCTTTAACGTAAATTTCAGAAACGTACCGAGTAACATTTTAGACGGAACTGTAGTACCCACCAAGCGTCAAGTGACGGCGGGCGTGATGAGCCTATTCGATCCCGTAGGTCTGATATCACCTGTCACAGTTACAGGCAAAGTATTGATACAACGGATATGGAGATCCGGGATCGACTGGGACGCACAGATCGCGCCCGACGATCACAAAGCGTGGCTAGTTTTCGTGGATAATATGAAAAATCTGCATAACTTACATATCAAAAGGCACGTGCCCTCGCAGCATAGAACCGTAGTCACGCATACATTCTGCGACGCCAGCGAAAGCGCATACGCCTGCGCCGTGTATATGGTTGACACGGACGAAACGGGCAAACGACGCTCCTCTCTAGTCGCCGCGAAGGCACGCGTGTGCCCGCTAAAAAACGTTAGTATACCGCGTTTAGAACTACAATCCGCCACGCTAGCGAGCCGACTAACGCACTCAGTAAAGCGGGAATCGGACTACGCAATAGAAAAGTCATACTACTGGTCGGACTCCAAGACGGTGCTAGCGTGGATAAGAGCGGACCCGCGCACGTTTAAATGCTTCGTGGCGCATCGTTTAGCCGAAATTGAAGACACCACATCTCCGTGCGACTGGAGGTGGGTGCCTAGCGCGTTAAACGTCGCGGATGACGCGACGCGCGACATACCCGCGAATTTCAATAGCGCACACAGGTGGTTTAGCGGCCCGGAGTTCATCCGTTTAGAACCCGAGCATTGGCCCATAGAAAAGCAAAGCAACGCGCCCCCACCCGCTACGGGGGAAGAACGTACAGTCAAATCAATTAACGTAGTGATAAAACATAACGAATTTACCTACCTACCAGACGTAAATCGCTTTTCTAAATATTCACGACTGGTGCGCGCGTCCTCCCGCGTTCTGATCGCCGCTGAGAGTTTTAAGGCCGCAATACACGGTCAAGCGACGAACCGCAACGTAACAAACGACAAGCTCAAACTAGCAGAACTATTGTTAATTAAACGTAGTCAACGGGAGTCGTTTAGGGAAGATATCAATTTGTTAGAGGCTGGGCGGCGTACACCGAAGAAATCGCCGCTGAACAAGCTAGCAGTCAAGATCAACGAACACGGTATCCTGCTGTTAGACGGCCGCATCGATAGAGACCGAGGCACCCCAGTCCTACACGCCAAAGAAGCGCTGACGAGATTGATCATCGCACACTACCACGCGTTGTTCAATCATGCAAACCACTCTACTGTGATGAACGAGCTAAATACGAGATATCACATAGTGGGACTGCGCGGGGCCACACGGTACATTAGCAACACATGCCAATGGTGTCGCACGTACAGAGGGACCCCCCTCAAGGTTCCTCTGGGCGATCTACCAAGTGAAAGGCTTACAGCTAATCAACCAGCCTTCACAGCTACGGCTTGCGACTATTTTGGACCTATGCACGTGACCATCGGGAGAAGACACGAGAAACGATGGGGCGCCCTATATACCTGCCTAACTACTAGGGCGGTACATCTCGAGTTAGTGCCCTCCCTATCGGCCTCCTCGATGATCCTGTCACTCCGGCGCCTGATGGCGCGCCGGGGGCAACCAACAGTACTCTACACAGACAACGCTACCTGTTTCTACGGCGCAGAAAGAGAACTCGCGGAAGCAATAGCATCAAACGAGAAAGAGATAGAGTCATACGTCTCGTCCAAGCAAATAGTATGGAAAAAGATACCTCCCGGCAACCCATCAGCAGGGGGAGCTTGGGAGAGGCTAGTCGGGTCCGTGAAGGCTGCGCTACGGGTCACGCTGAAAGAGAAGCATCCAGCCGAGGAAATACTGCACACCCTACTGCTGGAAGCCGAGCACATAATCAACTCCAGGCCACTGACCCCAGTACGGCTAGATGATAGCCAAGAGGCCCTCACACCCAACCACTTTCTTCTGGGTCGAGCAAACGCCATGACCCCCCTAGGCCGCTTCAGCGACGCGGTACTAAATGAAAAATCATGGAAAACAGCACAAGCGCTGGCCGACAGATTCTGGTCAAGATGGACCAACGAATATCGGCAGACACTGAGACCAAGAACGAGCCCAAATGACCCAGCCTACCGTAACGTGCAAATCGGAGACATAGTCATCATAGCAGACGGAACCATGCCACGCAGCACATGGCCGCGAGGAGAAGTAGTTCAAGTCTACCCCGGCCCCGACGGCAAAGTACGAGTCACTGAGGTCCGCACCGCAGCGGGAATGATACGTCGTCCAGCCTCCCGCCTCATAGTCATTTGACTAATCATGTACGCATATACTCCCTTCGATTTAGGGTGTTGGCACACGTGGGGCGGAATGTCGGGAGTAGCTTTATAATTAGAAAATAAGTCTCTAGAATTAACCATTATGTACCTACTGTCAATAAACAAATATATGTGTTAGCTCTAAGTCTTAATTAAGTTCTTATCATTTTATGCTATATTTTTATGTCTTTGCAATCACCAGTTCATGTAATGTATGAGATTTGCGTAAATAAAGGGATGGTGAGGTCGAGTTCACGGTATTACACACGCACACAATTCATAAGGTAACATTGTGTGGAAGCCACGCCCACAGCGCGACCTAATTCATATCGCGGGGTCACGCTCCCACGCAATACGGAGCCTCGCGCGCGCATATAATGGCCGCCCGACCCTCCTAAATTCAGTTTACAATTTATACACCAACGAGCAACACCTTTACACATCTACCTCGGCAGTACCATGTAAAATCAACCAGTAGTGTTTTTATTTCTTCAACCTCAAAAGTTATCACCTCAAGCTACAGTCAACAGTACACATATGTAAATTGGTGACCCAAAGATGGACGCGTAAAGTAAATGCCATCAAAAACATCCTGTAAAAAAACCCAAGTCTCGCAGCTCAGTCTTTCTACCGTAAAAAATTGTCAGATCCAAGTCGGTTAATCTATTTAGTCTCTACTTAAAGGACCTTCTGTCTTAAGTTATTACATAAGTTATTATCATGCCAATGTTAAAAATATTTTACGTTTTAAACAAATAGATCGACTTGGACATCGCATGATTTGATTATTAGTATGTATCACACTACACAGCACGACGGGCCAGCAACCAACAGCAACGAGAGTTTCAATCGCGTGAGGCGCGATAGACTAAAGAATCTATCTAATATAATTGTAATATAAATAAATAAAATAAATAAATAAATATTTGCGGACAATCTTACACAAATTGACCTAGTCCCAAACTAAGCAAAGCTTGTACTATGGGTACTAGACAACGATAAACATACTTACATAGATAAATACATACTTAAATACATAGAAAACATCCATGACTCAGGAACAAATATTCGTGCTCATCACACAAATAAATGCCCTTACCGGGATTCGAACCCAGGACCTCTTGCTTGGTTGGCAGGGTCACTTCATCAGGTATTCATTGTGTTTTCATGCGATGTCCAAGTCGATCTATTTGTTTAAAACGTAAAATATTTTTAATATTGGCATGATAATAACTTATGTAATAACTTAAGACAGAAGGTCCTTTAAGTAGAGACTAAATAGATTAACCGACTTGGTATTACATGGATCTCACAACTTTTTACGGTAGAAAGACTGAGCTGCGAGACTTGGGTTTTTTTACAGGATGTTTTTGATGGCATCTCACTTCTTTTTGTAGAGTCCTACTTTTTGGTACCATCTACTTCTAACGAATTTTGTTAAAGGCTTTGTCTTATGATATTTTTTTATTTTGACTTGGCGGGGGCACTACCGTGCCCCCAGATAGGTTTTCCCATGATTAAGACATTAAACTCTATTTGTATTCTAAATTTGAAGCTTCTATGTCTGCTAGAAGTGCCTTGGACTTTTGATGATCGGTGAGTCAGTCAGTCAGTGAGTGACAAAATTTAGAAACTTTAACAAGTTGTCATTCTTAAACTACTGGTTCAAATTGACTGAAATTTTAAATATACCGTGTTTATATAATGCCTGATTAGTTACTGAAAAACCGGCCAAGTGCGTGTCGGACCACGCAAAACGAAGGGTTCCGTGCCTATTAAAAAGGTCGTATCGTCACAAAAATTTTACGGTTGTTACGTCTTTTTCTTTGAGGAAGGCAGTTTTTCAGCAATATCTTGAAAACCTCTGAACCGATCTTGTTCAAAACAATTTTCGGTGAATGAAATTAATAAGCCCTATGTTCATGAATTTTTCCATATTTTTAAAATACACCGTTCAAAAATTAGAGGGGGGGGGACAGAATTTTAGTGACTTTCGGGGCGATTATCTCCGACCCTATTCACTTAATCAAAAAAAATGCCAAGAAACCTTATATTTATTTTGAAAGACCTATCGATTGATGTGCCACACGGGGGGCCACAATGAAAAAAAAAATGTTGACTTTTAGTTTTATGTATGGAGTGCACCCCTTGAAAAAAATTTTTTTGTCATTTTTATTACAAAACTATGTAGCGGCTAACAAAATACACCTATCCTCAAAATTTTATTCAAATACACCTTATAGTTTTCGAGTAAAATGCCTGTGACATACGGACAGACGGACAGACGGACAGACGGACAGACGGACAGACGGACAAGACGAAACTATAAGGGTTCCGTTTTTGCCATTTTGGCTACGGAACCCTAAAAATCAGGTTTCTTGTTTTATCCACAACGAAATTATAGGGGGGTCGAAAATGGCCTGAATTGCTTCGAGAAAAGGATGGTACGGCCGTGCCGCTTTTTTTTGCTCGACTTGGCGGGGGCACTGCCGTGCCCCCAGATTAATGAATTCTGAACAAGGGGGCCACTTTTGGGGGGTAAACTGGAAAATTAAAAAAAAAGTTTCGCAAACGGTATTGTGTGATATATCAAATGAAAGGGGTTGTTGTGCATCTCAGATTTTTTTTTAATAATTTTAGCAAAAATAGATTTGAAGTAATTTAGGAAATAAGACAAAAATTGACCATTCCCCCACCCCTTATCTCCGAAACTACTAGGCTTAAAATTCTGAAAATAATGTGGAAAATATTTCCTTGCCTAAAGATTACAGGAAAACTTAACTATAAGAAGTTTGAGTATTCAAAGTAACGGGAAAATTCTCAATATTTTTATGTATTTTGTATGGAGCGCCTAATGCTTAGAGAATAGGAATTTTACGGAACCCTCACCACGCGAGTTGAACTCGCACTTGTCCGGTTTTTTTTCTATGGAGCTCCCAACTCAACTATAATAATTATAAGACCGCTTTAGACAGCTAAAATAAATTCGACCAATCACGTGGCGCCTTTACTGAACTATAATGAATTTGACCAATAGGACGCATATGCACTTCAGTTTCAGCAGGGCTTAGATTTTCATTAGATACCAAGTCTGTTTAATTATTTCTGTTGACTCGTATAAAAAGTATTGTATACAATAGTTACACAACTAGCTCTTAAAAAAGGAAGGCACTTTTTCAGAATTTAATAAGCTATGTCCATGATTTTTTATATTTTTAAAATACACCGTTCAAAAAATAGAGGCAGGGGGGGCAAAATTTTAGTGACTTTCGGGGCGATTATCTCCGCCTCTATTCACTTAATCAAAAAAATTGCTGAGAATTCTTATATTTATTTTGAAAGGCCTATCGATTGATACCACACGTGGGCTTACAATGAAAAACATTTTTTTGACTTTCAGTTGTATGTATGGAGTGCACCCCTAATAGTTTTTGTGTAAAATGTCTGTGACATACGGACAAACGGACATGACGAAACTATAAGGGTTCCGTTTTCCAACCATTCCTTCAAAAGACATACTTTCAGTAAGTAGTCCGAGCAAGCGGCAGTCAAAAGGCATTAAATTCAAATAAACGCTAATCTATTCAAGTTTTTTTCTACACTCGACTTCGAAATAAGACCGTTGCATAGTTAAGTACAGTCCGCATCAAAGGCAATAAAGTTTACTTTGTAACATGAATAACTGTTGTGCTCGCTCAAAGGGTATTTGATTATTTATACGCTTTGACTGTTTATCCAGTTTCAATGCGGTTTGTTTCAAGCTCTCGTAATAATGAAGATTCTCTATAATTTAACCGACAGTAAAACAAAAAAACCGGCCAAGTGCGTGTCGGACCACGCAAAACGAAGGGTTCCGTGCCTATTAAAAAGGTCGTATCGTCACAGAAATTTTACGGCACTTACGTCCTTTTCTTTGAGGAAGGCAGTTTTTCAGCAATATCTCGTAAACCTCAGAACCGATCTTGTTCAAAACAATTTTCGGTGAATGAAATTAATAAGCCCTATGTCCATGAATTTTTCCATATTTTTAAAATACACCGTTCAAAAATTAGAGGGGGGGGGACAGAATTTTAGTGACTTTCGGGGCGATTATCTCCGACCCTATTCACATAATCAAAAAAAATGTTAAGAAACCTTATATTTATTTTGAAAGGCCTATCGATTGATGTGCCACACGGGGGGTCACAATGAAAAAAAAAATTTTGACTTTCAGTTTTATGTATGGAGTGCACCCCTGAAAAAATTTTTTTTTGTCATTTTAATTACAAAACTATGTAGCGGCTAACAAAATACACCTATCCTCAAAATTTTATTCAAATAGACCTTATAGTTTTCGAGTAAAATGCCTGTGACATACGGACAGACGGACAGACGGACAGACGGACAGACGGACAGACGGACAGACGGACATGACGAAACTATAAGGGTTCCGTTTTTGCCATTTTGGCTACGGAACCCTAAAAACCGGCCAAGTGCGTGTCGGACCACGCAAAACGAAGGGTTCCGTGCCTATTAAAAAGGTCGTATCGTCACAGAAATTTTACGGCACTTACGTCCTTTTCTTTGAGGAAGGCAGTTTTTCAGCAATATCTCGTAAACCTCAGAACCGATCTTGTTCAAAACAATTTTCGGTGAATGAAATTAATAAGCCCTATGTCCATGAATTTTTCCATATTTTTAAAATACACCGTTCAAAAATTAGAGGGGGGGGGACAGAATTTTAGTGACTTTCGGGGCGATTATCTCCGACCCTATTCACATAATCAAAAAAAATGTTAAGAAACCTTATATTTATTTTGAAAGGCCTATCGATTGATGTGCCACACGGGGGGTCACAATGAAAAAAAAAATTTTGACTTTCAGTTTTATGTATGGAGTGCACCCCTGAAAAAATTTTTTTTTGTCATTTTAATTACAAAACTATGTAGCGGCTAACAAAATACACCTATCCTCAAAATTTTATTCAAATAGACCTTATAGTTTTCGAGTAAAATGCCTGTGACATACGGACAGACGGACAGACGGACAGACGGACAGACGGACAGACGGACATGACGAAACTATAAGGGTTCCGTTTTTGCCATTTTGGCTACGGAACCCTAAAAACCGGCCAAGTGCGTGTCGGACCACGCAAAACGAAGGGTTCCGTGCCTATTAAAAAGGTCGTATCGTCACAGAAATTTTACGGCACTTACGTCCTTTTCTTTGAGGAAGGCAGTTTTTCAGCAATATCTCGAAAACCTCTGAACCGATCTTGTTCAAAACAATTTTCGGTGAAAGAATTTAATAAGCCCTACGTCCATGATTTTTTTCATATTTTACAATGCACGGTTCAAAAATTAGAGGGGGGGGGGGGACAGAATTTTAGTGACTTTCGGGACGATTATCTCCGACTCTATTCACTTAATCAAAAAAAATTGCTGAGAAACTTTATATTTATTTTAAAAGGCCTATCGATTGATGTGCCACACCTGGGCTTACAATGTTTTTTTTTTTTGACTTTCAGTTTTATGTATGGAGTGCACCCCTAAAAAGAATTATTTTAGTAATTTTAATTACAAAACTTTGTAGCGGCTAACAAAATACACCTATCCTCAAAATTTTATTCAAATACACCTTATAGTTTTCGAGTAAAATGCCTGTGACATACGGACAGACGGACAGACGGACATGACGAAACTATAAGGGTTCCGTTTTTGCCATTTTGGCTACGGAACCCTAAAAAACATCTATAATGTTTCTAGTTTTATCGCTTTCTCCGATACCCAAAGGTGGTCTGATCGCTCTTCAGCGATAAGACCGCCTGTCGTCTACCTCTACCTACATGTTACTGTATTGTTTCTCTCTGTAACTGCTTTGTTTGTGTGAGGAGTGCAATAAAGAGTGTTTGAAGTAAATTGTAAATCCCACCAAAAACATAAATGTAAAAAAGGAGAGCCAACTTCAATACAAAAATTAAGTTTGGCTGTGGGCTTCGCCGCAAAAAGAATGGAGATCTAAATGAGTGCCAAGTTATGCAAAATCCAAATATGTATTTATAGGAACAAAATAACATTATGAATAAGTATTAAACTCCAATTCTTTGCTTTATTGGATACCTATAACAATGGCTGTTATTTAAAAATGTCAGATCTTAAAGTAGGTTAGATTTGACTTGACCAGTTTTCATTACATCAGTCATTTTATAAAGTTATTCAACATATATATATAGTGGTTGAACGTTTATAATATCAAGTGCTTACAGCAACTTGCGGGCATTTTTATGATCAGTGTTCTCTTGCGAGGCGATTTTGTGATCGATTGTGAAATTGTCTTTGTATGATTTTTGCACATTGTGCAAGGTTTTTTACAGAGGGGTAAGTTACTGAAAGGCTACTCCAGTTATATATGCTCTAAGGCCTGAGCGTATTAGCGCTTTGTCAGGCCATCAGTTGGAATGTTGGTCTTATTCATTGACAAGATAGGTATGTGCGTGCCTGTACCTGGGAAAGTTAACTCGAGCAAATATTAGGTACACAAATTGACCGACAGCGTGCTCTTGACTCCTCTGGGATCGCAGGCGTCCAAAGGCCTTGATGTCTGCTTTCAATAAGGCAATAGAATTTTAGTGGTTATTCTTCCCTCAAGTTTTTCTTCCAGTTTTGTTGAATCGTGTCTTACACCAGCAGGTCGAAGCTACGGTAGCCTAGTGGTTCAGGCATGCGGCTGTCAAGCGGCGGTCGTTGGTTCGAATCCCGGCTCGTACCACTGAGTTTATCGGAACTTATGTACGAAATATTTACCATTAGCTTTTCGGTGAAGGAAAACATCGTGAGGAAACCGAATCCTTTCACGCCATGGACCTAAGATACTCGGGACAGGCTAAATGTGATGCCACAACGAGGGACGGAAAGGCTTCTATGCAGCTAAATTAAGAACTGGTCTTAGAATGGCTGATCGCTTACCATAAACAACCTACTTAATTTGGGTGGGTAGTGATTTATTGGCCTTAACTTCATACTAAATCAATTGTGGCAAACAGAAAAAAGTGGAACTATGACAAGGACAACGAATGATATTTCCTTTTCCGTCACACTTATCGAGATTTGTATGCTACCATCTCGCTCGGACGTGGTATTATTATTACCATAGCTTGTCCCGAGTATCTTAGGTCCATGTTTCACGCAAAATAAGCACGTTGGATGTCGATTTGCGGTAAATGCCCAGTAAATCTAATCTAACACCAGCAGGTCGATCACCGCATTTTACGCGCGTCAGGTACGGTTCCGTATCCAAAGGGTAAAAACGGGACCCTATTACTAAGACTTCGCTTTCCGTCCGTCTGTCACCAGGCTGTATCTCATGAACCGTGATAGTTAGACAAGAGTCAAGACAAGAGTTGACATTTTCACAGATGATGTATTTCTGCTGCCGTTATAACAACAAATACTAAAAAACAGAATAATGTTAATATTTAAAGGGGCTCGCCTTTAACAAACTCAATTTTTTTGCTCGTTTTATAGATAACGGTACTACGCACTTAACCGGTTTTTTTAAGAAACGTGAAAATGTTCATGTATCTTTGCGGAGTATTGAATTAAAGTCGGTTAAAAATTTGTTTTTAAAGTAAATTATAAAATTTAAGTAAACATTACAAACCTTTTAGGATAAACTGAAATATCAGCTCAGTGAAAATCCAACGTGAAAAACAAAATGGCGTCTTCAAACGGTAAAGACTCCAAAATGACAGCGTCAATCGACAGTCTAAAGCTGTCAAGCAAGAACACATCAGTGTGCTCCTCGAAGCACGCTTCCTCCGAGTCCGTGCTGTCGAGACGAGACAAGGAGAGCATACAGCTCCAAGAGTGTAAGAAGAAGTTGCTCAGTGAGCAGATCATCATCAGGGACGAGAATGTGGTTCTGCGGTCGCCGGCGCAGAAGAAGATAGTGATGCCACCTACTGTCAACCCTGAGGTGAGTTTTGTAACGGCCAACAGAGATTTTTAACTCGTTTTTCATCACACTTGCTCGTAAACAGTGTTATTCCATGCCTGTATACAGAAGGACAGTGGCCTAAATTGTTCCCGGGGGAGTTATGGCGAGTTTGGACTCCGTATTTAACAACTTTTACACTTAGTATTACGTTTTACACGGCCAATATTTACTTAAATAATCATAAGATTTATATATATATTACATATAATCACGCCTCTTTCCCAGAGGAGTAGGCAGAGATCACGGATCTCCATTTGCTACGATCCTGACAAACCACTTTCGCTTCACTCACCTTCATAACATTTCTCATACATGCTCGTCGGTTTAGGGTACTTTTGACCTGGCCTTTTTGTAAGATTTCTCCAATTTGATCGGAGAAAGTTCGCCTAGGTCTTCCCCTTCCAACTTGCCCTTCCACTCTTTTTACATACACTCTCTTCGTTAATCTTCTTTCATCCATCCTCTCTACATGCCCAAACCACCTTAACATACCCTTCTCAATTTTCGTGACTATATCTCCATCCATTCCACACTTATCTCTTATCACACTGTTTCTGACTCTATCACTCAATTTCACTCCACACATACTTCTCAACGCTCTCATTTCTACTGCATTCACTCGACTTTGATGTCTTTTCTGCCACACCCAACTTTCACTACCATACATAAGTGTGGGCACCAACACTTCTCTATGCACAGCCACGCGTGCTTTTTGTGATATTTTCTGGCTGCCCATAAAGGCGTTCAGTGCCCCATTCACTCGATTTCCTGCATTCACTCTCCTGTCAATATCTTTCTCATGCTTTCCGTCTCCAGTAAATAATGTCCCCAAATACACAACCTCTTTTACTTATTCCAGGCTTTCTTCACCAATCATTATTTCGCAATCTGTCATAATTTCATCTTTTTCAAATACCATCACTTTCGTCTTACTTACATTCATGTTCATCCCTTTCCATTCAAAATATTCATTAATCTTCATTACCATCATTTACAACAAATTATTATATATAATATAAATAATAATTATAAGTATTATAACAACAAACAATTATTAAACACTTGATCTCTTTTCTAATACTTATATTTGCGACATTTATGAATCGGGCATGACCGGAAGTTTCTATTGTAAAATACTACCGCTAAGATCCTGTCATTGGCCGTACTATTTACTACTTTATTAACAATTTCAAACATGAATTAATTTGTAAGGTTCGAAATATATCGTTTAAATGTAAATAAGAATTACTTTAAGTTCCTTTTTCTAACAGTAGACTCAAATACGTAAAAAGTATCTTACTAAAATAATGAAACGGTGTTCTCGCTTTTGGCTGCGGACCGTATGCGACCAGATTGCTAATGGGGCGCTGTTGGCGGTGCCGGATAATCTCATTGGACGGCGTGCTCATTAAGTAATAGAAAGTAATGTAGGGTTTCCTAAGAGCTAAGGTTTCTAACGCTAATTCCTAATCTATGCAGATGACGGATGGAATTGTAGCTACTTTCCTACAAAAAACTATTCCGTCGGTTAGATTATCTAAAAATATTGGACGCATATTTTTAGGGGTTCAGAAGCCAAAGTTCCGTCTGTCCGTATGTCACAGGAATTTTACTCGAAAACTATAAGGTGTATTTGAATAAAATTTTGAGGATAGGTGTATTTTGTTAGCCGCTACATAGTTTTGTAATTAAATGGCAAAAAAAAAATTTAAGGGTGCACTCCATACATACAACTGAATCAATTTTTTTTTCATTGTTAGCTCACGTGTCGATCAATCGATAGGCCTTTCAAGATAAACATATTTTTTTTTGATTTAGTGAATAGAGTCGGAGATAATCGCCCCGAAAGTCACTAAAATTGTGTGTACTAAAATATGAAAAAAATCATGGACATAGATAGGGCTTATTAAATTCTTTCACCAAAAATTATTTTGAACAAGATCGGTTCAAATGTTTTCGAGATATTGCCGGAAAACTGTCTTTCTTAAAGAAAAGGATGTAAGTGCCGTAAGATTTCTGTGACGATAAGACCTTTTTAATAGGCACAGAACCCTACGTTGTGCGTGATCCGACACGCACTTGGCTGGTTTTTATATTGTCTATCAAACAAAAAATTATGAAGATATAGCCCGTTAAAGTTCCGCGTGGCGCAGGACCGGTTACTTTGGCACTCTTTGGGGCCCATGTCCAGCAGTGGACGTCTTTCGGCTGATATGATAATGATGATGATGAAAGTTCCCCGTGACGTCACATTATGGTACACTTTTTAGCATAATGTGACGTCACGCGGATGTTAACCGGGCTATACCTTCATCTGTTTTTGTTTAATTGACAAACAAAAAAATACGTGTTCAATATTTTTTGATAATGCAACTGATGGATTAAATAGAATTGTACATTTTTTATCCCGAATTTTCGCTTAATAAAATATACCGTTCGTTAATTGTAGGTACCGTCGATGTATTTACATTTTGGAAGTGGATCTAGAACAAGTTTTAATTGGTTTTGATCACCCAGTTCATGAGAAGGGAAAGAACAAAGAAAAACAAAACTTATATTCCTATCGGTGATATAATTATTTTGAGCCGAAGTCTAAAAATGTTGTTCCATAGATACGATATTATTATATATTATTTTTGTTGACAATTGGATGTAATCCATACTCCAAACTTCAGATATGCTATGTTTTTATTATGCGCTGTATACGTACCAAATTGTACGGTCTGTACACTTCAATTGTCTTGAGGCCTGGCCCCTATTTCACCAACTTGACAATTGTCACCTGACAACGACAATTCTCCGTACATTGCTGGTTCCACAGGTAATCTAGCGACCACCTTATCTTCTAGAACAAGCAATGTATGGCGAATTGTCAGTGTCAGGTGACAATTGTCAAGTTGGTGAAATAGGGGCCTGTTCTGTGTCGCTGTCGGTTGAGAACTAACTGTCCGTCGTCTGTTTTTCCGTTCCTTTGTCCAATTTTAAAAATCTGTCATTCTAAAGTGGTCTGTCAAGTAGTCGGCCAGTCTTAGTCGTATTTGTCTGTCTTGTGCGGAGGTTAGACGCCCCGACATTCCCACCTCCAGTATTAGAAGTCTACCAATAATAATAATAATAATAATTGCTCGAGGGTAGATGTGGACAAAAACGCCTAAGAGGCCTCAAACGATCAAGACGTGTATTTTGTTTACTTCCCGGTTTTAAATTGTAATAATGTTTTAAATGAACTGTGCTACTTCAGAAACGACAAAATGTTGAAGAAATTTACATGTGTCGTGTATAAGTGTTTGAACATCCACGTATTACAAGATAAATTGTGAGTTATAATCAAAACAATTCATATAACCGTAAAGATTTCAACTACGATTGACATTTCTGTGGAACGTAATATTATTACCTACCAATCAGCGCACGCGCATCTACACACACAAAGATACATTTAAGGAGTTTTTACGACGGTGTCAACCTCGAGCGTGCTTGCGAAAAATTACGGTCCGAATTGGACTCGCGTGTCACGAGGGTACGTTCGAAAACGGATAAAATTCTAATAAAGCTCAACTACCTAAAGCGGCCTTACGTGCATTCAATTAAATTTAAAATAAATAATACAAACCTTGTAAGGATGAATTGCTTAGCGTGTGACTCAATAATAGGCAGATTGGAACGTCTTTCTTGCACGAAATGTGAAGGATGTTACCACTACCAGTGTTTGAACATGACGTCAGCATACTTTAGGGAGCAGGAACGAAAGCTAAAAGCTGCTTGGACATGTCCTTCGTGCGAGCTAATCACACGCCGCTGTCGAAATGAAAACACTCCAGCGTCGCCAGCGGGCATGCATAATTTAACACAGAAAATAGAAGATGTGAGCATGATTAGCGAATCGGACATTTCAAATTTGTCGGGCAATACAGCCCGGGCGTGCACTCCATCTCACCATCAAATACAAAATGTTTCGGACACTCAAAATAATGACAATATCTCCTTCGATAGGTTCAGTCTTCTAATCAAAAAAGAATTTGAAACAATGAAGGAAAGCTTGACTGAGTCAATCACTAACAATATTAAACAAGCTTTGTTAGTTGAATTTAACTCCCAAATAAATAAACTTAAAGAAGATATTACACGTAGTTCGTCCACATTGACTGAAAATCAAGAGAATTTACAGCAAGATATTAACTCAGTCAGCGAAAATATAAAGCTATTAGAGTCTGAAAATACAAAGTTGCGTGCAAATCTAGCCGCAATAACTAAACAGCTAGAAAACAAAACACACGAATTACCTGCAGAATTCCACCACAGCAAAAAAATCGTACTCTATGGACTAAATGAATACCCTAACGAAAATGAATACGTACTTATAGAGCGTATTACTACATTTTTCTACGAGATATTAGGAACAGATGTCAACGGATTCATCGAGGATGTTCGTAGAATAGGTAAACATGGATACCGTAGACCTATACAAATTGAGTTTATAAGTAAAAGGATGCGTAATTATATCCTGAACAACAAACATAACTTCAGAAATACAGGGCTTGCAATCAAAGAATTTATGAACGCAAAAGAGTTGGAAAATAGACGAACACTCAGAGAAACACTTAAAGAAGCAAGAAAACACGGGCTACACCCAATAGTACGACGCGAAAAGGTATTTGTTAACGGTGCCGAGTACAGGCTGCCGCAAGTGCCGCAACCTAGCTCACCCAAGAATCATCGACAGACCAATGCGGGACAGATAACCCCTACAGCGAGTACAAGTGGGTCAAGTCTTAGTTCTCTAGTGAACCATAACGCTACCAACCTCAATAAAAACAAAGAAACACGCGATAAAAAGGACTCCCCTACATTTCGTGCCTAACATACATATTTTCTTCCAAAATATGCAAAGTTTATGGAACAAGACCCACCTACTACAGGCATTTACAGAAGAAAAAACACAATTCCAAGTATTATGCATCTCCGAAACTTGGTTAAACAAAGAAAAAGAAGAACTTTTAGAAATAGCAGACTACAGCGTCAGTTCGTCCTTTTGCCGTACCCAGCAAGTAGGAGGAGGAGTGCTTATAGCTACAAAAAATGGATCTGAAGTTCGCGACCGCCTAGATATTACCTCAATTTCCATAGAATCAATCATAGAAATATGTGCTGCTGAGCTGCCCCAAGCAAACCTTTTAGTTGTAAATATATATTTGCCAAATAGTAAGAGAGATACCGAAGTATTCTATTCATGTCTAACAAATCTCTTAGAATTAATCAGTCTCAAGGATAAGAATAAAAATATTGTACTAGGAGGTGACTTTAATATAGACTTTCTCACAGAAAATAACGAAAAAAATAGACTATCTAATTTAATGCTATCTTTTAACTTTCACCAAAGAGTAAGAGAGCCTACTCGTGTGACACAAACTTGTTCTAAATGCATTGATTTAATATTTACGAACTTTAACTTCAAAGACTCCATATTACAAGTTCATGAATTCGGCTTCTCTGACCACAGAGCTATCTTGCTCACTATACCAATAAATATTCCAACTCTACAAAACCTGACTGTTCTTAAAAGACTTTACAATAAAGAAAATATTAAGAAGTTCAGAAATGAAATTCAAGCAACAAATTGGGATTTATTATTATCATACAATAACAACGCGAACGAAAACTACAATAAATTTAAGCAAACTTTGGAATCAGCTCTTAATAAATGTATTCCTAAGAAGATCGTAAAAATTAAACTAAAACCTAACAAAACATCTTTAACTCCCGGATTAAGAACTTCATGCCGTAATAAAAGATTATTAAAACTCCTTGTATCTCAGACTAAAAGTGAGGTATTGAGGTGTCACTATAGACAGTATTGTAAAGTACTTAGAAAAGCTATAAATAAGTCAAAAAAATTAAACAATAAACATAAATTAGATAACTCAAGTAACAAATCTCAAACTATGTGGAAAATAATTAACTGTGAAACTAACAAAAATCGACCGAAACGAAAAAACAATTTACAAATTAAAAATTCTGATAAAGAAGTTATAAGTGATCCGTTAAAAATAGTAAATACCTTTAATACTTTTTTTTCTAACATTGGAAATTCTTACTTATCACCTAATAATAGGATGCCACTAATGAATTCCATTAATACATCATTTTTTCTCAATCCGGTAGAACCTAAGGAAATTAATTTAATATTAAAAAATCTTAAAAATAAAACCTCTTTTGGCATAGACGAAATTCCCCCCACGTTGATTAAAACTTGTGCAGATATATTGACTAACCCTCTGACGTGGCTAATAAATCAATCATTCTCGGAAGGAACTTTTCCAGATGCACTCAAAATCTCTATTGTGAAACCAATCCATAAAAAAGGAGATACGCAAGATATAAATAATTATAGGCCAATCGCATTACTTCCAACGACAGCCAAAATATTTGAAACGGCAATGATCAAACGACTCTACTCTTTTTACGAAAAATTTAAAATATTACACGAAAACCAAGATGGATTTAGGCAAAACCGTTCTACTACTTTAGCTATTTATAAATATGTGCAGGGAATCATAAATGAAATTAACAATAAAAAATATGCTGTGGGGCTCTTACTCGATATGAGTAAAGCGTACGATAGAGTCAGTTACGAGATCTTATTGGATAAATTGTATAGCACGGGAATTAGAGGAGTGGCTCATAAATGGTTTAAGTCCTACCTCAGTAATCGCGTCCAGTTTATTGAAATAGAACATACAAATTTTGCGACAGGTCAAATACAACATTTTAGATCAGATAAAGTCACTCTGAGAGGTTCAATCCCTCAAGGTAGCGTCCTGGGATGTATATTATTTCTAATTTATGTAAATGATTTACCAAATGCAATAGACAATTACAGCGCTCTCTTTGCAGATGACGTTTCGGTGCTTTTTTCGTGTTCTGACAAGAAAGAAGCTGAAATTAAGTTAAATTTAGCAATGCAAAAAATTGGAAAATGGTTAGACCTCCATAATCTTCAACTTAATTTGGAAAAAACCAAAATAATTCAATTTAAGCCGTATCAAAAATCGCCATTACCCATTATTTTTGATTATAATAATAAAAGCATACAATCTGTCAGTTCAGCTACTGTATTGGGTATCGACCTCGACACTAGTTTGAACTGGAAACCACACATCGAGAGACTATCAAAAAAGCTTTCCTCATTTATATACGCCCTACAACACCTCAAACGAGCGACCGACTTTCAAACAGCCCTTTCCGTTTACTACGCATACGCGTATTCAAGAATGGCGTACGGTCTCGTACTCTGGGGGAATAGCAGCGAGCTGCAGAAAATCTTCATTCTCCAAAAGAAATGTATCAGAATACTCACTCACATAGACCAAATGGAATCTTGCAGACTTCACTTCAGGGAACTTCAAATGCTTACTCTCCCATCGATGTATATCTTCGAATCAAGTAAATTTGTAAGAAACCATACAAACTTATTTACACCGACTACAGCAAAAATCAAAAGAAACAATCGCAACTTAAATATGCTTGAATTGCCGTTTTCTAAATTAAAAATAGTTACATCGAATCCCCCTTATATGGTTATTAAAGTATATAATCATCTACCGAATTCCATTAAAAATATACAAAAATTAACTCTTTTCAAAAAACACCTCAAAGCATTCTTAATTAAGAAATGCTATTACAACTTAAATGAGTATTTTAACGATAAACACACTGAGTAATATTTTGATAGCACTTTCCCTAACTTTAAAAGATGAATTTAAAAGATTATAAGCATGTTAGTTTTAAGTTTGTTGCTGTGCCCTTGCAGGGCGTCACATGGATACCTAGCTATTAATTCCACCTAATAATGTAATGTGATTTATGCAATAAAAATTTGAATTTGAATTTGAATTTGAATTTGACACCTAAGTGGCGAGTTGGCTATATGTTTAAAGTCCAGTGCCACCTCTCTACCCAGCTCTCTGACCGGTGTTGCCCTTAGGCCATTTTTTAATATCGCTATTAATAGGGGCCCATCTAGCAGTTGGCGAGTCACCGTCTGCCAGAGATAAAAAGTGAAACAGTTTTATTAGGCAGGCGTCCGATGTTTCACCAATAGCCCAGTCACTAGTCCATCATTTTCACCCAATAACCCGTTTTATTAAGATTCCATCAACCAGTAATAGTCCCTACGAGTACACACCCCAGCGGGTGCTGTCTCTGTGCGCGTCCCGTGACACGGGCAGGGACAGCATCCACTCGGTGTACTCCTTGCATTCCATTAAATTGTCAAAAGGGCCTCTACGTGTTGGCTCAGTTGGTACTTTGTAGGTACCTAGCCCCACGCACGCCTCCCAAAGGTCCGGGACATCATGTCCCGTGAGCGGGAAAGACATACATAATAATTTATTGATAAAACATAATGTACATAGTTCCTAAACTCGAAGCGAAGGGGCGCCCACCTACTGTTCATCTACGTAGTCCATCTACTATAACTAAAACCTCACCAACCAAAAACTCTGTAATTTTCCCGATTAAATAGCTTTTTTACCTTACCCAGCCAAAGAGGGTGATGTTTTTACGCTGAAAACTTTCAAAGTGGAGGGGTGATTAATGACCAAACTGCTCAGCATTTAAAGAGCGTAAGTGAAGTGGATCTCCTATGACGATATATTCTTAAATGTAGGTAGTGCTTAAACTTGGTTGGGACTTACGAAGTTGGGAAATTTGTCAAGATGGCGGATGGATAGTTGGACACAATGGTATTTACAAGACAGCCAGTTTCAGAGCAGGCACACACATCTGATTTTTCCTTCCGAAAGTCGACTCGATAGTCTGGCTATTGGAAGTGTGTTTGTATAAACACACATTACTCGTCCGATCAGAAATCGGATAGGACATCATCATCATCATATCAGCCGAAAGACGTCCACTGCTGGACATAGGCCTCCCCCAAAGAGTGCCAAAGTGACCGGTCCTGCGCCACCCGCATTCAGCGGACTCCCGCGACTTTTACCAGGTCATCAGTCCACCTTGTGCCCCACAAGGTGGACTGATGACCTGGTCTACCCACGCCTCGCCTTCCGGTAAGTGCTCGAGAACCTTTCCGCCCCAACGGCCATCGGTTCTACGTGCACTGCCACTTAAGTAACATTAAATTAAGGTTGACGTAAGTGTAGATCTTTCGAACACCAACCGACCTTTAGATATTATTATCTGATTCGCCCTGCCCTTCGACGTACAAGATAACAAAGCCTTTTCCAGACAGGAAAAGCTAATTCCCATTATAAATCTGGCCTTGGGCAAGTCTATGTTTACGACAGGCACTCCCACACTTGATGTGCCAGCATATAAGCTTGTACTCAATGAAAAACACATCTTAAGGTGATGCCATAAGATTCACTATCGTAATTTGGACAATTATTGATAGTTCAAAACGTATGCATACATATATTACTGTACGGAGACTAAATGACGTAAGTGCTGGCTATTTTTAAAACACATATGTCTATTTGTTTGTGCTACGTGGAAGATTTATACATCATAGGCGGCTACGAGTGCTACGGCGTAGAGCCACGTAGCGCGGAGCTACGACGTGAGTGGGTTTGACATGTAGTTTTCATACTAAGGATTAATGTGACAGAATATTTCACACTTTCTGTGACTTCATTCAGTAGGAGGTTAATATGTACAGTCGACGCCAAAAATATGTTTACACTTTTGAACCTTATTCCATTGCAATAACGCGAATAGTGTAAACGTATTTTTGGCGTGGACCGTACGTACTTGGATAATAATAGGATATTAACTAGCATTATAATACTCTTTTCACTTCTCATGCTCGAAAAGTGTGTCATATTAGGTTTAGCAAGCGGGGCTAAAGTGGCACATGTAGCCCCTAGGGAAAATATGTATACATATTTATGATTTTTAACACATTTAATTTGACCAATCAAAACACTTCACCATATTAAATCCACCAATCACAACTCTTTTAAAAAAACATTTATCTTAGCTATCAACCAACCAGAATACATCAGCTACATATTCAAATCGACCAATCAAACATCAGGTGTTTTTTAGTCCCTAATTCCAAATCATTTAAATCCACCAATCACAACTCTTTCAAAAAATATTTCTCTTTGCTATCAACCAACCAGAATACAGCTACATATTAAAATCGACCAATCAAACATCAGGTGGTTTTTAGTCCCTAATTCCAAATCATTAAAAAAGAAAACGCCTCTGACCGTTAAACCGTCCAAACGCTAAATTGAACAATCTCTTCGCCGTGGAATTTGTTATTGATTGTGGATGGATAATCTTTGTTTTACTATTTTCTCGCAGTCGAAGTGAAAAGTAGAGTGTATAACTCGGGTCTAAAAGCCATATTACCCCTCGAAATATTTTCGTGGTAATATGGCTTATTTTAGCCCCTTGTCATACTACTACTACTATATATCGATGAGTTACCCATAGTACCTAGTACCTACCTACTAAGTTCTCAAAGGGACGAACATTTTATCACATTTTCTTAGAAGGCATAAAATAAAGGGCATTACAAATGCGCCGTCAGACGGCACCTCCATAAATCCCTTGTTTTAATAAAACCCCGTCTGAATGATATTACTCGGTGCCACCGCGCGTCACACTCCGCTGTGAGTCTTCGCCACAGTAAACAGAGTACAATACTCAATAGTTTATTGCAATTTCACAAGTAGTTGTACAGGTGGTAAACTTATAAGCTAGAACTTTGTGAACCCTGTTATGCACTGCAATATTATTATTACACACACTTACAAGAGCACAGAATCAATAGATAATACTAATTCGATTATGATTTGTCATTAAAAAAATCGCTTACAGTGTAGTATGACTTAACTAATAACAACTGTTTAATTTTATTTATATATAATTTATCATTATCTTCTTCTTTTATAGAGTTCGGGAGGTGGTTGCATATTTTAATAGACATTACTAGGGGGCCTGATGATAGTAGTTTAAGTTTACAAGGTGGTGGGATTAGTCTATACTTGTTACGGATCGGTCGTGTACAGGTTATGTCCCCTCGTTTTGTATAGAATTCCCTATGCTTTCGAACGAACTTACACATTTCTTATATGTATATAGATGTAAGGGTCAGCACTCCAAGTTCAGAAAAATAAGACTTGTTGCTTACGATTTCGTCAACGGTTTTGTTTATTAAGATGCGAATAAGCTTTTTATGAAGGGCAAAAAGTAATGGAGCGTTGGTACTGTTACCCCATAAAATAATACCGTAATTTAGCGAGGCATATGCATACCCGTAGTATGTTGTTAGGGCTGTCTCCAAATACAAATAGGGTGGTAGCGCAGTTAGCACAAACACACAAGCGCAAGCTTACCGGATTGCTGTGGGTGCTCGCCGGCACCTGTCACGGACACTCACTCATCCACCGCGACATACGACGGATCGCGGCTCGAAGGACCATATGTTGGGCTAGCTAACTGGAGAGAAATAATAGCAGACTGTATACTAACAAGTTAAATCAAACTTTATAATACTCTGATACTGATATGATATATTGTATACTGTTTTGAAAAAATGACACCTCGCCGAGTTTTTTACGCCGGTTCTTCTCGAGGCAGAGGTTTACTTTCCGAACCGGTGGTAGTTTATCGACATTCATAGGTGCATGTAATATGCCTAAGTTGAAGAATAAATCACTTTGACATTGACTTTGACTTTGAATTTTCGAAAAACCTAACTGCTTCATAGGGTTCCGTACCTCAAAAGGAAAAAACGGAACCCTTACAGGATCACTCGTGCGTCTGTCTGACCGTCTGTCACAGCCGATTTGCTTCGATACTACTGGACCGATTGAAATGATATTTGGTACACATATGTGAATTGGTGACCTTAAGATGGACGTGTAAAGTAAATTAGTACATTCTGAACAAGGGGGTCACTTTTGGGGGGTAAACTGGAGAATTAAAAAATAAAGTTTCGCAAACTGTATTGTGTGACATATCAAATGAAAGGGGGTGTTGTAAGAATCTCAGTTTTTTTTTTTATAATTATAGCAGAAACAGATTTGAAGTAATTTAGGAAAAAAGACGAAAATTAACCATCCCCCCCTTATATCCGAAACTGCTATGCTTTAAATATTGAAAAAAATATGGAAAATAGTTCATTGCCTAAAGATTACAGGAAAACCTATAAGAAGTTTGAGTATTGAAAGTAACGGGAAAATTCTCAATATTTTACGGAACCCTCACCACGCGAGTAGAACTCGCACTTGTCCGGTTTTTATTCACGTACTGTTGGCAATCTCCCACCTATACCGGAGGGTCCAAAGATGGGACAAGTAGATATATAACGGATCGGACCACAGATATTGATGATAGATACACCAATGGCTACTCGGCATCTATGCCTGCTACCCCAAACGACACAGACTATTTTTGAATGTAGCAGGCAATTCAATTTTTTTAATACCTACACTACGATGGTGGTAAATTACTTTTTTGTCTAATTAAAAACCGGACAAGTGCGAGTCGGACTCGCCCACGTACAAAATTACAAATGTATAATTTGCAAATTTTTCCCTGTACTTCTAGTATAAGACGATATTACTTGCCTTTCATAGTTCTACGTCAAGGGAAATCACCCTATAAATTTTAATTCCCATGAGAGTATTGAAATTGACGTTTTTTGCGGCATAAACGGCCTTGTCTTTTGTTTGCGTTAACTTAGAAGTTTGATTCTTTCACAGCTTCAAAGGACTGTAGAGTTGAGTATATGGTTTTAATTTCAACTCGATACCTTTACACGTTCCAGAGATAAAGGGTCTTGACAGACAGACAGCAGGTCAGATCTGATGGTGGGACCTTGGAGAAATCGAGGGAACTCTTCCTATAAGGCGAAATAAGAAAATTTGTGTAAATATAATAAGTTTATATTGATAAGATGTTAGCCGTTAATGCCGTATGGGCTTTTGTTGCCTGAATAAAATAAATAAATAAATAACTAGAACTTAGAAAAGTTGAAATACCCCCGACATTTTCATTTCAAAGTTCAACACCTCAAAAACGGCTGAAGCGATTTTGATGAAACATAACTAAGAACATTTAAGTTATAATTATCTATGACACAAATAAAACCGCATTCAAATTGATCCATTCGTTTGGGAGCTACGATACCACAGACAGATACACAGACACATCAAACTTATAGCACCCCTCTCTTTGCATCGGGGGTTAAAAATAAATACTGTAGTTACTGTAAAGCAGTCCTCGTATGTACAGTCGATGCCAAAAATACGTTAACACTTTTGCATCTTATGCTCCGGCACATCTTTTCGTCCAATATCCCGCAGTGTATCAAGACGAGAGTCTTTGACCAGTGTGTGTCGCCAGTGATGACATGTGGCACTGAAACTTGGTCGCTTACTATGGGCCCCATAAGAAGGCTCAAAGTCACCCAAAGGGCAACGGAGAGGGCTATGTGAGGAGTTTCTCTGCGTCAGAAATGAGGCTATCCGCAGCAGAACCAAGGTAACCGATATAGCACTCCGAAATGCTAAACTTAAGTGGCAGTGGGCGGGGCACATTGCACGTAGAACCGATGGCCGTTGGGGAGGAAAGGTTCTCGAGTGGCGACCACGTACCAGAAGGCGCGGTTGTTGTTGATATTTTCATCCATTCTCCATTGTATTTGGTCATGCTGGCTCAGCAGATGATCTTGGCCTCTGACACAAAAGAATTCATTTCGCTTCTACCAGGTGCTTCAAGTCACGCTCGAGTGGCAACCACGTACCGGAAGGCGCGGCGTGGGTAGGCCCCCCACAAGGTGGACTGATGACCTGGTAAAGGTCGCGGGAGTCCGCTGGATGCGGGTGGCGCAGGACCGGTCAATTTGGCACTCTCTGGTGGAGGCCTATGTCCAGCAGGGGACGGCTTTCGGCTGATATAATGATGATGATGATGATGATGACCTTATTCCATTGCAATAAGGCGAATAGTGTAAACGTATATTTGGCGTCGACCTTACATATATGTGAAGTATCCGTAGTGTGAAATTGCCGCCAGCAATTATATTTCTTAATAAGTGCATATACTTTCTTTGTCTCATGAAAGTTAAACCTTCAAAAGGTCGGTAATCTTGTCCATTCTGTATTTGCGTTTTTATATAACACCAGCTTCCGCCCGCGACTTCGTCTGCGTGGACCCAGGATAAAAACTATCCTACATTTTAATCCGGGCTACAAACTATCTTCCTGCAAAATTTCATCCAAATCGGTTCAGCCGTTTAAGCGTGACTGAGTAACAAACATCCAGACTTTCGCGTTTATGATATTCTGTATTTGCGTTTTTATATAACACTGACTTCCGCCCGCGACTTCATCTGCGTAGACTCGGGATAAAAACTATCTTATATTTTAATCCAGGCTACAAACTATCTTCCTGCAAAATTTCATCCAAATCGGTTCAGCCGTTTAAGCGTGACTGAGTAACAAACATCCAGACTTTCGCATTTATGATATTCTGTATTTGCGTTTTTATATAACACTAGCTTCCGCCCGCGACTACGTCTGGGTTAACCCGGGATAAAAACTATCCTATATTTTAATCCAGGCTACAAAATATCTTCCTGCAAAATTTCATCCAAATCGGTTCAGCCGTTTAAGCGTGACTGAGTAACAAACATCCAGTCTTTCGCATTTATGATATTCTGTATTTGCGTTTTTATATAACACTAGCTTCCACCCGCGACTACGTCTGGGTTAACCCGGGATAAAAACTATCCTATATTTTAATCCAGGCTACAAACTATCTTCCTGCAAAATTTCATCCAAATCGGTTCAGCCGTTTAAGCGTGATTGAGTAACAAACATCCAAACATCTAAACATCCAAACTCTCGCGTTTATAATATCAGTAGGATTTCTGCTGAAAACAAGGTTTTCATTGACTGAGCTACGTCTCGGATCAGTGAATAGAACAAATAGGCACGTCAATACATTCCGACATGAAGTGTGCTATATTGAAATATGTATAAGTCCGAGACGGACAGGGTCAATAGAGAGACCACACGCTATCTGAATGCCCCAGATCTTATTCAAAAACTTCGAAAGTTCGAAATCCCTCCCAAAACATTAGTTGCATTCAAATAAGTGGCCAAAAACATGATTACCCGATTTACGACTTTCAAGCGCTCGACTCTTTAACTCGAAAAATGTAAAAAAATATGGATTTATTTTTAATATAGCGATAGAAAAATAAATAAAAAAAAAGATAATTTAGAAAATAAAAAAAACCCGACTGCAAAAAAGCCCGTTATTGTCGTCAACATTAGTGCCGCAGCCTAGACTTTTAATGGGTCCCGACTGTTGAAGTTGCTGTCTCCAAGGTCCAAATTGACATACGAAATGTTAATCATGAAACTGATTCAATGTTCTCGACTACTGAACTTGTTTTTTTCTTTTCAGTTTTTTTTTCTAAAGATAGCTTTTTTGCAGTCGGGTTTTTTATTTTCTAAATTATCTTTTTTTTATTTAACACTTTTTAGTAAGTATTAAAAGACGGCAAATTTCGCAATCTTGTCATTGCGGTGGTCTAAACTACTGATAATTAATCCATTTAGAGACCTAACGCGGCTCAAAACTATATATGCTTGACCTTTTGCAAAAATGCGTGAACTTAAATCAACCACAGCTCGGTCTAAAGTCGTTCCTTGTAGCTTATGCAGTAACATCCCAGCACAATATCAACGGCAACTCCTTTGCGTCGCGCAGTGCAGTATTAATACTGAACAGAATTACTATAACTTTATAACGTTATAGATTTTAAATGGTCACTCTAAATGAAAAACTGTAAGAGAAACCTATAACTGATTTTTATATACCTATTCAGTGATACCCCACTCGACATATTTCGTTAACTTTTTTTTTTTTTTTTTCAATTTTGGCGTCTGGTTGTCGCCATATTGAATTTTGAATACCGTCATGTCTTTAGTGACACTCGCAAAAGTAAGACGGTTCGATTGACGTAAGAATTATCAAAATCGGTTCACGCGTTTGGTCTCTGGAGTGCCACATAGGAACAAACATACATACATACATACATACATACATACATACATACCTATATAGGCTGATAAACACATTACCCTCCTTTGCGTCGCGCAGTCGGGTAAAAACCGGCCAAGTGCGTGTCGGACCACGCAAAACGAAGGGCTCCGTGCCTATTAAAAAGGTCGTATCGTCACAGAAATCTTACGGCACTTACGTGCTTTTCTTTGAGGAAGGCAGTTTTTCAGCAATATCTCGAAAACCTTTGAACCGATTTTGTTCAAAATGATTTTCGGTGATAGAATTTAATAAACCTATGTCCATGATTTTTTTCGTATTTTTAAATATGACGATCGAATGCGGCTGCTGGCCCGACACGCACTTGGGCGCTTTCATATGTGTCACATCACACAATTTTCAGAATAGTGTTGTGTTCGTGACCGTGTTAACAAAGGTTATGGATTTTCATAAAGTATCGTTTCTTCCTTGGATTAAGCTTGTTTAATCTAAGCTCAACATTAATGCCTTTTATTAAGTTAACCATCTCTGAAAAAAAATGTATGGAACAAAAGTGCTTAAAGAATTGATATCTTAAAAAAAATCCTCTTAACTTTGCAATACAAATACAATACAAATACAAAACGTTTATTTGCTGAATACAGTTAAAAGCAATAAGGCGTTTCTTTAATTTTAAATCATTGTGAAGGTTCACCTTGTATATAATTGACGACCGAATAGCCTAGTGGTTAGTGAACCTGACTATGAAGCTTGAAGGCCCGGGTTCGATCCCCGGTCGGGGCAGATATTTGTATGATGAATACGAATGTTTGTTCTAGAGTCTTGGATGTTTAATATCAATTTAAGTATGTATTTATCTATATCCGTTGTCTAGTATCCATAGTACAGGCTTTGCCTAGTTTGGGACTAGATCAATCGGTGTGAATTGTCCCACGATATTTATTTATAATTGGAAGTGGTGTAACAATAGCCAATTTAACCCTCCGTGGCAATTTGAACAGCACCACAAGTAAATTACCAAACTGAGGCATGAATGCTCAATTTTAAGTTTGAAACTCTGTGCTCGAGGCGAGGCCCGTATATCAAAACTACCGGCATATAACTCACATCCCGCGAAATATGGCGACGGAAAGAAATTAACAACTCAGTTGGGTTACCCGCTAGAAGATTTAGTGGTGACCTTCCGCGTTTTGTAACGGATTGGGGGAACTAGCAAACCAAATGATCCGCATCCACGTATGCTCTCTCTATTTATGTGTGGACTAAACAGAGATAGAGCTATAGTGGACCCGGCTTATTGGGCACCGGAGGACCGAAACTAGGAGCGGAAAAGAGGAAAGCCCTAGGAGATGAGAGAAGAGAGCCAAGTGCGTGTCGGACTACGCAAAATGAAGGGTTCCGTGCCTAAAAAGGTCGCATCGTCACAGAAATTTTACGGCACTTACGTCCTTTTCTTTGAGGAAGGCAGTTTTTCAGCAATATCTCGGAAACCTTTCATCCGATCTTGTTCAAAACAATTTTCGGTGAATGAACTTAATAAGCGCTCTGTCCAATAAGCATGAATTTTTCCATATTTTTAAAATACACCGTTCAAAAATTAGAGGGGGGGACAGAATTTTAGTGACTTTCGGGGCGATTATCTCCGGCTCTATGCACTTAATCAAAAAAAATGCTAAGAAACTTTATATTTATTTTGAAAGGCCTATCGATTGATGTGCCACACGGGGGGTCAAAATGATTTTTTTTTTGACTTTTAGTATTATGTATGGAGTGCACCCCTAAAAATTTTTTTTTGTCATTTTAATTACAAAACTTTGTAGCGGCTAATAAAATACACCTTTCCTCAAAATTATATTCAAATACACCGTATAGTTTTCGAGTAAAATGCCTGTGACATACGGATAGACGGTAAGACGGACAGACGGACATGATGAAACTATAAGGGTTCCGTTTTTGCCATATTGGCTACGGAACCCTAAAAACAAGTTTCTGTCAAAAATTTCATTTTTGGTACAAGCTTTTATTGCCGACTGTTTTTTTCTGTATACCGTCATCAACTACTCATTGAGACGATTCTAACAAGCCCAAACTCGATGAGGTTGTGTCGTTTCATTGCGAAGTTCCTATGGCCACCTTCCAGCTCCATCATCAGATCAGCACCATGTCATCATAATATTGCATTGTCACGCGTTTTACACATGTATGCAAAATTTCAGCTCAATCGGAAACCGGGAAGTGGATCAAATTTAACTTGCAAGATTTGATTACAGACAACGGTCAGGTGAAAGTAAATAAAAGCTTGTAAAATGGTTGTCTTTAAAGTCGGTTTAAGGACGATAATTTTACGTGATATCGTCATAAGAATGTTGTGAAGAGTATTGACTTTCAGACTTTGTCACCACATTTCTTCTTTTAGGGGTTGAATTCTCAAAAAACCTGAAACACGTAATTTCACATTTATCGTTAGGAATACTCCTGTGAAGTTTCGAATAAAATAGTCGATCTAACTTTTGACCCCATTTCACCCCTTAAGAGGGTGAATTTTGAAAAATCCTTTCTTAATGCACCCCTAGATCTTACAAGGAACCTACGTGCCAAATTTGGAATCTCTAGAACCAGCGGTTTGGGCTGTGCGTTCAGTCGGAACGGGACAATGCACACACTTATTCGTGCGTGCAGCTGGCGTTCATCGATTTATAAGACGTTATCACGTCAAAAAAGCTTTATGTAATTTCTGTCCAATGTAATATTTCCGGTCCCATTGATTTGGATTAGATCAGGATGGAACAGGGCATACTGTTACAGTTTCCGGGCCCGGCAAATTTTTTCACATGTTTACTCTCACTTCCTTATAAATTGTGTTACGGATGACAAACTGAAAGAACACGTGACGTGACACAAACAGAGAAAGTAGAAACCGGACAAGTGCGAGTTCAACTCGCGTGGTGATGGTTCCGTAAAATTCCTATTCTCTTAGCATTAGGCGCTCCATACAAAATACACAAAAATATTGAGAATTTTCCCGTTACTTTAAATACTCAAACTTCTAATAGGTTTTCCTGTAATCTTTAGGCAAGGAACTATTTTCCATTTTTTTCACAATTTTAAACCTAGTAGTTTCGGAAATAAGAGGGGAGGAATGGTCAATTTTCGTCTTTGTTCCTAAATTACTTCAAATTTTTTTTTGCAAAAATTATAAAAAAAATTATATCTGCGATGCTTACAACAGGCTTTCATTTGATATGTCACACAATACAGTTAGCGAAACTTTTTTTTAAATTTTCCAGTCTACCCCCCAAAAGTGGCCCCTTTGTTCAGAATTCATTTATGCGTCAATCTTTGGGTCACCAATTTACATATGTTTACCAAATTTCAACTCAATCGGTTCGGTAGTTTCGGAGCAAATCGGCTGTGACAGACGGACAGACAGACCACCGAGTGATCCTATAAGGGTTCCGTTTTTTCCTTTTGAGGTACGGTACGGAACCCTAAAAGTAATATTAATGCGTATGAAATAATATAGATTGTATACACACAAAACACGCTTCTGTTCCAAACGTATTGAAAGTGTTCCAACGGAAACATCGTTACGAAATCCACCTGATTTCTTTATTCCCGATTCCCAATAGTATTAAATTGTCAAGGCTTGATAAAACAGCTTAAGTTACTTAATATTACTATGGTGGTTACGTCCTTTCACTGATGTCGCAGTTCCAGTGTTTACGCCTGCGGTGTTTATTCGGTCGGGTTCGATTCCCGGCAGTAAAACCGCAGTCAAACACGCTTAGACACCTGCGCGGACGGTTTACTGCGAATGAGATATTTTTATCTGATCTTGAAGGGAGGAAACATTCGAACAACGCCAACGTATGCTTTGGTTTTACCCCCCGACGCAAACAGAGGGGTGTTATAAGTTTAACGTGTCTGTGTATCTGTCTGTGGTATCGTAGCTCCCAAACGGATGGACCGATTTGAATGCGGTTTTTTTTGTGTCATATATAATTTTAACCCGAGTGTTCTTAGCTATGTTTCATCAAAATCGCTTCAGTCGTTTTTGAGATGTTGAACTTTGAAATGAAAATGTCGGGGGGTATTTCAACTTTTCTAAGTTGTAGTTATTTATTTATTTATTTTATTCAGGCAACAAAAGCCCATACCGGCATTAACGGCTAACATCTTATCAATATAAACTTATTATATTTACACAAATTTTCTTATTTCGCCTTATAGGAAGAGTTCCCTCGATTTCTCCAGGGTCCCACCATCAGATCTGACCTGCTGTCGGTCTGTCAAGACCCTTTATCTCTGGAACGCGTAAAGGTATCGAGTTTAAATTAAAACCATATACTCAACTCTACAGTCCTTTGAAGCTGTGAAAGAATCAAACTTCTAAGTTAACGCAAACAAAAGACAAGGCCGTTTATGCCGCTAAAAACGTATATTTCGATACTCTCAAGGGAATCAAAATTTATAGGGTGATTTCCCTTGACGTAGAACTATGAAATTTGACAAGTAATATCGTACAGGGAATACAGAAGTACAGGGAAAAAATCGGAGGTTTTTCAACTTTTCTAAGTTGTAGTTCAGATCCGCGGCGTCGGCCGCCGAGTCGGCGGCTCGGTTGAAACATGCCAATGTACGACTTTGTGCCAGTGGCGGTGGAGACTGCGGGACCTTGGGGTACGGAGGCCAAAGACTTCATACGGGATTTGGGACGGCGGCTTAGGGATAGGGGCTGCGATCCTCGTTCCAGATCGTTCCTGGCTCAACAGATTTCCTTGGCCATCCAGCGCGGCAACGCCGCCAGTGTCATGGGAACTTTCGGGCCACCGACGATCCGGGACGGTCCTTTTTAGGGTTCCGTATTAGCCAAAATGGCAAAAACGGAACCCTTATAGTTTCGTCATGTCCGTCTGTCCGTCTGTCCGTCTGTCCGTATGTCACAGGCATTTTACTCGAAAACTATAAGGTGTATTTGAATAAAATTTTGAGGATAGGTGTATTTTGTTAGCCGCTACATAGTTTTGTAATTAAAATAAGAAAAAGAATTTTTTAGCGGTGCACTCCATACATAAAACTAAAAGTCAATATTTTTTTTTCATTGTGACCCCCCGTGTGGCACATCAATCGATAGGCCTTTCAAAATAAATATAAGGTTTCTTAGAATAATTTTTGATTAAGCGAATAGGGTTGGAGATAATCGCCCCGAAAGTCACTAAAATTCTGTCCCCTCAAATTTTTGAAGCATGTATTTTAAAAATATGGAAAAATTCATGGACATAGGGCTTATTAATTTCATTCACCGAAAATTGTTCTGAACAAGATCGGTTCAGAGGTTTTCGAGATATTGCTGAAAAACTGCCTTCCTCAAAGAAAAGGACGTAAGTGCCGTAAAATTTCTGTGACGATACGACCTTTTTAATAGGCACGGAACCCTTCGTTTTGCGTGGTCCGACACGCACTTGGCCGGTTTTGTTAGTTTAGTACGTATTGCTGACGAAGCCTGTTGCGGATTCCGTTCTTTGACTTTGACTTTAACTTTGACTTTGAGTTGTAGTTTGTAGTTAACTTTTAACTCGACTGCCTCAGAAGAAGGGTTATGTTTTATGAGCGTATGTATGTATGTATGTGGACTAGAAAATTCTATTTCAAGGCTTACAATCCAAACGGCTTGATAGATTTTGACATATGAGGTGTCGTTGGATTCCTCATAATCGTGTGATTCGTGATTTGAACAATGCAGTTGGGTTTTTTGAAAAATATTTTGGATCCACCAAAAACATAAATGTAAAAAAGGAGAGCCAAGTTCAATACAAAAATTTTGCTTGGCTGTGGGCTTCGCCGCAAAAAGAATGGAAATCTAAATGAGTGGCAAGTTATGCAAAATCCAAATATGTATTTATAGGAACAAAATAATATTATGAACAAGTATTAAATTCTATTTCTTTGCTTTATTGGATACCTATAACAATTGCTGTTGAATAACTTTATAAAATGACTGATGTAATGAAAACTGGTCAAGTCAAATCTAACCTACTTTAAGATCTCACATTTTTAAATAACAGCAATTGTTATAGGTATCCAATAAAGCAAAGGAATAGAGTTTAATACTTGTACATAATGTTATTTTGTTTCTATAAATACATATTTGCATTTTGCATAACTTGGCACTCATTTAGATCTCCATTCTTTTTGCGGCGAAGCCCACAGCCTAGCATAATCTTTGTATTGAACTTGGCTCTCCTTTTTTACATTTTGTGTTTTCGGTGGGATAGAAGTATCCTCAGTAGTCGTGTTAAAAACCGTGTAACCAAAGCCGACTTACCATGTTCATCGAGTGCTAACATCGGAGACACACATATAGCCTTATTGCAACGGAATAAGGTGCAAAACTGAATATCTTCGAGGTTACGTAATGGTATGTATTATGGATTCGACCGGCTATTACCGGACAGCCGCGGGGTCACACGGGAATAGATGCAGGTTGTGTTGTATATGCACCCTTATTGCTCAAATTAAACCAATGAGTGCATTTTATTTTTCACCACACTTGCTCGTAAAGGGCTTCATACGCAGGCATACAGAGCTACAATAATCTTTATTATTAATGTATAAATTAAATGCGTAGAAATTTTATTAATTGACTGTTTATTCACTTTAACATTTAAATTTACAATATTTGTGCCGCGGACATGCTTCGTCGTTGCGAATCGGAAAGAAAGAGAGTGTTGCCATATAAAACATTGATTAGCATTTATGTTTTTGGTGGGATATCATTACTTTTTGTAAAGAAAACTGGGCAGGTATTGAGATTTCTTGCGTTTCCGTGTTGCTCGGGAGCGCTTTTATGTAGATTTACTTCTGTTCTGTGTATGTGGTGCCGCGCGCCGCCGACGACACACCGTTGGCCGGTTGTTTAGTGCGTATTACAAGTTTTTTGTATGGGGACACCACTTATTTTTTGACTTAACTTTATTTTTATATTTCTGTTATATAGCAAATATAATAATACATATATTGCGATAGTTTCAAATATCTGTTTTTAACGGTTCCAACGCTACAATTAAATATATATATATATATGTGGGCCCCCCTATTTTTTTACTTTTATTTTATTAATGAATTTTTCCTACGCTTACACACAATTACCGAGCTGGATTCCAAATTTCATCCTTCTAGGTCATCTGGAAGTATGTTAGGTTTAGGTACTATATGTCAGTCAATACTAAAATTTACGACTTTTTGACCTTCATATCTTTATAACCGTTTCAGCTAGCTTCATGAAATTTGGGCTTCTAGATATCCTTATGGATATAATTAAACACACATAGTTTTATGTGTTTACGTTAAAGAGGTTTTGAGTTATAGAAGGGTCAAAAGTGGCACCAAGTGGTTCGTGTAATATTACACTCAGCGCTGGCTAGCCAGTTCCTTTGCTTGAACTTGGCTTGACACGCTGCCGCGTGTCTAGATGTATTCACGTACCACCGTAGAACCCTATCGCTATAAGGTGACATATCACTCGAGTTTGAGTGATGACGTCTGTCAATTGCGACAGCGTTCTACGGTGGTACGTGAATACATTTCCCATAGTATACCTACTACCGATCACTCTACATTGCATGTCCGTTAAATGCCTTAACTCAAGTATCAAGACGCTTCTCTCGATAGACTGGCACTCAACAAACGAGGAGTGACAACAACAAACTCGAACCAGTGCGAGTCGATTGGGAAAATCGAGGCAAAATCAATTAAAGCCCGTCCCACACCAATCACTTACCGCCCGCCCTCGGGAAATTACCGCAGATAAGGGACGCGATGTGTGGATAAGTTGTTATAACTCTCCAGGGTGGACAGCGGTCATATTTTTCATCACACTTGCTCGTCAATGGCGTTTCTACTTGCGAGCGTACAGAGCAGTTATAGCCGTTTTAACTCCCATGGGCTGTTAAGTTTAGTTTCAAAATATAGAACCCTCTGATTGGCTTAAGCAAATCTGGTTGCTCTGTGATTGGTTGAAAAAAAAAACTAGTTGGCCAAGGCGCCCCCCGCCCCGCAAGAATACTGCTCTATGATTGGTTGAAATATTGAAGCTGCGCGCTCCACTAGCACTGATCTGGAAGTGAAGTTGTCTATTTTTGATTGGTGCGGCTGTATGAAACTTAGATTTTTCTGTATATTGTAGTTATTTATTTCCTCGCAAATGTGATAAAAACATTGTGTATAACACGGGCGTAAGCATATTGCAAACTCGAGTATATAGACTAGACAGACTCTCGTTAGCAATATTCCACTTACGGCCCTCGTTAAACAATGTACTATTATTAATATAATAGCTTCTGCCTGCGACTTCGTCCGCGTGGGACTCGTTTATATCGTAACTCCATACATAATCCATAGTACCTCCGTATCCGTAGTATCCTCTACCTACATGTTATTGTATTGTTTCTCTATGTAACTGCTTTGTTTGTGTGAGGTGTGCAATAAAGAGTATTTGTATTGTATAATCCATAGTACAAGCTTTGCTTAGTTTGGGACTAGGTCGATTTGTGTAAGATTGTCCGCAAATATTTATTATTATTATTTTATTATAATGACTCTAAATGTAATTAATTAAGTAGGTTAAGTCTCGGTTTGTTAATTTAGAATTAATAATGTAATTTATTGTGTGCCCTTGCAGGGTGTCATGAAATGACTTAAAAAAAATGTAACACCTTATTATGTATGCATGACATAACAATAAAATAAATGAATATACTTTCGCCCCCCCATTTCGCCCCCCCCCCCCCCCATTTCGCCCCCTTAGGGGATGATTCCCGGGATAAAGAGTATTATAATTGTGAAACTAGGCTATACACTATATGTTTACTGAAATTCATCTTAATCCATTTAGCCTCTTTAGCGTGATTGAGTAACAAACATCCCACCAAAAACATAAATGTAAAAAAGGAGAGCCAAGTTCAATACAAAAATTATGCTTGGCTGTGGGCTTCGCCGCAAAAAGAATGGAGATCTAAATGAGTGCCAAGTTATGCAAAATCCAAATATGTATTTATGGAACAAAATAACATTATGAACAAGTATTAAACTCAATTTTTTTGCTTTATTGGATACCTATAACAATTGCTATTATTTAAAAATGTGAGATCTTAAAGTAGGTTAGATTTGACTTGGCCAGTTTTTATCAGAATTAAAAAAAAAATATATATATATATATTAATTCTGATAATAACTGGCCAAGTCAAATCTAACCTACTTTAAGATCTAAGAACGTAGGCATACAATGAAAAAAAATGTTGACTCAGTTTTATTGTACAATACAATACAAAATATTTTATTTGTTAAACATAGGTGTGTACATCGGTGTTTAAGTTTCTGGATCGTATCACTATGTTTTGCCTGTTAAGGCATACAAATAGCCACAAAATAGCATGCAGCATGCATACTTAAACACTAAATATAGGTAAAATTGTTAATTATGCTATCATTCGCTTATGTTAGTTTAAATATTCTTGTATAGAATAGTATGCTTTGGCAGCTAGAAATTTAAACAATGCTTTTTTAAATAAATGAGGGTCGTGGAGTTTCAGGATGGCTGTTGGCAGTTTGTTAAAAATTCTTTTTGAAAGTAGGGCAGTTTTGTATGGTCCATAGCTTATCTTATCCTGCATACGAACACTATTAAAGCTCGAGAACTGGTTACTGTTGTGTTTAACATACATTGCTATTTCAAAAATATAGAGTGATGGAAATGTCAAGATGTCAAATTTAATAAAATAGGGTTTACATGACTCGCAGGGGTTTAGGCCGCAAACGGATCTGATACATTTCTTCTGACCTTTGAAGACTAGGTCTCTATCTGTAGAGTTGCCCCAAAATATTATTCCATACCTTAGTGTAGATGTGACATAGGCATGATAAGATGTCAAGACTGCAGATTGGTTAACTTTTTTACTAAGATGATAGAGAGCATATGAATATTTATTTAGGTTGTATGAAGGGCGCCCCTAAAAAAAATTTTTTTTGTCATTTAATTACAAAACTATGTAGCGGGTATTAAAATACACCTATAATCAAAATTTTATTCAAGTACACCTTATAGTTTTCGAGTAAAATGCCTGTGACATACGGACAGACGGACAGACGGACAGACGGACATGACGAAACTATAAGGGTTCCGTTTTTACCATTTTGGCTACGGAACCCTAATAAAAAGCCACTACGGTCTCTTCACCCTGTATAGGTAGGTTGGCGACCAGTCGGCCTGGGACGCGCGGGCCGATACATTATGCGGGCCGACATATTTTGTGCATTTTTATATTGATTCCTCCCCCGAACTCTGGGTTTATAAATAAGTTAGGCTGTAGGTACTATGGAAGCTCGTACACATTATTCTGACACAAAACGCAACACATGTTTCATACAAGTTTCTCTTGCCCGTAAACAAGCTAAAAAAAACCTTACGCAGATAAAGTCGATACAAAAGAACACACAGAGATACAGGGAAACAGAGGTAAAACAACAGGCAGTCTTATCGCTAAAGAGCGATCTCTTCCAGACAACGTTTGGGTAGTTTTCATGACAGTGAATTTCACTCAGCCTCTGGAAAAAGTGTTTTCACTATATTTGTGTATGTAATTAATTAATTAATGGTTTACAATGGGCAATGGATGAAAATATCAAAAGTGCCTTATTTTTTTGGTGATAGGAATCACCTTCCTTAGAGCCAGAAAGTTTCAGATTTTTCAATTGCGTCAATTATTTTTGAAAAATATAAACAGTTTCCTCACTTACGTTTGGGTACGTGGACTGGTCACCCACGGCGAAGCTAAGAGGCACCCAGGGCCGGCTTGTGTGGGCCTGCTGGCTGACCCGAGGAGGGCGCAACGCATCCTAAGAGGGCTTGGAGAAGCCCGCTTAGGATGCGTTGGGGAGATCCGTCTTCCTCTCTCTTTCTCGCCCCCGAAGGGGGCGAAAAAGGGGGTGCCATATCAGGGCTTGTTTGCCCTCTTTGGCAGTCTCTTTCGCAGCCTGACATCAGTCAGGCTGGGCTCTTGCGGCTGGGTGCAGTTTCCAATTTATCCTTCTTGGATTTGTTACTCTTCTTCTTCGTCTTCTCTCACGAGCTCCCGAGGTAGGGCTCGTGTGCGGCGGTCGGGGGGGGGGGGCGCATGCAGAGGCGCTATCCCCTGAAGCAGCGGGAATCCGGAGTTATCCGCGCGGTCGAACATTGACCGCGCGAGTCGGCCCACAAAGTCGTCCAGGCTCTGCCAGCGCAGGTCCCGTAGTATGTCGCGGTTGCGCACAAAGCGTGGGACGGTTACGATGGTGCTCAGGGATTGGGTCTCCTGCGCTCGGAGTCTCTTCTTGTTAGTTTCCGACGTCAGGGCATACCACGCTGGCCCTGCGTAGGTAAGGCGGGCCCTGACGTAGGTTTTATAGATCCCCAGCTTGCGTTGGGGAGGGACCGTAGAAGAAGAGTACTTCCTTACCCCCACGCCGCGCCACTCCCCCTACCCCCTGCGAACTTGGCGGGGCCGTTCCGCGGAAACGGCATTAGTGGGACCGCAGAGGAAGAGGAATGCCGGTATTACGGTGCGCCGCTTTCCCGAGTGCTAGAATTTCCCGCACCCATGATCTCCTCGTAGCGGACTCAGGGGGGTCCGCTACTGAACAGGTGGAGATCGATGAGGCAGGCGTGCCGAAACATCTGGCGTGCCTCTCGTGGAGGGCCCTCGGGCATCTGCGAAGGAGCCGCTTGTGGGCGGCTGCCGCCGGCGGAGTCGCGGATGTGTGCGCAAGCGTTCCCGTAACCTCGCCACAAGGCGGCGAGGCGGCAAGTGGGTACACCGTGGGTCTCGTTAGCCTATACGGGAGTCCCACATAACCACTCGGGTCACCCCCTGCAACCGGTTGGTATGCGTAACACATCCCCCCCCACACCCAAAAAAAAATAAAAAAGGAGGGAAAATCCAAAGTATACGATTGTTGATCCTGGAAAAAAAAACAAACTTGAGTTTCTAGTCGGTGGCGGCGAAGGGGTTAGGAAAAGAACGATTTAGTCGAGTCTCTACCCATCCACAAGGCTATACCGGTTGTCAGAAGATACCATCCTCCGCAAAGGGGATTCCAGTGAGTTCAGTTGGATAGATTTCAATCCTGGAAAACCTGAAAACTATGATTACCACGTTACCCATTCGTCCACCGATGGCTGACTGGTTGGTCCGTAGGATTTCTCCACTAATAAAGTGTACCTAACTAATACCGCTGGTGTAATAAAGCCTGCAAACGTTTGATTAACCTTGAAGCACCTCATCATATCAGCCGAAAGACGTCCACTGCTGGACATAGGCCTCCCCCAGAGAGTTCCAAATTGACCGGTCCTGGGCCACCCGCATCCAGCGGACTCCCGCGACCTTTACCAGGTCATCAGTCCACCTTGTGGGGGGCCTACCCACGCCGCGCCTTCCGGTACGTGGTCGCCACTCGAGCGTGACTTGAAGCACCTGGTAGAAGCGAAATGAATTCTTTTGTGTCAGAGGCCAAGATCATCTGCTGAGCCAGCATGACCAAATACAATGGAGAATGGATGAAAATATCAGAAGTGCCTGATTATTTTTTTGATGATAGCAATAACCTTCCTTAGCACCAGAAAAAAATCAATTTCAGCTGCATCAATTAATTTTGAAAAATATAAACAGTTTCCTCACTTACGTTTTGGGTCAAGGACGGTCAATACTCAATAGACACTTTCCTTGATCCGTCTCATATTACAAAAAATATCTTCAATATCTGTGGTAAACTGACACTGGTAATGACAAATATAGCAGCTGCAACTGTGAATATCATTGCCAGTTTCAGTTCAGATAATTAAGATATTTTTTTGTAATATGAGACGGATCAAGGAAAGTGCCGTCCTGATCCAAAACGTAAGTGAGGGAACTGTTTATATGTTTCAAAAAAAAAATGACGCAGCTGAGAAATCTGCAACTTTTTTCCGGTGCTAAGGAAGGTTATTCCTATCACCAAAAAAATAATCAGGCACTTCTAAAACTTTCATCCATTCCCAAATAGCGAATTAAGCGCTAAGACGAATCACCAACTATAGCTACACAAATCTATTCTGAATTAAGTCAGGCCCTCGAGCACCGCCAACATCGCTCAGCCCTCGAAAAATGGGATAATAAAGCATTGTCCTCATAAGACGGTAACGAAATTAACGCCCGCCGCGATATTCTACCGCAATAAATGTGGCGGATCAGCTGAAATAATATTTTCACGCCACTGCTCGGAAATGTAGCAAAAGATGGTCAGAATTCAGGCACCAAAGCTGGGGTTAGTTGGACGTCGCACGAACAGGCCATCTATGACTTCAAACTGTCCAACAATGTTATTGTTGGACAGTTTAAACAGCGATCGACCAATCACAGGGCACCGCGCGCGGTCGCGACGGCGTCATGCGCTGCCTGTGCTCTTCCTCCTCCGCTCCGCTACGCGTCGGCCCTCGAACTAACTCGTCCATCTATTGCTTATTTTCTAGCCTCTACAACAATGTTTTATTGTTGTATAATTATTTGAGCTGTTATTTTTTTGCTGGCTTGAAATATAGAGATTCATAACAAAATGTCGGAATAAGAACTTAACGTAAGTATTCATAAATAGATTGATTCTCTATAGCAAACTTAAAGGTGAATATCCACAAGAGATGTGTAACGTGTTTTTAGATATATATGGAAACAGATCCATGCCGATGGTTCGTGTAAACGAGGTCCGTGATCTTGGAGTCACCTTCGACACTAGTCTCACATTTCGGACTCATGTTCGAAATGTCACAAAATCCACATACCAGAAGCTGGGATTTGTGGTAACGCTGCCCCATTCTCCATTCTTGTACCCCACACGTTTCCTACAGGGCTAAAAGCATACATAACTGGAGTAGCCTTATGTCGTATTTGCGTACAAAAATGTCTGCTGAATTTTGCGAGGGCGGGGGGGAGCATCTTAATAGGATATTGAAACTCAATTATATAATTATTGAAAGCTTGAAGCGGTTGAACGTTTATAACATCAAGTGCTTACAGTGTTCTCTTGCGAGGCGATTTTGTGAATGATCATTAATGTATGGTGAAATTGTCTTTCTATGATTTTTTGCACATTGTGCAAGGTTTTCTACAGAGGGGTAAGTCACTGAAAGGCTACTCCAGTTATGCTCTAAGCTACAGGGTCACCTGGGGCATGATTCCTTAGAAATGCGACGAAACCTAAGTTTACTCAGTTTTATTTTAAATGTCAATGAAGAATCTAATTGACAGCATTAATCTAGTGGAAAATATGCTCAAATTCAATGTGCCGAACGATTATCGGAACGAGCGCCTCGGAGTGCCTCTCTTGGCGACTGCGACCTCGCGGACGAACCTGTACCGAAACTCGCCCATACCTCGCGCGACTGCTCTCCTCAACTCCGTGCTCGCAGCATCGCCGCAGTGTGATGTGTTTGTGACAGGGATGTCGCGGCTGCTGACTGAATGTAACGCCTTGGCCACGACTTTGGTCTTAAGCGACCTGCGGCAGCGTTTTATCTGTTCATTGCGCGGTCGAGACGCGCAACGCACTGTGGTTAGTTGGGATCACGCGCAATGAATTAGATAAACCGCTGCCGCAGGTCGCTTATGACCAAAGTCGTGGCCAAGGCGTAAGAGAGTGTTGGAGAGACGTATGGATGGTTTTTAGTTAGTACTTAGATTCAGTTCAGTAATTTAGTTAAAGTAGAATGAATCGCTGTAACGTTCTGGTAAAGACTGTTGCACAACTTTATGGTTCAATAAATGAATGAACGAATGTCTGGTAAATATTCACCCTTAGACTCTATGATCAGTCACTTACTTACCCTTACCAAGGTTTTGTCGTACGATATGAAATGATTTTTCAGTCCTAAAAAAATATCGAACGTTTTAGCCTGAATAAAGACCGAATCTCTTGACAATATAAATGTTATATGTAAATAGGTTTGTATGCAAACCTTGTATGTATGTCCATTTCTCCAAAACACATGATAGTATATCTATGTCATAAAAACAAAGGCATCTTACTGTCATATGCAAATTAAAAAAACTTTTTCAAAGATTACAACAGATTGTGAGACAAAATAATGTGGCCCGACACAGTAACATCTATTTTTCTACCTCGTTATTTATCTGCATACAACAGAGACCTGGCCCTGTAGCATGGTTGGCCTTGTCACGCGATAGGTGATAGGATAGAGCGCGCGTCACTGGCTGACACCGTTCGATAGAGCGAGATGACGCACTTATGGAATGCTTTTTAGGGTTCCCGTACCTCAAAAGGAAAAAACGGAACCTTTATAGGATCACTCGGTTGTCTGTCTGTCCGTCTGTCACAGCCGATTTGCTCTGAAACTACTGGACCGATTGAGTTGAAATTTGGTATACATATGTAAATTGGTGACTCAAAGATGAACGCGTAATAGTTATTTGTTATACAAGGGTGCAAAGTTATATTTTAACCGCGAGTGTGGAATTGAAACACGAGCCAGCGAATGGATTCTAGGGTTGAACCACGAGCTAGCGAATGGATTCTATGGTTGAACCACGAGCGAAGCGAGTGGTTCGAAAATAGAATCCTGAGCGTAGCGAGTGGTTCAAAAATAGAATCCTGAGCAAAGCGAGTGTTGCAACACACGAGACGTCAAAATGACTTGCACCCGTGTGTAACACAAATCTTTTCACCTCACTAAACTGAGGAAAGTACTACATAAGAAAAACAACTAAATATATATATAATCAGCCTTTATTTTAACTAGTAAATATTACATAGACTCTACATATCGACTCTACATATCGACTCTACATATCGACTCTACAAATAGACTCTACATATCGACTCTACATATCGACTCTACACATCGACTCTACATATCGACTCTACATAGACTCTACATATCGACTCTACATATCGACTCTACATATCGACTATACATATCGACTCTACATATTGACACTACATATCGATCGACTCTACATATTGACTCTACAAATGGACTCTACATATCAACTCTACATATCGACTCTACATATCGACTCTACATATCGACTCTACATATCGACTCTACATAGACTCTACATATCGACTCTACATAGACTCTACATATCGACTCTACATAGACTCTACATATCGACTCTACATATTGACTCTACATATCGACTCTACATATGGACTCTACATATGGACTACATATCGATTCTACATATTGACTCTACCTATCTGGACCCCCATATAAAACTTCACCCCCTCTTTTAAAGGGTTAGGTGCAGTCTTCCAAAAAAAATGATGCACGATTTTTTTTGTTACTCATAAATAGTCCACATACCAATTTTTAGCTTTCTACCTTGAAAATTCCGGAATGCTCCATACAAACTACCACCCGCCATTTTAGGGAAGTGGGGGGTTAGAAAGAGATAAAAAGTAGCCTAAATATGTCACTCTTCATCCCTTCAACTATCTCCACTTAAAAAATCATGTCAATTCGTCGCCCCGTTTTGCCGTGAAAGACGGACAACAAAAGTAATAACACGTTCGGATTTCAAATATTCTTTGCACACATGTGGATAAAATGCAGTTTTGCTATCTGTTTTTAAAGAATAAAAAAGGTCTTTCCGAGCTAGTGAGGTGAAAAGTAAATTAATGAATTCTGAGCAAGGGGGCCACTTTTGGGGGGTAAACTGGATAATACAAAAACATATCAAATAAAAGGGGTTATTGTAAGCATTTCAGTTTTTTTTTAATAATTTTAGCAAAAACAGATTTGAAGTAGGTAATTTAGGAAAAAAGACGAAAATTGACCATTCCCCCCCTTATCTCCGAAACTACTAGGCTTAAAATTCTGAAAAAATATGGAAAATAATTCCTTGCCCAAAGATTACAGGAAAACCTATAAGAAGTTTGAGTATTCAAATTAACGGAAAAAATATCAATATTTTACGGAACTCTCACCACGCAAGTTTTCTCGCACTTGTCCGGTTTTGTTTAGTATTTGTTGTTATAGCGGCAACAGACATACATCATCTCTGAAAATTTCAAATGTCTAACTGTCACGGTTCATAAGATACAGACGGACGGACAGCGAATTCTTAGTAATACGGTCCCGGTTTTACCCTTTGGGTACGGATCCCTAAAAACAGTGAATGCTTGATGTTCTGTACATGTTAATGCTCGAGTCCCGAAGCACCGAAGTAAGGAAGGAAATGTTATGGGATTTACAATACAATACAATACAATACAAATACTCTTTATTGCACACCTCACACAAACAAAGCAGTTACATAGAGAAACAATACAATTTATATCATTAATTTATAATGTCTTTTTTACAGGTAAGTTTCCTGAAAGTTCATCACAACCTACTTCCCTTCACAGTTCCAGGATAGTCCATGAAGGTAAATGAAATCATCAGTTTGTTTTTTTATTTTACTTAAAAATTATACGAAACTAGTTCCTTCGATTAACATTCTCGAAATTATGGTTTTGATTCTATAGCGATGCCTATAGCAGTCAAGCATGAAAAGTAAATCTCGATTACTAAAGTGAAGAAATAGAAAGAAAGAAAGAAAGAAAGAAAGATACATTTATTCACAAACATACAGGACACGCGTATTAAACAATAAAATAAACAAGATAAACATATAAAACATGAAACAAAATGTGTTTCTGCGGCAGTGAACCGGACACTGGCTCAGCATTATGCTGAGGTGTCAGACACCTACAGCGCTGATTTTCAGCCAGTACCGTTGGTGACTCACGGAAACGTCATACAATATTAATATATAAACTACATACTAATATATTATTGGGATAGGCGAGAGAAAAATAAACATAAATACGAAGTGAGATGTATTGTACGGCACTACCTACATGCAGCATCAATCAAAACAATGTTGAAATGGCATTACTTTGTGTATAAAATGGGAATTAATAGGTACTGAGAAACAAGATGTCTTTAGGTCATTTGCTTACATACCATAGATAGATGCGCAGTCCAGGAGCCGTAGCATGGTTGGCCTTATCACCCGACAAGTGACAAGATAGCAGCGTCGTCTCGTTCTATCGAACGGTGTCAGCCAGTGACGCACGCTCTATCCTATCACCTATCGCGTGACAAGGCCAACCATGCTACGGCTCCAGGGTTCACGAGTCACAGCAACACACACGGATTCACACGCGGGCTAGATGAGGTACGTGATGTCACAGGTGGCGAGCGACATACGCCTTATTTAAATGCAAGCAAAGGGTCATCTGTCGGTCATCGTCAATAGGTGAGCGCGGTGCGCTCGGGAAAATGGAGGGGATTCAAGATTGTTTATTAAACACTTTCAAACTGGACTAAAAAACCCTTTCCATTTAATATATTTGCAGCGAATGACCCAAAAGCTAAAAACACCATTAAAATTCTCTCCACCTCCACGCCCCGTCAATAGCGCCGCCATTAATCTTGAAACTTGATTCCGACCCTGCCAAGTCAAGGGAACGTGAAAACGATAAGAGATTCTCTTAAAAAAGATTCATAGAAGATATTTTAGGGTGCTATGAACTCGGAAAAAAAACTTAAGTATCATTAAAACTCGTAGTACATTAGAAATCTTTATTGTATAAATGTGTAAGTGCTGTGTGTGTGTGTGTGTGCTGTGCGTGTGCATTTGTTAAATATAAGCAAAAAAACAGGCCAAGTGCGTGAGGGACCACGCGCATTGTAGGATAGTTGCCTGTCTGTCTTGTCTTTGTTACATTACATCGATACGCAGCTAGGTAAACGTTGCGGTGTTGTCGCCCAAAGGCTGTAGCAGGATAACAGAAGAAAAAATGCCCTTTATGATTAAGAGCTGTTTTTTTCCCCATAGTTACTTATATCTAGTAGTACAATTGTGCCAAGTATTGTTGAAAAATTCCCAGTGGTTCAGCCGGGAAAAAATAAAATCCGAATTCATAAAATATGACTTTTCTCTAATGCTGTTAAACTTTTTCATACCATCTTTTTTTCATTAATATGTCATATTTTTAATTTTGTTTTAAAGAGGATTTATGCTTAAGTTCTTTGGCGGTGTTAGAATGGTATAAGAATAAATTGTAACAAAATCCATCCAACATATTTCTTTAATTTTGACGCTGTTGCTTTTCGATTTTAACGATCAAACTAATATAAAGATAGAACATTAAATAAGGTTTTTTTAGAAATGATACTTAGAGTGGTACCTCTTTCAGGAATGATTTAAAAAAAATTGAAATTTTAACTTACGTGTTTTTTACAGAAATTTTAAAGATGGAGACAATCAATTTTTTTTCAGGTTATATGTACTATTTAATTTAACAAAATGAAAAAAAAGGTTATGAAAAAGTTTAATACTTTTAGAGAAAAATCATATTTTATGAATTCGGGTTTTATTTTTTCCTGGCTGAACCACTGGGAATTTTTCAATAGAAATTGGCACGATTGTACTACTAGATGTAAGTAACTATATAAAAAAGTCAGCTCTTAATAATAAAAGGGCATTTTTTCTTCCCTTATCCTGCTACGCCCTTTGTACGAAAGTTGGCTTTTTCAAGTACATTTATTAGGTTGGTCGACTAACCATGTTTACTGTCCTATTTCACCCCACAGTAACGATATCGAGCGGTCTTGCTGAACTGGGTTAACAGTAATCGTTCTAGGAACATCGTGGGAAACTGACACTTGGCTACAATACCTACTAGTAAAGTCATCACAATGGCTGACGCTAGCCTTTAGTCCCATCTCGTAGCCACATTTGGTAGCTAGCTACGAAATGGGAAGTATGATTTCCCATCATGAAGCTAGCTACCAAATGGGAACGACGCTCCCATCTCGTAGCCAGAATTGGTAGCTAGCTACGAAATGGGAAATGTGCTTTCCTATCATGCAGCTAGCTACCAAATGGGAACGACGCTCCCATCTCGTAGCCACATTTGGTAGCTAGCTACGAAATGGGAAATGTGCTTTCCTATCATGCAGCTAGCTACCAAATGGGAACGACGCTCCCATCTCGTAGCCACATTTGGTAGCTAGCTACGAAATGGGAAATGTGCTTTCCTATCATGCAGCTAGCTACCAAATGGGAACGACTTTCCCATCTCGTAGCCACATTTGGTAGCTAGCTACGAAATGGGAAATGTGCTTTCCTATCATGCAGCTAGCTACCAAATGGGAACGACGCTCCCATCTCGTAGCCACATTTGGTAGCTAGCTACGAAATGGGAAATGTGCTTTCCTATCATGCAGCTAGCTACCAAATGGGAACGACGCTCCCATCTCGTAGCCACATTTGGTAGCTAGCTACGAAATGGGAAATGTGCTTTCCTATCATGCAGCTAGCTACCAAATGGGAACGACGCTCCCATCTCGTAGCCACATTTGGTAGCTAGCTACGAAATGGGAAATGTGCTTTCCTATCATGCAGCTAGCTACCAAATGGGAACGACTTTCCCATCTCGTAGCCACATTTGGTAGCTAGCTACGAAATGGGAAATGTGCTTTCCTATCATGCAGCTAGCTACCAAATGGGAACGACGCTCCCATCTCGTAGCCACATTTGGTAGCTAGCTACGAAATGGGAAATGTGCTTTCCTATCATGCAGCTAGCTACCAAATGGGAACGACGCTCCCATCTCGTAGCCACATTTGGTAGCTAGCTACGAAATGGGAAATGTGCTTTCCTATCATGCAGCTAGCTACCAAATGGGAACGACTTTCCCATCTCGTAGCCACATTTGGTAGCTAGCTACGAAATGGGAAATGTGCTTTCCTATCATGCAGCTAGCTACCAAATGGGAACGACGCTCCCATCTCGTAGCCACATTTGGTAGCTAGCTACGAAATGGGAAATGTGCTTTCCTATCATGCAGCTAGCTACCAAATGGGAACGACGCTCCCATCTCGTAGCCACATTTGGTAGCTAGCTACGAAATGGGAAATGTGCTTTCCTATCATGCAGCTAGCTACCAAATGGGAACGACTTTCCCATCTCGTAGCCACATTTGGTAGCTAGCTACGAAATCTGGCTACGAGATGGTACTTAAGAATTCCCGTTTCGTAGCCAGCCGAATAAATAAATAAATAATAAATAGATAAATAATAAATATTAGGGGACATTCTTACACAAATCGAACTAGGCCTATAGTAAGCTCAATAAGGCTTGTGTTATAGGTACTAGACGACGATATATATAATAGATACAAATACTTAAATACATAGAAAACATCCAAGACTCAGAAACAAATATTCATGCTCATCACACAAATTTTTTTTTGACTTAGTTTTATGTATGGAGTACACCCCTAAAAAAAATTTTTTTAGTAATTTTAATTACAAAACTTTGTAGCGGCTAACAAAATACACCTATCCTCAAAATTTTATTCAATTACACCTTATAGTTTTCGAGTAAAATGCCTGTGACATACGGACAGACGGACAGACGGACAGACGGACAGACGGACAGACGGACAGACGGACAGATGGACATGACGAAACTATAAGGGTTCCGTTTTTGCCATTTTGGCTACGGAACCTTAAAAAGCAGTTGGATTTTTTGAAAAATCTTTTAGTTCCACTTGTCTTGTTCTTGCCTTTGTTGAATGCGTATCTCCGAGACTAAAATAATGATGCAGACATTGTTTGCAGTTCTATTTAGAATAAACAAAACAGTACTGCCTCAATACGAAACGCCTAGTTCAATTGAGAAAACTACGCGAGTTATGACCATTTGCTCAACAAGCGCAACAACTGAGAATACGCCGGCTTTCAACTGCGTTCTAAACGGTCATTAAACTTGTTTACGATGCTTCTTACTGGAAAATTCAATAAATACTTATGTCCCTTTCGCTCTAAGGTCGCTATTGTTTTCCAGAAGAGAGACGGTAAACGAAGTTCCGGCTTTTGTTTTGAAAATTCTGGCGCTGAGTTTACTTACGATAAATTAGGTATATAGTCACCGCCTGCCTCGATAACTTTGTGGATAACATTTCTATGGCAGGTGTCCGACCTCTTCGCAATAGCACAGAATAAGTAAATGAGAATAGAAAAAACCGGCCAAGTGCGTGCGGACCACGCAAAACGAAGGGTTCCGTGCTTATTAAAAAGGTCATATCGTCACGGAAATGTTACGGCACTTACGTCCTTTTCTTTGAGGAAGGCAGTTTTTCAGCAATATCTCGAAAACTTCTGAACCGATCTTGTTCAAAACAATTTTCGGTGAATGAAATTAATAAGCCCTATGTCCATGAATTTTTCCATATTTTTAAAATACACCGTTCAAAAATTTGAGGGGGGGGGGGGACAGAATTTTAGTGACTTTCGGGGCGATTATCTCCGACTCTATTCACTTTATCAAAAAAAAAAAACTGGCCAAGTGCGTGTCGGACCACGCAAAACGAAGGGTTCCGTGCCTATTAAAAAGGTCGTATCATCACAGAATTTTTACGGCACTTACGTCCTTTTCTTTGAGGAAGGCAGTTTTTCAGCAATATCTCGAAAACCTCTAAACCGATCTTGTTCAAAACAATTTTTCGTGAATGAAATTAATAAGCCCTATGTCCATGAATTTTTCCATATTTTTAAAATACACCGTTCAAAAATTTGAGGGGGGGGGGACAGAATTTTAGTGACTTTCGGGGCGATTATCTCCGACCCTATTCACTTAATCAAAAAAAACCGGCCAATTGCGTGTCGGACCACGCAAAACGAAGGGTTCCGTGCCTATTAAAAAGGTCGTATCGTCACAGAAATTTTACGGCACTTACGTCCTTTTCTTTGATGAAGGCAGTTTTTCAGCAATATCTCGAAAACCTCTGAACCGATCTTGTTCAAAATAATTTTCGGTGAATGAAATTAATAAGCCCTATGTCCATGAATTTTTCCATATTTTAAAAATACACCGTTCAAAAATTAGAGGGGGGGGACAGAATTTTAGTGACTTTCGGGGCGATTATCTCTGACCCTATTCACTTAATCAAAAAAAAATGCCAAGAAACCTTATATTTATTTTGAAAGGCCTATCGATTGATGTGCCACACGGGGGGTCACAATGAATTTTTTTTTTTGACTTTTAGTTTTATGTATGGAGTGCACCCCTAAAAAAAAATTTTTTTGTTATTTTAATTACAAAACTATGTAGCGGCTAACAAAATACACCTATCCTCAAAATTTTATTCAAATACACCTTATAGTTTTCGAGTAAAATGCCTGTGACATACGGACAGACGGACAGACGGACAGACGGACAGACGGACATGACGAAACTATAAGGGTTCCGTTTTTGCCATTTTGGCCACGGAACCCTAAAAATGCTAAGAAACCTTTTATTTATTTTAAAAGGCCTATCGATTGATGTGCCACACGGGGGGTCACAATGATTTTTTTTTTTTTTACTTTTAGTTTTATGTATGGATGGAGTTGTACACCTAAAAAAAATTGTTTTTGTCATTTTAATTACAAAACTATGTAGCGGCTAACAAAATACACCTATCCTCAAAATTTTATTCAAATACACCTTATAGTTTTCGAGTAAAATGCCTGTGACATACGGACAGACGGACAGACGGACAGACGGACTGACGGACATGAAGAAACTATAAGGGTTCCGTTTTTGCCATTTTGGCTACGGAACCCAAAAAATGCTGAGAGACCTTATATTTATTTTGAAAGACCTATGGATTGATGTGCCACACGGGGGGTCACAAAAAAGAAAAAAAAATTGACTTTTAGTTTTATGTATGGAGTGCTCCCCTAAATTTTTTTTTTGTCATTTTAATTACAAAACTATGTAGCGGCTAACAAAATACACCTATCCTCAAAATTTTATTCAAATACACCTTATAGTTTTCGAGTAAAATGCCTGTGACATACGGACAGACGGACAGACGGACATGACGAAACTATAAGGGTTCCGTTTTTGCCATTTTGGCTACGGAACCCTAAAAACACCTGATATTTGAAATTAATTCTGGTTTCTGATTGGTTGTTTTTAATATTCGCTGTAATCTGGTTAGTTGATAGCAAATACAAATGTTTTTTAAAAAGTGGTGATCGTTGGATTTAATACAGCGAAGTGTTTTGATTGGTCAAATTAAATGTTTTAGAAATCATAAATATTTATACATATTTTCCCTAGGGGCTACATGTACCACTTTAGCCCCGCTTGCTAAACCTTAATATGACACACTTTTCGAGCATGAGAAGTGAAAAAATCTTAGATCAAACCCCTATCCTATTGAACCTTTCCAAAACTGAGTCCACACAACAAAGTATGTACAAAGTCTCTCACGGGTGCTGGGTATTCCACGAGTCTATGTAATCAGCGCCAGAGACGGCATTCGTCCGACTACGTCGCAGTAAAAAGGTACATTTCCCTGTGGTTTAGTTTGCACGTTAAAACGGCTGGTTGGCACACCGAACTGACATGCATTCTGTAACATACCAAAATGATGATGAATATGGCTGCAAAGCCAGCATTATGCTGAGTTAGGCCCATTTCGTGACATGGTACAGATTCTCTTTTTAGGGTTCCGTAGCCAAAATGGCAAAAAAGGAACCCTTATAGTTTCGTCATGTCCGTCTGTCCGTCTGTCCGTCTGTCCGTCTGTCCGTCTGTCCGTATGTCACAGGCATTTTACTCGAAAACTATAGGGTGTATTTGAATAAAATTTTGAGGATAGGTGTATTTTGTTAGCCGCTACATAGTTTTGTAATTAACATGACAAAAAAAAATTTTTTTAGGTGTGCACTCCATACATAAAACTAAGTCAAAAAAATTTTTTTCGTTGTGACCCCCCCGTGAGGGCACATCAATCGATAGGCCTTTCAAAATAAATATAAGGTTTCTTAGCATTTTTTTGATTAAGTGAATAGGGTCGGAGATAATCGCCCCGAAAGTCACTAAAATTCTGTCCCCCCCCTCTAATTTTTGAACGGTGTATTTTAAAAATATAGAAAAATTCATGGACATAGGGCTTATTAATTTCATTCACCGAAAATTGTTTTGAACAAGATCGGTTCAGAGGTTTTCGAGATGTTGCTGAAAAACTGCCTTCCTCAAAGAAAAGGACGTAAGTGCCGTAAAATTTCTGTGACGATACGACCTTTTTAATAGGCACGGAACCCTTCGTTTTGCGTGGTCCGACACGCACTTGGCCGGTTTTTGATTTTAATATTGTCCTACTAATATTACGAACGTGAAAGTTTGGATGTTTGTTACTCAATCACGCAAAAATGGCTGAACGGATTAAGATGAATTTTGTTATGCATATAGTGTATAGCCTGGATTAACATATATAATACTTTTTATCCCGGGAATCATCCCCTAAGGGGGCGAAATGGGGAGCGAAAGTTTGTATGGAGCTACGATATAAACGAGTTCAACGCGGTCGAAGTTGCGGGCAGAAGCTAGTTTTCATATAAATATCCATACTAATATTATAAATGGGAAAGTGTATGTGTTTGTTTGTTTGTTTGTTTGTTTGTCCGTCTTTCACGGCAAAACGGGGCGTCGAATTGCCGTGATTTTTTTAAGTGGAGATAGTTGAAGGGATGGAGAGTGACATTGGCTACTTTTTGTCTCTTTCTAACCCACCACTTCCCCAAAATGGGGGGTGGAAGTTTGTATGGAGCATTCCGCAATTTTCAAGGTAGAAAGCTAAAAATTGGTATGCTGACTATTTGTGACTAACAAAAAAATCGTGCATCATTTTTTTTTGGAAATCTGCATCCAACCCCTTAAAAGAGGGGGTGAAATTTTATATGGGGGTCCAGATATGTAGAGTCGAAATGTAGAGCCTATATGTAGAGTCCATATGTAGAGTCGATATGTAGAGTCAATATGTAGAGTCGATATGTAGAGTCGATATGTAGTCGATATGTAAAGTCGACACCTATCTAAGCACACAGTGGACATCTATCTAAATATGTAGAGTCGACATGTAGTCGATATGTAGAGTTGATATGTAGATTCGATATTTATAGTCGATATGTAGAGTCGATATGTAGATTCGATATGTAGAGTAGGTTCGCTATGCAGAGTCTATGTAGAGTCGATCTAAATATATAAAAGACTGAAACTGAGATGCACCTTTTTTGTAGACTGTTAACATTACTCTTAGTACGCGGGCGAAGCCGCGGGCAAAAGCTAGTGCGTTTATAAGTGGAATATTCCACTACTCGCATTTCAGCTTGGGTCAAAATCATTCGCATGTCCGGATGTCCCGCTGTCTGACAAATGTCTCTTCTACAGGTCGCATTTCCCAAAAGATTAACGTGAAATTTTGTGGGAAATTCGTTAATTATATAGATTTTTCGTGTCGATTCAGCTTTTGGAATTTAAATAAAAATACACCTGCGAGTTATACATGTCACAAAACCACTAGTATTCATCATCATCATCATCATATCAGCCGAAAGACGTCCACTGCTGGGCATAGGCCTCCCCCAGAGAGTGCCAAATTGACCGGTCCTGCGCCACCCGCATCCAGCGGACTCCCGCGACCTTTACCAGGTCATCAGTCCACCTTGTGGGGGCCTACCCACGCCGCGCCTTCCGGTACGTGGTCGCCACTCGAGAACCTTTCCGCCCCAACGGCCATCGGTTCTACGACGTGCAATGTGCCCCGCCCACTGCCACTTAAGTTTAGCGATTCGGAGGGCCTTATTGGTTACCTTGGTTCTGCTGCGGATAGCCTCATTTCTGATGCGATCACGCGGAGAAACTCCCAAAATAGCCCTCTCCATTGCCCTTTGGGTGACTTTGACACTAGTATTGGTTTTATTTTATTTGGTCTTTGCTCCAATAGTTTTCAGATTTTTCCCTGTACTTGTAGTATAAGATTATATTACTTGCCTTTAATAGTTCTAGGTCAACGGAAAGTACCCTATAAATTGCGATTCCCTTGAGTGTCGAAATATACGTCTTTGCGGCATAAACATCCGTATCTTTTTTTTACGTTAACTAGAATTTTGATTTTTTCACAGCGTCAAGGGACTGTAGATTTTAGTATATTGGTTCTAATTTCAACTCGATATCTCGACGCGTTCCCGAAATAAAAGGTCTTGACAGACATACAGACAGATATTAAAGTGATCGTTAAGGGTTCCGTTTTATCCTTTTGAGGTACGGAACATTAAAAATTGAAAAATAGACAAGCTCGCAAGTTCTACAGCTCACAGAGCCGCTAGTGTTCCATTGTTACGCTACGGTGTTAGTGGGGGCCCGTAGTTCTGCAAAGCGATCATCGGCGTACCCATAAACCCGAGCGATTGCATTGCGAACTCGTTTTGTTTTGTAGACCAATGTGAACTATCACAATGTAGGTAAGTATGTATGTGCGATTTGTAGAGATTGAAGTACTTAAAGTATAGATTTCTACAGAGAAGCTATTTATTCATTTATTTATTCCACATGAACGGTTAATACCAATTGCACAAGTGATTCATCATCATCATCATCATATCAGCCGAAAGACGTCCACTGCTGGACATAGGCCAAAGAGTGCTAAAGTGACCGGTCCTGCGCCACCCGAATCCAGCGGACTCCCGCAACCTTTACCAGGTCATCAGTCCTTGTGGGGGGCCAAGTGATTACGAAGAAATATAGGGATTAAGTAACAATAAACAAGTCTTAAACCTATAATGAGTTAGGTATGTAGTTATTCAGTTATCAATATTCATTCATTCTCACAATAAGAGAGGAACCTGGACGTGAGCATGGTCAGGCTGTCTACAAAGAGATCCACTTTTGGATCAGTGCGCAGGAGCCCGTTGAGCGAGCTGATCCTGTCGCGCGCGACCCAGTGCCGTCAGACAACTGGAGCCATAGCATGGGTGGAAGAGATCCACTTTTGGATCAGTGCGCAGGAGCCCGTTGAGCGAGCTGATCCTGTCGCGCGCGACCCAGTGCCGTCAGACAGCTGGAGCCGTAGCATGGTTGGCCTTGTCACGCGATAGGTGATAGGATAGAACGTGCGTCACTGGCTGACACCGTTCGATAGAACGAGACGACGCTCTTATCTTGTCACTTGTCGCGTGATAAGGCCAACCATGCTACGGCTCCTGGCCCCGTAGCATGGTTGGCCTTGTCACGCGATAGGTGATAGGATAGAGCGTGCGTCACTGGCTGACACCGTTCGATAGAACGAGACGACGCTCTTATCTTGTCACTTGTCGCGTGATAAGGCCAACCATGCTGCGGCTCCTGTTACGTACGCGCGCCTGCGTGACTTATTTAGGGGCACGACAACGCAGTTAAGAGTATTGAGAAGTTCGGGGCTATACAATAATGCGTTTAGGATGCTGTTGGGTCTGCCGAGGAGGTGTTGTGCCTCGGGCATGTTTGCCGAAGCCCGTGTAGACGGGTTCCAGGCGATCATGCGCAAAAAGATAGCCTCACTATTAGGCAGGGTGAGAGCTAGCGCCAACAGCATTCTACAGGCAATTGCGTGTAGATGTGACTGTCCGATCCTATCCTTCTGGGTTGGACAGATTAAGGGCGTTGCCCAATTTATTATTTAAAAATATTGATTGTTTGTTTTGTTTGTTTATTGTTACTAACCTAATATAGTCTAAAGTCAATTTTTACTAACATCCTATGGATCAACCGGTCTGAAATAAAAAATTAAATAATAATACGCATTGCCACAATAAGGGACGGAAAGAATCCTAATATGCGTCTAAATTAAGAACTGGTCTTAAAATGGCTGATGGATTCCCATAAACAACCTACTTAATTTGGTCAGGTGTAATGGTTTATTTGCCGCAACCTTATAGTAACTCAGTTGCAGCAAATAAAAATAGGTTTCTGAGCGTTTTTCAAAAAAACTGTGCATGAATTTTTTTGTCAGATTTCGATTTTTTTGGATTTTTCTTACTCAGAATCGTTGATACTATCGATCCTCATACAAGAAAAAAGTTGTCCCAGATTTTACTATGTAATTTTTTTCTTCCAGTGCGTCACGACCATATAAATAAAAACCGGCCAAGTGCGTGTCGGACCACGCAAAACGAAGGGTTCCGTGCCTATTAAAAAGGTCGTATCGTCACATAAATTTTACGGCACTTACGTCCTTTTCTTTGAGGAAGGCAGTTTTTCAGCAATATCTCGAAAACCTCTGAACCGATCTTGTTCAAAACAATTTTCAGTGAATGAAATTAATAAGCCCTATGTCCATGAATTTTTCCATATTTTTAAAATACACCGTTCAAAAATTAGAGGGGGGGGGACAGAATTTTAGTGACTTTCGGGGCGATTATCTCCGACCCTATTCACTTAATCAAAAAAAATGCTAAGAAACCTTATATTTATTTTGAAAGGCCTATCGATTGATGTGCCACACGGGGGGTCACAATGAAAAAAAAAATTTTGACTTTTAGTTTTATGTATGGAGTGCACACCTAAAAAAAATTTTTTTTGTCATTTTAATTACAAAACTATCTAGCGGCTAATAAAATACACCTATCCTCAAAATTTTATTCAAATACACCTTATAGTTTTCGAGTAAAATGCCTGTGACATACGGACAGACGGACAGACGGACAGACGGACAGACGGACAGACGGACAGACGGACAGACGGACATGACGAAACTATAAGGGTTCCGTTTTTGCCATTTTGGCTACGGAACCCTAAAAATGCTAAGAAACCTTATATTTATTTTGAAAGGCCTATCGATTGATGTGCCACACGGTCACAATGAAAGAAAAATGTTTTGACTTTTAGTTTCATGTATGGGGTGCACCCCTAAAAAAAATTTTTTTTGTCATTTTAATTACAAAAGTATGTAGCGGCTAACAAAATACACCTATCCTCAAAATTTTATTCAAATACACCTTATAGTTTTCGAGTCAAATGCCTGTGACATACGGACAGACGGACAGACGGACAGACGGACAGACGGACAGACGGACATGACGAAACTATAAGGGTTCCGTTTTTGCCATTTTGGCTACGGAACCCTAAAAAGACTGCATACAAAAATGTGACGATCTGGAATAGAATATTTTGGACACCTTTTTGGATCGATAGTGTCAAGGATTCTAAGTAAGAAAAACCCAAAAAAATCTAAATCTAAAAAAAAGTACATGTACACTTTTTTTGAAAAACGCCCTTCTGTCAAAAAAAAATATTTTTGGTATCAAGCTTTTATTGCCGACTGTACTTTTCTGTACACCGACATCAACTACTCATTGAGATGATTCTACCGAGCCCAAACTCAACTGGGTTACGTCGGTTAAGCACTGAATTCCCATGGCCACCTTCTGTTTCCATCATCAGATCAGCTCGCTGGTACCATAATATTCAATTGTCATCCAAACTATACCTTTATCCAAAATTTCAGCTCAATCGCTTGAAGATATCTGCTTCAAAATTGAGTTGCAAGATTCCACCCGAACAAACATAGTTACATACATAGTTAAGGACATACATTGCAAGTTAGGTAATAGAAAGCTTGTAAACAGTGGAACTGTGAACGATATATCCCTTTCTATCACACTTATTTAAGCCGGCTGTACACATTGGGCCAACGTGAGCAGGATGCAGCTATGCGTTAGAGGGAGAGGGCTATAATTCGATCTCTTTCGTTCACAGTTGCATCCTGCTCACTCGCCAACGTTGGCCCAATGTGTAAGAAGTTGCAGTCATTTTCAACAGTGGCGTTTCATAAAAAACCGGCCAAGTGCGAGTCGGACGAAGGGTTCCATGGGTCGTTCTTCTTTTTTACCGACAATGATCCGAGGTTTTTCTGTTTTTTTGGTTTTTGAACTATCGAAAATTGTGGTTTTGAAGTGCGATTTAAAAAAAAATGCATAGGTTTCTTCATTAGAACTAATTAAAGTTTCCTTTCTGGCCAATATAAATATTTATTTACGGTTGGTTTCTAAAAAAAAACATGTGACAAAGTGGACTCTTTCAGTGGGGACAACATTTTGGTTTACCACTCTGTCACGGCATTCTACGAAAAAAAAAACATTAAAAAAAAATGCTAGTTAGAGAAAGTGAAATATTAAACATCACTAATTAATAAAATAATATGGACGTTCATTCGAACATTATAAAACCGTAAACATCATTACTCAAATGAGATGCCGTAATAAGACGAGGGACAGGCTATTGTCGGTCGAAAAGAAGAACGACCCCCATACCATTATCTATAAAAAAGGCAAAAAATGTCTGTTGTATGGGAGCCCCAGTCCGACTCGCACTTGGCCGGTTTTTTAGTATTTGTTGTTATAGCGGCAACAGAAATACATAATCTGTGAAAATTTCAACTCTCTAGCTATCACGGTTCTTGAGATACAGCCTGGTGACAGACAGACGGACAGCGGAGTCTTAGTAATAGGTTCCCGTTTTACCCTTTAGGTACGGAACCCTAAAAAGTACCTGATTCGACTATCACTACCGATGTATAGTTTTCCACTAATGTTTTATCTGGCGTATAACCGTTGACACGAAAGCAGCAACGCCATGTGACAACTAAAATTTCAAGTCATTATCAAAGAGCTTTTCCTTTGAGCCAAGTCGCGTTAATTAACTGCATTAGGTGCGCGAACTATCCGGGCCCCGATACAAGGATAATGGCTTGTGGACATAGAAACAGTAGGACACTAATTATGAGCATCCACTGGTGAGCGAGGAAAAAAACCGGCCAAGTGCGTGTGGGGCCACGCACAACGAAGCGTGCCGTGCCTATTAAAAAGGTCGTATCGTCACAGAAATCTTACGGCACTTACGTCCTTTTCTTTAAGGAAGGCATTTTTTCAGCAATATCTAAGAGGGGGGGGGGGGACAGAATTTACTTAATCAAAAAAAATTGCTGAGAAACCATAAATTTATTTTGAAAGGTGTATCGATTGATGAGCCACACGTGGGCTTGCAATGAAAAAAAAAACCAGCCAAGTGCGAGTCGGACTCGCGCACGAAGGGTTCCGTACCATTATCTATAAAAACGGCAAAAAAATCATGTCTGTTGTATGGGAGCCCTAGTCCGACTCGCACTTGGCCGGTTTTTTAGTATTTTTTGTTATAGCGGCAACAAAAATACATAATCTGTGAAAATTTCAACTCTCTAGCTATCACTGTTCTTGAGATACAGCCTGGTGACAGACAGACGGACGGACGGACGGACGGACAGCGAAGTCTTATTAATAGGGTCCCTTTTTTACCCGTTGGGTACGGAACCCTAAAAATACAATGACGGACAGACGGACATGACGAAATTATAAGGGTTCCGTTTTTGCCATTTTGGCTACGAAAAAAACCAACATATATACCGAGTTCCTTGGCAAGTTAGTAACAAAATGCACCGATAAATGGCGCTGTAGGTACTCATGACTTAACTACACTATGCGTTGTTAATATTTTTCTAAAAAAAACCTTTTCAAATTTTCAAGATCTGAATAGACAAAAAGAAATTATTATGTATAATCATCGAAACTGCTGCACGAGAATCAGGTGAGAAATACGACCTGCAGAGGAGGACAGCCTGAGAGCCGGACATACGAACGCATTTTCGCCCAAGCTGAAACAGACAACTTCGTTCGCTTCGCTCGCACAATCAAAAACCAGTGCGAGTTCATCTCGCGTGGTGAGGGTTCCGTATATAATCTAAATTTCATAAATGTTTATGAATACTCAAACTTCTTATAGGTTTTCCTATAATCTTTAGGCAAGGAACTATTTTCCACATTTTTTTTCAGGACTTTAATCCTAGTAGTTCCGGAGATAAGAGGGAATGGTCAATTTTCGCCTTTTTTCCTAAATTACTTCAAATCTGTTTTTGCTAAAATTATAAAAAATATATCTGACATGCTTACAACAACCCCTTTCATTCGATATGTCGCACAATGCAGATTGCGAAACTTTTTTTTTTAATTTTCCAGTTTACCCCCTAAAGTGGCCCTCTTGTTCAGAATTCATTAATTTACTTTACGCGTCCATCTTTCGGTCACCAATTTACATATGTGTACCAAATTTCAACTCAATCGGTCCAGTAGTTTCAGAGCAAATCGGCTGTGACAGACGGACAGACAGACAACCCAGTGATCCTATAAGGGTTCCGTTTTTTCCTTTTGAGGTATCGGAACCCTAAAAACCAATTAAACCTCACCCAATGCATACCAACATGACGGCTTACTGTTCCTGTCTCCGTTATCGACCTCTGCGAGAAGCCAAGTGACGTGGACTCAATATTAACTTTGCAGCGGGAAGTTGCGAACTATGTTACATGAAACCGACGTGAAACGTGGGTGTGGAGGGGGGGGGTTACTGTACGAGTCGAATTTCATAATAGTACATTTCGATGCTAATGCGGAAGGTATGTCATTACGTCACGAGCACTCGCCTACAGCTCGTGGCAAGACTCGGGACGAGTGAAGAATGACAGTTCCGCACGTGTATCGAACGATGCTTTTTAATATGTAAATACGAAACTTTTATAGAGAACGGAAACCAACTTTCCGCACGCTGAACAGCTATGTGAAGTAGCACTTTTTGAGCAACTGTATTAAAATAGTATTTTATACAATCGTTACACAATGAACTTCGATGCCTTGATTTGAGTCGATTCGCGAAAACCACGTACCCTCGTCAAAGACACGCTTATGTCTTCCTCGCTCGTGAAAATTCGATGCAACACTCTTCGGGAATGGCTTTTGTAGACAAATTTAGATAAATAACTTGTTAGGTATTCACTAACTTTAGTGAAGTTTTATTTATATTTCTTCAAGTGAGATTTTAGACGAGATAAAATACTACAGAATAAACTTGATTGTGTTGCCAAATAATTATTTCTTTGAGTAGGTTTGAGTAAAAAAATTAAAATAAAGATTTCTATGGAGGAAATTTTAGCCCATCATGTATCGCTTAAATCAAATAAACAATCACATTGTCAAGAATCATATATCTGAAAATCAGGCTTTATTGTTTCCTAACCTAGTCAGAACGGCGTTTCAAATGATTTTCTAAAAACCCAACTGATTTTATTTTCAAATATTATAGCCCTACGTCACATGATTATGGGGAATTCAACGACACTTCATATGTCAAAATGCATCAAGCCGTTTGGACTGTGTAGCCCGTGAAATAGAATTTTCTTGCCTACATAATAAAATAATATAGGATTTATAGAATTTATCTATCTACATATATACAAGCATGCAAACATACGCTCGAAAAACATAATCTTCCTTGTGAGGCAGTCGGTTAATTGAAATTGAAATTGTTTATTTCGGACATCATCCATAGTAGGTTAGTAACATGTTGTCTTACGAAGTAGGTTAGTAAATAAAAACCGGACAAGTGCGAGCTCAACTCGCGTGGTGAGGGTTCCGTAAAATGCTGTAAGCATCAGGCGCCATACAAAATACAAAAATATTGAGATTTTTCCCGTTACTTTGAATACTCAAACTTCTTATAGGTTTTCCTGTAATCTTTAGACAAGGAACTATTTTCCATATTTTTTTCAGAATTTTAAGCCTAGTAGTTTCGGAGATAAGGTAGGGGGGAAAGGTCAATTTTCGTCTTATTTCCTAAATTACTTCAAATCTATTTTTGGTAAAATTATAAAAAAAATATCTTAGATGCTTGCAACAACCCCTTTCATTTGATATGTTACACAATACAGTTTACGAAACTTTTTTATTTAATTTTCCAGTTATCCCCCAAAAGTGGCCCCCTTCTTCAGAATTCATTAATTTACCTACTTTACGCGTCCATCTTTGGGTCACCAATTTACATATGTGTACCAAATTTCAACTCAATTGGTCCAGTAGTTTCGGAGCAAATCAGCTGTGACCGACGGACAGACAGACAACCGAGATTTCCTATAAGGGAACCCTCACCATGCGAGTTGAACTCGCACTTGTCCGGTTTTTTTTTGACGGAGTCGTAATGCACTTCCGCATCCCCCCAGCCTGGGGAAGCTATATAGGGGGGTATGTGGGACTCTCGCCCTCCGGCAACTCTATTTAAAGAGAAGGGGGGAGTCTACCCACTAAAACCACTCCGGCGTTTCCGTCTCTGCCGTTAACGGGAGCGCCATGGGATCGCGAGCTTGTCACCACGTCGCCACCCGACCTTACGCCTTGGCCACGACTTTGGTCTTAAGCGACCTGCGGCAGCGGTTTTTCTAATTCATTGCGCGTGATCCCAACTAACCACAGTGCGTTGTGCGTCTCGACCGCGCAATGAACAGATAGACACACAGAACAGATAGACACACATAACAGAACACTTATGGTGACAGGACAATTAATTACTTACTTCCATTTATCTTAAATAACCTGCCCAAGAACTTATTACAGGACCTTACCGATGCAATTATTAATCATGACAAATGTAAGAAGCTACTTAAATAGTACTACCTAAGTTTAGATGAATAAGTGTACTCGTAGGTAAGGAATAAAATTGTAGCCAACTATGTCAATTTGTTATATCATCATCATCATCATCATCATCATCATCCTGGCCGATTTCGACCACGGCGACTGGAAAAAGAGAAGAGTTCTGGCTAACTGGAGCGTCGTTCGTGAGCTCTTAGGTGACTGACGTAGCCTATCTTTGCAGAGAATGTGCGACCACATTCCCTACAGGTCAGCACCCCTCCGACAAAATTGTAGTGTATGGCCGCAGGTGGTCGAGCCTTCAACTCCTCGCGCTTAGCATCGAGTTCGTTACGTCTTCGTTCTTCGAAGGCTTGCACATTAACCTTCACTGTATGTGTCCACTTTGACCGATCTTGAGCCAACATCTCCCAGCGCGATGGGTCAATATCACACCTCCGCATGTGGCGCTTCAGCACATCTTTATAGCGCAGAAGCTGGCCGCCCTGTTTTCGCTTGCCTTCCTGCAGTTCTGAGTAAAAGATGCTGTATTTGTTATATAATAGGTAACTAACTTAAGGAACGCGGGATGAACCGCGCGATCTCGCCAACTATTGCCTAAACCATTCAGGTTTTAAATCGTATGTACAACACTGTAACTATTATAAAAAAATTGTATTAAATAAAAAATAAAAAAAGATAAAACGCTGCCGCAGGTCGCTTAAGACCAAAGGCGTGGCCAAGGAGTTAAGGTGTTCTTGAAGTTCAAAGGGTTAAAGTCATTATTAACAGCGCTTATGCCATTCTCTGTACCAAGTCGGCTAACGCCGGACAATGAAATGCTAGTTATGTAGTTGGGTCCGTAAACTGTGGCCTGTCCACCACAGCTATTATTCTCGCTTCAGCTATCCGGCGATTTATCTTTCGGCAACTGACATCGGACAGTGTACAAGCATTTCAACGAAATGAACAATCGGAGATGGTAGTTGATTTAATAGTACATTGTGTTACAAGTACGGTAAGACATGAATTACGAACGAGAGTATAGGCCCTTATAGTTTCATCATGTCCGTCTGTCCGTCTGTCCGTATGTCACAGGCATTTTACTCGAAAACTATAAGGTGTATTTGAATAAAATTTTGAGGATAGGTGTATTTTGTTAGCCGCTACATAGTTTTGTAATTAAAATGACTAAAAAAATTCTAGGGGTGCACTCCATACATAAAACTGAAAGTCATTTTTTTTTCATTCGAAACTCACATGAATCGATAGGCCTTTCAAAATAAATATAAGGTATCTCAGCAATTTTTTTGATTAAGTGAATAGTCGGAGATAATCGCCCCGAAAGTCACTAAAATTCTGTCCCGCCCCTCTAATTTTTGAACGGTGTATTTTAAAAATATGAAATAAATCATGGACATAGGGCCTATTAAATTCTTTCACCGAAAATTATTTTGAACGAGATCGGTTCAGAGTTTTTCGAGATATTGCTGAAAAACTGCTTTCCTTAAAGAAAAGGACGTAAGTGCCGTAAGATTTCTGTGACGATACGACCTTTTTAATAAGCACGGAACCGTTCGTTTTGCGTGGTCCGTCACGCACTTGGCCGGTTTTTTTATATCAAAAGTCTTGTTTGTTGAGATAGTTCTATAATGTTTGTTGTGTCGCAGTTTTTCTAATCTTTAATTTAAGAGGCCCCGTTCCGCTCGACAAAAGTCGGCTCCCCATGCAAACGTTGAAAACAAGTTACAGAATGGGAGGGGGAAGGGGGTCAGAGCATAAGCATCTCTACGAATCTGCCGCACCGTAATTTTCTTATAATCCTACTAATACTATAAATGCGAAAGTTTGGATGTCAAAGTCAAAGTCAAAGTGATTTATTCTTCAATTTAGGCATATTACATGCACCTATGAATGTCGATAAACTACCACCGGTTCGGAAAGAAAACCTCTGCCTCGAGAAGAACCGGCGTAAAGATGTTTAGATGTTTGGATGTTTGTTACTCAATCACGCAAAAACGGCTGAACGGATTAAGACGAATTTTTGTATACATATAGTGTGTAGTCTGGATTAACGTATACAATACTTTTTATCCCGGGAATCATCCCCTAAGGGGGCGAAATGGGGAGCGAAAGTTTGTATGGAGCTATGATATAAACGAGTTCCAGGCGGACCAAGTCGCGGGCAGAAGCTATTATAACATATTCAAATCTGTCGTAAAGCGGACATTTATTTCAAAAGCATATTATAAGATAAACGACTACATCATGGATAGGGATATTTGGCAGCGATAAAATCCTGCACTAGAAATCTGTCGTAAAATAATTAGGCTTTCTACTGTAGCAATGTAATTTTAAAATTTTATAATACTCCGATACTGAAATGATATATTGTATACTGTTTTGAAAAAATGACACCTCGCCGAGTTTTTTACGCCGGTTCTTCTCGAGGCAGAGGTTTACTTTCCGAACCGAACCGGTGGTAGTTTATCGACATTCATAGGTGCATGTAATATGCCTAAATTGAAGAAAAAATCACTTTGACTTTGACTTTGAATCAAAATTTATAGGGTACTTCTCTCTTGGCTACGGAACCCTAAAAATGCTAAGAAATCTTATATTTATTTTGAAAGGCCTATCGATTGATGTGCCACACGGGGGGTCACAATGATTTTTTTTTGACTTTTAGTTTTATGTATGAAGTGCACCCCTAAAAAAATTTGTTTTGTCATTATAATTACAAAACTATGTAGCGGCTAACAAAATACACATATCCTCCTAATTTTATTCACATACACCCGACTGCGCGACGCAAAGGAGGGTAATGTGTTTATCAGCCTATATATTATATTTATGTATGTATGTATGTATGTATGTATGTATGTTTGTTCCTATGTGGCACTCCAGAGACCAAACTCGTGAACCGATTTTGAGAATTCTTACGTCAATCGAACCGTCTTACTCTTGCGTGTGTCACTAAAGACATGACAGTAATCAAAATTCATATGGCGACAACCAGACGCCAAAATTGAAAAAAAAAAGTTAACGTTGATATTGGTTGATCAGAGGCTTGCCAACAGAGTGTTTCAAAGGCGCCGTAATTAAGCGACGTGTTACTTTAAGCTTTGTAATATAACGTTAATAATTAATTCCAACCATGCAGGTTAGAAACATGAGGGCAAAGGCGTTGTGGCGCCGCTGTTTTGTTAATTTGTGTTGAGTTGCCGTATGTGAACTTCGCTTTAAAACATTGGTCTGCATTTTCCTGAAACATAATACTCTAAAGTTCCAGCCTCATTTCCCGTTTTTATTCGTCATTCCGTAGTCAAAATGGCAAAAACGGAACCCTTATAGTTTCGTCATGTCCGTCTGTCCGTCTGTCCGTATGTCACAGGCATTTTACTCGAAAACTATAAGGTGTATTTGAATAAAATTTTGAGGATAGGTGTATTTTGTTAGCCGCTACATAGTTTTGTAATTAAAATAACAAAAAATAGTACATTTCGATGCTAGTGCGGAAAGTATGCCATTACGTCACGAGTAGCGAGATATCCACGAGCCGTAGGCGAGTGGCAAGACTCGGGACGAGTGAAGAATGACATTTCCGCACGTGTATCGAACGACGTTTTTTAATACAGTTGCGAAAAAATAAGAAAAACAACAAGTAAGGAATTAGAAACTTTTATATGTGGCACATCAATCGATAGGCCTTTCAAAATAAATATAAGGTTTTTTTAGCATTTCTTTGATTAAGTGAATAGAGTCGGAGATAATCGCCCCGAAAGTCACTAAAATTCTGTCCCCCCCCTCTAATTTTTGAACGGTGTATTTTAAAAATATGGAAAAATTCATAGACATAGGGCTTATTAATTTCATTCACCGAAAATTGTTTTGAACAAGATCGGTTCAGAGGTTTTCGAGATATTGCTGAAAAACTGCCTTCCTCAAAGAAAAGGACGTAATTGCCGTAAAATTTCTGTGACGATACGACCTTTTTAATAGACACGGAACCCTTCGTTTTGCGTGGTCCGACACGCACTTGGCCGGTTTTAACAATATTTTTATTGACTTTCTTATTGAACGGGCGAGCGAAGCGAACGAAGTTCTCTGCTTCAGGTTGGACCAAAACGATTTCGTATGTCCGGCGTCTGTCCGGCTGTTCTCCTTCACAGGTCGCATTTCTCAACTGATTCTCGTGAAATTTGGTGATCAAGTTCAATAACTATACCTACAGGTTTTTTTGTCGATTAAGTTTTTTGAACTTCGCATAAATATGTTTGTGTCAAAAAATTAATTTTTGGTACAAGTTTTACTGCCGACTGTACTTTTCTGTATACCGTCATCAACTCATTGAGACGATTCTAACGAGCCCAAACTGTTTCATGATTCAGATGTTTTCAGAAAGGTGTTATAAATCATAATGTCATAATCAAGTTCTTAAAATTATATGTCAATGTCATTCATAATAACGACGATTTTTACGCCACTATACGGAAAATAATTTAATTTAAAAACAAAGTTTAAACCGACTTCAATTCAGTACTCCGCCAAGCCACGTAGGTACTTAAAAAATTCCACATTTCCTTTCCAATTTACCACATGAACTGCTTTCCGAGAGCAAATGCGTTGATTATTACAGAAAAAATCCAAGTCGCTATATGTGGGCTGACAATATTTCCGAGGGTAAATACACGAGTTATAATAGAAAATACCGAAATCACTACACGCGTGCCTATAAAATTTGAGGGTTGCCCTCAATTCTCCTGGGATCCCGTCATCAGATCCTGACTTGTGCTCACCCAAATAACTTGAAAGAATACGGTTAAAGGTCTATACGTACTTATAAAATTTCAAAAAATATCCTCCAACTCCTAACCGTTGAGGAGTTGTACCTTCCATCATCAGCTCACAAACATGAAGTCATGACTTCCAGACGCAAATACCTGAATAGCTTTAGAAAATGCATTTAACATGTAGTACGTGCCTGTAAAATTTGAGGGTTGCCCTCGATTTCTCTAGGATTCCATCATCAGATCCTAACTTGGAGAAAATGGGACCATCTCAGGAGTATACATTTTCGAATAAAAAAAGAATTTTTAAAATCGGTCCACAATTGACGGAGAAATCGGCCTCTTCCTTTTTGAGGTCGGTTAAAAATTGATGATGGGTCCAACAGCATTCTGGGGGTGATTGCCGATATGATAGTCCAATCTTGGCTCACTGGATAGGAATGACAAAGAGCTTACTATTTAGATATATATTCGATTTATTAAGTATTATTAGTTACTAACACTAGTCTTAAGTCTTCATTAACAAAATATGGATATTATATCTGAAATAAAGATTAAAATATTTTTTTTTTTTTGAGAAACGAAAAACCTTATTTTAACTTACACTTAGCTTAACTTAAACAAAGTTACTACCTTAATTAGTGGCATTCTAGACGTCATAATTTACAAGTTGACTCCGAAGTGCTACCTGCAGGAACATTAATCATCGGCGAGCGCGCCAAGTTCTGAGATTAATCGCCACCATAATTGCCTCGAGCTTGGCGCTTGTTTTGCCGCGGTTGGCAAAAAACTTGGTGAATATTTGAACTGGGTCGCGCTAGAAATTTTGAACTACTTTGGCGGAGCGAAGAAAATTTGATTGAATTTACAATGAAATATTCCTGCAGCTGAAGGTAACCATTATTGACTAAACGGAGCCCAATAGCGTATAATAGAACACTAGTTTCCGCCCTCTACGTGGACCCGGGATAAAAACTATCCTATATTTTAATCCAGGCTATAAACTATCTTCGTGCAAAATTTCATCCAAATCGGTTCAGCCGTTTAAGCGTGATTGAGTAACAAACTTTGTGACGGACAGACAGACAGACAGACGGACGGAGTAACACCATAAGCAGAGATGTACAAAATGGTTTTAAAAAAGCATTTAAATACAAAATGCAAAATACTTTTCAGATTTACTATTTCAAATGCAAAATACCAAATAGTTTTGCCTTTTGTATTTCAAATGCTAAATGCAAAATAGGTATTTTCAAAATACTTTTTCAAAATAAAATACCTTTTGACCAAATCGAATGATATTTTTATTCATTTTAGATATTTATCATGAGAAATAGAATAGAGATACAATGCCGAGCCAAATGGCACCTTATGCATGACATTTTGGTCATATTTATCAGTACGCGTATCAATAAATTCTGTTATGTTATTAGTAATAATAATACTCACTTAAAATAATGTAAAAAACTAGACTAACGAAAAGATAGCCATTTTGTGAATTGTGTGGCCATTTATTTCGGTTGATTGTGCATCTAGTTCTTATTTTATTATTATTACACTTTTCTTTTATTAATAACAATTGGACTGGTATTGTTAAAACGTGAAAAAAAAACATCAATTTTTATTTATTACGCTTTTTAACAATACGTTATCTAAATTATCTTGTTGTAGTACAGTACATAGCCGTTACAGTATTGTAGGGATAACAACAACACTTCAATATCATAAAAGTAGGTAATCAAATTAAAGCAGTAACCACTTCACCAGCACCAGCAAACAATAAATCCGTGAAATCGAATCGTCGGCGTCAGCGGCGTTGCGTTTTTATAGCCATAGATATTGTTCGTCGTTTTCGTTTGACATTGACAATTTGACACTAGTCAGATATAAGGCGCGCACTCTGACCAAAGAAGAAAAAACGGGCACGCATGGCTAGCAGGCGCCTCTATCGGTCAAATTCGGCAATGCAAGCGTCAGTCGTTCATTTCATTTTGTTTGACTGGTAATGTTGGCTAAACTTATCACAAAGTATTTTGCATTTTGAAATGAATATTAAAAATGCAAAATACATCTCGAAAGGTATTTCAAATAAAATACAAAATGGTTTTTACTAAAAGGCATTTAAATGCAAAATACAAAATAGGTATTTTGCATTTTGTATTTGCATTTTAAATAGAAGTATTTCAAATAAATCGCATCTCTGATGGTCGACTACGCTATCGCAAGTTAGCGCAAAAAAATCTCGTTCCACTATGTTTTGCCTTTCGGCATACAAAAACATGCTGCATACTAACATAATATTAGTGTACAATTAATAAATTATAAATATTTAGATAGAAGTCTACATTCAACAATAATTAAAATTAATTTATTTTATATGTAGAATCATTCAATATATCAACGTAGTAAGTTATTATAACAATTTCAATTTTTACATGCCAATCCCAATTTAATTAAATGTATATTATTAAATGTTATAACTATAGACTGTCGCATGTCAAGAAATCTGATATTGTATAAAAACATTTTTTTTATATGCAACAAAAGCTGTATATAAGGCTGAAAGAGGCATATTATTCAGCTGCTATCCGACTTCTATTGTAAAAGGCTTTGTGGAGCTACGTCTACAAGTAGCCACGTCCCACGTTTAGCCGAATCACTCCGCATGTTACGCTCTCAACTAAAGCAACTAAAAATGGTCTACCATGCGTTAGTAGAATCAAAATTACGCTATAGCATAATATGCTGGGGAAACAGCTACAGATATAATATAAATGCAGCATTTATTGCGCAGAAAAGGGCAATAAGAATAATCGCAAGAGTTCCGCAACAGACATCTTGCAGACCATTTTTCGTAGAATTTGGGATTCTCACTGTCCCTAGTCTGTATATTTTAGTGGTACTCACAGATTTAATAAAAGATATAAATGACATAGAAACGGTTGAACAAAGAGACAGGCGACTTGCAACAAGACGAATGGACCTGCCTCATCCCGAAAGTTTTAGACTCCAGATTGCTAAGCACTCTGCGGGATATCAGAATGTAGTACTATTTAATAAATTACCTCTTGAGCTAAAGTCAATCACCAACAGCAACATATTTAAAAACAAACTAAAGTCTTTCTTGCTGAGGAAGTGTTATTATTCAATAGAGGAATTCTGTAATCAGGGCCGGGATTAATACTATTTTATTAATTTGGAACCTTAGTGACATTTATTTATTGCAATTATTATTTGACATACTCGTAGTTAAGTTTAAAAGATACAATACAATACAAATACTCTTTATTGCACACCTCACACATCAAGATTTTGATAATTTATAATATTATTTTATTTATTTGGAACCTTAGTGACATTTATTTATTGCAATAATTATTTGACATACTGGTAGTTAAGTTTAAATATTTTGATAATTTATAACATTATTTTATTTATTTGGAACCTTACTGACATTTATTTAGTACAATTTTTATTTGACATACTCGTAGTTAAGTTTAAATGATTTTGATAACATAGGCTCGTGAAAATTTATATATATAATTAATTGAAATAGAGTTAGTTTTTTTGTTACTATTTTTAAGATTGACATATTTCAGACACAATTTATATTGTTAAAATGAATAAATAAATGAATGAATGAATGAATGAATGTTGAAGGTTTAATGAACTCGAGGTATTTCTTATTCAAGTATTGCATGATAACGTTTTATAAAGTCAATTTTGTTTTAGATTATGTACATCGACAAAAAATACTTAATAAGTTCTTATTAGTGGGTAAACTCTATCGAAGAATAGTGGACGTCTTTCGGCTGATATGATGATGATGATGATGATGATGATGAAGAATAGAAATTATACTAGATAGACCATTTCGTGGTGAAATTGGTGCACAGTACCTTGAGCTGCTGGAACGCAGCTATCCTTAAATAAGTAGGTAGGTATATGTCCCGCTGGCACACGGGAACAGTCCAGGGGTACACTTCAGGAATCCAGGATACACTTGGAAACACTAGCTGTACAGCATTTAGGTGTGGACACGTAAAATATAGTTCTTTCTCAATATTGTAATGACGTATGTCGCGGCCATGTGCATCGCACCACTTGTAGGTCAGTACTAAGGTCGTATACGTGAGAGTAATGATGCGGCCGTTTGGAAAGCGGTGGGGATACTAGGGATGGAATAAAGATGCATGCATGTAGGCGCCATAATAAAACTTTAGATTATGAAAAAAAAAAAAAAATGAAAAATAGTTTATTTTTGGTTTAAACATATTAGATTTACATAGTAAAAGGTTGGCACCTCCTTTTAAGCATTGTATTTATGCTTGTGTCAGGAGACACCGCTCTTCCATAACAAGAAGTGATAATGGTAAAACCAAATAAAATGGTATTAACTTTTAACTTTTACATACTAATACTAATAATATACAACGATTTTACAATTTAGAAGTAACAGATAAGGAATGTGAGTGTGTGTGCGTGTGTGTTTGTGTGTGTGTGTGTGTGTGTGTGTGTGTGTGTGTGTGTGTGTGTGTGTGTGTGTGTGTGTTTATGTGTGTGTGTGTGTGTGTGTGTGTGTTCGTGTTAGCGTTTAAGTGTGCCTGTATGCGAAAAGGGTTGATATTTATTAATGTGTGAGTTTAAATTCTAAGTTGCAAAAGATAGGAGCGACTCTGTTTCTTCATAGGTTAGGTCTTTAATCCATGCTATTAAGGTTTTTTTACAATTATAATGTTGTAAAGGATAAATATCGAGTTTTTCATTTATACGATTATATAGATATGCTGACTGAGTACCAAATTGAATGCGAGCAAATTTAGATTTAAACGTCGGAATGGGAGCAGCCTTTTTCTTTCTTCTTCGAGCCTCGGATTCTGATTGGAAAACCAGGGATTTGTGTAGTTTTAAAATAGAATTTACAATATATAGCCTACGCATAGAAAGTACATCACACTCCCTGTAGAGTTCTAAGGTTGGATGCCTAAAAGGTTTCGAGAAAATTACTTTGAGCAATATATATATATATATATATTTTAAAGTTCCAATTAATTCTAGTTCGCAGAGTTACATGGTATTACTTGCTAAAGCCATTAATGGCTTATTGACAGCTAGGGTTCGGACTAACTATTTACTAGGTATGTAGTTTACATTCAAATTATTATTTTACTAAACGAGACTACGTAGAAATAATGTGTTCGGATTTATACAGTTTTCATAAACATTATGTACTTGCATTCCGTTTACTGTATCACTGGTGAACATCATTAGGTTAAATATAACTTACAACTTACAAGGCGTAATCATAGTTGTTACTTGACATATAATGCTTGTTTACATCTTTAGCTGATGTAGGGTTGGATAGGTATAAATCCTGTATGTGTTTTGGGAGACTATTTATTATTTTTGGAAGCATATAATGATTGGTTCTCATGCCGTAAACGTTTTTCATTGTCGGTAATAAAAATCTGTGTGCTCCTTAGCCTATCGTTACGGTGGTATTCATTCAGCTTGGTTATTATATATTTATATTCTTCCTTGAGTATGGAAAGTTTGACCATGTTTTGCACGGGAAGTACCTTGCAATATTGGAAAAGGTGAGAGTAGTTATTTTTATATTTTTCGGTATAATATTTTTTTATATAGTTTTCTGTAGATTAAATATATTGGCTAGATTGGTTTTGTACGATCGTCCATAGCTGCTGAGACCGTATCGTATAACCCCCGTATATCGTATATACGGAACCCTCACCACGCGAGTTGAACTCGCTCTCCGGTTTTTCAATTAACCCGCACTCGAGTTGACGTGGCGTCAATACTCGTCATTGGAAAAAAGCCGCCAGTGCGTTGACGAGGCTGAATTATGAGGAGTCTACAGGAAATTATAGGATGGTTCCTTCCACAGTGTGATATGTTTTATACTACCCTGGTGGCAAACAAACATACGGTTCAGAAGAATCACAATATGTATGCTGTGTTGCGTTCCGTGGGTCACTTACGGTGCTGTCCGAAAACCAGCGCTGTAGGTGTCTGTCTGACACCTCGGCACAATGCTGAGACAAAAACTATAAGGGTTCCGTTTTTGCCATTTTGGCTACGGTACTCTAAAAACAACGCCAAACACTAGAGATGGACTTAATACTGAATATCTAGCTCTACCAAGCGAGGCAAATAAATTGTTATAGCTTCGGTGTAACTACTGTCGTTATACAAGAGCCAATATAATTATTCATCATATGCATACACAATATTATCGTGTGTGGTGTCCGCTTGTGCAAACTGCCCGGGGAACCCTAACGGGCTTCCAGTAAACATGAGAGGTAGCTTTAAATCGTCGTGTAGTAGGCATAGCGACTATCAGCTTAGTCACATTCGGTAGTGAACTTTCACTCATCATCATCATCATATCATATAATTTTAAAATTTTATAATACTCTGATACTGAAATGATATATTGTATACTGTTTTGAAAAAATGACACCTCTCCGAGTTTTTTTACGCCGGTTCTACTCGAGGCGGTTTTCTTTCCGAACCGGTGGTAGTTTATCGACATTCATAGGTGCATGTAATATGCCTAAATTGAAGAATAAATCACTTTGACTTTATCAGCCGAAAGACGTCCACTGCTGGACATAGGCCTCCAAAGAGTGCCACAATGACCGGTCCTGCGCCACCCGCATCCAGCGGACTCCAGCGACCTTTACCAGGTCATCAGTTCACCTTGTGGGGGGCCTACCTACGCCGCGCCTTCCGGTACGTGGCCGCCACTCGAGAACCTTTCCGCCCCAACGGCCATCGGTTCTACGTGCAATGGCCCCGTCCACTGCCACAATATAGAGACATTACCTAAATATAGCTATACCTCCTACTACCTAATTATACCGCTCAATCCTACTAAATATTATAAATGCGAAAGTTTGGATGTTTAGATGTTTGTTACTCAATCACGCTTAAACAGCTCAACCGATTGGGATGAAAATTTGCACGAAAATAGTTCATAGCCTGGATTAAAATATAGGATAGTTTTTAACCCGGGTCCACGCAGACGAAGTCGCGGGCGAAAGCTAGTGTTAAATATAGCGCCAGCCTGACAGCTGTATTGCATAGAGACATGTCAAACCCACCCTTAACCGAGTTCCGCACCAACAAATGCTGAGGCGGCCTAACTGCCATTTTGTAAGTCAAATGTCATCTTTGTATCAACTTCTTGCATTTTACGAAAGTGAAGACGAAATTAAAACTTTCACCTCATAACTACAGGCAGAACAGTTTTCTAATTCGTGGCTGTAAAAAAGTGAATGGGCTAACTAAAGACCTTGATATTGACATATTTAACAGTAATATTCCTGCTGTGAGGCGTAAACTGACGAGGAGTTATTTTGAGTGAGCGTAGCCTTAAAACTTAAGTTAATAGCTTTAAGTTCATCGCACTGTGTCACTACCCTTATGACATTGGTATTATATAGTTTAGTTAAATTAATAATTAAGTTCCCACACTTTGTAACCCCTAGGTAATTTCAGTAATGTAGAAATAGTGATCCCACAAATGTTTACTTACTCTGATGCAATCGGTGGGAACCTGTAATTGGCTTTCTGTATTCTATCTATAATATCATTGTGTTTCTGTAGCTGTTGGTTCTCCAAATATACATATATAAATAAATAAATGAATAATAAAACGAATGCGCTCGCCTTCGTAAAATTCAACAACCTGTAGCAGAGCGTTTTTCAAAAAAGTGTACATGAACTTTTTTTTTCAGAATTCGATTTTTTGGGTTTTTCTTACTCAGAATCGTTGACACTATCGATCCTCATACAAGAAAAAAAGTGTCTAAAATATTCCATTCCAGATCGTCACATTTTTGTATGCAGTTTTTTTTTATTTACCTACGAGTATATGGTCGTTCGTGACGCACTGGAAGAAAAAACTTACATAGTAAAATCTGGGACAACTTTTTTCTTGTATAAGGATCGATAGTATCAACGATTCTGAGTAAGAAAAATCCAAAAAAATCGAATTCTGAAAAAAAAAGTTCTCAGCAGCGTTTTTTCGAAGAGAGCTCTCTGTAAGTTACAGAGCAGTGTGGCTGAATCATCGACGCATCATTAATATTGACGACAGAATTAACGAATTGCAAATTGGAAGCGAATCGCTGCGGCGTTCGGTTTACATACCTACTCGAGTAACGAGCGTACTCTGGACACTGTCGAGCAAGTTGGCGGACATGAATTTACAAACGAGCAAACAAAAAACCGGTCAAGTGCGAGTCGGACTCGCGCACGAAGGGTTCCGTACCATTATCTATAAAAACGGCAAAGAAATCATATCTGTTGTATGGGAGCCCCAGTCCGACACGCACTTGGCCGGTTTTTTAGTATTTGTTGTTATAGCGGCAACAGAAATACATAATCTGTGAAAATTTCAACTCTCTAGCTATCACGGTTCTTGAGATACAGCCTGGTGACAGGCAGACGGACGGACGGATGGACGCACGGATGGACGGACGGACAGCGAAGTCTTAGTAATAGGGTCCCGTAACCTAAAAAAGTTGTTTCTGGTGGACGGCGCTCGCCGCGTGCGGCGTCGAGTTGTATGAAAGTGCACCCGTGTGATGTTGAAAACGTTTCATTCTTAATCAAACACGTCTATCCTTCTTGACAATTCACTGTTTCAATAATTATAATGGTGTGATGATTGGCGGGTATGTTAAGTTGGTTTGGGCATGTAGAGAGGATGGATGAAAGAAGATTAACGAAGAGAGTGTATGTAAAAAGAGTGGAAGGGCAAGTTGGAAGGAGAAAACCTAGGCGAACTTTCTCCCATCAAACTGGAGAAATTTAAAAAAAACCGGCCAAGTGCGTGTCGGACCACGCAAAACGAAGGGTTCCGTGCCTATTAAAAAGGTCGTATCGTCACAGAAATTTTACGGCACTTACGTCCTTTTCTTTGAGGAAGGCAGTTTTTCAGCAATATCTCGAAAACCTCTGAACTGATCTCGTTCAAAACAATTTTCGGTGAATGAAATTAATAAGCCCTATGTCCATGAATTTTTCCATATTTTTAAAAAACACCGTTCAAAAATTAGAGGGGGGGGGACAGAATTTTAGTGACTTTCGGGGCGATTATCTCCGGCTCTATTCACTTAATCAAAAAAAATGCTAAGAAACCTTATATTTATTTTGAAAGGCCTATCGATTGATGTGCCACACGGGGGGTCACAATGAAAAAAAAAATTTTGACTTTTAGTTATATGTATGGAGTGCACCCCTAAAAAAAATATTTTTGTCATTTTAATTACAAAACTATGTAGCGGCTAACAAAATACACCTATCCTCAAAATTTTATTCAATTACACCTTATAGTTTTCGAGTAAAATGCCTGTGACATACGGACAGACGGACAGACGGACAGACGGACAGACGGACAGACGGACATGACGAAACTATAAGGGTTCCGTTTTTGCCATTTTGGCTTCGGAACCCTAAAAAGGCCAGGTCAAAAGTACCCTAAACCGACGAGCATGTATGAGAAATGTTTATGAAGGTGAGTGAAGCGAAAGTGGTTTTTCAGGATCGTTGCAAATGGAGATCCGTGATCTCTGCCTAGCCCTCTGGGAAAGAGGCGTGATTATATGTATGTATGTATGTATGTACAGCCTCAATTACACTTTTTCCCCGCCTCCATCTTTTTCAATTCTACAATAATTATCATTTGCGGGTGGGTTCAAATAATCATTCTCGCGACTATCCATGGGCAGGTGAAATTACTAAATTTCACTACTGCCGACCAATCAATCAATCTAACTGTAGGGTATGTCATCATCATCATCATCATATCAGCCCAAAGACGTCCACTGCTGAACATAGGCCTCCCCCAAAGAGTGCCACAATGACCGGTCCTGCGCCACCCGCATCCAGCGGACTCCAGCGACCTTTACCATGGTCATCAGTCCACCTTGTGGGGGGCCTACCCACGCTGCGCCTTCCGGTACGTGGTCGCCACTCAAGAACCTTTCCGCCCCAACGGCCATCGGTTCTACGGTATACGGTATACGGTATACTAGGGTATGTACCAGTAACAATTTAAGGCTAATTTCAGATGACGGCGGGTTGCATGCGGCAGTCTAGCGTGAACATTCAGCGAGCATATTGCAAACTCGAGTCATCAAAAGCCCTCCGCCTTCGGTGTCGGGCTTCTGATAGACTCTTGTTCGCAATGTTGTTACGCCCCTCGTTAAACAATATACTATTTTTGTCGACATACTTTTTTTATTTTAAATATTGGAATAAATAAGACAGGTTCGCGAGTTATACAGTGTCAATATACGTGAAAATGTTTTTCATTCATGTTATTTATTAAAGTGACTTTCCATTAGCTGGAGGCACGTCAAGTTATTGACCTAAATTTTGAAGCTAGATCATTCCACTATTATAACTACTCGTACGTCAATTACATGAAGTTAGTTTCGTCCGAGGGCGCCGCGACGGCGCCCCGTATTCTCCCATTAAGTCTGGTCTGTTGTTCACAAGACTTACCCCGCCAGTTCACCAGAGATAAACCAGTATATACCAGATCTCACATTGCATATGCTTGCTAGAAAACTCAGGATCGAGTTAGACTAGGAAAGATCGCAGTTGAGGCAAAATGCCATGTGAATAGACTGACCGGATAGAACGCAGTAAGTATCCGTGAATTCCATAGACGCATACTATGTTTAACCGTCAGAGCGTAAGGTGAGTCTTAACCCGTGGTGATAAGGATCATTATGTTATTGAGGCATTGTCCGTCAGCTGTGAAAGATATATGTCGTTTATTCTTGTGGCTAATAAACCTTAAAGGTTTTTCATCACACTTGCTCGTAAAGGGCTTCATAACGCGCAGGCATACAGAGCTACAATAGCCTTTATTACGCCTAAGGGATTTTTTGATTGGGTGTGATCTGGCCCCTATTTCACCAACTTGACAATTGTCACCTGACAACGACAATTCTCCGTACATCACTGGTTCCACAAGTAACCCTAGCAACCACTTAATTTCTAGAACAAGCAATGTACTGCGAATTGTCAGTGTCAGGTGATAATTGGGAATGGATGAAAATTTTAGAAATGCCTTATTATTTTTTTGGTGATATAAATAACCTTCCTTAGCACCAGAAAAAAGTTACAGATTTTTCAGCTGCGTCAATTTTTTTTGAAAAATATAAACAGTTTCCTCACTTACGTTTTGGGTCAGTTACGGCACCTTCCTCGATCGGTCTCATATTACAAAAACCGGCCAAGTGCGTGTAGGACCACGCAAAACGAAGGGTTCCGTGCCTATTAAAAAGGTCGTATCGTCACAGAAATTTTACGGCACTTACGTCCTTTTCTTTGAGGAAGGCAGTTTTTCAGCAATATCTCGAAAACCTCTGAACCGATCTTGTTCAAAACAATTTTCGGTGAATGAAATTAATAAGCCCTATGTCCATGAATTTTTTCATATTTTTAAAATAGACCGTTCAAAAATTAGAGGGGGGGGGACAGAATTTTAGTGACTTTCGGGGCGATTATCTCCGACCCTATTCACTTAATCAAAAAAACCGGCCAAGTGCGTGTCGGACCACGCAAAACGAAGGGTTCCGTGCCTATTAAAAAGGTCGTATCGTCACAGAAATTTTACGGCACTTACGTCCTTTTCTTTGAGGAAGGCAGTTTTTCAGCAATATCTCGAAAACCTCTGAACCGATCTTCTTCAAAACAATTTTCGGTGAATGAAATTAATAAGCCCTATGTCAATGAATTTTTCCATATTTTTAAAATACACCGTTCAAAAATTAGAGGGGGGGGGACAGAATTTTAGTGACTTTCGGGGCGATTATCTCCGACCCTATTCACTTAATCAAAAAAAATGCTAAGAAACCTTATATTTATTTTGAAAGGCCTATCGATTGATGTGCCACACGGGGGGTCACAATGAAAAAAAAAATTTTGACTTTTAGTTTTATGTATGGAGTGCACCCCTAAAAAAATTTTTTTTTGTCATTTTAATTACAAAACTATGTAGCGGCTAACAAAATACACCTATCCTCAAAATTTTATTCAAATACACCTTATAGTTTTCGAGTAAAATGCCTGTGACATACGGACAGACGGACAGACGGACAGACGGACAGACGGACATGACGAAACTATAAGGGTTCCGTTTTTGCCATTTTGGCTACGGAACCCTAAAAATGCTAAGAAACCTTATATTTATTTTGAAAGGCCTATCGATTGATGTGCCACACGGGGGGTCACAATGAAAAATTCTTTTTAGGGTTCCGTAGCCAAAATGGCAAAAACGGAACCCTTATAGTTTCGTCATGTCCGTCTGTCCGTCTGTCCGTCTGTCCGTCTGTCCGTATGTCACAGGCATTTTACTCGAAAACTATAAGGTGTATTTGAATAAAATTTTGAGGATAGGTGTATTTTGTTAGCCGCTACAAAGTTTTGTAATTAAAATTACTAAAAAAATTTTTTTTAGGGGTGTACTCCATACATAAAATTAAAAGTCAAAAAAAAATTTTTCATCGTGAACCCACGTGTGGCACATGAATCGATAGGCCTTTCAAAATAAATATAAGGTTTCTCGGGATTTTTTTTGATTAAGTGAATACAGTCAGAGATAATCGCCCCGAAAGTCACTAAAATTCTGTCCCCCCCCCTCTAATTTTTAAACGGTGTATTTTAAAAATATGAAAAAATTCATGGATACAGCGCTTATTAAGTTCATTCACCGAAAATTGTTTTGAACAAGATCGGATGAAAGGTTTCCGAGATATTGCGGAAAAACTGCCTTCCTCAAAGAAAAGGACGTAAGTGCCGTAAGATTTCTATGACGATACGACCTTTTTAATAGGCACGGAACCCTTCGTTTTGCGTGGTCCGACACGCACTTGGCCGGTTTCTTTGACTTTTAGTTTTATGTATGGAGTGCACCCCTAAAAAAAATTTTTTTTGTCATTTTAATTACAAAACTATGTAGCGGCTAACAAAATACACCTATCCTCAAAATTTTATTCAAATACACCTTATAGTTTTCGAGTAAAATGCCTGTGACATACGGACAGACGGACAGACGGACAGACGGACAGACGGACAGACGGACAGACGGACAGACGGACAGACGGACAGACGGACATGACGAAACTATAAGGGTTCCGTTTTTGCCATTTTGGCTACGGAACCCTAAAAATCAATATTTAATTAGCTCCTAAAAAGTCCGGATAAATATTAATATTTTTTTTTATCTTTATTTAGGTTCATTTACATTTGATTTACAATATTCAATATAAATAAAATAAAAAAGACAATGAATGTTTAATTTAAATCTATATAATTACTTCCGGGTGGAAAGTTTGGTGGATTCTTGAATAAAGCATCTTAGAATAATGTTTTAAGATGAAATAAACAAAAAAAACGCTATTATAAATTAATGTTTTTCGAAACCGTATTTTGCCTCGGCTAATTAAGGGGCTCGGCTCCCGTCAAAAATCAACGAAATTTAGTAGTTTTCATTTCGACACTCGTCCTCGGTTTATTGAAGCTAGCTTTCCAGGTACAGACATGGGAAAATTTGATTCCTGTTTAACATTTTTGATATTGAATAACTTGAAAAATGTTAACACAGAATTAATTATCCATTTTTAAAGAAAGGTCTGTAAAAATACAAAACCCGACACCTCATCCTCATTAAAACTTTTATACACCCGAAACTCATACCTACTCATACATACTGAACTTACCTATAATTTTGATATGCGTTTTATAATCTTTTTTGTATTTCACAAAAGCTACGTCCAAAAAACTGGTTTTTTGGCCTAATTTTGCCAAGGTTTGGTGCCATATATATAGAAAACTGTGAGTTTTAAATTAAATATGCGATACTATTTCGGTAAACCTCGTTGTTGTTAATGCGATAAGCCATAAAAAAACACGAAAAAACCGGCCAAGTGCGTGTCGGACCACGCAAAACGAGGGGTTCCGTGCCTATTAAAAAGGTCGTATCGTCACAGAAATTTTACGGCACTTACGTCCTTTTCTTTGAGGAAGGCAATATCTCGAAAACCTCTGAACCGATCTTGTTCAAAACAATTTTCGGTGAATGAACTTAATAAGCCCTATGTCCATGAATTTTTCCATATTTTTAAAATACACCGTTCAAACATTAGAGGGGGGGGGACAGAATTTTAGTGACTTTCGGGGCGATTATCTCCGACTCTATTCATCAAAAAAAATGCTAAGAAACCTTATATTTATTTTGAAAGGCCTATCGATTGATGTGCCACACGGGGGGGTCACAATGATTTTTTTTTTTGACTTTTAGTTTTATGTATGGAGTGCACCCCTAAAAAAATTTTTTTTTTGTCATTTTAATTACAATACTATGTAGCGGCTAACAAAATACACCTATCCTCAAAATTTTATTCGAATACACTTTATAGTTTTCGAGTAAAATGCCTGTGACATACGGACAGACGGACATACGGGCTGACGGACAGACGGACAGACGGACAGACGGACATGACGAAACTATAAGGGTTCCGTTTTTGCCATTTTGGCTACGGAACCCTAAAACGGACAGTTATATATCGAAGGTCATTGGGAGCTGGGAGCCCCTTAAAGGAGTCAGGTAATCTTTAGGTAAGTTACTTCAGGCCCTCAGCTTGGTTTCATGATGGTCTGTAACGTGACAACCGTGTGCCGATTTCTGTAAAAGTAAGGATGTCTCAAATTCTACTCTACGTCCAATAGGATTAGGGTTGCCATACGTCCGGATTTGTCCGGACATGTCAGGATTTTTGACCCTTTGTCCGGATTTTTAGGAATGACCTCATAAAAAAACAGTTACATTATTACAAAGTTTACACAGTTTGAATGAATGAAAGAATACATATAAGTAGTTAGTAATCAACGAAAACAATAATATTTCTTTCAAAATTATTGAAAATAGGAAAAATTACAGTTAAAGCGCGCCGCCGGTGCGTCGTTCAAGCTACGCCAAGTCTCTGTTACAAGAAATGTCACGATTTTTAGGGTGATGTCCGGATTTTTGTCAGGACATTTAATTCTTCCATATGGCATCCCTAAATAGGATCACCCAGGTGATTATATTCTCCCTTATTTATGATACCGCGTTAAAATTGTCAGCATTAGCTTCAAAACCCATAAAGTCGGAGTCGGTTATGGAAATAAAATTACCGTAAGTACAGAATACTGGTATCTCGAGCTGGCCCCTCGTCCCGGCTGTAAAAGTCATCGTAACTTAGCATTACGATATTTTACGTCGGACCGATTCAACTATTCTCGACTTACGCGAGTTTACGAGGTAGCCTGTATGTAAAGAGAGGGCAACGTCTGACGTAAATTTGCTATATGGTGTGACCTTGGTAGGAAAGGTATATGCTAGAATAGTTGCTACTTTAGTTATTTTCATCACACTTGCTCGTCAATGGCGTTATTACTTGCGAGCGTACAGAGCAGTTATAGCCGTTTTACCTCCCACGGGCTGTTAAGTTTAGTTTTAAAATATAGAACCCTCTGATTGGATTAAGCAAATCTGGTTGCTCTGTGATTGGTTGAAATACTGAAGCTGCGCGCTCCACTAGCACTGATCTGGAAGTGAAGTTGTCAATCTTTGATTGGTGCGGCTGTATGAATCCTAGATTTTTCTGTCTTTTGTAGTTATTTATTTCCTCACAAATGTGATGAAAAACATTGTGTATGTCGGGCGTAAGAATATTGCAAACTCGAGTCATCAAAAGCTCCGCCTTTGGCGTCGGCCTTCTGATAGACTCTCTACACTTACGCCCCTCGTTAAACAATGTACTATTGTGTCTCAAGGGAGCAAAATGATGTATTTACGGCGAGGGCGGTACATTGAATCCAGAGTGAAGCGAAGGATTCTACGATAGAATCCCGAGCGCAAAGAATGACGAAAGTTTCATGTTGACGATTTTCCATTTGTGCCTTCTATAGGTGCCCGGGCATTAGAATACGGCTACGGTATCCCCTCCCTGAGGCGACTAAAAGGGGTCCTTGGGGTGGTGCACGGTTGCAGTTGGGGGCTGCAATCGGAAAAAAAAAGTAGATACCACTGAGGCAGGACGCTAGGGCGACACTGGTGCGTTCCGTAGGAGATCCCAGAGCCGTACGAAATGCGTCGAGGACCATCGGGGGGTTTTTAGTCGGTGCGAGTCCGACATAACCTCCGCGCTATCCCCGTGGCGTGGAGGTATCCATAACGGATTTTCCTCCCTTAAAAAAAAGGTACTATTATGTACTACGCGCCCATGGCGCTCTCCGCCTATTTGTCCCCAACTCTGGCGAATATCGTATATCTTTGTTTATCGCCGGCGCGGTAAACAACAACCCCCGCTGTTTGTGTTACTGACAGCTTATCGCGATTAGTGTTTATTTTCAGAGCTCCGTGCAAATTGTGAAATGTGAAACTCTTTCGGGATCGCGGTGACGTCCGTTTATTGAACTATCCAGTATAGGTATATCTGCCACGGATATTTTTAGGGCTCCGTAGCTGCCGTAAAACGGAACCATTAATAGTTTCGTCATGTCCGTGACGATTGTTTCCGATTGTTCGTAATTCCAAGATAACAATAGAGTTTGGATTTTCTTTTTTGTCTCTAGGGCACTGCTTTTTCTTAGGTCGATACATTTAGCAAATGTGTTAGAAAGAAAGAAAGAAAGAAAATACATTTATTCACAAACACACAGGACATACATATATATATATGTTACAGATGTGTTGAAGAAGAAATGTATGAAAACGCATAGCAAACTTAGTTTTAACAAAAGGAGTAGGTACTTTGAAGATTCTCTTCTTTATCATATCATTATATAACGGTAAATTTAAGGTAGACTTGCACGTTTATACCGGGCATTTATTTGCCATCAACGAGACATCCGGATTCGTAGGCAGGGTCACTACCAACTAGTTGTTTTTAATTTCCAAAATGACTTGACCGAAAAAAACTATATGATTAACGAACCTGCTCACAAAATTTCACGAGAATTGGTTGAAAAATACGACCTGCAGACAACATGACAGGCGGACAGCGTGACAGACACCGGACACCGGACATACGAACGATTTTCGGCCCAACCTGAAGCATAGAACGTCGTTCGCTTCGCTCGCTCGTTCGAATATATTCTTTTAAAAGTGGTCCGTTCCTCACAACCTTGAAAGTAAACCGAAATAATATCGCCCCTTTCAAACTCGCGACATTATTAAAGTTCTGAAACTTTAAACTCGCTGTACGCTGTAACACGGCGAGATTTCAGCGTTCCCCGCTGTAGGGAGGGTATTCATTAGTCTGGTAAGTGTCCGGGTTCCGTTGAATTTGACGTTTTTATTTTATTTTTTAACCCCCGACGCAAAGATAGGGGTGTTATAAGTTTAACGTGTCTGTGTATCTGTATGTGGTATCGTAGCTCCCAAACGGATGGACCGATTTGAATGTGGTTTTTTTGTGTCATAGATAATTTTAACCCGAGTGTTCCTAGCTATGTTTCATCAAAATCGGTTTAGCCGTTTTTGAGATATTGAACTTTGAAATGAAAAAATCGGGGGATTTTCAACTTTTGTAGCATGATGATGGAAAACTATCATACCTACGGCTTGCATGATGGTAAGCAGACACCATAGCCTATGGTCACATTTGACACTAAAGGAGTCACGATGGATTTTCTGGATGGGCATAGGCTATGTTTTATACCGCGAGTTTGCATGTGTTATTTGCAACAGGCCATGTCAGTGTTAGGCACAGCTAGTATTATATAACTCTATGCTGATACCGCACCGATCCCGCACCGACGACTGCAGAAGTGGCCTAGAAAAAAAATAAAAGTTTTTTCAGTAGTTGGCCAGGCGCCGCAAGAATACTGGTCTGTGATTAGTTGAAATATTGAAGCTGCGCGCTCCACTAGCAATGAACTGGAAGTGAAGTTGGCATTTCGTAAATTTTTGATTGTTGCGGTTGTATGTTTAGATGTTTCTGTCTATTGTAGTTATTTATTTCGACGCAAATGTGATGAAAAACATTGTGTATAACACGAGCGTAAGAATATTGCAAACTCGAGTCATCAAAAGCCCTCCGTCTTCGGCGTCGGGCTTCTGAAAGACTCTTGTTCGCAATATTCCACTTAAGCCCCTCGTTGTTACACGGGCGTAAGAATATTGCAAATTCGAGTCATCAAAAGCCCGACACCGAACCTCGTTAAACAATATACTATTACGCGTTTTGACCTACCCGTTTTCATTATATTTAATATCTGGGGGCACGGCAGTGCCCCCGCCAAGTCAAGCAAAAAAAAGCGGCACGGCCGTACCATCCTTTTCTCGAAGCAATTCAGGCCATTTTCGACCCCCCTATAATTTCGTTGTGTATAAAACAAGAAACCTGAATTTTCAGTAACTAATCAGGCATTATATAAACACGGTATATTTAAAATTTCAGTCAATTTAAACCAGTAGTTTAAGAATGACAACTTGTTAAAGTTTCTAAATTTTGTCACTCACTGACTGACTGACTGACTCACCGATCATCAAAAGTCCAAGGCACTTCTAGCAGACATAGAAGCTTCAAATTTAGAATACAAATAGAGTTTAATGTCCAAGTCGATCTATTTGTTTAAAACGTAAAATATTTTTAATATTGGCATGATAATAACTTATGTAATAACTTAAGACAGAAGGTCCTTTAAGTAGAGACTAAATAGATTAACCGACTTGGTATTACATGGATCTCACAACTTTTTACGGTAGAAAGACTGAGCTGCGAGACTTGGGTTTTTTTACAGAATGTTTTTGATGGCATACTATTATTTCAAACCAGGTGTAAAATACCTACGGAACCCACGTGTCAGAAACGCCCCACCTGCGTGTATCCGCGGCATATTAGGTACTCCGTCGGCGTCGTAACTTTCACGCTCTATTTGGTAACTTTAGTCTGAAATTCCCGTAATTCTCCACCGGGGAAGCTAATTTTAGCAGAAATCTGCTCTTTTTGATGCTTATTTTTTCTTTATATTACAACTAGCTTCTGCCCGCGACTTCGTCCGCGTGGAACTCGTCTGTATCGTAGCTCCATACAAACTTTCGCCCCCTTAGGGGATGATTCCCGGGATAAAAAGTATTCTTTATGTTAACCCAGGCTATAAACTATAAATTCATCTTAATCCGTTTAGCCGTTTTTGCGTGATTGAGTAACAAACATCCAAACATCTAAACATCCAAACATCTAAACATCCAAACTTTCGCATTTATAATATTTGTAGGATTAGTAGAATAGTATTTAATACAATCGTAACACAATGAGCGCCCTTATAATCGAGTAAAAGTAAGGTGCGAGAATTTTAGAGCTAATTGTGTAACTATTGTATACAATACTCTTTCTGTATTGTATAATAAAAAACCGGCCAAGTGCGTGTCGGACCACGCAAAACGAAGGGTTCCGTGCCTATTAAAAAGGTCGTATCGTCACAGAAATTTTACGGCACTTACGTCCTTTTCTTTGAGGAAGGCAGTTTTTCAGCAATATCTCGAAAACCTCTGAACCGATCTTGTTCAAAATAATTTTCGGTGAATGAAATTAATAAGCCCTATGTCCATGAATTTTTCCATATTTTTAAAATACACCGTTCAAAAATTAGAGGGGGGGGGACAGAATTTTAGTGACTTTCGGGGCGATTATCTCCGACCCTATTCACTTAATCAAAAAAAATGCTAAGAAACCTTATATTTATTTTAAAAGGCCTATCGATTGATGTGCCACACGGGGGGTCACAATGAAAAAAAAAATTTTGACTTTTATTTTTATGTATGGAGTGCAAAAAAATTTTTTTTTGTCATTTTAATTACAAAACTATGTAGCGGCTATCAAAATACACCTATCCTCAAAATTTTATTCAAATACACCTTATAGTTTTTGAGTAAAATGCCTGTGACATACGGACAGACGGACAGACGGACAGACGGACAGACGGACAGACGGACAGACGGACAGACGGACAGACGGACAGACGGACATGACGAAACTATAAGGGTTCTGTTTTTGCCATTTTGGCTACGGAACCCTAAAAATCGATATAGTAAGATGTATTATCTGTTGGTAATCCTAAATAAATAAATAAATAAAATCTAAGCCCTGTATTACGATACCTAGAGGAAAAAGGGGGCTATTCTAAAATATACATAGATTAATATTTCGAATGTCTGTTTCCGGAGCCATCCAGAACGGTTGGGAACTTACTTCTAAAACTTCAGTCATAATTTAACCCTTAACTTGGCAGCGTATCTTTAAATGCGACACAACTTCGCCTTTTAGCAATTTTTTTTTTCTAGCATGCTCCCTTGCCACCGCACCTGAGGCTAGAATGCACGATTTTTAAGGTTCCGTACCTAGAAAGGAAAAAAAACGAAACCCTTATAGGATCACTTTATTGTCCGTCCGTCCGTCTGTCAGGACCCTTTTTCTCAGGAACGCGTGGAGGTATCAAACTAAAAATTATATCAAGTACTCAGGTCTACTGTCCCTTGGAGCTGTGAAAAAATCAAACTTCTAAGCCAACGCAATCAAAAGATACAGCCGTTTATGCCGCAAATTTTCGATACTCGCAAGGGAATCAAAACCTACAGGGTACTTCCCGTGAACTCAGAATCTTGAAATTTAGTACGAAGCAACGTCTTATAGCACAGATATAAAGGAAAAATTGCGAAAACCGTAAATTAAATTTTAAGAAAAATACCATAACTATGACTCGATTGTCGTGATGGGTGAACTTTTACTTATGGTTTGTACGGAACCCTCGGTGCGCGAGTCCGACTCGCACTTGGCCGGTTTTATTTTTATTTTGCCAAGTTTAATGTGGTTACTAAGTTTTGATTTACTGTCATTCAGCACAGATGGAAAACTCGAAATTATTGGTCGAATCTGAATAATGTCAATTTGAAAATCCCGATATGGAAAATTGGCCAGCCTGAAAAAAAAAATGGAATTACGTCCTAAAAGTAAAACTGATATACCTACACCGTCGGTTTATAATATTACTCGCGATATTATAATATCTCGAAAAACTGTGAATTATCCAAACTGTTCACAATTTAACGCATTACATATTTTTCACTTCTCATGCTCGAAAAGTGTGTCATATTAGGCTTAATAAGCGGGGCTAAAGTAGTACATGTAGCCCCTAGGGAAAATATGTATACATATTTATGATTTATACACATTTAATTTGACCAATCAAAACACTTCACCACATTAAATACACCAATCACAACTCTTTCAAAAAACATTTCTCTTTGCTATCAACCAACCAGAATACAGCTACATACATATTAAAATCGCCCAATGAAACATCAGGTGTTTTTTAGTCCCTAATTCCAAATCATTTAAATCCACCAATCACAACTCTTTCAAAAAACATTTCTCTTTGCTATCAACCAACCAGAATACAGCTACATATTAAAATAGACCAATCAAACATCAGGTGTTTTTTAGTCCCTAATTCCAAATCATTTAAATCCTTCAACCACAACTCTTTCAAAAAAACATTTCTCTTTGCTATCAACCAACTTGTGCCGGTACGCTGTCCGCCGCGCGGCCGTGTGGATGCGCCTGTAGATGCGTTTATTTATGGAGTCAATATTTTGTATCTGTGTCATAGCTGTTTAGTAAAAAAAAACATGCCGCTAAATTGAACAATCTCGTCGCCGTGAAATTTGTTACTGATTGTGGATTTTTTGTTTTACTATTTTCTCGCAGTCGAAGTGAAAAGTAGAGTGTATAACTCGGGTCTAAAAGCCATATTACCCCTCGAAATATTTTCCCTCGCTTCGCTCGGGAAAATATCTATCTCGAGGTGATGTGGCTTATTTTAGCCCCTTGTCATACAATCTACTATTGCGTTCGTAAAATCAGCGCCACATGGAGCGTTCCGAATCATGCCAATTTGATCGCAATTTGACATTGACAGATTATAAAAAACTAACGAAAAATAATGCGTTAAATTGTGAACTCAACTTTAAATAAATCATTCATTCATTCATTCATAAATCATTCATTCAACGGTTCTGACAGTTCACAAATTTTCTACAGTTCATAATATCGCGAGTAAGATTATAAACGGTCGGTGTTCATAATCTGACGGTGACATACATAAAGGTCGAAAGAATTACGAAATCATATAACGAATTAGAATTAACATACCTACGTATACTCCAATAATATGGCCAATGAGAAACAAGTATGTACGTCATTGTACAAAATAGTCGAACTTCAAATTAAATTTTAATATTAATTTAATTTAGACAACATTATATATATTACAACCTATTTCATACTGGACAAAATTCCATTTGGGTCAGATTAATTTTGAACAAGATAATAATTGGTTATAAATTTTTTAAACACAATTACATTATCACCAAATTCACTTTTGGTCCAATTTCAAAATGGTATTTTCGTATAGACGATTTTCCATTTGTGCCAAATGACAATAAACCAATTGTTGACATCGGCATCCCAAGGGTTAAATCCGTAATCATAATAATGAAAGGATGAATCTGTATCTTTAGCCTTAAAGCTTAAAGGACGCATTTATTTAAGGCGCTGATCGATCGAGCGGTCTAATAATAGCGTTCCCGGGTTGGTACCGATACATGATTTACCACTTAGCGGGCTGGAGGGATTTTAGCTTTGGAACAATTAGAGAATTACTCCCACTTCTTAGTACTATGGTGGCAAGCAAGCATACTGACCACCTCTCTTCAAGAGACCTTTGCAAACCCTAGACGTAATTTAGGAACAAAGACGAAAATTTTTAGGGTTCCGCACCTCAAAAGGAAAAAAACGGAACCCTTAAAGGATCACTCGTGCGTCTGTTTATCCGTCTGTCACAGCCGATTTGCTCCGAAATTACTGGACCGATTGAGTTGAAATTTGGTAAACCTATGTAAATAAGTGACCCAAAGATGGACGCGTAAAGTAAATTAATGAATTCTGAACAAGGGGGCCACTTTTGGGGGGTAAACTGGAAAATAAAAAAAAAGTTTCGCAAACTGTATTGTGTAGCATATCAAATGAAAGGGGTTGTTGTACGCATCTCAGATATTTTTTTTTTGTAATTTTAGCAAAAACTGATTTGAAGTAATTTAGGAAAAAAGACGAAAATTGACCATCCCCCCCCCCTTATCTCCGAAACTACTAAGATAAAAATTCTGAAAAAAATATGGAAAATAGTTCCTTCCCTTAAGATTACAGGAAAACCTATAAGAAGTTTGAGTATTCAAAGTAACGGGAAAATTCTCAATATTTTACGGAACCCTCACCACGCGAGTTGAACTCGCACTTGTCCGGTTTTTTGCTTTTTAATGGACATGTCTCATTTTCTTGTCAATGGCGTCGCGTGTCGTGATATTTCTGAACACTTAAATTGCATACGAGAAATAAAGAGCACATAGTTCATTAGCATAGATGTTTTTTGATCGCGGATTTCCTTTCTCAGAGTAAACTCATACAGAATTCAGAACAAACTTCCGCTCAAAGTCGTATACTTAACTAAAGTATTTTACCGAGATTGTATCTATTGAATATGTCGTGTCGTATGTTGACAATCTCGCCATTTTGGCAATGTCGCTTTGAATATTGGCACAACATATTGCCGTTATCCTCATATTCGCAAAGTGCACACAAGGACTTAAGCTAGCCAAGGTACTTAAAGCCCTAGTGAATTTCAATTTTACGAGGAGACTTCTTTTCCAGTCGAAGATAAAAAAGGCTTATAGAGCCATAATCTCTTTTTAAAAGTTTATACCTACTTAAGTATTTTTTTACTTAGCTTTATTATAGTATTTTTTGGTCTAATTAGAGTAATAAAAACCGGCCAAGTGCGAGTCGAACTCGCGCACGAAGGGTTCCGTACCATTATATATAAAAACGAGAAAAAAAATCACGTTTGTTGTATGGGAGCCCCCTTAAATATTTATTTTATTCTGTGTTTTAGTATTTGTTGTTATAGCGGCAACAGAAATAGATCATCTGTGAAAATTTCAACTGTCTAACTATCACGGTTAGATTCGGCCTGATGACAGACAGACGGACTGGACAGCGAAGTCATAGGGTCCCGATTTTACTCTTTGGGTACGAAACCCTAAAAAGGTGATCTTTGCAAAAAATACTGAATTAGTTATTATAAAAACATACAATGAAACTTGTAACATTTGAATATAATATAAAGCCTGACAGCACCAGATGTTGCTAGTACAATTAAATTTAATAAAGGCTATTCAGTAACGACGCAGCATTAATTTTATTTATCAAATACGAGATATTTCGTTTGTAAACCTCCCGACACATTCCAATTTAGTGTAATTCCAATTTGCAGTGTTTGATTCGACTCAGAGTATTTGATTATTATTATTTGTATGTCTTTGCCATATCTCGGGACCATGGGATCCCGGACCTTTGGAAGGTATACGTGGGGCCGAAGCCAACAGCGCAGAGGCCCTTTAAGACAACAATAATCTAAAGCAAGGAATACACACAGCGGATACCATCTCCGAGCGCATAACATGATACAACCGGTGATGGTCCCCGCCAGGTGCAAAGACTATTGCAGCGCAGCACTGTGACTGCGATGGAAATTAAGGTCATGGGCTATTGAGTTGAATGTTGGATGGACTGGATAATGGGTTATAGGAGGAGACTAGCGGACACCTGCCGTGACAATTAGTCTCAGAATCGTATAAAGGCAGGCGGTGACTCGCCAGCTCGCTAAGTGGGCCGCACAAAACAGTCGCACGCACAGTGCGACAATGGAGCAACACCTCAGAGCGGCTGTGAGGTTGTAGAGAGGTGAGTCTGCGGAAGCCAGATCGCGGTTCAGCAGGCCGCCGGCGTTAGGACATTTTACACATCCAACCTGGAGCATAGGTTCCGCTCTTGCGACTCCACTCTGGCCGGCCGGTTAAGGCAAGCATCAATCGGGCCCTCTGGAGGTTAGGGGTCCGCGGTGTCGCCACTCACCGTCAGCTCGCCACGAGCTGCCCAGGCATTGCCCATATCACAACACAAACATAAAAACATCAATACAATATACAACATAATCAATACATCATCATAATTTATAAATTTACATTAATTAACATCTGTACGTACCATATGTTTCTGGTGAATAAACGACATTCATTCATTCATTCGCTCCCTCGTTCAATTATTTAAACCCACGACCACGCAGAGTATCTGCCCTCAATATCAGCTTTGTGAACCTAACCCTCAACATTATTGTTATTATTAACCCTTCCCCACGAGGTCGCGGTCCTTATAAAAGCCACAATAATACTGTGCTATCATAATATTAATATCCGCTATAAAATATCCCGCAATCAATCGGCCAATACTTATGATTTCTGATGAAGTGTTCATAAAGACGCGTCCGATGTCGTCACCGCTTTTATTGCAAATCTCCTGTGGTCATATTCTACTTGTCTGGAAGAGATCGCTCTTCAGCGATAAGACTGCATGTTGTCTACCTATAAAAGAAAAAAAAAGAAAAGAAGACATTTATTCACTACACAAAAGACACACAGAGACAAAGGAGTAGACATACAATACAATTGACACATATTGTGTGTCTTCGCGGCAGTGAAACGGTCGCTGTCTCAGCATTGTGCCGAGGTGTCAGACAGACACCTGCAGCGCTATACATGTTATTGTATTGTTTCTCTATGTAACTATTAAATTAAATGAAATTAAATAAAGTGGGACAATTCACACCAATTGATCTAGTCCCAAACTAGGCAAAGTCTGTACTATGGGTGCTAGACAACGGATAAACATACTTATATAGATAAATACATACTTAAATAGATATTAAACATCCAAGGCTCGAGAACAAACATTCGTATTCATCATACAAATATCTGCCCCGACCGGGGATCGAACCCGCGGGACCTTCATAGTCAGGTTCTCTAACCACTAGGCTATTCGGTCGTCAAACACTGCTTTGTTTGTTTGAGAAGTGCAATAAAGAGTATTTGTATTGTACGAACAGGGGGGGTAATCTAATCACGTAACGTTCCGAACGCGCGTCGGCTAGATCCAACTGTCATTTTTAGGGTTCCGTAGCCAAAATGGCAAAAACGGAACCCTTATAGTTTCGTCATGTCCGTCTGTCCGTCTGTCCGTATGTCACAGGCATTTTACTCGAAAACTATAAGGTGTATTTGGATAAAATTTTGAGGATAGGTGTATTTTGTTAGCCGCTACATAGTTTTGTAATTAAAATAACAAAAAAAAAATTTTTTAGGGGTGCATACATAAAACTAAAAGTCAAAAAAAAAAATCATTGTGACCCCCCGTGTGGCACATCAATCGATAGGCATTTCAAAATGAATATAAGGTTATTTGCATTTTTTTTTGATTAAGTGAATAAACTTGGAGATAATCGCCCCGAAAGTCACTAAAATTCTGTCCCTCCCCTCTAATTTTTGAACGGTGTATTTTAAAATATGGAAAGATTCATGGACATAGGGCTTATTAAATTCATTCACCGAAAATTGTTTTGAACAAGATCGGTTGAGAGGTTTTCGAGATATTGCTGAAAAACTGCCGTCCTCAAAGAAAAGGACGTAAGTGCCGTGAAATTTCTGTGACGATACGACCTTTTTAATAGGCACGGAACCCTTCGTTTTGCGTGGTCCGACACGCACTTGGCCGGTTTTTTTCCATATAAATATTGACATTTAGATCAACCCGACGCGCGTACAATGCGTTACGTGATCGACCAACAGGACAAATTAATATAAAGCTTGCGATAATCAATAACCGCCACTGTGACAGTCCCTGGGACCAACGTACTCGACCAAGACTTGCGATCTTCAAAAGCCTATCGATGAAAAACCTTTTTCACATCTCATGCTCGAAAAGTGTGTCATATTAGGCTTAATATTTTTCATCACACTTGCTCGTCAATGGCGTTATTACTTGCGAGCGTGCAAAGCAGTTATAGCCGTTTTACCTCCCACGGGCTGTTAAGTTTAGTTTTAAAATAATAGAACCCTCTGATTGGCTTAAGCAAATCTGGTTGCTCTGTGATTGGTTGAAAAAAAAATCTAGTTGGTCAAGCCGGCCCCGCCCCGCAAGAATACTGCTCTGTGATTGGTTGAAATATTGAACTCCACTAGCACTGATCTGGAAGTGAAGTTGTCAATTTTTGATGAAACTTAGATTTTTCTGTCTTTTGTTGTTATTTATTTCCTCGCAAATGTGATGAAAAACATTGTGTATAACACGGGCGTAAGAATATTGCAAACTCGAGTCATCAAAAGCCCTCCGCCTTCGGCGTCGGGCTTCTGATAGACTCTCGTTAGCAATATTCCACTTACGCCCCTCGTTAAACAATGTACTATAATAAGCGGGGCTAAAGGAGTACATCTAGCCCCTAGGGAAAATATGTATACATATTTATGATTTTTAACAAATTTAATTTGACCAATCAAAACACTTCACCATATTAAATCCACCAATCACAACTCTTTCAAAAAACATTTATCTTTGCTATCAACCAACCACAAATACCTACAGCTACATATTAAAATCGACCAATCAAACATCAGGTGTTTTTAGGGTTCCGTAGCCAAAATGGCAAAAACGGAACCCTTATAGTTTCGTCATGTCCGTCTGTCCGTCTGTCCGTCTGTCCGTATGTCACAAGCATTTTACTCGAAAACTATAAGGTGTATTTGAATAAAATTTTGAGGATAGGTGTATTTTGTTAGCCGCTACATAGTTTTGTAATTAAAATGACAAAAAAAAAATTTTTTAGAGGTGCACTCCATACATAAAACTAAAAGTCAAAAATTTTTTTTTCGTTGTGACCCCCCGTGTGGCACATCAATCGATAGGCCTTTCAAAATAAATATAAGGTTTCTTAGCATTTTTTTTGATTAAGTGAATAGGGTCGGAGATAATCGCCCCGAAAGTCACTAAAATTCTGTCCCCCCCCCTCTAATTTTTGAACGGTGTATTTTAAAAATATGGAAAAATTCATGGACATAGGGCTTATTAATTTCATTCACCGAAAATTGTTTTGAACAAGATCGGTTCAGAGGTTTTCGAGATATTGCTGAAAAACTGCCTTCCTCAAAGAAAAGGACGTAAGTGCCGTAACATTTCTGTGACGATACGACCTTTTTAATAGGCACGGAACCCTTCGTTTTGCGTGGTCCGACACGCACTTGGCCGGTTTTTTTACTCCCAAATTCCAAATCATTTAAATCCACCAATCACTATTCTTTCAAAAAACATTTCTCTTTGCTGTCAACCAACCAGAATACAGCTACATATTAAAATCGACCAATCAAACATCAGGTGTTTTTTAGTCCCTAATTCCAAATCATTAAAAAAGAAAACGCCTCACGCTAAATTGAACAATCTCTTCGCAGTGAAATTTGTTATTGATTGTGGATGGATAATCTTTGTTTTACTATTTTCTCGCAGTCGAAGTGAAAAGTAGAGTGTATAACTCGGGTCTAAAAGCCATATTACCCCTCGAATTATTTTAATATGGCTTATTTTAGCCCCTTGTCATACAATCTACTATTGTTCGCATCACGGAATCGACAAAGTTTATAATGAAAAATTCATAACGGCGCGTTTACAAGTTTCATTCGATCCCCTCTAGTTTGGGGGATGGGGGGGGGGGGGCTACTTGCGGAAGACGGAGTTTGGCAGTCCGCGCCATTTTGTTCTGCGATTGTCGTTGAAAAAAATGGCCATCAGACTTGTAAAAGTTTCGGTGTTAAGATATTTCAGCGCCTTCAGAGAAAAATGGGTGAAGCTTGTTTTGTGCTCTATTTTTCACGTGGCACCCATTTCGTAGTCATATTAGCAATTTACATATTTATATACTAAAAATATAACTGCTTCAACAAATGTTACATCTTATAGTTTTCGAAACCCCCGACGCAAAAAGAGGGGTGTTATAAGTTTGACGTGTCTGTGTGGCTGTCTGTGGCATCGTAGCTCCGAAACGAATGGACCGATTTTAATGCGATTTTTTTGTCCGAAAGCTGACGTGATCGAGATGGTTTACAACTACGTTTCAACAAAATCGGTTTAGCCGTTTTTGAGATATTGAACTTTGAAATGAAAATGTTGGGGGGTTTTCAACGTTTCAAAGTGGGAGCAAAATAACATTTACCATTGCTCTCCGAACAAAGTTCTCCGTTTCAGCTTGGGTGAAAATTCATTCGTATGTCTGTCGCGTTGTTCTCTTCTACATATAGGTCGCGTTTCTTAACCGATTCTCGAGAAATATTGTGAGCAGGTTAAAGTACATTGTTTCACGAGGGGCGTAAGTGGAATATTGCTAACGAGATTCTATCAGAAGGCCGACGCCGAAGGCGGAGGGCTTTTGATGACTCGAGTTTGCAATATTCTTACGCCCGTGTTATACACAATGTTTTTCATCACATTTGCGAGGAAATAAATAACTACAAAAGACAGAAAAATCTAAGATTCATACAGCCACACCAATCAAAAATTGACAACTTCACTTCCAGATCAGTGCTAGTGGAGCGCTCAGCTTCAATATTTCAACCAATGATAGAGCAACCGGATTTGATTAAGCCAATGCAAGAATGCGGGGCGGGGCGGCTTGGCCAACTAGATTTTTTTCAACCAATCACAGAGCAACCGGATTTGCTTAAGCCAATCAGAGGGTTCTATATTTTAAAACTAAATTTAACAGCCCGTGGGAGGTAAAATGGCTATAATTGCTCGCAAGTTATAACGCCATTGACGAGCAAGTGTGATGAAAAATAATTACCTATATAGTAAATAAAAACCTATAAAATAAACTAAAAAGGCTTGTTTTAAAACGAAAATTTTAATGAAACTTTTTTGTATCCAATCCCGGGATTCCGGGATTGATGAGGACAGTTTCGGTATTAATACCGGCTTTGCGAAAGGTCCGGTATTTGGAGGCCCTAACTTCTGGTTCCTCGCCACTAGTTATTTAATCTTCATAAACTTAGAGCGTGGTAACTGATCTAACAAAGCCATTCTAATTTTATCTTTATTACGTCGGCGTAGAATCTATAAAAATATCTCGCATCGTTGGTGCTCAGAAGACGTAAGAAAAACTAGACGTGTCTCTTCAGAGGCCCGTCGCGCGTCAAAATGAAGACTGATGACGGTTCTGAAGTTCCATAGTCAAACAAGAATAGTAGATTAACAAGGGTCTAAAGTTAGCCACATCATCACGAGATGGTTATTTCCCCGAACGAAGCGAGGGAAAATTGTTCGAGGGGTAATATGGCTTTTAGACCCGAGTCACACACTCTACTTGTCACTCCGATTGCGAGAAAATGAACGAATGTGACAGAGACAGACGACCGACGGGCGGGGGGCGCCGCTACCACGAAAACTGAACTTCGTATGTCTCCATCTCTGTCGCACGAGTAATATAAGTGCGATAGAGATGCAGATATCCGAAATGCGGGATTCTCTCTCCGCCACACTTGTAAGAGCGTACGCAAAAGTGACAGAGAGGGAAGTATTGGACAAATTAAATTTAAAAATATGTATACATATTTGCCCTAGAGCTTGAATGTACTACTTTAGGCCCGCTACACAAGCACACTTTGACACACTTTTAGAGCATGAGGAGTGAAATTCTTTTATCGACCGGTTAGCCTAGTGCGTAGTGACGCTGCCTACGAAGCTGGAGATCCTGGGTTCGAATCCCGGTAAGGGCAAATATCTGTGTGATGAGCACGAATATTTGTTTCTGAGTCTTGGATGTTTTCTATGTATTTAAGTATTCATATCTATTATATATATCGTCGTCTAGTACCCATAACACAAGCCTTATTGAGCTTACTATGGGACTAGTGCGATTTGTTGATTTGCTATGAATATCCAGTTAAAGGTGAGGGTGAGCTCTATATGGCTCAACGATTAAAGTCCGTGAATGTACCTAATTTAAAGATAATGGACTTTTTATTTACTTTTGGTTCCGTGAAATAACAACTTGAAGTATTAGCAGAGGCATTACGGCTCCACCATTCTCCTCAAACGACTAGCTACCTGGCTGTCCATTTTGCGTAGCCCAAATACCTACATACTACATATGGCTGAAATGTTTAGCTTTTTAGGGTTCCGTACCTCAAAATGAAAAAACGGAACCCTTATGGGATCACTTTGTTGTCTGTCTATCTGTCTGTCTGTCAAGACATTTTATCTCGGGAACGCGTGGAGGTATCGAGTTGATATTTAAACCATATACTCAAGTCTACAGTCCCTTGAAGCTGTGAAAAAAATCAAACTTCTAAGTTAACGGTAAAAAAATATACGGCTCGACACTCTCAACGGAATAAAATCCTGCACTAGAAATCTATCGCAATATAAATAGGCTTTCTACTGTAGCAATGTAATTTTAAAATTTTACAATACTCTGATACTGAAATGATATATTGTATACGGTTTTGAAAAAATGATACCTCGCCGAGTTTTTTACGCCGGTTCTTCTCGAGGCAGAGGTTTACTTTCCGAACCGGTGGTAGTTTATCGACATTCATAGGTGCATGTAATATGCCTAAATTGAAGAATAAATCATTTTAACTTTGACTTTGAATCAAAATTTATAGGGTACTTCTCTTTTTTTTTTGCGGACAATCTTACACAAATCGACCTAGTCCCAAACTAAGCAAAGCTTGTACTATGGGTACTAGACGACGATAAACATACTTATATAGATAAATACATACTTAAATACATAGAAAACATCCATGACTCGGTAACAAATATTCGTGTTCATCACACAAATACATGCCCGTACCGGGATTCGAACCCAGGACCTCTTGCTTCGTAGGCAGGGTCACTACCAACTAGGCTAAAGCGGTCGTCTTTGATCTAGAACTATGAAATTTGGCAAGTAATATCGTCTTTATACTACAAGTACAGGGAAAAATCGGAAAACTATACATTTGTAATTTTGTACGGAGGAGTACACAATATAAATACACTGACTTCTCCCATGACCAAAGTTGTCAGCTGCAATCGTCAAAACTCTTTAAAACACGAAATACCACAAAAGCACTTGGTACAAAAGCAGACCTTTTCAAGAATACCTTTTGCCTCTTTAACCCTTTCGCCTCTCGAGGGGCCAACAAAGACCACAAGAGGAGCTTGAGACGTTGAGACCACTAAGTAATGAATGCTTGAGTACATTGTTGGTCTCAGTTGCGAAAGGATACATTGTAATCTATTTTTACCCGACCGCCGAAGAAAAGTATGTTTTTCGAGCGTATGTATGTATGTATGTGTGTATGTCTTATTCTTTGGCACGCCGTACAGCCCAAACCATTTGACGGATTTCGACATATGAGGTGTCGTTGGATTCCTCTTAATCGTGAGAGTGACATAGGCTATAATATTTGTAAAAAAAACCGGTCAAGTGCGTGTCTGACTCGCGCACCGAGGGTTCCGTACGAAATATCATACAACACACCCGTCTTGCCCCACCCATTAATTTTGGAAAAATCTTAACAACGCATAGTGTACTTAAGTCATGAGTACCTACAGCGCCATTTATCGGTGCATTTTGTTACTAACTTGCGCGACCAAGGAACTCGGTATGTACAGTAAGGGAAATGTATTCACGTACCACCGTAGAACCCTGTCGCAATTGACAGGCCGCCGTCACTCAAACTCGAGTGGTATGTCACCTTATTGCGATAGGGTTCTACGGTGGTACGTTAATACATTTCCCTGTATGTTGGTTTTTCAGCGATAATTCTTTATCAAGTGAATTAATTTCGATATTTCTTTTATTACTTGCTAGAAGGTACTTTCAGGACACTTTCATACTAATTTGAAGGAAAAAAATTAAACACAGAAGTATTAAATTACAAACAAAATTAACATATGATTTTTGAAGAATAAAAAAAAATACGCTAGATAGAGGTCTCGTTATACTTTTCCGGTAATATTCACGTTAATATTAATCATATATATTATTTTCAAATTTTTCGCTTGGTTAACTTCGGAGATAAGGGGGGGAATGGTATTTTTTTCAACATTTTTCTTTATAAATCAAAATTTTACCACAGTAGAAAAAAAAAGAAAAACTATTTTAGAATGTTCAATTCAAGCCCTTTCATATGATACCCCACTTGGCCTACTAACTGCATTTTGAATTTTTGCCCCCCCTCTTATCCCCCCTTTTTTATTCAAATTAAAAGTATATATTGAAAATTTTCATTTTCCATACACGAAGATTAGCTTTGTTTACAACTATTCCAAATTTCAAATCGATAGCATTAGTAGTTCCTGAGATATTTGACTTTGTGACAGACAGACAGACGGACGGAGTCGCACCCATAAGGGTTCCGTTTTTACCTTTTTGTTCCGGAACCCTAAAAAAGCAGTTGCGGGTTTTCGAAAAATTATTTTGATTTCACTTGTTTACTTTAACAACGGGAATGTCTTGCTTATGCTCCTGATAGACCGTGAAACACTACCTTTTGAACTATAAAATACAAGTAAAATTCTTCGAACCATTTGTCTAACATCGTACTGCTGGCATGTTTAGAAAACGGCCCATTAAAAAAGGGTTGAAAATGACAAGAAAACTCAAACGTTGGTGGATTTCTAACCCGAAAAATTTCCGTTTAAAGAATATACCGAGGAGAACCATAAAAAACTGGCCAAGTGCGAGTCGGACTCGCGCAGGAAGGGTTCCGTACCATTATCTATAGCTATCACGGTTCTTGAGATACAGCGACAGACAGAGGGACAGACGGACGGACGGACGGACGGACAACGAAGTCTTAGTAATACGTGCAGAATCAACCAAGATATATAACATAGATGCTAGTGGCCTGTCTATTAAAAAAAAATGTTTTATTTTGAAAAAGTGGCTTGACAAAAAATCAATATAATTAACGAACCTGCTCACAAAATTTCACGAGAATCGGTTGAAAAATGCGACCTGTAGAGAAAAACATCCGGACTGCGTGACAGGCACGGGACATACGAACGATTTTCGGCCCAAGCTTCAGCTTCGTCGTTCGTTCGACGAGCGATAGGTAATAAAATAGTTGCATGCTACTACATCTGTGTGAAATCTAATAGGAGCGGCCAAAAGCAAATACATAAGATTGACTTACCTAACCCTAAGTGCGTTGAATACTTAAGAAATTGTTTCTTCATTCGGTTTGGATCTCTCGCGGTATTATTTGCTTTCTTTACTCTGTTATTACCTTGCCTCAGTTATACATCAAAGCAATTACAGTAGCTACTAAAATTTCCAGTAACTTTTCGGGGCAGAAATTACTTTGAATTTCCCCACATCGCATTTCGCTGACATAGCAAACCCGTACCTCTGCGTGCACAGAATCTGTCGGCACTGGGGCCCCCGGAGCGCCCAGAACGGGAGTTATTGGCCTTTTTCCTATCTAATTGATCAATTGGCACGAGCGCGAGGCGATACGTGAAAGACAACTGCGAAAAGACGACTGTGAAAAGGAGCTACACAGAGGTCTATTGCAGAGGATATTATTATTTATTAAAAGACTTACATTATCAACAAACCTGGAACCAATAGTACAACTAGCGCCATCCGGTGACGAATAGATGCACTTAACCATCGGGAATAACAGTACTACTAACGCTATCCAGCGATGAATAGATAACATCGGAATTCGATACTACTAGCGACCTCCCTCGACGAGCGAATGTACTAAAATAGTACCAAATCTGCCAGAAGATGTCGCTGTCGCGAACGCTACAACGCGCTGTTAAGATTTTTCTTGATTTGGTTAGGTTCGTCTGGAACCAATAGTACAACTAACGCCATCCGGTGACGAATAGGTGCACTAAACCAATGGGGTTAACAATACTGCTAACGCCATCCAGCGACGAATAGATACACTAACCACATAGGAATTCGATACTACTAGCGTCCTCCCTCGACGAGCGAATGTACTAAAATAGTACCGAATCTGCCAGAAGATGTGGCCTGTCGCGAACGCTACAACGCGCTGTTAAGATTTTTCTTGATTTGGTTAGGTTCGTTTTATCGTATCTTAGGTTCCCGATTGTACATATTTAGTCATGGCCCCGTGCTACCCCCGCCGGAACTACGCGCTCATAGCCAACTATAGGCCTCAATCGTGCATCCGCTCCAGTACTCATCTCGTTATATTACTACTAGCTGGGGAACATGACGCTTTATTCTCTCTGCTGCATCTCTCGAACAATTTAATTTACGGTTTGCTGTCCGCCCCAACGGCCATCGGCTACGTGCAATATGCCCGGGCCCATTGCCACTTAAGTTTAGCTATTCGGAGGGCTATATCGGTTAGCTTGGTTCTGCTGCTGATAGCCTCATTTCTGATGCGATCACGCAGAGAAACTCCCAACATAGCCCTCTCCATTGCCCTTTGGGTGACTTTGAGCCTTACTATCAGGCCCATAGTAAGCGACCACGTTTCAGTGCCATATGTCATCACTGGCAACATACAGGATGACATATGGCACTGGTCAAAGACGTCTTACAGACATTCTTATAAATCTTTATTTGTTTGCTTAATAAGCTTTTGTGACTTGGCAATCACACAATTTTATTTCTTTATTTTATTTTAATCTTTATTTCAGATATCACATCCATATTTTATTATTGAAGACTTAAGACTAGTGTTAGTAACTAAAAATACACTCAAGAGCAAAAGTTTCGGGTACAGTTTGTATAGAATTTCAGTACAAACTGTACCCAAAACTTTTGCTCTGGAGTGTACTTAATAAATCTAACTTATTTCCTATATAAGCTCTTTGTCATTTCTATCCAGTGAGCCAAGATTGGACTATCATATCGGCCCGCAATCACCCCTAGAATGCTACATAGTTTAAAAAAAAAAGACGTGTGGCACTCGGGGACTGCCGCGGTAAAGCTATTGCATAGCATTTTGTATCAACTTATGCAATTATAATTTTATTTATTTATTTTATTCATGCAGTATTTCTTTTTCTTTGATATTAATGCAAGTTCACGTTTCACGTTTCTGCTAGAAAGCACAAGCGATCTGAAAAGCATTTGGAGGCTTCTGTTAAACTTGCTACCTTCAGTCGAGATCGAATTGAGATAAGCTTAAACATTCAGTTGAAACTTAACATATCACGCCAAAGTAGAAAAGAATAGGCATATATTTCAAAGATTGATTGATATAGGTAGTTTGCTTTTTAGGCAAGCAAGAATTAGCTTGTTCGTCCCTACATAGGTCTCCTCAAAAAAAATCTGCCTACCCTAACTAAAAACCCTATGCACGCCACTGCGCGCGATGTACATTTATATAGATATAATATCATATATACTTTCTCTGCGCGGCATTCATGTGCATTATCTATACACCAAAAAAAAAACCGGCCAAGTGCGTGTCGGACCACGCAAAACGAAGGGTTCCGCGCCTATTAAAAAGGTCGTATCGTCATAGAAATCTTACGGCACTTACGTCCTTTTCTTTGAGGAAGGCAGTTTTTCAGCAATATCTCGGAAACCTTTCATCCGATCTTGTTCAAAACAATTTTCGGTGAATGAACTTAATAAGCGCTGTGTCCATGAATTTTTTCATATTTTTAAAATACACAGTTCAAAAATTAGAGGGGGGGGGACAGAATTTTAGTGACTTTCGGGGCGATTATCTCCGACCCTATTCACTTAATCAAAAAAAATGTTAAGAAACCTTATATTTATTTTGAAAGGCCTATCGATTGATGTGCCACACGGGGAGTCACAATGAAAAAAAATTTTTTGACTTTTAGTTTTATGTATGGAGTGCACCCCTAAAAATTTTTTTTTTAGTAATTTAAATTACAAAACTTTGTAGCGGCTAACAAAATACACCTATCCTCAAAATTTTATTCAAATACACCTTATAGTTTTCGAGTAAAATGCCTGTGACATACGGACAGACGGACAGACGGACAGACGGACAGACGGACAGACGGACAGACGGACAGACGGACAGACGGACATGACGAAACTATAAGGGTTCCGTTTTTGCCATTTTGGCTACGGAACCCTAACAAAGGTACTGAATAGTACACGTGCTTGGTTTGATGGTTTCTGTTATATACATAATGAAGAATGAATTTATTATTTATATATATATATGTAGGATGAGTGGAATGGAACGTAAGAATGACTGAATGAGTGAGAGAGCAAGAATGATTTGAAGTATGTACGAGTGTGAAAGAGAGAGGGAAGGCGTGACTGCGGACTTTTGAAAGGAGAAAACGGTTGGGAGAGGCTAGAAAATAGACGCTAAGCTAAGACGTGGTGGTGATGTAATTTTCCAATTCCTTGCTTAAAATAATATAATATAAGTGTTTTTTTCATTGATTACGTTTTAATACGCTCCAATCCCACATATATATATACATATTGAGAATCTAAATTGATAATTTAAACTATACGCGTGTGTGTGTTTGTGTGTATAAAAGAGGGCTACTTTTAATATCAAAAATTTAGGTTATCTTTATAGCAGCATTATATTTTCAATTCAAAATTAATACTGCATTTGTGATAATAATAAAAACCGGCCAAGTGCGTGTCGGACCACGCAAAACGAAGGGTTCCGTGCCTATTAAAAAGGTCGTATCGTCACAGAAATTTTACGGCACTTACGTCCTTTTCTTTGAGGAAGGCAGTTTTTCAGCAATATCTCGAAAACCTCTGAACCGATCTTGTTCAAAACAATTTTCGGTGAATGAAATTAATAAGCCCTATGTCCATGAATTTTTCCATATTTTTAAAATACACCGTTCAAAAATTAGAGGGGGGGACAGAATTTTAGTGACTTTCGGGGCGATTATCTCCGACCCTATTCACTTAATCAAAAAAAATGCTAAGAAACCTTATATTTATTTTGAAAGGCCTATCTATTGATGTGCCACACGGGGGGTCACAATGAAAGTTTTTTTTTGACTTTTAGTTTTATGTATGGAGTGCACCCCTAAACAATTTTTTTTTTGTCATTTTAATTACAAAACTATGTAGCGGCTAACAAAATACACCTATCCTCAAAATTTTATTCAAATACACCTTACAGTTTTCGAGTAAAATGCCTGTGACATACGGACAGACGGACAGACGGACAGACGGACAGACGGACATGACGAAACTATAAGGGTTCCGTTTTTGCCATTTTGGCTACGGAACCCTAAAAATGTATGTATATAGAGTACTCACTCATTTTCTTTCACTATTTTTTCGTGACTTTCTTCATAAATAATAAATGCACTTTGTTCATTCATATTCAAAGTCGTACAATACGTCTAATCGCTCACAACGCCGTGTCGAAGACTGCCGAACTGAAACGACGTTAGACGATGCACGGCCTTCAAGCCACACCTCCTTGCCCGTCGGAGTGGGGAGCGTGAGGTTTTTTCGTTACGGAATTTCTGGATTCGGTCCCCGCGCTCAAGGCCCGCGATAGAAGCTATGCAATAGCTTAAAAAATTAAAGGTTTAAGGTATGCAAAAAATAATTAATGCAGTTAGATATCTCACAACGTTTTACGGTGGAAGAGTTTCGAAACTTGGCCTATTTTTAACTAGAATGTTTTTTATTGGATATAAACGTCATCATTACTCTTGCCCACAGGAGCTGGCAGCAGCGACACCAACCCAGCGCAACTGGCGCGGCATCCTCATCGCGCTGCTAGTGATCGCGGCGGTGCTGGGTCTGATCGTGTTCAGCATAGCGCTGCTCACGCCAGCCGGCGACGGCGGGCGGGTGCGCGGGCGCCGGCCGACGTTGCTCGAGCTACTGCAGGAGCACTATAAGCCGTTCAACGGGACTTGGCTGTCAGGTTAGTGTCAACCCGTGAAATTCCAAAGGACACATCGCGCTCCCGGTGATAGTACACATTTTAGCATAATGTTTATTTATTTATTTATTACCATTAATATTAGCACTAACAGTTGTACCTTACATGCTAATTGGTAAGTATAGCGTGTGACAGGGACAGCCCTATTTTCGCACGTTACCACCTAGGGCCAATAGAGGTAGACCCCCGGCTCGCTTCCAAATGCACTGAGCCGCGGATCTACAGTAATTAGCCGGTATGCGCGCGCGCCATGTTGCCGGCCCGCGCGATAGTTGACGGCACGGCAGTCGGTTACCATACGCCTTCGCTAACGGATACGCTCTGCCCTAACGTCTTGAGATATTGTTTATATGTTGTTTGTGACTTGTGTAGTTTGTTTTCAACTCGTGACAATATACGACTTAGTGTCAGCGTTGTGTTTTCTTCATAAACTATACGTCGCCCTACATAAGTTAATATTTATCATGCGATATTAAAATACACCATTCAAAATTATAGGGGGGACACAATTTTTGTGACTTTCGGGCCGATTATCTCCGACTGAACCTGCGGTGCGGATATATGCGTCGTTACTTTGACATAAAGTGCCCCATGTCATACACTGGTGCAACGTCGCGGGCTAGGATATTTCCGTTGCTATAGATGTGTACAGTAAGGGAAATGTATTCACGTACCGCCGTAGAACCCTGTCGCAATTGACAGGCCGCCGTCACTCAAACTCGAGTGATATGTGGTTATTGCGATAGGGTTCTACGGTGGTACGTGAATGCATTTCCCTTACTGTATACATAAATTTCAAGAAATGCTCATTTGTTATTCTACAGACTTCCATGATTCAAATTACAGCTGCCTTTGGTTTCAAATCACATCATCATTTTGTATCAAGCCTACTTAAGAAGCATTTGGTACTTAAAATAATGCTATTTCAGCGTTTTAGGAGTGCTTTTAATCCTAGAGGTCGAAATGCCACCGGTCGGTGACCTAACGAGAGCCTATCTGCGGGCGTTCTCGGCTTTCAGCACGATAATGACCAGACATCTTAATATTAGTTTATGTGGCTGTACAGTCGAGTTCTCCAATATCTATACAGGCAACCTTTCAAAAATATCTATACATGTATCTTATGTCATGTCAGTAATAATAAAGCCTGTGTACAGATATTTTTGAAAGGTTGTCTGTATAGATATTGGAGAACTCGACTGTACATAATGATAATGAGAGAATAACACTCGTGTGATGTTATTATGAAACCACACTCGTTATTTAAGGCCTAATTATGTATAGTTTGCATACACTACTTTATCTACACACATATCATAAATCCTCAATGTGTTCGGGAACAATTAGAATAACCATTGGTCGACTAGATTTCCATCGAACAGTATCGAATGACCTCTGGGCCACGCTTCGAAATTTGAAAGTCATTACTTTATCAATACAGATATCTTAATGAAAATACGTTTAAAATAACCTACGGCCAGAGAAAGGTATTTTTTTTTATAAATGACGGTTTTGTTTACGGATATTGCCGAATTTTGCGGGGCCGGGGGAGCACCTTAATAGGATATTGAAACTCAATTGTATATTGAAGCTTGAAGTGGTGGAACGTCACACAAGTGCTTACAGCAACATGCGGGCATTTTTATGATCAGTGTTCTCTTGCGAGGCGATTTTGTGAATGACCCTTAATCGATTGTGAAATTGTCTGTATGATTTTTTGCACATTTTGCAAGATTTCTACAGAGGGGTAAGTTACTGAAAGGCTACTCCAGTTATGTATTCTCCAAGAAGTAGGTACATATCAAGCAGGGTTAAATGAAAAAGTCTGTTTAAATAAATTATCAAAAGTTTCCGTATCGGTATATAATCAAAATTTCGTAAGTGTTTTTGAATACTCAAACTTCAGGTTTTACTGTAATCTTTAGGCAAGCAACTATTTTCCATATTTTTTCAGAATTTTAATCCTGGTAGTTTCGGAGAAGGGGGGGGGGGGGGGGAGGGGGAATGGTCAATTTTCGTATTTTTTCCTAAATTAATTCAAATCTGTTTTTGCTAAAATTATAAAAAAATATATATCTGACATGCTTACAACAACCCCTTTCATTTGATATATTACACAATACAGTTTGCGAAACTTTTTATTTTAATTTTCCAGTTTACCCCCCAAAAGTGGCCCCCTTGTTCAGAATTCATTAATTTACTTTACGCGTCCATCTTTAGGTCACCAATTTACATGTGTGTACCAAAATATAAACTCAATCGGTTCAGTAGTTTCGGAGCAAATCGGCTGTGACAGACGGACAGACAGACAACCGAGTGATCCTATAAGGGTTCCGTTTTTTTCCTTTTGAGGTATCGGAACCCTAATAAAACCCCCATAATTCTGGCATTTGAGCATAAGATAACTGTTTTAGCAGGTAACACATACTTATTGTATTTTCCATAGAACTGCAAAGTAGGTATATGCGTCCTTATCTGAGGGTCTTTTTGTGTTGAAATCGAGTCGAGATTCGATTTTAAATTACGAAATATAATGGAACGGCGAAAATACCAGGGCTTTTGTTGGCGGCTGGAAATGTATCAAAATTTATCAGTGCTTGATTTTCTTTTGAGGAGGTATTTAAGTAAATGGTTTTCTTTTAACGAAAAAGTAACAGGTCTCTCGGTACAAATATCAGGTTACCAAGCTGCCGTAGGTGTGCTAAAGTATTTTTGGCCGACTACGGTAGAACCGAAAGGCAGGGCGTTTTTAGTTTAAAATTTTATGCAAATCGGTTGAGCCGTTTAAGCGTGATTGATTAACAAACATCCAAACATCTAAACACCCAAACATTTAAACATCTAAACATCCAAACTTTCACATTTATAATATCAGTAGGATTTACATGTGTTCCCTGTAGCGTTTTAGATACTGGCCGATTTGGATTTTTTCGCCGATTCAGCTTTCGAAATTTAAATAGAAAAAAAAATTGAACCAAAGACTATTCCAACTCACTGAGTCATTAGCAATAAAGTTTCTGTTTTAAAATTTCATTTTTAGTAAAGGCGACTCTACATTTGTTTGCACAGTCTTCAAATAATTCTTGAGAGGGTTTCAATGAGACGAAACACCTCGCGTAGTTTACTAGTTGTCATGGCAACCTTTCATCTCCATCATCTGACCCTTGATGTACCTTTTGAAGGACAACTTACATCGGTCACTCTCCAGATTCGTGACTGCGGTCGTCTCTAATTAACGCGACGCTTTACGAACGAAAAATAGAGAATGAATGAACAGAGAAAATTATAATAGGCCTTAAAAAAAGCCTAGTTAAAATGTTAGTAACCGATATGGAACTTGTTCTGAAATAAATGATTTCATTCATTCATTCAATAAGCCTAAATTGAAGACTACACAGTTTACATTTGCAAATGAAAATAATTTTATTATTAAAAGTTACTACTCTGCTTTTGCCCTGTGGCTATCTGAAGGTATGAACTTGCTAACGAAAGTTTAGTGAACTCGGATTTATAGATCAATGTTCTGCAGCTACTTTTTTTTTATTTATTAGAAAACCAACAGCTTTAACATATAATGATATTCTTATAATTTAGATACAACTATTTAGCCAATAACAGGTCTCCCTAAACTATACAAAAACATTAACGGAAAACCTTTTAGACGCGTCACTTGGTCTGCGACTTGATAGTTCAATCATTATAGATTTTGACCCGTGAATAATCAGTTCTTCGATTTTTTGTTCGTAGGTCCCTCGGAGGGGTCGCTGGGAGTGTAAATTCAAAAAGTAGACTGAATCAGGCTCCTGTGTATATTCGAAAAACGGTTTTTCTTGAATAACTCTGCAATTTTTGATTTTACAGTAAAACCGTGAGGATAAAAATTGTAGGAAATTTGATTTTCTACAAGTTTGGTCCTCACAATTCAAAAGCTAGTGTAATATATAATACAATGTTTGTGGCTAAACGCCTTTGTTAAATTATTGGAATAAGCCGATGGGACGGTATGCCAAGACGTTGTGAGTGAAATATCAGCCGGGTACGCAAGGAATGTTTGGAGTTCTCCGTCATGAGATTTCTGGGAACCAAAGACACAGTAACAAGGGATAAACTAAACAGGACAAAGGAATGGTTTGATAAAATGTTGGGCATACTACGCCCGCGATTAACTTATAAAATACATATCGTGGGACAATTCACACCAATTGATCTAGTCCCAAACTAGGCAAAGCCTGTACTATGGATACTAGACAACGGATAAACATACTTATATAGATAAATACATACTTAAATAGATAATAAACATCCAAGACTCGAGAACAAACATTCGTATTCATCATACAAATATCTGCCCGGACCGGAAATCGAACCCGAGATCTCAAGCTTCATAGTCAGGTTCTCTTCACTAGGCTATTCGGTCGTCTTAATTAGTAATTTACTAATCGCTTAACTTAAGTGGACCGATGGCCATTGGGGCGGAAAGGCGAGTGGCGATCACGTACCGGAAGGCGCAGCGTGGGTAGGCCCCCCACAAGGTGGACTTATGACCTGGTAAAGGTCGCTGGAGTCCGCTGGATGCGGGTGACGCAGGACCGGTCATTGTGGCAGTCTTTGGGGGAGGCCTATGTCCAGCTGTGGACGTCTTTCGGCTGATATGATGATGATGATGATGACTACGCCCGCAGCATTCGTCAGTAACGTCTAACTTTGACTCTGGTTTTGTTGTCTTTTGCGATACTCTAATTGTAGTTGGTCCCGTAACAGACATTTCATCGTCATCATATCAGCTGAAAGACGTCCACTGCTGGACATAGGCCTCCCCCAAAGAGTGCCACGATGACCGGTCCTGCGCCACCCGCATCCAGCGGACTCCAGCGTCATCAGTCCACCTTGTGGGGGGCCTACCCACGCCGCGCCTTTCGGCCATCGGTTCTACGTGCAATGTGCCCCGCCCACTGCCCACTTAAGTTTAGCGATTCAGACATTTGATTCCCCCTAAAAACTGGTTGCCTAAAAATTACATCGTGAAGTAAATAATGGGCACTGTTTTTGTGAGTGCGAAGCTATTAACCAATTTAACCATAGACAACTATCAACAGCCCGCCGGACAGAGCCCTCTGTTTTCAATTTTCCGAATCAACGAACCTTTGAACCCTGGCTATGGCCGTTTTAATCTAATCTCTTTGGTGTTTTTTCCAAGGGGCTTGCGAAAACGCGGCAGGTTTTCTTTCAAATACTTATCTATAGACGCATCTTAATAGTAATAGAGTTGTCCAAAGAAACACCGTAACTAAATGCACAAATGGTTATTGACGTGAATCACAAGGTATTAATACAATTAAGTCAGTAAAATAATCACGAACGAAACTTGGATAACAACCGAAGCAAACTGTCTAGCCCTTGACAGCCCAAAGCCCGCCCAAAAACTGACGTATGTCATAGACATTAAAAAAGTATTACGTTCGGGAATCGAATAAACATTCATCAACATCATCTAACAATAGAAATGCACACGTAGTTATGTCTATTAAATTTAGTTCCACCCAGACAGTGTACCCGGAGAGGTTAACTTAGAACTCGACTTTTATACAGCGTAGGATCGACTTTAATATAGATACGAGTACCTGGAGCATTTATACTGGTCGAATGGCTTTGTATACAAATATAATGTTTTTTTTCTAATAATTAAAAAATAAATAACTAAAAATATTAGGCTCAATAAGGCACATATTTTTTATTGTTATAAAGACACACGTACATGAACAGTTTCAAAATTTACGCCAAACTGTAGAAAAAAAAGAAAATGCATTCATCGGCAGAAAATTTGGCCCAAAAACTTTTCGTGATTTCAAACTATAAATTGAATAAATTAAATTATGTTTTTATGCATTGTAAACTTTTTCTAATTTGGGCCAGATTTTCTGCTGGTGAGTATAGTATTAGAGCAAAAACGAAGTATACATAGAGTGCAACAAAACTTAACTTAATAATAATAGAACTCTTTGTTGGCATTCATGCATCATAAAAATGGAATGAATTGAACCCAGAACCATCCATCAGCTTCGCTGTGTGCGGTCACTACCCACTAGGCGACAGTGTGCACCATCATTGAACGAGCTCCGTTTCAGCCTGGGCCAAAATTGTTTCGTATGTCAGGATGTCTAGATGTACAGATGTCACGCTGTCCGCCTGTTGTCTTCTACAGGTCGCATTTCTCAACCCATTCCCGTGAAATTTTGTGAGCAAATTAGGTTCAATAATTTTTAGGGTTGCGTACCCAAAGGGTGAAAACGGGACCCTATTACTAAGACTTCGCTGTCCGTCCGTCCGTCTGTCTGTCACCAGGCTGTATCTCAAGAACCGTTATAGCTAGAGAGTTGAAATTTTCACAGATTATGTATTTCTGTTGCCGCTATAACAACAAATACTAAAAAATCGGCCAAGTGCGATTCGGACTGGGGCTCCCATACAACAGACATGATTTTTTTGCCGTTTTTATAGATAATGGTACGGAACCCTTCGTGCGCGAGTCCGACTTGCACTTGGCCGGTTTTTCACATTACACAGTGCTTTTACCCAAAACGTTAGTGAGGAAACTGTTTATATTTTTCAAAAATAATTGACACAGCTGATAAATCTGAAACTTTTTTCTGGTGCTAAAAAAGCTTATTCCTATCACTTTTCATCCATTCCCCATTGTCGAATCAAATCGTGCACGCTCACACTACCGTTCTACAAATTTTCGCCGCTTTCCGTAGTTAAATACAAATATAACCATCTGATTTTCCTACGCGTCTTATAGAACTCGTCTATCGGTAAGCTTGATCGTGGATGCGGGCTCGGACATCACAAAGAGACGGCTTAATTTAGTAATTGGAAACCCCATTTCAGGATACGGGTGCTCTCTGTCTGTATTGTAACATTCGCGGCGGGTGATGGCCATTTTACATTGACGTATTATGTCTACATTATATTCTAGCTACCTACATTTTAACTAAAATCAAAGAAGGAGGAGGTTCTCAATTCGTCGGAGTCTTTTGTTTTTTTTTTAGGGTTCCGATACCTCAAAAGGAAAAAACGGAACCCTTAGGATCACTCGGTTGTCTGTCTGTCCGTCTGTCACAGCCGATTTGCTCCGAAACTACTGGACCGATTGAGTTGAAATTTGGTACACATATGTAAATTGGTGACCCAAAGGTGAACGCGTAAAGTAAATTACTGAATTTTGAACAAGGGGGGCCACTTTTGGGGGGTAAAGTGGAAAATTAAAAAAAAAAGTTTCGGAAACTGTATTGTGTTATATATCAAATGAAAGGGGTTGTGTAAGCATCTCACATATATTTTTTTATAATTTTAGCAAAAACAGATTTGAAGTAATTTAGGAAAAAAGACGAAAATTGATGTGTTTGTAAATTGATTTGTATTGATGTGTGACCTAGGCACATGGTTCGACCCGCATCTCACTTTTAACGACCACATTGTGACTACTTGTAATGCAGCAAGAAAGTCGTTGGGCTTTGTAATCCGCCAATGTAAACTCCTTGACTCCCATAATGCCGTTAGTATATTATACAACGCATACGTTCGTAGCCGACTTGAATCTAATGCGGCAATTTGGAGCCCCCATGAACAGCAGTACACCCTTATGTTGGAGAGGGTGCAAAAATCATTTGTACGCTTCCTTTTCCGTAAACTCTATGGGTATTATCCCCATCTATATCCCACTCTCTATATTCTAGGAATGGTAAATTATACTTCTCTAGAGTGCAGAAGGAATTTGACTCTCGTTAAATACTTCTTTCGTTTGATACGCGGCCAAATTAGTAACCCTTCTTTGTTATCCCTCATTTCACTCCAAGTGCGTCCTATCCCCAGTATTCAACTCCGTCCCCGTCGCCGCATTCTATTTGCTGTCCCGGCGACGCGAACTAGTGCCCTATCGCACTCACCACTGCACCATGCCTTGACTCTTCTCAATGATGTACTGGACAGCGATAGCAAACTGGATATGTTTCACAGCACGGAATCTCAATTTCTCTCGACTAGCAGCCGATATTTGGAGTCTATTACGACTTCAAGTTCCATAATTTCTTGATACTTAGCTACTGTATTACCACCGCTTTAGACATAAGTACCCTAATGTATAGTAACCTCCTGTATAATTAACATGCATAGCCTGTCTGTTAGTGTTAATTTAAGGAATGAATAAATAAATAAATAAATAAATAAATGTGTACAAGTAATTATGTTTTTGTTACTAAATGATATGTTTTAAATTCCGCAAGCATACTCACTTATCGAAAATAAGCACAGACCAACCTCATTTCATTTACTTTGTGACCGACCGAGGTCCAGCCAGGGACCAGTCTGAAAACCAGCGCCGGGCCGTGTTGCCCAGCACAATGCTGACACTGGGACCCATTGCCCATTAGAGTCTTAACTTAAGTATAGTGTTATTGTTGTGTTTTTTCTTTGTAATTGTTTTAATTTTTACCTACCTCCGTGTATATTGAAGATTCTTTTGTGCAATTAATGTTTTTCTATTTCTATTTCTATTTCAAAATTGACCATTCCCCCCTCTTATCTACCTACTAGGCTTAAAATTCTAAAAAAAAAGGAAAATAGGTCCTTGCCTAAAGATTACAGGAAAACCTATAAGAAGTTAGTTAGTTAGTTAGTTTTACTGGGCATTTTCCGCAAGTCGACATCCAGTGTGCCTATTTTGCGTGAAACGGCAGGGTGGCGCTACTCTAACCACCCCAGCTCCTCCAAAAAGTTTAAGAGTGCCTTGGTATTACTGACTGCGTTCTTTAGTGTGTCCGGAGACCCTAGGTGCTTTTTCCTGTATACTTCTACCTGCTTACAATCCAGTAGAATATGTTTAGTCGTTTCTTCTGCCTCCATGCACGCTCTGCACATGGGGCTGTCTGTGATACCTAAATTATAGAGGTGTCTGTTCAAGGTGTTGTGTCCGGTTATCATCCCTACTATCTTGCGTAGTTGGTTTCTGTGTGTCTTCATTAGTGTGTGAGTTTGTGGTCCCGCTTCGACAGAATCTCTTTGGTCTGTCTGCATGTGTCTATTTCCTTCCAGTATCTTTGGTGTAGGTCTTTGGTGTATTGGTCTAGTTTGTTATATATGTAGCTTTGTGGCAGGGGTAAGATTGGCTCCGGTCCGTATGCCGTTGTTTCTGAGCCTTTCCTGGCCAGTTCATCCGCTGCATCGTTTCCTCTTGAGCCACTGTGCCCCTTGATCCATTGTATAGTAACTTTGTTTCTATCTGCGCACACCTCTGTGAGTTTTTGGTGGCATTCGTATATCAAGCTAGATGTGATGTTGTCACTACACAGTGCTTGTAGTACCGATCTACTGTCTGAGAGTATTCGTATGTTTGTGTCCTCGACTTGACGTTTCTTTATGGCATTGCAGGCTTCAATTATCCCCACACACTCCGCCTGGAATACCGTGTTTTGTTCACCCAGTGGTTTAGATATGTGTATGTTTAAATCCTCTGAGAACACTCCACATCCCGTTCCCGTATTTGTTTTTGACCCGTCTGTGAAAATTCTAAGGTCTGTTTGGTTTAGCCCCTCTTTCGGGTCTTCTGTTAATAATATGTCGTAGTCTTTCCTGAAGACCGCAGTTTTCGGTATTTTGTCAATTGAAGCCTCCATCATTGGGAGGCTTGTGATCAGTTTGTCATGGATCTTCGTGTGGGGTGTGTTTAGTTTTGTCCATAGGTTAAGGCTTTTTAGGCGTATTGCCGTCGCAGCCGCTTCCTTCTGTATGTGCATATGTAAAGGTAGGAGTCCTAGCATGATTTCTAGCGCTGCCGTTGGGGTTGTTTTCATACAACCTGTGGCCGCGACACATGCTAGTCTTTGCGTTCTCTGTATTTTGGTAATTGCAGTCGTGGTTTCGGTGCGGGGCCACCATACTATGGCACCATAGCTTATCATTGGTACTATTACCATTTTGTATAGCCACAGTATAATGTGGGGAGCCAGTCCCCATCTTTTCCCCACCATCCTTCTGCATTGAACGCAACCTATAAGAAGGTTGAGTATTCAAAAACACTTATGAAATTTAGATTATATACGGAGCCCTCAACACGCGAGTTGAACTCGCACTTATCCGGTTTTTTTTTATTTATGTATGTTCCCCGACTACTCGAACAAACCAGCTAGACTTAATTAAATAAGGATCGGAAAACAAGGGCGGATTTGTGCTCGCGTCTCTTTGTAGAACCCGGCTATTGTGCAAATATAAAGTATCATGCCGGATAGTATGGTAATGCTAGTCACGTACCTTATATCGGATGCTAGCCGTGGCGCGTTCAGTGTTATATAACCTCTGTAAGTCTGTACAGATTCCTCGACATTTTTTGGGGTTCCGTAGCCAAAATGGCAAAAACGGAACCCTTATAGTTTCGTCATGTCCGTCTGTCCGTCTGTCCGTATGTCACAGGCATTTTACTCGAAAAATATAAGGTGTATTTGAATAAAATTTTGAGGATAGGTGTATTTTGTTAGCCGCTACATAGTTTTGTAATTAAAATGACAAAAAAAAATTTCTTAGGGGTGCACTCCATACATAAAACTAAAAGTCAAAAAAAATTTTTTCCATTGTGACCCCCCGTGTGGCACATCAATCGATAGGCCTTTCAAAATAAATAGGTATAAGGTTTCTTAGCATTTTTTTGATTAAGTGAATAGGGTCGGAGATAATCGCCCCGAAAGTCACTAAAATTCTGCCCCCCCCCCCCTCAAATTTTTGAACAGTGTATTTTAAAAATATGGAAAAATTCATGGACATAGGGCTTATTAATTTCATTCACCGAAAATTGTTTTGAACAAGATCGGTTCAGAGGTTTTCGAGATATTGCTGAAAAACTGCCTTCCTCAAAGAAAAGAACATAAGTGCCGTAAAATTTCTGTGACGATACGACCTTTTTAATAGGCACGGAACCCTTCGTTTTGCGTGGTCCGACACGCACTTGGCCAGTTTTTTTTTGTTACTTTATACTAGCTAGCGCGCCTCCGTCTACGTGTTACATATTATATTTATTTATTCGTATCATCATCATCATCATCATATCAGCCGAAAGACGTCCACTGCTGGACATAGGCCTCCCCCAAAGACTGCCACAATGACCGGTCCTGCGCCACCCGCATCCAGCGGACTCCAGCGACCTTTACCAGGTCATCAGTCCACCTTGTGGGGGGGGCCTACCCACGCTGCGCCTTCCGGTACGTGGTCGCCACTCGAGCACCTTTCCGCCCCAACGGCCATCGGTTCTACGTGCAATGTGCCCCGCCCACTGCCACTTAAGTTTAGCGATTCGGAGGGCTAAATCGGTTACCTTGGTTCTGCTGCGGATAGCCTCATTTCTGATGCGATCACGCAGATTATTCGTGTGGCAAGTCAAAAGTCAGATACAAAATCATTAATTAATCTCCAGAGCTAAAATCCACTTCAGGGCTTCGTAGTTCAAACTGATCAGGAGCCGTAGCATGGTTGGCCTTATCACGCGACAAGTGACAAGATAGGAGCGTCGTCTCGTTCTATCGAACGGTATCAGCCAGTGACGCACGCTCTATCCTATCACCTATCGCGTGACAAGGCCAACCATGCTACGGGGCCTGAGATTGCACCAGGGTCTCGGTAGATGGAACCCTTCTAACTTTGAACCTGGGACAATACTCGAGCCAAACTTTCCATCCGTCATAGTCGACCATGACTGCTTCCACTCCTGGTTGTGGTTAAAACTAGTTTGAGACAGTGTTTGGGTAATGTTGTAAGAAGAAGAGAGGATGTCTGGACTTCAAGCGGCATCTTATAGGTTCCATAAATTCACTGTGCATATGTTAGGTACATAGAACGCAAGCAAAACCGCGGAATTAATAAATAAATAAAATAATTTATTTCAGACTCCTGGTGGTATTTTGTTAGTAACGATCAGTGTGTGAATCAGATTAAATGAACCATCTCAAAGGTACAATCTATTCTACTAATGTAAAAAAAATAGTAATTCCGGAGGTTATTATAAATACTTTTTCTCCTCTTGGGCAAAAATTCTTTCGTATGTCCGGCTGGCCGGCTGTTCTCCTCTACAGATCGCATTTTTCAAAAGATTCTAGAGAAATTTTGTGAGAACGTTCAATAATTATGTTTTTTTTCTGTTTTTGAAGTTTTTTTTTTACAAAACAGTCTCGCGTGTACTACAGCTCACGCAGCCACTAGTAATATTAGTATAGTTTATCTTTACTTATTTATAATTAAAACATTTTAACAGCCGGTATTTGACAGCCGTCATGCCGGTACAATAAACGTCAATGATGACATAAATTGTACTGGGATGACAGCTGTCAAATATTGGATGTAAAGGCATTTTCACTATAGGTCTCATAGTCAATGTGGATATGAACTGCACCCCCAGTGTCCACAGTCTGAAATTATATTTAGCCATTTGGCAACGGAGGTAAGACCTAAGAATTATCTGGCACTGGCTTCGGTTGCAAAGACATCTAAAACATTTCGTCGATTAAATGTTTGAAAGTGGGTCAAATTTCACTTGCAAATTCTCGACGAATTGGCATTAAAAGTTAAATGCGAGTTTGTTATAGGAAATTGTTGCCGTCAGCTTGCTGCAAGCTGTCCAAATTTGTAATTCGATCTACAAACTTGATACCAATTTATTGTTCCAATGTTTTTTGTAAAACTGGAACCCGCTGGTTTGGGGTTTTGCTGATATCGTAGAAAATAGAATTTCCCCCTTTTATTTATGTGCGGTGAACATCTGAGCTTCTGTGAGGATCTCCTCACAGAAGCTCATAATAATAATAAATAAAATAAAATATCTTTATTTCAGACCTACATTGATCCATATTTTGTTAGTTACAGAGACTTATGATCTATGTTAGTGACATTAACTTACTACTACTACTTTTTTACTATATCGGGTTGGGCTTATTTTGCCCTCCCGATAGCCACCTCAGTCCAATATTTGGTAAGTGGACAGTCGAGCCTCTCCGCCAACACACTCCGAACTCAGATACTCCTCACAGAAGCTCAGATATTCACCGAACATTATGGATGACAGGCAATCAACTGTATCAATGTATGTAATGTTTTTAGTCTTGTTTAATTTCGCTCCATGACGCATTGGTTTTACTGTAATGTCATGTTAACATGTTTTTAATAAATAAATATGTACATGTGTCCTGTTTGAATAGACATTATATATTTAAAATTTGTAACACAAACAAAACAATTGCCTATCCGAACAGTTCATTCATTCATTTCATTTCATTAAATTGACAAAAGGGCCTCTACGTATTGGCTCAGTTGGTACTCTGGAGGTACCTAGCTGTACGCACCGTAAGGACCGGGACAGCATTGTCCCGTGAGCGGCAAAGACTTCATCAAATCATTTAATTCAGGCAAAGCCCATAAAAGTGTTAGTAGGTACAAATCATAACTTACAAAATATTGTTACTAAATAGTCACAAAACTTAGCATACGAGACATATTATCGGAATATAATCTTCAATTTATTCTACTCTCACAATACCAGCTTTGCACAGAAATCAGCTCTTTAACGCTTACACCATTCCAATATTAAACGATTACTTCGTATTAGAAGTATTTCTTAATTGTTTCGTAATCACAGTACAGCGGCAGATTAGGATTGCGCCAGTCTTTCGGTTCCTTATCGTACCAGAAGTACTGCCCCTTCACCGACTGGTCCACATCCAAGGCTAAATAAGCCGGTGCCTTCCCGGCGTCTTCCAAAGTAAAATCACCACTTCCACTCGTCATGGACGTCTGAACAAATCCGGGGTGTAGAGAGTTGATTGAAATGTTCCTGTCGATTTCCATCTGCTGTACAATAGTCAACGCGCATAAAGCTACCTTAGAAATGCGGTAGGAGAGTAACTCAGTCTGCACAAAGTCCTCAGGCTTCACTGACCCACTTTTAACGGAGTCCAAGAACCAATCAACGAAAGCATCAACGTCAGATTTCTTCAAGTCTTTCTTCGTCAACCTAGCTATCCATTCCTTGTTTCTGAGATTGGAAATATGTCCGCAGTCACTGGAAACATTGATCACCCTAGCTTCGTGATTGAGGATTGGAAAGAAATGCTCCTGTACTGTTAGGACGGCGTAGTAGTTTGTGGTTATAACTCTGACTGCGTCTTCGTAGGTGGTGTTCTCCATGTCTGCTGTGATAATGCCAGCATTATTAACCAGTATGTCCAGACCTCCGTGTTTGAGTTTCACGTAGTCTGCGCATCTTTTGACACTCTTTGGATCCGTGACTTCTAGTTGGTGGAAATGAGGTTCCAGACCTTTTTCTTTGAGCTTCGCGACGGCGTCGCGGCCTCTTTGCTCGTTCCTCGATGCCACGTAGACCGTCTTCACTCCTCTCTTTAGTAATTCTTCTACGATAGCCAATCCAATTCCCTGGTTGGAACCAGTCACTAATGCCACCTTGTCAATCATTATATTTTCTTATTTGTTTTGTGAGTGGTTTATTTTCAACGTACTTCAGCGTTATGGAATAATTCAGAGTACGGGGAATATTTATATACAATCGCGTGATACGGTGTTATCGATTATCCGCATTAGATAAAACTCCTGCGTGCAAAATGTACTTAGCATACATACTTTAATAGGTATATTAAGGTGTTAGGAACAAGGATCGGATACCGGTATTATCTCCATACAAATTAAACCGGTATTATTTCGTTCTAAAGTGAGTAAGAGCCTAAAATAATTTAAAATATTAGACTACTTCGGGGATTTTTAAAAAAAACCGGTTCCGATCCCTGGTTAGGAATAGCATTCGCTTACCAATTGATGAACTGAACTTTGTATTATTATTACGAATGTTATTTTTTAACCAATATACCTATATCATTTGTAGAGCGTGGCTGGTAGAGTTAAGCCATGTAGGGAGCTTGGCGCTACTTGCGATCTGATATCTTTTTTACGCTGAAAGCTATATAAGCTAGGGAGTCTTGTGGTAAAGTTTTTAATGGGATAGAATTTACGAAAACTGTTTTATTATCAAATGTACTCGCATCTAAATCTATATATATAATTGTCTTTGTCCTGACCGACTCACTCACTCATCAACGCACAGCCGAAACTACTGGGGCTAGAGAGTTGAAATTTACACCCGAACTACATTTTATAACGTAGGCTACGGATAAGAAGGGATTTTTCAAAATTCTACCCCTAAAGGGGTTAAATAGGGGTGCAAAGTTTGTATGGGGGAAACTTTTTTTTTGAGCTACAGTTTTAAGACTGTAGAATGATTACCTATTAGAATACAAAGAAAGTAATTTCAGCGTTTTGGAAAATTCCGCCCCTAAGGGGGTTAAAAAGGGGTGCAATGTTTGTATGGGGGAAACTTTTTTTTGAGCTAGAGAATTATAATTTTGTAGGAAAATTCTGCCCCTAAGGGGTTAAAAAGGGGTGCAAAGTTTGTATGGAGGAAATTTTTTGTTTTGAGCCAGAGACTTAAAACTTTGTACAAAGATTACTTATTAGAATAAAAATAAAGTCGTTCCAGTGTTTTGGAAATTTCCGCTCCTACGGGGTTAAAAAGGGGTTCAAAGTTTGCATGGAGGAAACTTTTTGTTTTGAGCCAGATACTTAAAACTTTGTAGAACGATTATTTATTAGAATACAAATAAAGTCCTTTCAGTGTTTAAGAAAATTCTACTCCTAAGGGGGTTAAAACGGGGGGTAAGCTTTGTATGGGCAACACTTTGTTTGAGCTAGAGACTTAAAAGTTAGTAGAATGATTACTTATTAAAATACAAAAAAAGTGTTTTCAGCGTTTAGAAAAATTCAACCCCTAAAGTGGTTACATGGGGGTTCAAAGTTTATATGGAGAGCAAGAAATTTTTAAAGTAAAACATCTGTCTAATATCATGTATGTTAAGACTTCAAAACTAATTTCAGAGTTTTTCCAAATTCATCCCTAGGAGTGTTAAAAGTGGTTTAAAGTTTGTGTAGAGAGCAAGACAAGTATGAGATTTGTAACTTCGGTTGTAGACTGTTTGTTTAAAAACTAGAAAATGAATTTTATTGTTTTTTTTTTATTTTTCCCCAAGGGGGTGAAAATAGGGTTCAATGTTTGTCTGGAGAGCAATCATTTTTCTAAGACGACAAAAACTTCTACGCGGACGAAGTCGCGGGCAACAGCTAGTTATACATAAATGTACAAGCTAATGTAACGTGTTGTATGTGCCTTGTTACAAGCTTTATATTAACTGGACCTGTTCGTATGTAAGTTGTCCGTCATAATTTGCAGTTCATTTTTCAGTCACTAGCCGTTATCCGATTTAAGTTAAATTTTGTGTATTAGTATAGTTTGGATGACAATTCAATATTATGGTACGATCGAGCTGATTTGATGATGGAGACAGAAGGTGGGCATGGGAATTCAGGACTTAACTGACGTTACCCCGTTGAGTTTAGGCTCGTTAGAATCGTCTCAATGAGTAGTTGATGACGGTATACAGAAAATTACAGTAGGCAATATAAGCGTGTAGCAATAATTATTTGACAGAAACTTACTCAATAACAGGAAACTTCTCAAGATGGAGGCCCGTCGAACTTTGTATTTCGCCTCATTCATCACAAAGTACTTCGTACCCGTTCCAGAAGCTTCGGTTCACGAATCCTAAGGCCAGACGGATTCATTCATTCATTCATTTTTCCCCGTCTTATCCGTCCTCGACACGTAAGTGCAGCTTTTCGTGGTAGTTTTAGCTATTCTGCCACGAAATGCTGGAACAATATTCCTCCTCCTATTAAAGAATCTCCATCGCTATTCATTTTCCAAAAGTGCCGTATAAACGTTCTACTTGAACGTCAGATTATTCCATCTTTGCATGTTCGTGTCCCGGCTTAGATATGTAACTACACTGTGTACTGGTCGCTTCAGTTTCATTTTAATAGTTAAAATAAATAAATGGATTGTAATGCGAATATTCTTATATTTAAGATAATATTAATACCTCCTAGTCTTTCCTGTAACCTGTAACTGAAGGATCCACATAACATCATGATGATGAAATAATTTGTGTACATTTGGTTAGAGAACTTGAAAATGAAGCTTGAGGTCCCGGGTTCGATTCCCGGTCGGGGCAGATATTTGTATGATGAATACGAATGTTTGTTCTCCAGTCTTGGATATTTAATATCTATTTAAGTATGTATTTATCTATATAAGTATGTTTTTCCGTTGTCTAGTAGGTACCCATAGGCTTTGCCTAGTTTGGGACTAGATCAATTGGTGTGAATTGTCCCACGATATTTATTTATTTGAATTTTTATGTGTGTATGTTCATACACACATAAAAATGATTACATGATTGTACACTCACCGGCAGAAAATTTGGCCCAAAAACTTGTCGTGATTTCAAACTATAAATTGAATAAAATAAATAATGTTTTTTCTGCATAGAAAAACTTTTTCTAATTTGGGTGAAATTTTCTGCCGATGAGTATATATATTATAAATGGGATATTTAATTCGTTTTATATTTTCCCACCTACTTGTAATTAAGATACAAAGGTTGTCTGGAAGCGATCGCTCCTTAGCGATAAGACCGCCTGTTGTTTACCTCTACTTTATAGCTGTTGTTGTTCTGTATTCATTTCAAAAATTGATGTGTGCAATAAACAGTATTTGTATTGTATTGTAGGTTAAAGTTGTTGTTTTTGTTGTTGTAAGTAAGTGTCCCACTGCTGGGCAAAGGTTTCCCCCACTTTTTCCAGTGCTCCAGATCCTGAGCAGTCCCTCGCCATTTCTTTAAAGGTTAAAGTTATTCTCAGAAAATTACTTAATCGCTGACATGGCGAGGTCAATATATCTATATGAACAGAATACCAAATTCCGGACAAACATAAACTCGATTACTATCTAAGTGTATGTCTATTCAAGGTCACTCATTGATTTATTATTCAAAAAATTGGGTTAACATACATAAATAATATGTAACTTTCCAGTATATCTAGTTATACTGGGCATTTTCCGCAAATCGACATCCAAAGTGCCTACTTTGCGTGAATTCACACAATCTAGTCATCTAGTCTATCGAAAGTAAATACAAGATTATGATTAACATTAACTAGGATAAATTAAAACTAAGTTAAATCTAAAAAGGCCCTCGAGGCATTGTACCGAGGATGCTGGCGGCATTTCCTCGCTGAATTGCAATGCTGATGCGTTGCGCGAGAAAGCCGCCAGCTCTTCGGTCACCAGTTACATCGACCAGACGTTTCGCGATTTCTGCAAATAACTTATGCGCACTGGGACCCCACGGACCGAGGGTCTCGATGCCAAAGGGTACAAAGTCGTACTCTCTGCCGAGGCCTCTATATTTATTACATTTCAGATTTTCGGCGTTTTCCGCCGCTGCACCCGCTTTAGAAGTAGTCCGTTGGAGGTGAGACGGTGCCAGTGTTTCTACACATGTAGCGTCCCACACAAGCATCCGTCCCAACCTCCATGGAACCAGAGACACACCATCAGGTCTTTTGCCATCATCTCTGACAATGCCAGGCGGCTCAAGAAGAGCAGGCACATTGATGCTGGCAAGAGGCCGGCGGATTATGTCATTAAGTGTCGCATGTCTTGAAAAGGGGCCTGCACTTTTTTGACAACAAAGTCCGTGCCACAAGGGCATATGTGTGTGTCTATCTAATCTAGATCTGTAAATGTATCTAGTCATTGTATTTTATAATTATCGTAGTTAATTACTCGCGTCACTAAAATGCATGACTTGAAAAAATACATAATACCTACATATCTCAGATAAGTGAGATATGTTATTAACAATAAATAGGCAGAATTTTATTACTAGTTATTGCCCGCTACTTCATCCGTGTAAAACTGAGGTTTAAAAAAAAAAATATCGTGGGACAATTCACACCAATTGATCTAGCACACACACAAAAGTAAGGTAAAGTAAGGTAAGGTAGGTAGGTAGGTAAAGTTAGGTTAAGTAACAAGTATATGTCATATAACCTAGTTTATGTCATCATCATCATCATATCAGCCGAAAGACGTCCACTGCTGGACATGGGCCTCTCCCAAAGAGTGCCAAAGTGACCGGTACGTGGTCGCCACTCGAGAACCTTTCCGCCCCAATGGCCATCGGTTCTACGTGCAATGTGCCCTGCCCACTGCCACTTAAGTTTAGCGATTCGGAGGGCTATATCGGTTACCTTGGCTCTGCTGCGGATAGCCTCATTTCTGATGCGATCACGCAGAGATACTCCCAGCATAGCCCTCTCCATTGCCCTTTGGGTGACTTTGAGCCTTCTTATGAGGCCCATAGTAAGCGACCACGTTTCCGTGCCATACGTCATCACTGGCTAGTTTATGTGACCGTACATAATGAGAGGCCTTAAATCACGAGTGTGGTTTTATGAAACGTGCGTCAGCGAGTTTCATAATAGGATCACACGCGTGTTTTAAGGCCTACCTAATTGTCTACAGTTGCACACACTGCTTTATCTACACACATATAAATAAATCCTCAATTATGTGTTCATGAACCATTAGAATAACCGGCATTGACCAACTAGATGTCCATAACAAAATCTAGTTGGTCATGCTTCGAAATTTGGAATTTTATCATTACTTTATCAATATCGATATCTTAATGAAGATACGTACAAAATTACCTACGGCCTGAGACAAGTAATGAATTTTTATAAATCGTATTGATATAATGCTCATTCATAGCCCTCCGAATCGCTAAACTTAAGTGGCAGTGGGCGGACATTGCACGTAGAACCGCTGGCCGTTGGGGCGCAAAGGTTTTCGAGTGGCGACCACGTACCGGAAGGCGCGGCGTGGGTAGGCCCCCCACAAGGTGGACTGATGACCTGGTAAAGGTCGCGGGAGTCCGCTGGATGCGGGTGGCGCAGAACCGGTCAATTTGGCACTCTTTAGAGGAGGTCTATGTACAGAAGTGGACGTCTTTCGACTGATATGATGATGATGATGATGATGATAGACTGTAGAATATTTTGACCTCTTTTTACGCGTAGCTACTTCTGCTGCTGAAGAGATGAACAACACTAGTTCCTCTCTTCACCTCTTACGGCTAGACCACGACCGGCATATACCTACGTGGGAGCGAGAGATCGGAGCGCGGCCTCTTGCTTCCGCGTATAGCGTATCGCTGCCGCTGCCGCCTCCGCTTGAAGTCTTGGCCCAGCCCTTAATTCAATGGAAAATACGAGGCCGGTGACAATTCAACTTTTAATCTCTTGAAACTATACAGGGTGTAATCGGTAAGTGTAACCAGGCGATTATTGAGTAAATATTACAGAGATTTTTATCAGAAATATATATGTAATGAAAACTGATCAAGTCAAATCTAACCTACTTTAAGATCTCACATTTTTAAATAACAGCAATTGTTATAGGTATCCAATAAAGCAAAGAAATAGAGTTTAATACTTGTTCATAATGTTATTTTGTTCCTATAAATACATATTTGAATTTTGCATAACTTGGCACTCATTTAGATCTTCATTCTTTTTGCGGCGAAGCCCACAGCCAAGCATAATTTTTGTATTGAACTTGGCTCTCCTTTTTGACATTTATGTTTTTGGTGGGATTACTTTATCAATATCGTTATCTTGATGAAAATACGTTTAAAATAACCTACGGCCAGAGACAAGTTAAATATTTTTATAAATCTTATTGATATAATGCTGGTCATAACCGCCAGTTTTTGAACGCATTTTAGCGGGTTTATTTATAGTATGAGTCATCAAAATTTGAGCTTAATATAATACTTTGCTTATATGGACTCTAATGGGTTACATTTAACATAGGGTTGCCATACGTCCCGGTACGCCGGGACATGTCCCGGTTTGAAGCATGGTGTCCCGGCGTCCCGGCCGGTAAGCAAATTGTCCCGGTTTAAAAATCATATTTATTTAATATACCTACAATAAACGACTAAGCCTTTAAAGTTACCTGTTCTTGTAATAAAAGTTCCTTTTTTTCTACCTTTACTAGTTTTTAGGGTTCTGTACCTCAAAAGGAAAATAACGGAACCCTTACAGGATCACTCGTGCGTCTGTCTGTCCGTCTGTCACAGCCGATTTGCTCCGAAACTACTGGACCGATTGAGTTGAAATTTGGTACACATATGTAAATTAGTGATCCAAAGATGGACGCGTAAAGTAAATTAATGTATTCTGAACAAGAGGGCCACTTTTGGGCGGTAAACTGGAAAATTAAAAAAAAGTTTCGCAAACCGTATTGTGTGACATATCAAATGAAAGGAATCGTTGTAAGCATCTCAGATATATTTTTTATATAATTTTAGCAAAAACATATTTGAAGTCATTTAGGAAAAAAGACGAAAATTGACAATCCCCCCTTATCTCCGAAACTACTAGACTTAAAATTCTAAAAAAAATATGGAAAATAGTTCCTTGCCTAAGGATTACAGGAAAACCTATAAGAAAAAGAGAAGAGAGTATTCAAAGTAACGGGAAAATTCTCAATATTTTTGTTTATTCTGTATGGAGCGCCTGATACTTAGAGAATAGCAATTTTACGGAACCCTCACCGAGTTGAACTGGCACTTGTCACCGGTTTTTCTTGAAATGTCCCGGTCTGAGTCCTCACACTTATGGTAACCCTAATTTAACATAAAACTCGCTAAAAGTATAAAAGCATTTTGTGGTTAATAGATTGCACCGCAGTAATGGGTAAAATTTACTAATTGGTGAACATGTCCATGAAATTAGTAATGTATTATATAATATATATTGTAATCGCCATGATGTAAATATAATAGCATAAATGGCCGGCCGTATCCTGTTATACGTTAACTTAGAAGTTTGATTTTTTCACAGCTTCAAGGGACTGTAGACCTGAGTATACAGGGTGAGCAATCCAAATGGGTCAGTATGGCGGTTTTGGAAACCATAACAGATAGCGAAATCTTGGCTTAGGAACCATGACGTTGATTTTAGTAAAAAGAAAAACTGCATTCATATACTTACAAAAATACGTGTACCTACTCGGCCCAGGAATCGAACCTGGACTTTTTGAAAAATTAAATTTCGTTATTTTCCTTTGAATATCGGTTATGTAGCTCTTAAATAGTAAATGTTACTAAGAAACATGATATCTAAAACTAATAAAATACATTGTTTTTAAATAACGAAATTTAATTTTTCAAAAAGTCCAGGTTCGATTCCTGGACCGAGTAGGTACACGTATTTTAGTAAGTATATGAATGCAGTTTTTCTTTTTACTAAAATCAACGTCATGGTTCCTAAGCCAAGATTTCGCTATCTGTTATGGTTTCCAAAACCGCCATACTGACCCATTTGGATTGCTCACCTGGTATAACGACCGAATAGCCTGGTGGTTAGAGAACCTGACTATGAAGCTTGAGGTCCCGGGTTCGATCCCCGGTCCGGGCAGATATTTGTATGATGAATACGAATGTTTGTTCTCGAGTCTTGGCTGTTTAATATCTATTTAAGTATGTATTTTCTATATAAGTATGTTTATCCGTTGTCTAGTACCCATAGTACAGGCTTTGCCTAGTTTGGAACTAGATCAATTGGTGGGAATTGTCCCACGATATTATTATTATATGGTTTTAATTTCAACTCGATACTCACGCGTTTCCAAGACAAAGGGTCTTGACAGACAGACAGACGGACAACGAAGTGATACTACAAGGGTTTCGTTTTTTTCTTTTGAGGTACGGAACCCTAAAAATCACAGAAACGTATATTTTGGATATTTCTAGTTTTATTTAAAAAAAGTTATTGAAACAGTTTTACTCATTGGGTAACGTACTTTCGATATCAGTTTTTTGATATCTGTTATATTTACTGAATAATCGCCTTATTACACTTAACGATTACACCCTGTATATGTAAGTAGGTATGCATGAAGTACATATCTGATAAGATTATTTTACTAAGAATTATGAATTATACTGATAATTACCTAATCAGTTGTAATCTAGAGATCGATGTAGGTTTATTATCGGGATGTTTATGTTATGTAGTTATTTATTTAGTGTCTCTCATGATTGGCAAGTTTTTGTCTTACTTACGTAAGTATAGTACGTAAGTATAGTACATTGTTTAACGAGGGGCGTAAGCGAGGGCTTTTGATGACTCGAGTTTGCAATATTCTTACGCCCGTGTTATGCACAATGTTTTTCATCACATTTGCGAGGAAATAAATAACTACAAAAGACAGAAAAATCTAAGTTTCATACAGCCGCACCGATCAAAAATTGACAACTTCACTTCCAGATCAGTGCTAGTGGAGCGCGCAGCTTCAATATTTCAACCAATCACAGAGCAGTATTCTTATTCAGTATTCTGAAAAATACTTACCGATACACAGGAAATTCCGTGCGTACAATACAAATATCATTGTCCACCTGAAAATTTTAATCCCATAGAAAACATTCCATGTAAAAAATAGGCGAAGTCTCGTAACTGTTCCACCGTAAAAAGTTATTAGATATTTCGTAGAGCCAAGTCAGGCGTTCTTATTAATCTTATTAGTAGATTAGCTTGTGTTTGAAATTGTGTATGTTCGTTGTGTTATAGTTTATTGAGTTTATTTCTAAAGCCGTAGGACGTGTCAGATGTTTTGCTCGAATTATTATGGCTTAATAGTCATTTGTTATGAGTCACGTGTAAGCTATCAATAAGGCCGGGTAATGCCACTTAACGCCGCGCCGGTTTTACTTATTAGTTGTCACTTTGCTTTAGGTTAATAGAGCTAGGATTACACAATTCCCCCTAGAGGGTGCCCGCCTTGGGCGGGGGGGGCTTAGTAACCGTGGATTGGTCACACACGGCGAAGCTAAGAGGCACTCAAGGCCGGCCTGTTTGAAGGGCGCTTAGGATGCGTTGGGGAGAAACCGCAGAAGAAGAGTGGGTTCGCCGTTCTCCCTATCTTCCTCGGCCGAGGTGGGATCGCAGGGGGAGAGGCGTGTCGGTATAACGGTGCGCCACTCTCCCTACCCGCTGTGAACTTGGCTGGGCCGTTCCTTTGAAACGGTGGCGGGACCGCAGAAGAAGAGCAAGGTATCACGGTGCGCCGCTTTCCCTATCCTCTGCGGCCGAGACGTGGTCGGTGGCGGAACCACAAACCTGATCCGCCACCGGGCGCTGGATTTCCGCACCCATGATCTCGTATAGCGGACTCAGAGGGGTCCGTTGAACAGGTGGAGATCGAGATGGCAGGCGCGCCACAACATCTGGCATACGCGAAGGAGCCGCTGGCGGGGTCGCGGATGTGTGCGCAAGCGTTCCCCGTAATCTCGCCATGAGGCGGCGAGGTGGCAAGTGGAGGGGTTTTTAGTGGATACGTGAGACTCGTTAGCCCGTACGGGAGTCCCACATAACCACTCGGGTCACCCTCTGTACCCGCGGGTGGTATGCGTAACAGAATGCGTCACCGCCCCCCCGCGCCCCTCCAAGTGGGTCAAATCGACGGAACTCCTCAAATATTATCGGCCCACATACAGTGATATGGTTTTCGTCTGTAATAATCAACGTATTTGGTCTCGGAAATCAGTCCATGTGGTAAAGTAGAAAGAAAATGTGGAAATGATCATTTGGCTTGGCGGAGTATTAAATTGAATACAGTTTTTTTTTTAAGTAAATTATTTACCCGGTTGTGCTTGGCTATACCAGAAATCCGTACCCTAGTCAATGGTGCCCTAGTTTCGGCTGCCACCTGGCCGCCAGCCAGGATTACTGGCCCGGAAAGAGATTTGATATAAACAAGCAACTTATAGTTTTATTTGCCGTGGTAACTGAATGACTTTTATTTATTTTACAAGCTTTTGGCTGTGAGCGGGTTGCTGGTTGGGAATGAATTGGAACTATGTTTCGTTTTTCGAATGGCCTGTGACATTGCCTTTTTAACCCCCTACGCAAAAAAAGGTAATTTAAAAAATAAAAAAACCCGACTGCAAAAAAGCTATCTTTAGAAAAAAAAAACTGAAAAGAAAAAAACAAGTTCAGTAGTCGAGAACATTGAATCAGTTTCATGATTAACATTTCGTTTGTCAATTTGGACCTTGGAGTTTAAAAATAATGTCCAAATCGCTTGTGACGGATCCGGAACGAGGCATACGAATCGTTAGACACAGATAAAACAAACTATACATTCTTATACGAAACAGCAACTTTGCGTCGCGCAGGTAAAAAAAACCGGTCAAGTGCGAGTCTGACTCGCGCACCGAGGGTTCCGTACGAAATATCATACAACACACCCGTCTTGCCCCACCCATTAATTTTGGAAAAATCTAAACAACGCATAGTATAGTAAAGTCATGAGCATGACATGAGTACCTACAGCGCCATTTATCGGTGCATTTTGTTACTAAATTGCGCAACCAAGGAACTCGGTATGTACAGAAGGGAAATGTATTCACGTACCACTGTAGAACCCTGTCGCAATTGACAGGCCGCCGTCACTCAAACTCGAGCGGTATGTTACCTTATTGCGATAGGGTTCTACGGTGGTACGTTAATACATTTCCTTTACTGTATGTTGGTTTTTCAGCGATAATTCTTTATCAAGTGAATTCATTTTGATAATTCTTTTTTTATTTGCTAGAAGGTACTTTCAGAACACTTTCATATGAATTTGAAGGCAAAAAATTAAACACAGAATTAACATATGATTTTTTAAGAATAAAAAAAAACTACGCTAGATAGAGGTATCGTTATACTTTTCCGGTAATATTCACGTTAATATTAATAATATATATTATTTTCAAATTTTTCGCTTGGTTAACTTCGGAGATAAGGGGGGGAATGGTATTTTTTTCAACATTTTTCTTTATAAATCAAAATTTTACCATTGTAGAAAAAAAAAGAAAAACTGTTTTAGAATGTACAATTCAAGCCCTTTCATATGATACCCCACTTGGCCTACTAACTAGACTTTGAATTTTTGCCCTCCCTCTTATCCACCCTTTTTTATACAAATTAAAAGTAAATATTAAAATTTTTCATTTTCCATACACGAGGATTAATTTCAAATCGATAGCATTAGTAGTTCCTGAGATATTTGACTTTGTGACAGACAGACAGACGGACGGAGTCGCACCATAAGGGTTCCGTTTTTACCTTTTTGGTCCGGAACCCTAAAAAGAGGGGTGTTATAAGTTTGACGTGTCTGTGTGGGTGGCTGTGTGTCTGTATCACTGTATGACTGTCTGTATGTCATCGTAGCTCCGAAACGAATGGACCGATTTCAATGTGTTTTTTTTGTCCGAAAGCTGACGTGATCGAGATGGTTCTTAGCTACGTTTCAACAAAATTGGTTCAACCGTTTTTAAGATATTGAACTTTGAAATGAAAATGTCGGGGGGTTTTTCAACTTTTCTAAGTTTTTATTTGCCTTATGATCGTTGAAAATTGTCAGTAAAATCGTGGTAAAATCAGTCGAATCTCGCTTTAGCCATATTATTTATAAATATAAGGATATCCTTTATTTACTTACTTTGCCAATTTAATTTAAAAGGGCAAATTTGGCATGTCATATTGAAACTGTTCGGTCGCGATGTCCGAAAGCGAACTGAGAGCGCCAATAGTTATAGCCCTTCCCGAGTTAAAAACTTTACTTTACGAGGAATTTGTGTGGGCTGTAGAAGCTGTCTTTTGCATTTTTTTTAGCATTTCGAAAAAGTGATTCGTCAAAAACACTATTGTAACACCATATGCCGCTAGATGGCGTTAGTAGTACCACATCGTCCGTACTAAAGCCAGGTTTACGCCGCTCCTCATTAGATGGCGCCGTCATCAAAATAGATCGTTTGTTTCCCGTAAAATCGTGACCCCCGGAGCAGCTTATCGACTTATTGGTTTTGGCCAGTAGGGAAATAGTACGTTGCATGCTTTGAGCTCTCACCTATGCTCTGTGAGCTTAGATTCCAAAAAACTACCCTTTGAGTTGCTATTAAAATGAGGAGGGTTGACACCGGTGAATTTTCATTTTTCTAAATGATAGACGTAGCTAGTTTTCATCATTTAGAAAAATGCAAATTCACCGGTGTCAATTTCATGGCAACATAAAGGGTAGTTTTTAGGGTTCCGTAGCCAAAATGGCAAAAACGGAACCCTTATAGTTTCGTCATGTCCGTCTGTCCGTCTGTCCGCCTGTCCATCTATCCGTCTGTCCGTATGTCCGTCTGTCCGTATGTCACAGGCATTTTACTCAAAAACTATAAGGTGTATTTGAATAAAATTTTGAGGATAGGTGTACATAGTTTGGCCTCTACAAAGTTTTGTAATTAAAATGCCAAAAAAAAAATTTTTCAGGGGTGCACTCCATACATAAAACTAAAAGTAAAAAAAAAAAAATCATTGTGACCCCCCGTGCGGCACATCGATAGGCTTTTCAAAATAAATATAAGGTTTCTTAGCATTTTTTTTGATTAAGTGAATTGCTGAAAAACTGCCTTCCTCAAAGAAAAGGACGTAAGTGCAGTAAAATTTCTGTGACGATACGACCTTTTTAATAGGCACGGAACCCTTCGTTTTGCGTGGTCCGACACGCACTTGGTCGGTTTTTTGGAATCTAATTAGCTCACAGAGTATAGCTGAATCTTCCAAGCGTCTGGGTACAAGGGAAAATTCATTGCTGCTTAAGTTAAGTGAGTACTTTAACCTAGTTTAGATACCCTAAACAGTTCTGGAAGCATCCAAGTTATGGTACAAGTACCATTTTGAGTAGTAATAAGGTCTATTATCGCGTGATTCTAACTCTTTAAGTTCCTGCCCCCGCCTCCCCGCTTATACACTACATTATTAACAAACCTGGTCACAAAATTTTACGAGAATCGGTTAAGATATGCCCTGTAAAGAAGAACAGACGGACAGCGTGACAGACACCGGACATACGAAAGATTTTCGGCCCAAGCTCAACTATAGAATATATTGTATACGCTATAGAAATTCGTTCGCTTCGCTTGCTCGTTCGAAAAGCCAAATATAATGCAAAAACATTTTCTGTATCAGATTCTATAAAACCCATTTCAACAACCTTTAAAAATCAATACAATTTTAACGAAGGACGTCGGGTTTCTGATGTTGTACGCATCACTTTCACTTCAACCCACTTAGATGTACAATGACCCACTTTCAGGAAATGAAAGACTCATTTAAATTGTATACAGTGGACCCTCCTGTTATATTTATGTATGTAGCTAAAATGTTAAATATCGATTGTAATACCATCGATATCCATAAACATTAATGATTTACAGGGCGGCGTGTAACACCCAATTATCTCTAACAATGTTATAAATTCCGCGGTAATTGAATCTTGATGGGCAGTTACCCGACTCCGGATAAGAGTGTAATGGGGTTCCTCGGCACGGAACGCATTAGCCAGTTATAGCCGGGCCGACTATAATACCCTTAGTATGAGGTGTCATTAGTTCAGTTTACTTTCTTTAATTCTCAGTGCGAGAGTTAAAGGAAGGCCAACGTGCTTGGCGGTAGTAGTCAGACGCACACACGCGCGCACACACACACACACACACGCACACACACACACACACACACACACACACATGCACGCACGTACACACACACGTGCACGCACGCACGGACGCACACACGCACGCACGCATGCACGCACTTACGCACGCACGCTCTCTCTGCTGATTAGTGACTCTGCTGTGAGCTGCAGAACTCAATATAATTATATATTATTGCACCTGTTCACAATGTTTCACTAGAATCGGTTGGGAAATGCGACCTGTTAGAGGAGAACGAGAACAGCCGGCCAGCCGGACGTACGAAAGAATTTTGTCTCTAGCTGAAACGGAGAACCTCGTTCGCTTCGCTCGCTCGTTTAATTATTCTAGAGCCATAATGTCCAGGGTAAGTTTAAATGATAGTCACCACTAACATCATAACTCGTGCGCCATGCGGCGCCAGCTGGGACGTTCTAATAGGGTTGCCAATATCCAATCGTTACACTAATTGGGAATGGATGAAAATTTTTGAAATGCCTGTTTATTTTTTTTGGTGATAGGAATAACAATACAATACAATACAAATACTCTTTATTGCACACCTCACACAAACAAAGCAGTTACATAGAGAAACAATACAATAACATGTAGGTAGAGGTAGACAACAGGCGGTCTTATCGCTGAAGAGCGATCTCTTCCAGACAACCTTTGGGTATCGGAGAAAGAGATAAAACTAGATTATGCAGTAGGTGGTGCAGAGATTATTATCAATAACCTTCCTTAGCACCAGTTTTTTTTTCAGATTTTTCAGCAGCGTCAATTTTTTTTGAAAAATATAAACAGTTTCCTCACTTACGTTTTGGGTCAGTTACGGCACCTTCCTCGATCGGTCTCATATTACAAAAAAATACATTAAATATGTGTGGTAAACTGACACTGGCAATGATATTGACACTTGCAGCAGCTATATTGGTCATTACCAGTGTCATTTTACCACAGATATTTAAGATAGTTTTTTGTACTATGAGACAGATCAAGGAAAGTGTCTATTTACCGTTCTTGACCCAAAACGTAAATGAGGGAACTGTTTATATTTTTCAAAAATAATTGTCGCAGCTGAAAAATCTGAAACATTTTTCTGTTACTAAGGAAGGTTATTCCTATCACCAAAAAAATAATCAGACATTTCTAAAATTTTCATCCATTCCCCATTAACCCTTTTGTACCCGACCGCGCAGTTGGAGTACGTATATCTGCCTATTTCTTCGCCATGATTTGTAGCTTAAACGGCTTAACCCATTCAAGTCGCCAGTGACTCAACATATGAGTCATGCCTCTAAGTGTGATTTCCGCTACAGAGCGGAAAAACGCTGCTACTCGTAGCGATGCGTGGCCTCGATTAATGGCTTTTTAACCGATTGAAAAAAAGGAGGAGGTTATATCCATTGTATGTATTTGTATGTCATGTTCACCGATTTCTCCGTCAATTGTGGATCGATTTTCAAAATTCTTTTTTTATTCGAAAGAGTGTAGGTACTCCTGAGATGGTCTTCTGTCATCAAGTCAGGATCTGATGATGGGCTTGCAGGGAAATTTAGGGCAACCCTCAAATTTTATAGGCACGCGTGTAGTGATTTTGGTATTGGTACCCCCCGCAGCACTCCTAAGCTAAAATAAAATCTTAAAATATAAAGATTACTTTAGTTAAGAAAACTGTACACAATATTTTTTTTTATGAATAATAAACAGTTTTATTTTTATTTTAATATACATCTCACTTGCAAACGAAAAGTCATCTAAGTAGAAACACGGTAATGTGTGGTAATGTTTAACAGGTATAAGTAAATTATGCATCTCAAACGTATTTCAATACATCTCGAGAAGAGCCCGATTTGAATTTCCATTTAATGAGCTATTCGGACACTTTTTAGGGTTCCGTAGCCAAAATGGCAAAAACGGAACCCTTATAGTTTCGTCATGTCCGTCTGTCCGTCTGTCCGTCTGTCCGTCTGGCCGTCTGGCCGTCTGTCCGTCTGTCCGTCTGTCCGTCTGTCCGTATGTCACAGGCATTTTACTCGAAAACTATAAGGTGTATTTGAATATAATTTTGAGGATAGGTGTATTTTGATAGCCGCTACATAGTTTTGTAATTAAAATGACAAAAAAAAAATTTTTTAGGGGTGCACTCCATACATAAAACTAAAAGTCAAAAATGTTTTTTTCATTGTGACCCCCCGTGTGGCACATCAATCGATAGGCCTTTCAAAATAAATATAAGGTTTCTTAGCATTTTTTTTAATTAAGTGAATAGGGTCGGAGATAATCGCCCCGAAAGTCACTAAAATTCTGTCCCCCCCCCCTCTAATTTTTGAATGGTGTATTTTAAAAATATGGAAAAATTCATGGGGCTTATTAATTTCATTCACCGAAAATTGTTTTGAACAAGATCGGTTCAGAGGTTTTCGAGATATTGCTGAAAAACTGCCTTCCTCAAAGAAAAGGTCGTAAGTGCCGTAAAATTTCTCTGACGATACGACCTTTTTAATAGGCACGGAACCCTTCGTTTTGCGTGGTCCGACACGCACTTGGCCGGTTTTGATGAGTTCTTTTATTATATTTCAGGGATACTCGTCTGAACATTTTGTCTGAAACTTTTAAACTGCCAACCCTCCGCGACGCAAATTTGAAACGAATTCCCAGCCGGCAGCTGTATGGAAATGTTATTTATTAGCTCCCAGTTTATCCGGGTTTAACCGGGAGTTAGAACAGTTCGCAACAGAACAACGTTTTGTAAACAGGGCTTTGGCAGTTTAAAAAACATCGGACTAGTGCCTAGTCGGACACGCCCACCGAGAGTTCCGTACAAAACTATAAATGTATAGTTTTCAGATTTTTCCCTGTACCTGTCCTGTGTTTAATATAAGACGATATTACTAAGCAAATTTCATAGTTCTTGGTCAACGGAAAGTACCCTATCCCATCAAAAACATAAATGTGAAAGGCTGCCAAGTTCGATACTATGGGAATGCTTCGCCTATAAAAGAAGTGAGATCTGAATATAAGTACCAAGTTCCATAAAAATACCTCAAATCATAAATAGTTATAGGAATGCACACTTGATTTCCAGCGGTTTTTAAGGTACATTTTGAATAAGTATCACGTTACATAGAAATACCTAAAATTATAATAGTCAGAGAAACGCACACCGGTTTTTTTAGCAGTCTCCTGATAACATTTATTATTTTCAGTACTTTTTAATGATGTAACTTGGCAAGTTTTCACACACCACGCACCTTTTCCATGCAATGAATCGACACCTTTGGACTGCAATGTGTCAAGTATATAATTTTCTATTAAAACTTGCCAAGTTACATCATTAAAAAGTACTGAAAATAATATATGTTTCTGGTGAATAAACGACATTCATTCATTCATTCATTCATTCATTCATTCATTCATTCTAATTTTTGAACGGTGTATTTTAAAAATATAAAAAAAAATCATTCTTGCACCCAAAATTATTTTGAACAAGATCGGTTCAAAGGTTCATAATTCATAATTCATTTATTGCGTTGTATCATGTGGTACAAAATACAGGAGTTTCGAGATATTGCTGAAAAACTGCCTTCCTTAAAGAAAAGGACGTAAGTGCCGTAATATTTCTGTGGCGGTACGACCTTTTTAATAGGCACGGAACCCTTCGTTTTGCGTGGTCCGACCCGCACTTGGCCAGTTTTTTTCTGTTTGAGGTACGGAACTACGGAACCCTAAAAATGTTTTACCCAAAATATAAAGTGGATTCGCAGCCGGTATCCAACTCGTCTGTGTGAAAAAGTTATTTATTAACCTTGTCGGGTTTATCCGGGTATTAACCGGGTGTTGGCGTAACTCGATTTCTTATATTGTTATATGGATCTTATATCAACCAGAGGTTAAGTCCGCAGGTTTGCTCGACGTTCCACCGATCATTCTACTCGGGCATAATAGAATAGAATAGAATAGAAAAACTTTATTCAACAATACATTGCACAACATTATAGTTAAAGATACATGTGAACCTTAAGATTAGATTTAACATCATCATCATCATCATATCAGCCGAAAGACGTCCACTGCTGGACATAGGCCACCCCCAAAGAGTGCCACAATGATCGGTCCTGCGCCACCCGCATCCAGCGGACTCCAGCGACCTTTACCAGGTCATCAGTCCACCTTGTGGGGGGCCTACCCACGCCGCGCCTTCCGGTACGTGGTCGCCACTCGAGAACCTTTCCGCCCCAACGGCCATCGGTTCTACGTGCAATGTGCCCCGCCCACAGCCACAGTGTTGGGCGTAATTAATTACTTTTTGTAATTTAATTACCACTTACACAATTATTAATTCAATTACGTTAATTAAATTGAATGTAATTAAAATTTCATGTAATTGAAATTACTTTGTAATTTGTAATTATAATTACATTTATTTGTAATTTAAATTACTAAATTACTTTAAGTCACCTTTTTTATAAACAATGAGAAGCATACGTGTTTACTTGGTCTGATTGCAATGATGTAATAATCAAAACAATAAATGTGTGTACCTATATTTATATTTATTTGAATTGACTGAAATTTGGCACGCAGATAGGATATTTCCAGAATATAAAGTACCTAAGCATATTTTTTATCCCGGAATACTAAGAAGTTGCGAGCGAATACCCGGATATTAAGTATGAAGGAATGCTCTCAGATAAAAGAAGGAAAATACCTGAAAAACAGCAGAAGAGGGCAGGGGGGGGGGGTTGGAATAAAGTAATAGTAGTGCCATGCCCCATACCAGTGTTGGGCATTCACGAATAAAATCATGAATAGAATAAGAATAACGCGTGAATAATTTACATGTGAATTATTCACATGTTATTCTTATTCAAATCATTTCGCCGTGAATAATTCACACGTGAATTATTCTTGCGTTATTCTTATTCAAGTAAATCTAATCCTGATTTTTTATTTTAAATAAAGTTCCATGAATACGAATGTAGTTCGGATCGGATACATACTATAGCTACTTGTATACCCCTCGAGTTTGGTATAATTTGGTTTGTATGGACGAGTTCCATACATTGCACTTCCTGACGATGGTCTGATGATGGAGTCAGGAGGTGGATAGTGGAACTCCTCAATGGCTACTTGTATACCCCTCGAGTTTGGTCTCTTTTGTTTTGTTTTGACGAGTTCTATACATTAAACTTGGTGACGATGGTCTGATGATGGAGTCAGGAGGTGGATAGTGGAACTCCTCAATGGCTACTTGTATACCCCTCGAGTTTGGTCTCTTTTGTTTTGTTTTGACGAGTTCTACCTATTACACTTGGTGACGGTGGTCTGATGATGGAGTCAGGAGGTGGATAGTGGAACTCCTCAATGGCTACTTGTATACCCCTCGAGTTTGGTCTCTTTTGTTTTGTTTTGACGAGTTTTATACATTACACTTGGTGACGATGGTCTGATGATGGATTCAGGAGGTGGATAGTGGAACTCCTCAATGGCTACTTGTATACCCCTCGAGTTTGGTCTCTTTTGTTTTGTTTTGACGAGTTCTATCTATTACACTTGGTGACGATGGTCTGATGATGGAGTCAGGAGGTGGATAGTGGAACTCCTCAATGGCTACTTGTATACCCCTCGAGTTTGGTCTCTTTTGTTTTGTTTTGACGAGTTCTATCTATTACACTTGGTGACGATGGTCTGATGATGGATTCAGGAGGTGGATAGTGGAACTCCTCAATGGCTACTTGTATACCCCTCGAGTTTGGTCTCTTTTGTTTTGTTTTGACGAGTTCTATCTATTACTAGTAGTAGCTTCCCGAATGCTAGTGCCCAGCCGAGTCGGATTCGACGATTGACCTCTTTCTCGAAGTTGAAGATTAACATATAAATTTAAAATAATTTTTTTAGGTAGTTATGTTATATGAAAAAGGGGCTTGCCTCAGCATAATGTTACAGTAAGCCACTGCAACGCTGGTTTTCAGGCAGTTAGTTAGCAGTAACATTGTTCCTTGTTACATTGCTCGCTGTTTGTCGGGAACGAAATGTCTCAGTTATTGTGTGTGTGTGTGTGTGTGTGTGTGTAATGTGTATGTGTTTGACTTGACTTGGAATACGGAGTGTGCATGTGATATTGTTCCAAAGGAATTCAATTTGAGTAATAATTTGTATGTTTGGATATTCATTGAAAACGTATTCGGCCAACGAAATAATTGGAAGCAAATATTGTTATTAATAAATTAATTATATAACAAGTGGGATTAAAAGATTTTTCAAAAACCTAACTACTCCCTTTGTTACTCCCACGATTAAGAGAAATCCAACGACACCTCATATGTCGAAATCCGTCAAACGGTTTAGGCTGCAGGGCGTGCCAAAGAATGAGACATACACACATAGATACATACATACATACGCTCGAAAAACATAACCCTTCCTTCTTTCGGCAGTCGGGTAAAAAAAGTACCTACAGTCGGCAAAAAAATCCAACATGGCGGAACACCCAAGATGGCGGGCTAGTTATTTTTAATGCATACAATATGGGTATCAAATGAAAGGGCTTGCTGAGAATAACTCGAAAAATAAAGTGACGTCACTTTAAATCCAATATGGCGGACAATATGCCATGCGTGTTCGATATAACAATGAGTTTTTTAATCTTATCTCCACTTATAATAAATCTCTAAATTAAAAAAAGAATCAGCCAGTATCATTTTATACATTGTTCTGTCACGAATGATCTCAGTTACCCACGAACGGAAAAACATGAAACATTTTTTATAGGTACATTATTAGTCTGGCTTCCGCTTAGGATAGTTTTTACGCGACTTCGACAGTTAATTAACTATCCGAAATATTTTACCTCTTAAAATTTTTCATTTCTTTTTCTAATATATATATCTATCGCCGCCACATCTGTAAGCTGTCAGTAACATCAAAATGGCAGAATTGCTTTGTCTTTTAACTATTAATAATTTATAACCGGACTACGATAGATATTCACGAAACGTATACCAAAAGAACAAGCATAAAAAATAAATATATTCTAATATGAGAACTTATATGCGCAAATTTCGTATTCAGGCGTAATTTCAATAAATGTATCAATAAATTTGAACAATATGAGTAACACGAATTTGTTTTTTTTTAATAGCATGGCGCTCTGCGCGTTCAGCCAAAGTATGAGGAACGGGATTAAAATTACGGATAGATTGAAAATGTAGAAGATAAGCGAAAGACCAGGAAAGAGTAGTATAATATATGTTATATTAAAGTTTGATATTATTTAAAGACTAAAAATTATATAAGGCTTTGAATATTCCTATACAAGGATGAGTTATTTATATACAGGAGTGAAGGAACTTTTTTACCATTAACCATATGTTTTGACTAAGGCAAATTACTACAAACAGCCAAGTGCTCACGTTCAACGGCCTAGCAATTTGCTATAGTTACCGGTTAAGAGTGAATGGCTGTCTCTTTCCAACTATTGCAACTTGGTGTGACAAATTGCGCCCGTTTGTAGTATGCCACACTGGAGCAGCCTACCAGGGCGGCTAATCTTAGTACTACGAGCACGGTAATGACACTAATGACAGAACAGTAAGTTTACTAAATAAAGAAGGACATTAAGTATAGGGACCTACTATGAATATCTGGTGATTTCCAATTTAGTCACATTATAATTCATAGATGTCAACCTCTGTTAATATATGTAAGCAATGCGTCACCTACAAAAAAACAGAAACTAATTAATTATACTAATAATATCGGACAATAATTTAGAAAAACTAAAATACTTGTGTTATTTATTAATTTCCTTTAACTATACAATTCTTTTGGAGTATTTGGCTTGTTAATAGTTTTAATATCCGACCTATTCAGAGGCGGGGCCCATACACGGTGAGTAAATACTGACAAGCCACCATAGCTCTCACTCTATCGCATGTTACAGAGTGGGACAGCTATGGTAGATTGTCAGTATTTACTCACCGTGTATAGGCCGTCAAACTCTATTCAATTGTCTATGGAATTTAAAAAGACAAATTTGTTGTCAGTGTCACTTGTGGTTTTCTAAGATTTTCCATGTCGTAACATAACTCATAACAATCTATTTAAATAATTGTATTGTAATCAATCATTCTATCGTGATTCTAGTGTGGTGTAATTAATTATCCGTAAGTGCAATTAACACGCGCTAACTTTGCTTCAGTTTTAGAAGTGCCGTGTGTTATTACGTTTTTATTGTTGCTATGTATTCATGTCACCATTGAAATTTTATTATTTATTCGTTGTAATGTAAAGCTCTTGCAGAATAAATATAGATATGAATTGTTGTTGATTTTTAAATATAATTATCCCTTCGATTAAACGATTATTTTGTCATTGACAAAGGAATAATATATTTGTGAAATAATACGTTTCAAAAAAAGCTAACTCCACTTTTCACCCATATATTGAAAAATATCAAATCTGCCGAACACTTGGGCGCATAAGTGAAGTTAGCTTTTTTTGGAAAAATACCTTTTTTAAATATCGTAGTTATTTAAGTATGTGCATGTGTGAGAGCACACATACGCCTATATACGTACACACCCACACATGCATGCGTTTTGACATTGACGTGGGGTACGTGTCAACCTAAGATAATAGATGGCGTAAATTACAGGGTTTCCGTTTTTAGGCCCAGAGATTGTTCTCTATTTCAGTATATAACAAAGTACTTTGTGCAGCCTACGGTGGCGGTCAATAGTAAATTTGACAGCTAATGACAAGTGAGAAGCTTAAGGCCTGGACCACACTGGCGCGGCCTGCGGTGGCCGTCAATAGTAGGTATAGTAAATTTGACAGCTTTACTATTGACCGCCGCGGCCAGGCCGCGCCAGTCTGTGAGAGGCTTAATGCCTGCAGGCTGCAACACACTGGCGCGGCCTGCGGCGGCGGTCAATAGTAAATTTGACAGCTAATGAAAAGTTTACTATTGACCGCCGAGGCCAGGCCACAGAAACACCAAGTTGGCGGCGGAGTCTATGTTTTTAAAAAAACCGGGCAAGTGCGAGTCTGATTCGCGCACCGAGAGTTCCGTCTTGCCCCACCCATTAATTTTGGAAAAAGCTTATCTATAAAATCATGTAACTCAGCCATAAGGAAGCCCTTTTCGTTTCAAACAATCCATACTAATATTATAAATGTGAAAGTAAAACTGTCTGTCTGTTTGTAAGTTTGTATGGAGTTACGATATAAACGAGTTCCGCGCGGACGAAGTCGCGGGCATAAGCTAGTCTTTTAATATGTTTTTATTTTATTTTATAGTCTAAAACATTTAAAGCTAGCAATAGAATCCTTACGCTTTACGCACAGCTTTTATAGAAACAACATTTTATAACAACTATGGACCTAAACGCAGTATTTCGCGACCGAAACAGCAATTTACTTGATTTTCCATACAACGATTAGTACAAATATCAAACTGTGCCGTCATACTTCAATCTTCAATCTATTAGTATGAAACATTTTCGGATGCCGCCAGCGAGGTTTGTCTTTAACTCGATTTATTGGGTATGTATGTTCTTTAATATTAGTTGCTCCCATACAAACATTTGTTCCTCTCCAAAAACTAGTTCGAATGACATCGTAATTTTTACAAGCTTTTATTTACTTTCACCTGACCGTTGTCTGTAATCAAATCTTGCAAGTTAAATTTGATCCACTTCCCGGTTTCCGATTGAGCTGAAATTTTGCATACATGTGTAAAACGCGTAACAATGCAATATTATGATGACATGGTGCTGATCTGACGATGGAGCTGGAAGGTGGCCATAGGAACTTCGCAATGAAACGACACAACCTCATCGAGTTTGGGCTCGTTAGAATCGTCTCAATTAGTAGTTGATGACGGTATACAGAAAAGTACAGTCGGCAATAAAAGCTTGTACCTACCAAAAATGAAATTTTTGACAGAAACTTGTTTTTTTTATGAGGTTTCCGTAAAATCGGCGAGGTTTGTGTTCTATCCAGGCAACCTAAGGGTACTTATCAAGATAAAGGCTAGACCTAGTTATATCTAGGCGTGTCGACAATCTAGTTAGTGTAATGTAATCTAATGCAGACGGACGGTTTTTACTATGATATTTAATATTTTTTTTTAATAGTGGGACAATTCACACCAATTGATCTAGTCCCAAACTAGGCAAAGCCTGTACTATGGGTGCTAGACAACGGATAAACATACTTATATAGATAAACACATACTTAAATAGATATTAAACATCCAAGACTCGAGAACAAACATTCGTATTCGTCATACAAACATCTGCCCCGACCGGGGATCGAACCCGGGACCTCAAGCTTCATAGTCAGGTTCTCTAACCACTAGGCTATTCAGTCGTCAATATTATTTTACAAGTTTGTATAGCCAATTCCAAAACGTTTAAGATCGTATTAACAAAGTGTGTGTATCATATTACGCTCAACTTAAGAATGTCGCAAATGACGATAATAGTTTTTCGTCAGCCATGCAAGGTTGAGCGTGGCGTATGTAGGTATGTGCGCTTTAGTTTAGTAATGGGAAATGGCTGATAATATCAGAAGTGTCTGATAATTTTCTTGGTGATAGAAATAACCTTCCTTAGAACCAGAAAAAAGTTAAAGAATTTTCAACTGCGTCAATTATTTTTGAAAAATATAAACAGCTTCCTGAGTTATGTTTTGGGTCAAGGACGGCCAATAGACACTTCCCTTGATCTGAATCATATTACACAAAAATATCCTAAATATCTGTGGTAAACTGACACTGGTGATGACAAATATAGATAGCTACTGCAATTTTCAAATGTCAATATCATTGCCAGTGTCAGTTTACCACAGATATTTAGGATATTTTTGTGTAATATGAGACGGTTTGAGGAAAGCGTCCTTGACCCAAAACATAAGTGAGGAAACTGTTTATATTTTTCAAAAATAATTGACGCTGCTGAAAAAACTGGAACTTTTTTCTGGTGCTAAGGAAGGTTATTCCTATCACCAAAAAAATAATGAGGCACTTCTAAAATTTTCATCTATTCCCAATTGAGGATTAATTCTATATAATGTTGAAAGAATTTCTGAAATCGAATAAGTAGGTTCGGAGGTTAACTCCTACATAATAAATTTACAAACTTACAAAGTTGCAATCTCCAGACTTTTCTTCTTCATAATATTACCTAATATAGATAAAGCATAGATTATAGATAGCCTTGAAGAGACAATTCAGAGGTTTTTTTTTTTATCTTGACCTACAAAATGGGAATGGGTTAATGGCCAATTGCCCATTCCCGGCCCGTGACGACACATATGCATCCCTACGTCGTAGTCGCTTTCCGCTACATACGAGGAAAACCACGGGATCGGCTACGAGCGTAGCGCGTAGCGATCCTGGGCACTGAATGTGTTAACAAGTGTCACTGCCGGGAACCCGCCTAGCGGGCGCCTACGCCGTAGTCGATCTATTACATACGGGATAAAGCACGGGATCGGCTACGAGCGTAGCACGTAGCGATCCTGGGCACTGAATGGCTACGAGCGTAGCGCGTAGCGATTCTGGGCACTGCATGTTTTAACAAGAGTGTCCCTGCCGGGAACTCGTCTAGCGGGCGCCTACGCCGTAGTCGATCTATTACATACGGGAAAAAGCACGGGATCGGCTACGCTCGTAGCGCGTAGCGATTCTTGCCAGTGAATGTGTTAATAAAAACTGCGTTTGAAACGCTGCGTTCCGCCCGCCCGCCTGCCTCGCAAGAAGCCCGCAATCCGATTAAACTAATGTCTGCACAATGTCCCGGTTCACTATTTATAGTTAGTGCACAATCGTCTTTTATCTTTTCTGCGCCATATTGCAAAAATAAAACAAACATTTGTTCTGCAGATAAGCCACGACGGCTGCTATACATGTCGAACGATAATTTGCACTAATAATAATTTCAAAATTACAAAAGTAAAGTAAGTACTTATGCCTAATTGGTAAGTGGCAAGCGGCCGACGAATGTGTTGCAAATATTGACACAATCTACTCATATTATCTTATCTTTTTTTTATTAGTCTATTTTGTGTCCCACTGCTGAACAAGGGCCTCCCAAAATATTGGCCAAAAGTATTGAGCACCCCAACCCCCCTCCTACCCCCTTTTCCTTTGTAACTTATTGATAAAGTATTATTTTCCGATTTCATAAATACACGAAAACGTAAAATATAATAAGTGTTTGAACACGTGCAAATCATTAATATATATCGTTTTGAAATTGATATTTGCGTGTGAAAACTGAAGCTAGAAAAAGTCGGGGTTTACAATAATTGTATATTTTATTCACGGAATTTCCCGTAACGCCAATAAATATGACGATTTTTAGGGTTCCGTAGCCAAAATGGCAAAAACGGAACCCTTATAGTTTCGTCATGTCTGTCTGTCCGTCTGTCCGTATGTCACAGGCATTTTACTCGAAAACTATAAGGTTTTTTTGAATAAAATTTTGAGGATAGGTGTATTTTGTTAGCCGCTACAGTTTTGTAATAAAAATTGAAACGCGAAGACCACATTCTACATAGCTTGTAAGATTAGTTACTCTTAGAACAACTAGATGGCGCCAGCTGTCCTCGATATCGACATAAACAACAACCAAACGTTGCTGTTCCTGTGGCTTTAAAAATAATATGAATCCTTGTGTTTTGTATTGCCTAGATTTTTAAGAAAACGCTACAAATGTATTCCCATAGTTTAAAGTAAAACCTCGGGCATGATAATGTATTTGAAATGTTTACCCAATCTCATGGTAGATGGCGCTGTTACGTCCGTAACTTGCCCATACTAAATTGTACATCGCGCTGTTAAGATTTTTCCTGATTTAATGACCCGAGGCACCTACCAATATTGTTAGAGAATTAGTTTAGGAGTTGAGTTGTGTAAGCCAGTGTACCATACAGGACCTTGGCGGACCTTCTTGGCTATCAGTTAACCCTAGTCTAAAAATCCGGCTCCTCTTCGTGCTCGGCAGCTGTACTATATTGGACGCTGTTCGGCCGTAGGAGATTCGCTACGCTAATTAAGTTAATGTTGTTACTAGAAGATAGCGCCGACTGAACTAATAAACTGCTGTCTGTCTCTTACGTCGTGTTTTACTTCATCTTCGCACTGCACGACCCACCTCATCCGAAGAAACTACTTCACAAAATGACAAAAATTTTTTTTTTTAGGGGTGCACTCCATACATAAAACTAAGTCAAAAAAAAAATTCATTGTGACCCCCCGTGTGGCACATCAATCGATAGGCCTTTCAAAATAAATATAAGGTATCTCAGCAATTTTTTTGATTAAGTGAATAGAGTCTGAGATAATCGTCCCGAAAGTCACTAAAATTCTGCCCCCCCCCCCCCCCCCCCCTCTAACCGTGAATAGTAAAAATATGAAAAAAATCATGGACGTAGGACTTATTAAATTCTTTCAGTCAGCGAAAATTGTTTTGAACAAGATCGGTTCAAAGGTTTGCGAGATATTGCTGAAAATCTGGCTTCCTTAAAGAAAAGGACGTAAGCGCCGTAAGATTTCTGTGACGATACGACCTTTTTAATAGGCACGGAACCCTTCGTTTTGCGTGGTCCGACACGCACTTAACCGGTTTTTTTATTTTGATCTGACCTGAAACTATACACTATGCCTTCCAATATGTAGCGACTAATGTACACTTTGCGGGCCATTTTAGAGAAAAATATATAAATGCACGCTGTAAAGTTTGACTTTTGTATGGAAAACGCATGGGTGCTCAACACTTTTGACCAAGGCTGTGGGATAGTTTTTGTCTCGGATCCAGACGAAGTCGCGGGCGGAAGGACACTTTGTCACGTAAAATCCAACATTGCAAGCGCTACTTCACGACCGCTGACTCAGCCTATGGCATCATAAAACGAGCTATGATGTCTTTAGATTATGTGGTTAACCCTTACATGCATGCATATAGTATCAATCACTTTTCTTCTGGAATGGATTATTAACTCTAGTGGTTAATAATCCATTCCAGGAGTTAATAATCCATTCCAGAAGAAAAGTGATTGATACTATATGCATGCATGTAAGGGTTAACCACATAATCTAAAGACATCATAGCTCGTTTTATGACGCCATAGGCTGAGTCAGCGGTCGTGAAGTAGCGCTTGCAATGTTGGATTTTACGTGACAATAACAAATAAGACAATTATCACGTACTAACTCACGTATCCAATCTAAGTCCGTGTAAAAAAAAACAGGCCAAATGCGAGTCGGACTCGCGCACCGACGGTTCCGTATAAAAAGTAAAAATATTTTTAATATACTGGGTGGAACAGATCGATGGACTTTTAAGCAAATGGGATATAGATCAGGTTTAGTACTTTACTTCTCACCTAGTAACCATATTAATATTTCTAACAGTTACCGAGATACAACTTGTTAAACTTTGGTGAAAAACTCTGTATGTTTCAACCCTATCCAGTAGATTCAGTGACGTCATCAAGTAAATTACAAACAGCAACATTATTAACTGACCGTTGACAGACCTTATGTCATTGCAATAAGGTTTAAGAATAATTAGTTCACGGTATATGATGGTATGACTTGTGACATGTGTCAATTTCAAATGTAAATAATAACTATTGTAATGTTTTTTTTTCTTTTAAATCCAGCTTAACAATTATAATAGATCGGTTGTACGTCACTTATATAACACTGTCCTTTCAGCTTAGTCCAAGGAAATGTTCCTCCCTGTATGATGTAACTAAAAATTTACGGTTTTCGCAATTTTTCCTTTATCTGTGCTATAAGACGTTGCTTCGTACCAAATTTCAAGATTCTGAGTTCACGGGAAGTACCCTGTAGCTTTTGATTCCCTTTTGAGTTTAGAAAATTTGCGGAAATTTGCGGCATAAACGGCTGTATCTTTTGATTGCGTTGGCTTAGAAGTTTGATTTTTTCACAGCTCCAAGGGACAGTAGACTTAAGTATTTGATATGAATTTCAGCTTGATACCTCCACGCGATCCTGACAAAAAGTGTCTTGACAGACGGACGGACGGACGGACAACAAAGTGAACCCGGAACCCTAAAAATTAAGCTTAGGGGGACTTAATTGCCACGATAATTTAGCTTATTCGTTTACGCTTTTTTTTCTAGCCTATATCGGTCTGCTACAGTTGGGCTAAGTCCTCTCCCCTTGAATGCCATAACTACCCTATAGATAGGGTAGTTATTCTCTTTGCATCTTCCGGCCGATTGCCGTGGAAGTCCCCAAAGTGATCCCGCTAGGTCCCTAGGCCTGTCCCGTCATTGTCGCCCTTAGTGGCTATAAGTAGGGTTGCCAACTTTTTTTGAGGGAGATATAGTACTTTCCAGAAAAACCGGCCAAGTGCGTGTCGGACCACGCAAAGCGAAGGGTTCCGTGCCTATTAAAAAGGTGGTATCGTCACAGAAATCTTAAGGCATTTACGCCCTTTTCTTTGAGGAAGGCAGTTTTTCAGCAATATCTCGAAAACCTTTGAACCGATCTTGTTCAAAATAATTTTCAGTGAATGAACTTAATAATGTCCATGATTTTTTTCATATTTTTAAAATACACCGTTCAAAAATTAGAGCGGGGCGATTATCTCCGACCCTATTCACTAAATCAAAAAAAATGCTAAGAAACCTTATAAATAGTTATTTTGAAAGGCCTATCGATTAATGTGCCACACGTGGGCTCACAATGAAAAAAAAATTGACTTTTAGTTCGATGTATGGAGTGCACCACTAAAAATTTTTTTTTTGTCATTTTAATTACAAAACTATGTAGCGGCTAACAAAATACACCTATCCTCAAAATTTGATTCAAATACACCTTATAGTTTTCGAAAAAAAAGCCTGTGACATACGGACAGACGGACAGATGGACAGACGGACAGACGGACATGACGAAACTATGAGGGTTCCGTTTTACCCTAAAAACCGACAAAAATATAATACACTGTAAAATAATATAGTACTTGCGCCGCGGGATGCGGGTGATACCAGCCCATCTATCCGGATACATGCAAATGTGACACTAAAATAACTTATACGGCATCATCATCATCATCATATCAGCCGAAAGACGTCCACCGCTGGACACAGGCCTCCCCCAGAGAGTTCCAAATTGACCGGTCCTGCGCCACCCACATCCAGCAGACTCCCGCGACCTTTACCAGGTCATCAGTCCACCTTGTGGGGGGCCTACCCACGCCACGCCTTCCGGTACGTGGTCGCCACTCGAGAATCTTTCCGCCCCAACGGCCATCGGTTCTACGTGCAATGTGCCCCGCCCACTGCCACTTAAGTTTATCGATTCGGAGGGCTATATCGGTTACCTTGGTTCTGCTGCGGATAGCCTCATTTCTGATGCGATCACGCATTGATACTGTAACGATCCACCCTAGCTAACAAGTAAACATCACAAAAGAACTCAAATAAAACACTAAAACCTAAAAAATGGCCAAAATGATTCGTCTAGGTAGAACCCCGTAATGTTGTGAACCGCAAAACCCAAAATCTTTAGTGTGAATGCTTGTCAGGCTAATGAACTCTTCGCCTACTCTAGAGCCAAGTCCTACTATGAAATTTAATAAAATATTTTATTTTTGTTTGTAAAAATCCCCTACCGCCTATTACACGCTCGGTTAAACAAGAACGTAGCCCTTATATTCCATATTATCAAGATTATTTAGTTTTCCCTATAATAAGCTAATAGCTTTCCCTAGATACTTGTTTTATAGCAAAAGTACTATCGACAGGTAGTGGAGTAAAAGTACCCTTTTACACTCACTGGCTACGTCTTGCATGGATGGGGATTGAGCGTCCTAGACAATTTACCTTCCTGGCTATCCTAGAGTTTTAAGACCCAGAAAAAGAGATTACCAGCGTTTCAAGCTTAACGGGCTGATTGAGAAGAAACGCCGAAACAAACTCATCAGGCATCTTTACGTAGTTAATTGAAGTACTGAACCCACTGAAGCCAAATGTGAATTCCAGACCCACACTGCAATAGCTAGTAGTTATAAGGGTATTATTCCGCCCGTAACTACAGTCATCAGCGGCCTGCTTCGCCTCCCGCTGGTCCCTACAACAGAATTGTTTCTTTCTTAAACGCTTCTGTTTCCCTAACCAGTAGTTCAGAATGTCACATTCAACCCCAGAAACCCAATACTTCAATAGTCTAGATCCAAATTCTATCGTTCGAAATAACGAAGTAACCTCAACTATTTTCCCCAAAATGTGTGTATGAATTTAATCCTAAACTAGCCCTTCTGAAGCTAATTTGATTATTCGAAACCAAAATCAATCTCGATTTTAGAAAAGAATAATACCGAAGATGTATGCCCTGACTAAGCTATCTGAGTTCAGTAGGCCACTCTGAGGGTTGCAACGCTAAGGCCAGTGTAATTGCCTCCCCCCCTCGCGACCGTAGTCTAGATGGAATACGAGGAGTAAGGCTCCCTATTATGTATATGAAGTTTATATTTAAATATATTTAATAAGTCCGAATCTCAATTACCGCACGATTTCAACGAGTGAGGATATCCCTCTGTGCGGATCACATGAATGACTACGCCTCGTCTACGTCGTCAGTTGGGCTTTGAGAAACGTGAGGGGCCTCTTATTAAGAGGCGTCGTCTCCTGTGTCGATAAAAAGGAAGACGCCAGACCACCCTCAAGTCTGGTAGCAAAAGACTCTGGATCATTCCCATTTGACACCGTAAGGCGGGAATGACCCCTCAGGTATACTGTAAACCTGGACACTGTTTCTGGATTTTTCTTTAATTAAAATAACTCTAAAACTCTATAGAAAGTTCGAGACGTAATTATGAAGATAGTAAAACCACCCACCAAAGACTTCCCAGTTATAATCCAGAGACCTTGTCAGTCTGAAAGTTGAAGCTGAAGTGAACCCCGTTTCATCGCCGTCCAGCCTTTTTATACCCCCAACCCTAGCATCGACTCGGATTCGAAACAAAAGAATATAAAGTCATTTGTTTTCTCATTGTCTGTCGGACTCGGATTCGAAACAAAAAAAATATGAAGTCATTTGTTTTCTCATTGTCTGTCGAACTCGGATTCGAAACAAAAAAAATATAAAGTCATTTGTTTTCTCATTGTCTGTCGAACTCGGATTCGAAACAAAAAAAATATAAAGTCATTTGTTTTCTCATTGTCTGTCGAACTCGGATTCGAAACAAAAAAAATATAAAGTCATTTGTTTTCTCATTGTCTGTCGAAACAAGTGACTATTTTTGACCCGAGAATGCTGCACTAGCTTAAAAATATTAAATCTTATAAAATATTACTATCACGTAGAATGCTGACGCGATCTTGGATTTAATTTATTTATTATGAAAATATATTTTTAATATAAAGGAAACAAGACCAGTTTACTGTGTTCTGTTACAATCTGCCCTCGATGAATTTGCAAGATAAGATCTCTCAGATCTTGTCTGTAAAAGTCATCTCTAAACTGAAACTCAACAACTAGCTATAAACTTAAAAGTTTCAATCTATTGATATATAAATCCCTCCAATAAGAATGATATTAAATGTAGTGTATATTTAAACCAATAATGGATAAGCTGCTGACGATCCAGTCAAAAAGCTGACCCTGAGGCTTTAATTATAAACAATGACACCTCTAAGTTCTTCCATCATTACATTGTAGGAGTACAAGGTTGTGAATCTTGTAGACTATAAGAGCCCGATTTTGTAGTACCACCCTGAACCTTAGGATCTGGCTGGGCATCCGTTGATTCTGTCCACATTGTCCGGACAAGTGATCTCACAAAACCTCTCCATGCAAGATGAAAAACCCTTATGTTTGGTATCCACTCTTCGTTACCAAGGCACCACAGCTCAACCACATTGGTGCATGTTTCATTTGAACAGGATATCCGACCACAACGGTTTACTTATGCATTCCCTATACATTGAGTACCATTGTGTGACTTATGATTAACAATATGAAGCTCCTTATCAAGATCTTTACCAACTAAGTAAACTTTATATTTCCCTGAAAGTTCATTAATAGAACCATTACAATTAGTGTTGACACACGAAAACAGCTCTTACTTATTATACCTTCTCGTCACATAAAATAATTGCTTTGTTGCATATTTCTATTAGCGAATTATGAATGTGCGGACTAATATCGAATATCGTATCCAAATGAGGTGTGTAAATCAGTGATGTTCCGCATACATTGTAGAGTAGGTGACATCACAGTAAGTCTCATAAAGACCTTGTCATTTTATGACTTTAACCTAAATCCTATTACTGTGACTACACTTTGTTCTAGGTTTTGGAGGAACCATTTACCAATAAATCTAGATTGTACTCTAAACTTTGTCTAATCAGGAGGAACTCTATCATACCTCCCACTCTCGAGTCAGCCTTCCTAGTATACAACCACTCATAACGAAACATCCTTCGTCTTCAATCTAGCACATTCCTGTCATTCTTTCTTTCTATTCTCTTCCCCGCAGCTCCTACCAACCAAACAAAACTCCATAAGTACAATCACAACGTGAACGTTGCTCCTTTCAAGTTATATTATTTCGCTTTATTCTATTAACATGAATTTATGCAATGTTTTCCCTCTATTTGTTCCAATGTTCCAATCACAATTAGAACACCCATGTTTAAGTTGTAAATAGTAAAGGCTATTTTGCACCCTGCCCCCCGCATATAAAACTCTAAATACCACTTGCTTATATTTCTACGCTTCCACAATAATGCACTACCCTTTAAATATAAACAGTATGATATATTAAGTTTTACCAAGTGCTTCAATTAAATATTAGTAAACTAATGGTTAATCTCTATGTGATCCAAAACTAACGTATAAGAATACATGTTACTATGTTACTTATATATCGATTGCGAGGCTTGCGTTATAACTAGCCTATTTATTTTAGATAAACATACCTAACTATAGATTATTACTTCTTTAAAATGTAGAATATTGTATAATAACGATGCAAAACCTTATCAGAATGAATAAGCTATTTCCTATAAAATCCCAAATATGAAGCTCTTCAATCGATTCGTACTCCAATCTAGAACATCGTTTAGACACGATCTGCCATCGGATTTTAATATAAAAAACCGGTGTAATTATTTGCCTATATTAATCATAATTTTTCCCAATAAATATTTATTTAATGTCCCATAGCTATTTCCCTTATAATTTTTAATCAAACTCCCTGACTCTAACAGTTTTCTAAAATAAATCATGACAGAACGTTTCTAAAATTAGTTATTCATAAATAAGTACACCTAATTAAAATCGCGTGTATGTTTGAAATAGAATTGTAAATTTTACTACTAGTTCAATCGTCTTCCAATAAACACAATTTAAGTGCTAAAAACGAACCAATCGCCTTAACGAATGGAAATTACCACTACTTTGAAATCATTGAAACTTTAAATATTCTATTATCCTAAGTAAACTATACCTGCCCTCCAACTTCATAAATTAGTACCGAATACATATATTGGCTGCCCCCCGCTTCTATAAATTTGTACTTTGATTTTAATGTCTGTTCCTGCCCGCCACCTCTTATTTTGGTGGTGTGGTTAAATTACGTTGATTAACTATTTCAAACTAAAATTTAATCTATTATACTTAAATTCCTAAACTATGTTTTCCCATTTTAAGATAGCATTATCAGCTAAGAAATGAAGGTAAAGGTTCTTAAAACATACATTTGGAAAAGAATGAACAGACGAAGAGCTAAAAACCCGACAAGATCACACTCCATTTTCACGGCAGCAAATTGTAGCCTAAAAGGCTACTATTGAAGTAATTTTTACAGCGTTATCCTATTTATTTATTTGAGTTCTTTTAATATCCTGGTCACGGCACCAAATTGTAACGATCCACCCTAGCTAACAAGTAAACATCACAAAAGAACTCAAATAAAACACTAAAACCTAAAAAATGGCCAAAATGATTCGTCTAGGTAGAACCCCGTAATGTTGTGAACCGCAAAACCCAAAATCTTTAGTGTGAATGCTTGTCAGGCTAATGAACTCTTCGCCTACTCTAGAGCCAAGTCCTACTATGAAATTTAATAAAATATTTTATTTTTGTTTGTAAAAATCCCCTACCGCCTATTACACGCTCGGTTAAACAAGAACGTAGCCCTTATATTCCATATTATCAAGATTATTTAGTTTTCCCTATAATAAGCTAATAGCTTTCCCTAGATACTTGTTTTATAGCAAAAGTACTATCGACAGGTAGTGGAGTAAAAGTACCCTTTTACACTCACTGGCTACGTCTTGCATGGATGGGGATTGAGCGTCCTAGACAATTTACCTTCCTGGCTATCCTAGAGTTTTAAGACCCAGAAAAAGAGATTACCAGCGTTTCAAGCTTAACGGGCTGATTGAGAAGAAACGCCGAAACAAACTCATCAGGCATCTTTACGTAGTTAATTGAAGTACTGAACCCACTGAAGCCAAATGTGAATTCCAGACCCACACTGCAATAGCTAGTAGTTATAAGGGTATTATTCCGCCCGTAACTACAGTCATCAGCGGCCTGCTTCGCCTCCCGCTGGTCCCTACAACAGAATTGTTTCTTTCTTAAACGCTTCTGTTTCCCTAACCAGTAGTTCAGAATGTCACATTCAACCCCAGAAACCCAATACTTCAATAGTCTAGATCCAAATTCTATCGTTCGAAATAACGAAGTAACCTCAACTATTTTCCCCAAAATGTGTGTATGAATTTAATCCTAAACTAGCCCTTCTGAAGCTAATTTGATTGTTCGAAACCAAAATCAATCTCGATTTTAGAAAACAATAATACCGAAGATGTATGCCCTGACTAAGCTATCTGAGTTCAGTAGGCCACTCTGAGGGTTGCAACGCTAAGGCCAGTGTAATTGCCTCCCCCCCTCGCGACCGTAGTCTAGATGGAATACGAGGAGTAAGGCTCCCTATTATGTATATGAAGTTTATATTTAAATATATTTAATAAGTCCGAATCTCAATTACCGCACGATTTCAACGAGTGAGGATATCCCTCTGTGCGGATCACATGAATGACTACGCCTCGTCTACGTCGTCAGTTGGGCTTTGAGAAACGTGAGGGGCCTCTTATTAAGAGGCGTCGTCTCCTGTGTCGATAAAAAGGAAGACGCCAGACCACCCTCAACCTCAAGTCTGGTAGCAAAAGACTCTGGATCATTCCCATTTGACACCGTAAGGCGGGAATGACCCCTCAGGTATACTGTAAACCTGGACACTGTTTCTGGATTTTTCTTTAATTAAAATAACTCTAAAACTCTATAGAAAGTTCGAGACGTAATTATGAAGATAGTAAAACCACCCACCAAAGACTTCCCAGTTATAATCCAGAGACCTTGTCAGTCTGAAAGTTGAAGCTGAAGTGAACCCCGTTTCATCGCCGTCCAGCCTTTTTATACCCCCAACCCTAGCATCGACTCGGATTCGAAACAAAAGAATATAAAGTCATTTGTTTTCTCATTGTCTGTCGGACTCGGATTCGAAACAAAAAAAATATAAAGTCATTTGTTTTCTCATTGTCTGTCGGACTCGGATTCGAAACAAAAAAAATATAAAGTCATTTGTTTTCTCATTGTCTGTCGAACTCGGATTCGAAACAAAAAAAATATAAAGTCATTTGTTTTCTCATTGTCTGTCGAACTCGGATTCGAAACAAAAAAAATATAAAGTCATTTGTTTTCTCATTGTCTGTCGAACTCGGATTCGAAACAAAAAAAATATAAAGTCATTTGTTTTCTCATTGTCTGTCGAAACAAGTGACTATTTTTGACCCGAGAATGCTGCACTAGCTTAAAAATATTAAATCTTATAAAATATTACTATCACGTAGAATGCTGACGCGATCTTGGATTTAATTTATTTATTATGAAAATATATTTTTAATATAAAGGAAACAAGACCAGTTTACTGTGTTCTGTTACAATACTCCCAGCATAGATCGGGTGTTTTTCACCCCCAGGGCGTAACTGAGGGATGAAACTTTGTGCAGAATATAACCTCCCCAAAAGGCATCGTTTGATTATAGTTTCGGCCCAAAATCGCTGGGGGCAGTTTTTCCTAGGCTATCCTGCTACAGCCTTTTACTTTTTAACTCGGTTTTCGAGTATCATTCATGACTATTCATAAAACCGAATCCCTTTGAGAGGCAAAATTCAAAATTGAAACACTTTTTCACTAGAATTGATTGAAACGGAACGCGCTCAAACGATCACTCCAGGTGATGTTAGTTCAGGATCCGCCCGTCAAATATTATCATCATTCGGATAAAAGTGTAAAAGGGCACTTTCACTGAACGAGCGAGCGAAGCGAACGAAGTTCTTCGTTCCGGCTTGGGCCAAAATTATTTCGTATGTCCAGATGTCCCGCTGTCCGACTGTCCGGCTGCACAGGTCGCATCTCTCAACTGATTCTCGTGAACGAAGGATGCATGGAAAGAACAATGCCTTTTACCTTTTTTTACCTTCCGTTTGACTTGCAATATTCGTAATAATAAATTTATTTATTTATTTATTTATTTATTGATAAACAATATATTTACACGGCATTACAGACAAGCCAATACACCGAGAAATTAAACATTACAAAATAATAGATACAAAACATATTCAACATGGACAATAATATAGGTGACATCAAACAAAAGTACTGGACAGCCTATCATCCATCGACTCACAAAACCTTAGACATTCACGGCACACAGTCGCCCATCTCCAAGCAAACAAGTCACATTCAGGTGCCGATGTCAAGAGCGCATTGAGCAGCGTGAGCGCGCGCGGGAGCGGCGAATGTATGTGCGATACCGTGCGCGCCGCCGGCACTGCCAGCAGTGGCCGCGATCGCGGTCTCAGCATGACTCTGGGCACATCCGGAACATGCAGCCGCAACACTCGAGCCACAAGCTCCGGGCAGTCTGACTCGCCACGCAGTATGCGACAAGCGGTGGTCAGCAATTTGTTGTTGCGCCTTACCTCTAGAGAATTGTATCCGAGGCATCCGAGTAAGTATTTCGTTGGATACAGAAATGGATAATACCCAAATCTTTTTTTAAATATGAATCTCAGGAATGCCTTCTGGATCTTCTCCAGAAGCAAGGCGAAGGTGGACTCATATGGGTGCCAGATGATTGACGAGGCCTCAAGCTTACTTCTGACCAAAGCGCTGTAAACCATCCCTATGGCCCCAATGTCCCAGAAGTCCTTGACACTGCGGATCACAAAGCCTAGTCTCCTAAAAGAACTATCGGCAAGTGTACGCATGTGCTCGTGGAAGGTGAGGCGCTCGTCAAAGACCACACCGAGATCCTTTACAGAAAAGACCCTGGCAATAACCTCAGTTCCGAGAGTGTACTGCTCGAGTCGAGGGGAAGCGAAACGACTAAACGTGAACACCGAACACTTCGATGTATTAAAAAGCAGCTTATTGGCTATGGTCCAGTTAGTTACAGCGGTAATATCCTCTTGAAGAGAAACACAATCCGCTGTACTCTTTACTCCATAGATAAGCTTTAAATCGTCAGCGTACAACAAACATTGTGCATGCTTAACCACAGGTTCCAGATCATTGATCATAAGCCCAAATAAGAGCGGGCCAAGTATCGAACCCTGACTGACCCCAGATCTGGTATGATACGGATCCGACACGAAACACCCATGGCGAACGTACTGCTGACGATCGCGCAAATAGCTAGCAAAGAAAGCAAGCAACCTCAGTGAAAAGCCTAGGTCATTTAACTTTCTCATAAGTACATCGTTATCCACGCGATCGAAAGCTTTTTTGAAATCGAAGTACAGAACATCGACCTGGGTGCCTCTATCAAGATGTTCAGAGATAGCGGCCGTCAGGGTTAACAGGTTGGTGTCGACGGAGCGATTCGCCCTAAAGCCATGCTGAGAGTCGCACAAATATGGTTTCAATTGTGTGGCTAATATTCTATGCATTATCGACTCGAATAATTTTGCCAATGTAGGAAGTATAGCTATGGGTCTATAGTTTTCAACATCGGTGGTGTCGCTGGTCTTAGGAATAGGCCTAACTCTTGTAATCTTCCACAGCCTCGGATAAGTACCAGTTGAGATTGCTAGGTTGAATAAGAAGTGAATGGGGACCAACAACTGCTTCATACAACCTTTGACAATGTAAGCTGGAAAATTGTCAGGTCCAATAGAACTCACAGCCTTCAACCGCTTTATGGCAGCAACCACTTCTTGTACTGATATATTATTAATATCAATACACCGGGAATGGCATTGGTCGCAGTTCTGAAGCAGGTTTATATCCAGTTTTGGAACCTCCGGTAAAAAGACGCTAGAAAAAAACTTTGAGAAAGCTACCGCCGCCTCCGCTCCCGCAAATCGCTTTCCCTCGAACATGACTTCACCAGCAAAGCCACCCTTCCACTTCAGGCTATTAATATGCTGCCATAACGAGCGAGGATCCCTTTTCACATTACTTTGGATCTGATCAACGTAGCTGTCATACGCCAAAGCAATTCGTTTTTTTATATCCCTTCTAAGCTGAGCAAACTCATTATAAGCTTCGATGTTATTGGTAGCCTTCCAAGTCCGGTGGATACTAGCTTTACGTGCTAGGTCAGCAATGAGGTCAGCCGTGAACCATACCGGGTAGCGCCTTCTAACCTCCTTCGAGCGACGCTTTCTTGGTATACAGTTGTCAAAAAAGCCATACATTATATTATAGAACAAGTCTACAGCAGTGTCAACATCCTTAGCCTGGAGTACGTCTTGCCAGTTAGCTGCAGAGACTAGTTCATACAATAGTTCGTAGTTACCCTTACTGAAATCCCAATCTTGCCGTGCATCTAAATTACTAGCATCTATGCGGTCAGAAGAAGGTCGCAACACTTCTGCAATAGGTATTAGTATTTCCAATGGTGGATGGTACAAATCCCGTTTAAATACGTAAGTTATCAGGCTTAAAAACATGATTTTCGAATTACAGTATATTCGTACCCCTAGATTTGAGATACGGACCTGAGGATTGTGAAACACACGCTACCGTGTCGACTATTTGCACGAATGCCGAGTATCAGAAACTTCGATTTTCGGTTTCGGTTTAAAGAAACTTTATTATCTAAAGAAATTGCATATTTCACTTACAAGACAACTTATAAATTGTTACCTTATCTAAAACTATTACAATTTACACAATAAGCAAGCTTGCTCAAACAGTGTTCAACAAAACAATAATATTTATTTTGTACTTCAGATCGAAAAATTAAACTAGTAATAGACCATAGGGTCTATTACTAGTTTAATTTTTCGATTTTAACATAAGGTTTAGATTTAAGTGGTTAGTAACTGGTGACCGAAGAGCTGGCGGCTTTCTCGCGCAAGGCATCAGCATTGCAATTCAGCGAGGAAATGCCGCCAGCATCCTCGGTACAATGCCTCGAGGGCCTTTTTTAGATTTAACTTAGTTTTAATTTATCTTAGTTAATGTTAATTATAATCTTGTATTCACTTTTAATAAATGTTATACTGTGAGTGGTTAGTTACAGGAACATATGAGGGTACCTATCTTTGATTTCGCGACTCATAACTACTTGACTTGTTTACTTTAAACATAAGTTAATTGTCGGTTATCGTAGTGATACTGTTTTTAGCATATCATTTTGGACATATTACCTTATATATATATATATATATTACTTTTTTTTAAGGGTTCAAAAGCAGTATTTTATTCTTAAACCAGTGCGCAATCAGGTTAAGATCTTATTTTAGTTTTAAATACAGTTTTTCAGCCACTTATTACTACATTTACTCGTATGTCGTGTATTTATTACACGTTTATTACGTCTAGTAACCGTGCTCTGTGTGAAAATATGGAGATAACGAATTTTCCCAGATGTGAGAACTAAGTAGCTAGATTTTTCACCCCTTTAAACCCCTATATTTAAAATTTCATCGCGATTGTTAGTCTTTTCCGATTCGGATCCTGCACTTTTCATTCATGTTGTGCAGTTTCGTTTAAATTGAACATAAACTTGGAAGCAAATGTAAAAAGGCTCAATATTGATATTGGTATAAAACATATTCGGGTATTTGCTTTTTGGTGTGCATTTTGTTTGTAAACAGTCTCCTACTAAAATAAAAGTTCAGGCACAGAATAAGTAATAGTACTAAGTACGTACGTACAGAAGGTTCTCTGTTAACAAATTCCCTGTTCAGGTACGCCAAACGTGCCTAAATGTGGCCATTTCTTTCTATCGCATGCAACGCGCTCTTTCGGAGGCGGAGCCTTAGAGCTAGGGTTACCGCCAGCTCGACCTATTAAATTATTGGTACGTTAGTATAATAGTGTATTTTACTAACGATATTACGATTATTCTTTATTTACTCAGGATCATGCACCCCACTAAACAAAAGCTGTGTAGTTTGCCTTTAGGTTATGACATCAAAACTGCCTATTTCTGCAAAATGTAAGACGAAGACACACAACTCTGGGTTACCTACATACATAAACATAATTTAAAGAACAATTCTATTCAACCAATATAAATAGACGACGCGGTATATTTATTTTACGAGGCGAATGACGATGCAATGCAAAGCGCGAACGCGTGCGTCCCGTTACAGCGCGCGGCAACCACTGATAGACCGCCTAAAGGCGGCCGGTATGTTTTTGTGCGGCGCAACGAAATCAAAGAGTGAACCCTGGTTCAGGTGCTAAAGCAAAGTGCTGTAAAGTTCTCTGCGCAGCTACGCTCTACCGAGAGATAACTTTTGAACTAGTGACAGAGATTTTACGATATGGATCTCCATAAATATAATTTACTTTAAAAACAAAGTTTTAACCGACTTCAATTTAGTACTCCGCCAAGCCAAATGTACATTTTCACTTTTCCTTTCCACTTTACCACATATTTAACGTGTCTGTGTATCTGTGTATCTGTCTGTGGTATCGTAGCTCCCAAACGGATGGACCGATTTGAAAACTTTTTTTTTGTGTCGTAGATAATTTTAACCCGAGTGTTCTTAGCTCATCATATCAGCCGAAAGACGTCCACTGCTGGACATAGGCCTCCCCCAAAGAGTGCCACAATGACCGGTCCTGCGCCACCCGCATCCAGCGGACTCCAGCGGACTTTACCAGGTCATCAGTCCAACTTTTGGGCGGCCTACCGGTACTCGAGAATCTTTCCGCCCCAACGGCCATCGGTTCTACGTGCAATGTGCTCTTAGCTACGTTTCAACAAAATCGGTTCAGCCGTTTTTGAGCATGAACTTTGAAATGAATATGTCGGGGGTTTTTCAACTTTTGTAAGAATTGTAGTTATAACTAGGTTCGTTTCAAGTATACTTGTGTCCATACATCCATAATTTATTTATTTGAAAATATGTATACATGCCCTTACAGAACTATTCCAATGCGACATGACACTTAAAATTAACATATACAACAAAGTTATTACAAACAACAATCAGGTACAATTATTGTTACTGTTGAGACTAGTGCCCTAGTTTAAGTAGAGGGATAACTAGACTACAAAGAAATACTGAGTGGACTGTAAACACTTTATAATAATTAGGTAACTTTCTACAATAGTCGAGGGTCGCGGCGCGTACAAATGTTAGTGCGTGCGAGCACGGTGCGGTACGCGAGGTGAAGTGGTCGCGCGGCGGTCGCGCAGCGGTCGCTGTCGCGTCGCCTGCGCGTGCGCGTCGACGTCGTCATCAGCTAACCGGATTTCTATGCGCTCGCTGCGGGTCGGTCGGTTGCTGTGCCGGCATTGTCACCACCAGTTACCAATTACAGTTTCACGGTTGTAGGCCTCGCATCCATCATCTCACAGAATCTCAGGCATTCTTTCCTCACAGACGCCCATCGCCACGCAAACGGGTCGCACTCGGGTGCTGATGCCAAGAGAGCATTCAAGTGTGTGAGGGCACGGAGCAGCGGAGAGTTGAGCCGTAGCATGGTTGGCCTTATCACGCGACAAGTGACAAGATAAGAGCGTCGTCTCGTTCTATCGAACGGTGACAGCCAGTGACGCACGCTCTATCCTATCACCTATCGCGTGACAACGCCAACCATGCTACGGCTCCAGGCGCGACACTGTGCCTGACATAATACGTATGGCACAATGAGTGTTTTAGATAGTGAGAGGTCATCAGTTCGAATCCTAGTGCGAACGAAACATGTAAGTATTCAATATGGAAGGGTCTCAGAGAGAAAACTCTGACGTTCCGTCTAAACAAACACTTTGAATTCGAGCTCCAACTTTCCTCGTCTTTACTTAATGCACCTTAATAAATTACTTTTCAAGGATGTATGGAAAGGACTCGACATTTCGAGATGTATTTTGTGTTTGTCATAAAATCCGTTTAAATTATTATATTTAATGTGTAATATTCGCAGAAACCATACAAGCCGAAGACGATATACAATACAATACAATACAAATACTCTTTATTGCACACCTCACACAAACACAGCAGTTACAAAAGAAACACAATAACATGTAGGTAGAGGTAGACAACAGGCGGTCTTATCGCTGAAGAGCGATCTCTTCCAGACCACCTTTGAGTGTCGGAGAAAGAGTTAAAAGTAGATTATGCAGTAAGTGGTGCAGAGATTATTGTTATACAAAAATCAAAATAATTATAAAAATAAACGTACATAAATAGCTTTATATACAAACATGCATACACAATCATACATATATACAAATAACACAAACACAAATATAATGATACATAAACAGTCAGCCAAAAAATACAATCAGGGTTAGGGGAGAGACAAATAATGTTCTTTTCTCAAACATGCAATGAAATGTCGTCCTTACGTGCGTCATAACAGGCTTCAAAGTATCACGTTTCGGGCGGAACTACTCGAGAGAACTGGTAAGCAATTTCATACAAAATTGAAGGCCTAGGCCGGGAAGTATTTTTTTTTAAATTTTAATGTTAACATGGCGTCTGTGTTCATCTACAGGCTAAACAGCTGAATTACCGAGTTTAAATTGTTGGGGCTAACATTAGACACGGGCATAAACTGGAAAACCCATATCCAGGATATAAAAACCAAAATGTCGAGGTTCGTTTATGCGCTGAATATTTTGAAAAGAAATACAAATTTAGAGTCCGCACTAACAGCCTATTATGCATATGCCTATGCGTGGCTCCGTTATGGTGTGGTCATGTGGGGCGATAGCACTAGTGCCCAGGATCTGTTTATAATGCAAAAGAAATGTGTCCGGGTCCTTACAAATACACAAGTACCAAATAGTTGCCGTCCACATTTTGTAAAACACAAACTACTTACGTTACCCTGTATATACATATTGGAATCAGCACTTTTTGTGAGAAAACATTCAACCTTATTTAAGACAAACAAAGATGCTGGTAAAATAAATAGTAGGTTCTTAAATCAGCTAGTCATACCGAATGCGACGATGACTATGTGCAGAAAAGGCCCTCATTATCGATGTACCGTCATAACAAATAAGATCCCCGACAGAATCAAACTAGAACAAAATGATAAAAAATTTAAAAATAACTTGAAAAACTTACTACTTAACAAGGCGTACTACTCAATAGATGAATTCTTAAAAGATCGATCATTGAAGGAATGTTTCCAGCCTAATACTTAACAACTTTAATATTAACTATTTATCTTTGGTTCTGCTTGTAATGTATCTAACTCTTATAATATTCTTATTGAAATTAAAATAAAATTTAGATATATTTATTACGAATGTTAGTAATTGTATGGATGCATGTTAGCTATAAGATTATATGTGCTGTGCCCTAACAGGGTTCATGTATTGGACTCTAATGTATTGATAACACCTTTGTTAACAACATGATGCAATAAATAAATGAATGAATGAATGAATTAATGAATTATTATTTTTTATTTTTTCTAGTGGCAGAATGGTTATCGGACCAAAATATCCGCGTTAATGCCTATTACACACGAACCTTTATTAAGAATACAAACCTGTATGATTCAATGTCTTGATGAATAAATTTAAAATATTATCTATGTACGTAAGTCACCAGAGACCATAGACAATATTTAAAATCCTCTGCATTTATTTTATTCATTATAGAAATTAAGATTCTTATTATCAGGTTATGTATAATGGCCCTAATAGGGTCTATTCAAACACTACACACGCGAAATACGAACCACTTTCGTAAAAAAAAACATTAAGTATGGAGGGATTGGAGGGAAAATTAATGTACTATTGTGAGTGGTGTATTGTTTTATTTCATTGCATATGTTTGAGAAAAGCACTATACATGCCTGGCCGTGAAAAGGCTTGCCGGCTTCGTATCACTATCCGGCCTCCCTACGGTCGGCCGTCTATACCTACTCACCCGGCAAGTCCTTCTTTCCCGGCGTCTGCAGTAATGTACTATTAAGAAGGCATTTGAGGTTGCCGAGAGATTTTGCTTGTCTGATGTCAAGAGGGAGAGAGTTCCACAGTCGGATAGAATTAATAGTGAACGAACTATTGTAAAATTTGGTAGATGACGAAGGCACAGTTCATAGCAAATTGTTAGAACGTCTAACAGAATTTAAAAAACCAGCCAAGTGCGTACCATTATCTATAACAATGGCAAAAAAATCATGTCTGTTGTATGGGAGCCGAAGTCCGACTCGCACTTGGCCGGTTTTTTAGTACTTGTTGTTATAGCGGCAACAGAAATACATAATCTGTGAAAATTTAAACTCTCTAGCTGTCACGGTTCTTGAGATACAGCCTGGTGACAGACAGACGGACGGACGGACGGACGGACAGCGAAGTCTTAGTAACAGGGTCCCGTTTTCACCCTTTGGGTACGGAACCCTAAAAACTAAAACGTTCTTTGAGATAGCGGGGATATAATGTATATGTGTATTGTATTGTATGTCTACTCCTTTGTCTCTGTGTGTCTTTTGTGTAGTGAATAAATGTCTTCTTTTCTTTTCTTTTTTTCTTTTTAGTACCTTTTTTTCCCGAGTATTGCCCGGTGCCAGTTATTAAACAAACAAATCCGGACGTTACCTTAACCCTTCATAGGTCGAGTTTAATGTAAGCCTTTGATTTAAGTATCACACCCGGATGACCCGAGTAACGGTATGACCCGGGCAAGAGTGGCGGCCATCAATTGTACCTTCATCCGGATAAATCACCCACGGGACAGTTACACGCGGTTACACGGAACGTTTATCCGGGTAACGTAATATTTTCTGACTACCACAAAAGCAAAGGGTTCTTATTGAATTGTTTGCTTATTTGTGACGCAATAGGCATTATTTGTGTCCTTAATTTTTTTACGATGCCATTGGAATTAGTTTTTGGAGAGGAACAAATGTTTGTATAGAAGCAACTACAATTAAAGAACATAAATACCCAAAAAATTGAGTTAAAGCCGGACCTCGCTGGCGGCAGCCGAAAACGTTTCATACTGATTAACATTGAATCATGACGTCACGGTGTTATATTTTAGTCCAGGCAATGAACTGACAACTTGTATGGAAAAAATGACATATTTGGAAATAACTTATAATAGCTAATTTTTTTAATGTAACGGATATATTATCAATTAAATTGTTACCTAGAGGCAAAATCCAACAAAAAATCAGACATCAAACAAATCAATATTTAATTAGCTCCTAAAAAGTCCGGATAAATATTAATATATTTTTTTATCTTTATTTAGGTTCATTTACATTTGCTTTACAATATTCAATATAAATAAAATAAAAAAGACAATGAATGTTTAATTTAAATTTATATAATTACTTCCGGGTGGAAAGTTTGGTGGATTCTTGAATAAAGCATCTTAGAATAATGTTTTAAAATGAAATAAACAAAAAAAACGCTATTATAAATTAATGTTTTTCGAAACCGTATTTTGCCTCGGCTATTTGTACTAATCGTTGTATGGAAAATCAAGTAAATTGCTGTTTCGGTCGTGAAATACTGCGTTTAGGACCATAGTTGCCATACAATTTTGTTTCTATAAAAGCGTAAGGATTCTATCGCTCGCTTTAAATTTACTTTTGGACAATAAAAAAATGCATATTTTTTCTAAACTTTCAAGGTCCATATCTTTTTTATGATTTTCATTATATTTCATAATTTATACTGTAACGCCACTCACCACTAGATGGCATGAGCAGTACTGCCGCGGTCATAGAAAATAGTTTAGGAGGACAGCTTACCAGACGGCCCGCTGGATGGCGCTGCCTGTCAGTTAGATGGCGCTATCGTTTGTTCGACGTAGTTTTAAGACCTCCGGAGCCGTACCACTTGTTATTTGTCGAAAGCTAAGAACTAGTACTCTGCACGCTATACGCATTTACCTAAGCTAAATCGTATTAGTGTCGTTGAACTAGAATCTATACTACGAAGGTGTACTTCCACCCAAGTTGGGATACACCGGTGTAGTACTGCGAGAGTAAGTCAGCCAATATAGAGCATTATCGCGTAAGCCTGCTGTTTTTCTCCGCTCCCCCGCCTCTCCGCTGCTACAATACTTAATTACAATTAATTGATGGAAATCCATTTAGCAACACTGCGTTATCAATTTTAACATGTGGAAACTACCCAATTATGTGCACGGTACATTACTACTTTGTATATAGTTTTATGTATGGAGTGAACCCCTAAAAAAAATATTTTAGTAATTTTAATTACAAAACTATGTAGCGGCTAACAAAATACACCTCTGTCCTCAAAATTTTATTCAAATAAACCTTATAGTTTTCGAGTAAAATGCCTGTGACATACGGACAGACGGACAGACGGAAAGACGGACAGACGGACAGACGGACAGACGAACATGACGAAACTATAAGGGTTCAGTTTTTGCCATTTTGGCTACGGAATTTTCACGAGAATCGGTTGAGAAATGCGACCTGTAGAGGAGAACAGCCGGACAGCGGGACAGACACCGGACGCCGGACAAACGATTTTCGGCCCAAGCTGAAGCATAGAACTTCATTCACTTCGCTCGCTAGCTCGATAGGCATTCTCTACAATCGGGCTAAACAGAAACATTTGGCAGAATTCAAGTGAGTAAAATGTAGGTCAGCCACGTCTATTGAATCTATACCAACATCATCCTGCAGCGCTATCACGGAAATCGAAACTCGATGTTCATATACATGCATCCCTGTCACTCGAGTAGTGTACGTGCGATAGAGATGGAGATACACGAACTTTGAATTTCGTAGTTCGTGGTTATATCTCTATAATCCACTGTCACAACAGATTTTTCTCAAAAATGGCCCGCAAAGTGTACATTAGTCGCTACAGATTGGAAGGTAAAGTGTATAGTTTCAGATCAGATCAAAATTAAAAAATAAAAAACTTTGCAGGCCGCCTGGAATGTTACATATAAATTCCTTTATTTGTCGAGTACCAAACTATTTAAAAAGTTGAAACCATATAAAAGACGGAACAGGTCGTATTCAGCCAATTCAATTCGTATTTTTCTGTTGCAAACGCGACGTTTTTCTATGTGTCTCAAATAGTTTGCGTTTTTCGGTGGAAAAATACACTTGCGATTCGGTTTAAAAAGAAAAACGGCGGGAAATCAATAATAATTTCACGTTGTGCAACGATATTTAAAGTTTATTATTCCCCCATTTTTGAGAAAAGCACTGTATTAGCCTTAGCCGGAATGGCAATTGCCGGCTTCGTATTGTAATATAACAAATACTCAGCCTGCAATTGCCTCCTTCCCGGCCACGGCAATAATGTACTATATCCCCGTTTACTAGGTCGGATGGCGGCTTGTAAAACCCGTAGAGAAAAGGTTATTGCCTCCCGGGGCGGGAATGAATGTCCCGGCACCCGGGTAAACCGTTCATTCTGGTTTTGGAACTCTCGTGGCCCGCGAAATTGGCGTGAACTTATTTTAGTACCACTGACTATTATTATTACAAGCTTTATATTAACTTGACCTGTTCGTATGTAAAAATGTAAGCATGTAAGTATGTAAGCATGTAAGTATGTAAGCATGTAAGTATGTAAGTATGTAAGCATGTAAGTATGTAAGTTGTCGGTCAAAATTTGTAATCCATTTTTCAGTCTTTTGCCGTTATCCGATTGAGCTGCAATTTTGGGTATTGGTTTGGATGACAATTCTATATTATGGTACCATCGAGCTGGCCCCGTAGCATGGTTGGCCTTGTCACGCGATAGGTGATAGGATAGAGCGTGCGTCACTGGCTGACACCGTTCGATAGAACGAGACGACGCACTTATCTTGTCACTTGTCGCGTGATAAGCCAACCATGCTACGGCTCCTGATCTGTTGATGGAGACAGAAGGTGGCCATGGGAATTGAGTATTAACCGACGTAACCACGTTGAGTTTGGGTTCGTTGGAATCATCTCAATGATTAGTTGATGACGGTATACAGAAAAGTACGGTAAATGAAATTTTTGACAGAAACTTATTATACTCGATCGAATCTATTAATTTAAGTATCGATAATTCCTACTGAATTGAATTGGTAATCAATATGAATGTTGACTAAAACATGAATTAGGTTTTTTTAGAAAACGATGACGTCACTATATTCTCTATGGTCAAATAGCGGCACGGCAGTGCCGAAAGGAGGGGATATGATTTTAGGTTCGTATATACGTGTGTTCTACCGTAGCGTTTCAGATACGGAACCGATTTTGATGAAATATCGGTTCAGTATTTTAAATCGATTTTAAATTATGTTCCGACATAGGCTTTTAGTAAATCTTTTAAATAAGTTCAAACGTGATGTTTACTATGGGCCTCACAAGAAGGCGCAAAGTCACCCAAAGAGCAATGGAGAGGGCTATGTTGGGAGTTTCTCTGCGTGATCGCATCAGAAACGAGGTAACGGATATAGCCCTCCGAATTGCTAAACTTAAGTGGCAGTGGGCGGGGCACATAGAACCGATGGCCGCGATAGGAGGGCGGAAAGGTTCTCGAGTGGCGACCACGTACCGGAAGGCGCGGCGTGGGTAGGCCCCCCACAAGGTGGACTGATGACCTGGGAAAGGTCGCGGGAGTCCGCTGGATGCGGGTGGCGCAGGACCGGTCTCTTTTGCACACTTTGAGGGAGGCCTATAGCACACTTTGAGGGAGGCCTGTATGAGGGAGGCCTGTAGCAGTGGACGTCTTGATGATGATGTGATGTTTACCGACGATTTTCGTGAGTTTTGTTTATTGTTTTCCAACCACCGTATCACTAGTGGGGAAAAAAAAATGATATTGTCCATGGCTACCCAGCCCCGCCGACATTTAATTTTGCCCAAATCTATTCGATAATCTTTGCTTCAATGGTTCAAACTAGACTATTACAGTGGTGCTAAGATATTTTAATAATGGAATAGAGTATTTGAGTAAATACGAAAAGTTGTGAAAGCATCTAAAAGAACTTCGAATAATCGAGGTTAATCTAAAAAGCGCTCGTTACTGGAACTTAAGTTCAAGCTAGTATGTACTTCAAAGTTAGCTCCTTAGAAGCCATTGGAAACGCCAGAGTGCTTACATATCTTTGCGATTAAGTGCGTAATAACTGAGATAAGAACCTCTATTGGTAATCGAGTACATAAGTTTTCTAGACTACCTGCTTATCCCCTTTCATAACAGGGATGTTGCAGATGCGATTCTTTAGACATCCGCGGATGCAGACGCGGATGCGGATTTGGGGTGAAACACCCAAAAACAAACGCGAAAATAGAACACACGCGACGTCTCTATTGTCCATTTACACTGATAGAAACAGTGTATTTTAATTGCCATTAGATAAATTAATAATAAATAAATCTGGTCTGAAATGCCGTTAAAATTATGATGATGATGATGATGACGAAAAAAACGACGACGTTAAAATTAATTAGGTAGGTGGACTGATGATCTGGTAAAGGTCGCTGGAGTCCGCTGGATGCGGGAGGCGCAGGACCAGTCATTGTGGCACTCTTTGGGGGAGGCCTATGTCCAGCAGTGGACGTCTTTCGGCTGATATGATAATGATGATCTGTGCGAAAGTAAAAAAGTGTTGTTTTTCAGTTTGGTGTTAGTTACCAGTTTGGTGTTTTTCATCTTGTAATAAGTTTCTGTCAAAAATTAATTTTTTGGTACAAGCTTTTATTTCCGATTGTACTTTTCTATATACCATCATCAACTAGGTACTCATTGAGACGATTCTAACGAGCCCAAACTCGATGAGGTTGTGTCGTTTCATTGCGAAGTTCCTATGGCCACCTTCCAGCTCCATCATAAGATCAGCACCGTGTCATCATAATATTGCATTGTCACGCGTTTGACACATGTATGCAAAATTTCAGCTCAATCGGCTACCGGGAAGTGGATCAAATTTAATTTGCAAGATTTGATGACAACCATCGGGACATGCGAAACTAAAGAAAAACTTGTAACAAGTGAAATCAAAAGAATTTTCAAAAAACCCAACTGCTTTTTGAGGGTTCCGTACCCAACGGGTAAAAACGGGACCCTATTACTAAGACTTCGCTGTCCGTCCGTCCGTCTGTCTGTCACCAGGCTGTATCTCAAGAACCGTGATAGCTAGAGAGTTGAAATTTTCACAGATTATGTATTTATGTTGCCGCTATAACAACAAATACTAAAAAACCAAGTGCGAGTCAAGCTGGGGCTCCCATACAACAGACATGATTTTTTTGCCGTTTTTATAGATAAAATGGTACGGACCCCTTCGTGCGCGAGTCCGACTCGCACTTGGCCGTTTTTTTTACAAATATTATAGCCTATGTCACTCCCGCGATTAAGAGGAATCCAACGACACCTCATATGTTGAAATCCGTGAAATGGTTTAAGCTGTAGGCCCTACAGCTTAAACCATTTGACGGATTTCTTTGCCACGCTCTACAGTGTAGGGCGTGCCAAAGAATAAGACATACACACATACATAATGCTCGAAAAACATACCCGACTGCCGATGAAGTTCAGTTGCATCTGGGTCATTCTTCTTTTTTACCTACAATTGCCTGTCCTCATTTTACCGTACGTCATTAGTTAGAGTATTGGTTATTAATGTTTTAGTGTTTGAATGTACGTCCATACATTTTATTCATCTATTAGAACTAAATAGTCTTTCACTTTCTCTATCTAGTTATTTTTTTATAAGTTTGTTTTTCATAGAATCGCGTGACAGAGTGGTAATCCAAAATGTGGTCTCTGCTGAAAACGGCCACTCTGTCACAATATTAACTGAAAAAATACCATAAAGAAAAAAACATTATCGCCACGGAAAGAATCATTAATTAGTCCAAATAAAAGATACATGCAACGTTTATTAAAATCAAACATTAAAACCATGATTATCAATAGTTGAAAAACGCAAAAAACAGAAAAATTACGATATATTGTAGGTAAAAAAGAAGAACGACCCATCTACATTTGAAAACGGAAAATATTAAAACTAAAATCTCCAACCGTAATCCGTGCTCGGTCGTGTCTGTCCGCACCGCTGCCAATTCACTTCCGGTGTGGCCGCGCCACTTCCGCCGCGGCCGGAAGCGCCGCCATATTGCCTGTAGAAAACCAAATGCCAGTTTGGTGAGTTTTTACTGTAAAATTCGAGAGAACCTAGATTTTCAGAACGTTGTGAACAACGCTTGGTGAACGCGGTTCTTTTACGAATCAGAGAAAATTCTTAGCAATTTTATATTAATTTATCTACGCAAATACTATAAATCCGCTAAAATGCGTTCAGAAACGGGCTGTAATGACCAGCCTTATATAAAAAAACACTAGAAAAACACGCTTTTATAAATGCACGTAAAGACCAAAAATAAATTATGGATCGTTCAAGTTGTCTGTATTTCTAGGCTGAAGTCTAAACTATGCGCTTTTAATTATATTATTAACAGGAAACACTTTCTTGTAAACAAATACTAATACATACATACATACAACGCAATCGTACATCGCAAGTACCGCAACATACCATGACTACTACTAACGCCATCCAGGAGCGCGTAGAGTAACTACGCTAGGGATTAAATTTTCCCCTAGATGGCGCTGGCGTTGAATTAGATGGCGCTAACGTTTGTTCAACATAGAATACTTAAGTTGAATTATGGGTTTTTATAATGTGCAAGTTTTACTACTTTCTATTGATCCAGTGATGACGGACACCCGGCTCACTAGATTGACAACTGCAGGTACGGATCCTGTACAGTCGAGTTCTCCAATATCTATACAGACAACCTTTCAAAAATATCTATACACAGGCTTTATTATTACTGACATAAGACACATGTGTAGATATATTTGAAAGGTTGTCTGTATAGATATTGGAGAACTCGACTGTACCAGTAAGGGGCGCGTAGTTTCACTGACGCCTCCATTCCTACCTGCGGCTCTTACAATAGTTAATTCGAATTTATTGTATTTAGCACCGTTGGTATGTTATACAATATGATTGATAGATCGCAAATGGATTGCCTAACGCCTTGGCCACGACTTTGGTCTTAAGCGACCTGCGGCAGCGTTTTATCTGTTCATTGCGCGGTCGAGACGCGCAACGCACTGTGGTTAGTTGGGATCACGCGCAATGAATTAGATAAACCGCTGCCGCAGGTCGCTTAAGACCAAAGTCGTGGCCAAGGCGTAAGTAACTAAATCTCGTATCAACTTGGTGCGAGATTTAGTTAGGCAACCAATTTGCGATCTATCAATCATATTAACTTTGGCATCATTAAATAGTTAGTATCTATATAATTCTAACAACGGTTAAAAGTAAATGCAAGAACGCCTACGTTTGTTCTAAACCCACGCTACATAAATCGTTTATTTAACCACCTCAGTTCGCTCGGGGTTCCGAAAACACACGTATTTCCACTCGACGAAATCGCCAACTAAACTACTAAATTGCTTAAAACAACACCCAAGCCCGCAGACTGCTGCAATTTAAATGCATCTACAAGTGGTCGACCGAACGAATTATTCAAAATGGCCACCGCGCAGTTTCAATTATTTTCATTCTGCGAACAAAAATAACTGAACAACTATCAACGAAAGTTGAATCGTATTTATAAGGTAATTAAGTCTAAATTTAAATGAGTAAGCTGTTTCTAATTGCTGCGCGAGTTTCAACTCTAACGTGAGAGCTGTAAAGCGTATTAAAATTGTAGCAACCGGGTTCGGGTTGTGGGGTAGGTATTTTGTTGAAGTATTTTTAACCGCTTTGATAAAACAGGCGTTGGGGATACAGGGTACAATTTTATTTACTCGCTGACCGCGATTAATATTTTGTATAGAGGTATTGTGTGGTGTTGACGTCATTAGTTCGAACGAACAAAATGTACGAGTCTACAAAAAAAACTAAAAATAAATATAAACCGGCGAAGTGCGTATCGGACCACGCACAAGGAAGGGTTCCGAACCTTCTACTAGCTAATCACATTAAAAATCACTATCTAGGTACTAAAAGGTCATAGGAAATTTACGGCACTAACATCCGTTTTGTTAAGGAAGGCAGTTTTTCAGCCATAACTCAAAAACCGTTGATGTCTTGGCCAATATCATTTTCGTTGAAAGTATTTAAAAAACACTATATCTATGTTTCTTTCTATACTCTATACTCCACATTTCATTCAAATATTCGTTTCGGAGTAAATTGTCTGTGACATACGGACAGACGGACGGACAGCGAAGTCTTAGTAATAGGGTCCCGGTTTTACCCTTTGGGTACGGAACCCTAAAATGCAGTCGGTACAAATACAGCATACCGATCCCGTGCCGCCGAATTCCGTTGACCTCACTTTTTGGAAGGAGGAATACTGTTTTATTTATTTGTTTACTTTTCACGGGGATTCGGTGGAAAGTTGGCCATTAACGAAGTGTGATCCATCACCCGAGACGTTTACCCCACAGTAGGGTAATCGGTTCACTCGATCAATTTGCAGATTTTTGCACAACCACGAGTAGATGCTTACTTGATTGTTTGCATGAACCAACTATACTTGCCCTTAATCGAAGTGTCGACTGAGGGCATAAAGAAAGACAATGACAATGCAAAAGAGATTTTATGGCCTCAGTAGTCACTTTGGTTGAGGGCAAGTATAGCTAAGCCGTATTCTATCATCATTAGTCTCGGGACTTTTGGATGATCGCCGTGGTTCTAGAATCCTTGGAGTCGCCATATGTTAAAATAAGATTTTTTTTCGAAGTCAAAATCATAGTAGATAAGTACATATATTAACTTGTATGTACAGTCAGGGACATTCCTGGTCGATCTCCTTTAGGGCGATATTCGTTTGTCCGATCGACGCGTAACGACCCTAAGCGGCGGGGATTGGGTAGCTAGTTGCGTCGGCCAAGATAAAATTTTGTTAAAAGGTCGACCGGGAATGTTCCTAACTGTATATAATTATAATAACGTGTTTATTGCCGATATAACAGCATAAAAGATGACATCTAATATAAGGTTTTATTTTTACACTTCGACCTTGACTTCGAAAAAAATATCCTAACTTAATGGCGACTCCGTGGTTTCTAGAACCACGGCGAACATCCAAAAGTCCCAAGCCATCATCATTTAATAGAAAGTGGTGAACCCGCGGGATAACATACAACCAGAAATTCCATTCTAGACACAGGCGAAGGAATTTTGGTAACAGATTGTGGTTCCAGTGATCAAGTCTTACATACATATAAGGAGCAGGCAGTTTTTTTTTTCGAAGAAGTGCTTATACTTAATTAATACATGCTCACAAAACTTCACGAGAATCGGTTGAGAAATGCGTCCTGCCCCCGTATTCTGTAACTTGTTTTAAGCTCACCTCAACGCTCACCCACAAATATATATATTGACGCCGCGATTCGTGGTAACTAAGCGTAGGTATCTTTAAGTGTAGCCAGGTGACTTTTCAGTAAATATAACAGATATCAAAAAAACTTTAAATTGATATCGAAAGTTACCGAATGAGTAAAATCACGTCAATAACTTTTTGAAAATACAACTAGAAATATTCAAAATATTAAGTTCATACATTTAATATCTCACTCCCTGTGATTTTTAGGGTTCCGGTACCTCAAAAGGAAAAAACGGAACCCTTATAGGATCACTCGGTTGTCTGTCTGTCCGTCTGTCACAGCCGATTTGCTCCGAAACTACTGGACCGATTGAGTTGAAATTTGGTACACATATGTAAATTGGTGACCCAACGATGGAGGCGTAAAGTAAATTAATGAATTCTGAACAAGGGGGCCACTTTTGGGGGGTAAACTGGGAAATAAAAAAAAAATCGCAAACTGTATTATGTGACATATCAAATGAAAGACGTTTTTGTAAGCATCTCAGATATTTTTTTTTATAATTTTAGCAAAAACAGATTTGAAGTAATTTAGGAAAAAAGACGAACATTGACCATCCCCCCCCCCCTCTTATCTCCGAAACTACTAAGATTAAAATTCTGAAAAATATATGGAAAATAGTTCCTTGCCTAAATATTACAGGAAAACCTATAAGAAGTTTGAGTATTCAAAGTAACGGGAAAATTCTCAATATTTTACGGAACCCTCACCACGCGAGTTGAACTCGCACTTGTCCGGTTTTTTTCTTTTGGGCATTCATATAAGATAACGTGTTCGATGACCGATGAGCGAATACACAATCTAGAAGAGCTAAAGTATCGTGTACGCCATTGCTTTAATGACGCCGTAAATTGCAAGAAAAGTGCATTTAGAAACAACGAAGAGCGCCCGTCAATGTATCGCAGTACAAGGGCGTCACATCGAGCTTCGAAAAAAAAGTACTTCTTTAAAAAAAAACACCGGCCAAGTGCGTGTCGGACCACGCAAAACCAAGGGTTCCGTGCCTATTAAAAAAGGTCGTATCGTCACAGAAATTTTACGGCACTTACGTCCTTTTCTTTGAGGAAGGCAGTTTTTCAGCAATATCTCGAAAACCTCTTTACCGATCTTGTTCAAAACAATTTTCGGTGAATGAAATTAATAAGCCCTATGTTCATGAATTTTTCCATATTTTTAAAATACACCGTTCAAAAATTAGAGGGGGGGGGACAGAATTTTAGTGACTTTCGGGGCGATTATCTCCGGCTCTATTCACTTAATCAAAAAAAATGCTAAGAAACCTTATATTTATTTTGAAAGGCCACACGGGGGGGGGGGACACAATGTTTTTTTTTTTTTGACTTTTAGTTTCATGTATGGAGTGCACCCCTAAAAAAAATTTTTTTTGGCATTTTAATTACAAAACTATGTAGCGGCTAACAAAATACACCTTTCCTCAAAATTTTATTCAAATACACCTTATAGTTTTCGAGTAAAATGCCTGTGACATACGGACAGACGGACATGACGAAACTATAAGGGTTCCGTTTTTGCCATTTTGGCTACGGATCCCTAAAAACATATTTTTATTTTGTGAAACGATAGTTTTATTCCTTTATCCTATACTATTAAACGAGCGATATTTCAATATACCTATATAAGTTATATATTTGCAATCACGTTCTCGGAAACGGCTGTAACGATTTCGATGAAATGTGGAATTAATGGTTACGGGGGCGAGAAATCGATCTAGCTAGATGTTTGGGAAAATTTATTTTCTCTGTACTTCACCCGAGCTGACCTCGGTCGCCCAGGGACTTGTAATTTAATCGTGTAAATAGTGAATTTTTAATATTTTGTATCTTTTACCGTAGGGAAATCACAACCTCTCAACGAACATCGTACTAAATGTATGAGAGCGTTTAAACGTAATATTTTGGATATATCCAGTTTAATTTGAAAAAAGTTTTTCGTGTGATTTTACTTATTAGGTAAAGTACTTTCGGTACAAGTTTTAACTTTTTTGATATCTGTTATATTTATTGATTAATCGTGTCGCACATAGGCTAAGTTATTTGATATTATATAATTAATTAAGTCTGTTTTTCTAGTCTATAAGTCAATCATTAAGAATAAGGTACTTTTGTTTTGTTTTATATTTTTATACCACATGTATGTTTCTTTCTTATTGTATAATAAACTATGTAAAATGATGAGATCTGCATAAATAAAGGGATGTCGTGGTTGGCTCACGGTATTACACACAACTGGCCGCCCATTATGGCCACCATTCCGACTAAGGGATGGACGCGCGCCCTGTACAAATATGGCCGCCCGCCCAGCCCTTGTCACTGCTCACTACACATCGGTCGCCGGTGCACCTTACACACGCACGCCAACGGCGCCATGTGAAATCTCGACAAGTATTTTATTTAAAACCTTCAGGACCCAGTGATATTACCAGTATGAACTTACAGTCCACATCAAACAAATCGCCTAGTTACAGTTACCGATTACACCCTGTATAAATCTACATGTAATTCGCGTTCTCCGCGCCATATGAATGTATACTTTTCTGCGTTGTAAATAAGGTGCAAATCTGCTTGTTCCAGACGAGGAGCTGGTGTTCCGCGACCGCTGGGGCGGTCTCACGCTGTTCAACGTGCGAAACTTTACCACCAGGCTGCTGATGAACAACTCTACATTTGTAAGTACCAGTTAATTCAATTCAATTCAATTTCAGCGTTTTTCAACAAAAAAGGTTTTAATTTTTAGGGTTCCGTATCTCAAAAGGAAAAAAACGGAACCCTTATAGGATCACTCGTGCGTCTGTCTGTCCGTCTGTCACAGCCGATTTGCTCCGAAACCGATTGAGTTGAAATTTGGTAAAAATATGTAAATTGGTGACCCAAAGATGGACGCGTAAAGAAAATTAATGAATTCTGAACAAGGGGGCCACTTTTGGGGAAGAACTGGAAAATTAAAAAAAAAAGTTTCGCAAACTGTATTGTGTGACTTATCATATGAAAGGGGTTGTTGTAAGCATCTCAGATATATATTTTTTATAATTTGAGCAAAAATAGATTCGAAGTAATTTAGGAAAAAAGACGAAAATTGACCATTCCCCCCTTATCTCCGAAACTACTAGGTAGGCTTAAAATTCTGAAAAAATATGGAAAATAGTTCCTTGTCTAAAGATTACAGGAAAACCTAAGTATAAGAAGTTTGAGTATTCAAAGTATCGGGAAAATTCTCAATATTTTACGGAACCCTCACCACGCGAGTTGAACTCGCTCTTGTCCCGGTTTTTTTCTGAATTCGATTTTTTTGGGTTTTTCTAACTCAGAATCGTTAATACTATTGATCGTCATACAAGAAAAAAAAGTATCCTAAAAATTCCGTTACAGATCGTCACATTTTTAGGGTTCCGTATCCAAAATGGCATTAGATGAGTAATTGTAGCTGAATAATTGCGTGTTTACAAATAAAATAATCAAAAACCGGCCAAGTGCGTGTCGGACCACGCAAAACGAAGGGTTCCGTGCCTATTAAAAAGGTCGTATCGTCACAGAAATCTTACGGCACTTACGTCCTTTTCTTTAAGGAAGGCAGTTTTTCAGCAATATCTCGAAAACCTTTGAATAAGTTTTGGTGAAAGAATTAATAAGCCCTGTATGCCCTGCATGTTTTTTTTCATATTTTTAAATTACACCGTTCAAAGAGAGATTTGACTTAAAGTTTTATGTATGGAGTGCACCCCTTAAAAAATTTTTTTTAGTCATTTTAATAACAAAACTATGTAGCGGCTAACAAAATACACCTATCCTCAAAATTATATTCAAATACACCTTATAGTTTTCGAGTGAAGTGCCTGTGCCATACGGACAGACGGACATGACGAATCCATAAGGGTTCCGTTTTTTGCCATTTGGCTACGGAACCCTAAAAACACAAACTCAAACGAAAATGTTTTTGCCCCGTTTGATTTCTCAGCCATCTCAACTAATTTCAAGCGCATGTGAACTGTTTTTGTCGCGACGAAATAGCGCCAATAACTTTCCGGTACAAAACGCCGGCCATCTGTAAACTGTCGGAGGGGAAATTGAAGAGAACGACAAAGCCGGGCGAACGTCCATTTCTGGAGCCAGTGAAAAAGAAAGATAATGGGATGGATCAAGAGTGGAAAATAGCAACAAAAAGAGGAATATGGCTTTTAGTGAGAATTCCATTTTCAAGTTGGTATTAACACAACGTCAGGGGCGGTTCACTCTTTGATTTCGTCGCGCCGCACAAAAACATGCCGGGCGGCCGCCTTTATGCGGTCTATCAATGGGTGCCGCGCTCTAATACGGGATGCGCGCGTTCGCGCAACGCATTGCATCGTCATTCGCCTCGTAAAATAAATGTACCGCGTCGTCTATTTATATTGGTTGAAAATATTTTTTCTTTATATTATGTTTATGTTTGTAGCTAACCCAGAGTCGTGTGTCTTCGCCTTACATTTTGCAGAAACAGGCAGTTTTGATGTCGTTACCTAAAGGCAAATTACACAGCTTTTGTGTAGTTGGGTGATCCTAAGTAAATAAAGAATAATCGTAATATCGTTAGTAAAATACACTATTATACTAACGTACCTATAATTTAATAGATCGAGCTGGCGGTAACCCTAGCTCTAAGGCTCCGCCTCCGAAAGAGCGCGTTGCAGGCGATAGAAAGAAATGGCCACATTTAAGCACGTTTGGCGTACCTAAACAGGGAATTTGTTAACAGCGAACTTTCTGTACGTAGTACTATTACTTGTTCTGTGACAACGTCTCGTATAGCTAGATGGTTTGGTATCAATTTGGTCATCTTCATAAGCCATGGCGTTGCGGTATCGAGTTGAAATCAAAACCATATACTGAAGTCTACAGTCCCTTGAAGCGGCTAACAAAATACACCTGAGTCGTTCTTCTTTTTGACCGAGAATAGCCTGTCCTTCGTCTTATTACGGCATCTTATTTGAGTAATGATGTTTACGGTTTTATAATGTTCGAATGAACGTCCATATTATTTTATTAATTAATGATATTTAATATTTCACTTTCTCTCACTAGCGTTTTTTTTTCGTAGAATTCCGTGACAGATTGGTAAACCAAAATGTGGTCCCCACTGAAAGAGTCCACTTTGTCACATGTTTTTTTTAGAAACCAAGCGTAAATAAATATTTATATTGGCCAGAAAGGAAACTTTAATGAGTTCTAATGAAGAAACCTATGCCTTTTTTTTGAAATCGCACTTCAAAACCACAATTTTCGATAGTTCAAAAACCAAAAAAACAGAAAAACCTCGGTTCATTGTCGGTAAAAAAGAAGAACGACCCACCTTATATATATATAGTTTTCGAGTAAAATACCTGTGACATACGGACAGACGGACATGACGAAACTATAAGCGTTCCGTTTTTTCCATTTTGGCTACGGAACCCTAAAAACGGCCAAAAGTTAGACATGCACCTGCTACTCTAAACTCCTTAGAGAATGCTATTGGATAGGCCTTATTGATATTCACGTAGACCGAAGCTAAACCGTACGATCGGTGGTAAACATCAAATAAATCATTCCGAAAGAAATGGTTTCGGCTCAGCAATCGAATGGAACTTTTATCTTTCGAATAATGTGACAGACCTACACTCACACCGAAACGTAAGCACATAAGTAGGTACGAAATTGAAAATTAACATTCTCAAGCAGTAAAGAGCAAATGTGTATAATCCTTAGAGCATACATAACTGGAATAGCCTTATGTCGTATTTGCGTACAAAAATGTCTGCCGAATTTTGCGGGGGCGGGGGGGAGCATCTTAATAGGATATTGAAACTCAATTGTATATTGAAAGCTTGAAGTGGTTGAACGTTTATAATATCAAGTGCTCACAGCCATTCGGGCATTTTTATAATCAGTGTTCTCTTGCGAGGCGATTTTGTGAATGACCATTAATCGATTGTGAAATTGTCTTGTATGATTTTTTGCACATTGTGAAAGGTTTTCTACAGAGGTAAGTTACTGAAAGGCTAACTCCAGTTATGTATGCTCTAAGGTATAATCAGATGGTTTTGTATCGCGACGTCGTAACCACGATAGGTATAAGATACGTGGCAAAACGTCGATAACCTTGTTGCATTTTAATGGGAAATTACGTGTTTTGGATTAATAATTTTATACTTTACATAATAGGCTTACAGTAAAACCAAAGTGCATACTATAGGTATGTATTATGTTGTATTACATAGCTACATTAATTATACTTTTTTATAGCTGTGTTTGTTATGTAGGGGTTCTACATAACCTAGCTAAGAACCATCTTGACAAACAGACATTCGATTTAAAAAAAAACCGCACACTCCTCAGTTTAATAAAAATACACAAACACATCAACTTATAAGACAAAGACGTGTGCGTCGGGAATTAAAAAGGTACAAAACCGGATTTACTTAATAGGATATTTTTATCTTTCGGAACCTTATCTACAATTGAATAACATTGTTTGTAAATAATAACACCTTACAATTGTGGAAAACCAGTGAGCAATATAAAGTCTGTTGTGATTTTCCATAACAGTATCATTCCAAATACTTACTTCAACGGCTCACCGACACAAAGTGGGTCTCGGCCCGATGTTGCGCCATCTCCCTCCAGTTCATGGCCACCATGATGATGAAGTTCATGGTTCATGGGCCATGTAACAAATAGAGCCCTCTGACATTTGAGCTGTAAGCCAATTCGCAATTTTTACGCGACGTTGCCATTCCGCTCGCGCTATCATTTGTCTCACGTCTTACTCGCTGCAATGTGAAAGACGATGAAATAGTGTTGATCCAGCGCTGAAGCCATTAGTGAGGACACAGTATGCCATGTATGGGAATGAGAATACAAACGTATTGTAGGTATTGTTATATGATTAAGTGTTTAATTAATCCATACTTCCATATTCATACTAATCCATACTAATATTATAAATGGGAAAGTGAATGTGTGTGTTTGTTTGTCCATCTTTCACGGCAAAACGGGGCGACGAATTGACTTGATTTTTTAAGCGGAGATAGTTAGTGACATAGGCTAATTTTTGTCTCTTTCTAACCCCCCACTTCCCTAAAATGGGGGTTGGAAGTTTGTATGGAGCATTCCGCAATTTTCAAGGTAGAAAGCTAAAAATTGGTATGCGGACTATTTGTGAGTAACAAAAAATCGTGAATCATTTTTTTTTTGGAAATCTGCACCCAACCCCTTAAAAGAGGGGATGAAATTTTATATGAGGGTCCAGATATGTAGAGTCGATATGTAGAGTCGATATGTAGATTCGATATGTAGAGTCGATATGTAGAGTCGATATATAGAGTCGTATGTAGAGTCGATATGTATAGTCAATACGTAGAGTCGATATGTAGAGTCGATATGTAGAGTCGATATGTAGAGTCGATATGTATAGTCAATATGTAGAGTCGATATATAGAGTCGATATGTAGATTCGATATTTATTTATTTATTTATTTGAAGATATGTATACATGCCCTTACAGAACTATTCCAATTCGACATGACACTTAAAATTAACATATACAACAAAGTTATTTATTACAAATAACAATCAGGTACAATTATTGTTACCAATTACAGTTTCACGGTTCTAGGCCCCGCATCCATCATCTTACAGAATCTCAGGCATTCTTTTCTCACAGACGCCCATCGCCACGCAAACAGGTCGCACTCGGGTGCTGATGCCAAGAGAGCATTCAAATGTGTGAGGGCACGGAGTAGCGGAAAGTTCAGGCGCGACACGGTGCGTCGCGCTGGCAAAGCCAACAGATCGCGTCGCCGCTGCCTGAGGGCTATCCTGGGGATGTCTAGAACATGCAGTCGCACAACTCGACTCACCAATTCTGGACAGTCCGAATCACCGCGCAGGGTCTGACCCGCAAACGTCAATAAGCGATATGTAGAGTCTATGCTTGATATGTAGAGTCTATATAGAGTCGATCTAAATATATAAAATAAGAAACTGGCTTCGCCCGCGTACTAAAAGTAATTTTAACCGTCTACAAAAAAGGTGCATCTCAGTTTGACCCGTATGACAATTTAATTGCAATTTGGCACAAATACTTTCAAGAATGTTCATGTCCACTATGTTAAATTACAAAATCGATGCCATTTTCGTAATGAACGTCCCAAAAAACCATAATAACGACACCCATATTGATATTTAGACACAACCCCATCGCACCCCAACAGGGAGATGGTATTTCACGTCCGCCACGTTGGATTTAAAAATAGTTGTTGTTGTTTTCGTAATCAGCGACCAGCGACCTGATAAACCATAGAAACAATACTCATGTTGATTTTCAGACATTGTCCCATTTCCCCCTTTTAGGGGTTGAATTCCAAAAAACCTGAAACACGTATTTACTCATTTATTGTTAGAAATACTCCTGTGAAGTTTCGAATCAAATAAACATACTTATTTTGTGTCCCCATACAAACTTTGGACCCACATATCACCCGCTTAGGGGGAAAATTCAAAAAAAAAATCTTAGTGCACTCTTCGACCTTATAAGGAACCTACGTGTCAAATTTGGAATCTCTAGATCCAGCGGTTTGAGCTGTGCGGTGATGTCAGTCAGTCAGTTTCTTCTTTTATATATTTAGATCGACTCTACATAGACTCTACATGTTGACTCTACATGTCGACTACAAGTCGACTCTACATATCGACTCTACGTATCGACTCTACATGTCGACTCTACATGTCGACTACAAGTCGACTCTACATATGGACTCTACATATCGACTCTACATGTCGACTCTACATGTCGACTACAAGTCGACTCTACATATCGACTCTACATATCAACTCTACATATCGACTCTACATATAGACTCTACATATCGACTCTACATATCAACTCTACATATCGACTCTACATATCAACTCTACATATCGACTCTACATATCAACTCTACATATCGACTCTACATATAGACTCTACATATCGACTCTACATATCAACTCTACATATCAACTCTACATATCGACTCTACATATCGACTCTACATATCGACTCTACATATAGACTCTACATATCGACTCTACATATCTGGACCCCCATCTAAAATTTCAACCCCTCTTATAAGGGGTTGGGTGCAGATTTCCAAAAAAAAAGTTATGCACGATTTTTTTGTTAGTCACAAATAGTCCGCAAGACCAATTATTAGCTTTCTACCTTGAAAATTGCGGAATGCTCCATACAAACTTCCACCCCCCATTTTAGGGAAGTGGGGGGTTAGAAAGAGCCAAAAAGTAGCCTATGTCACTCTCCATCCCTTCAACTATCTCCACTTAAGAAATCACGTCAATTCGTCGCCCCGTTTTGCCGTGAAAGACGGACAAACAAACACACACATACACTTTCCCATTTATAATATTAAAGTATGGATTCCAGAGGGTCAATCACGTAACGCATTGTACGTGCGTCAGGTAGACCTAAATTTCACATTTTATATGGAAAAATGGCAGTTAAATCTACCTAACGCGCGTAAGAAATGTTACGTGATCGACCCACAGGCTATAAACTATCTTAGTGCAAAATTTCATCCAAATCGGTTGAGACGTTTAAGCGTGATTGAGTAACAAACATCTAAACATCCAAACTTTCGCATTTGTAATATTATAGTAGGATAATAATATTTATTTACTGAAAATATCATTATTATCAGTGCATATAAAACCATCGGGCAGGCCGTACACTCGTTTACCGCCGTCATGGTAGATATAAAAAAGTTAGGATTGACATCCATAACAATTATGCAATTTGTATAAAGCAATCAATTACGGAAAAACAGTTAAACATAAAAATTATTATAACACCAATTTTAGATGAAGTTAGATACTTCCACTTCCAACAAACAACGATCAAGTCGATACTATCGTCCTATACGCGCACACATTAACAATGTTTCATGCCGCTACACACCGTCCGACGCACACTAGCATAAATGTCACGCATAGCGACGTTGCTAGCTGTGCGGAGCCGACGAACATAGGTCCTACCTCGACGAGCGCTGGCGCGGGTCTGAGCGTTAGGCAGCGCGTGGCCGCCGTAGTCATGTGAAATGAGGTATTGTTTAATAATTCGTCAATAATAAATCGTGGTGATTTAAATCCACTCAATAAATGTTTCGTAATAAACAGATACTGGAGATCATTTTGGTATCAGAATTACGTTAAGATAATGCAGGGATTTTGAGAAATCATGAATTGATTTTGACCGTTTTCGGTGCAAAATGTAATTCGTTTCAGATTTTTTTTCTCAGCCCATGGCTCATAAAAATTAAACTTTTAATTACTTTGATTAAACTACAGGGTACTTGTGATTGTAACAGATTTTTATTTTGTGCATACTATTTAACTGATTTGACCAATTATCACTCCGAAATGAGGTCTCTCACGAGATTTAGCTGAAACATGCCGCTGCAGAAAATTCATTACTAAATCAGTAAAAAGATTATCGGTCAATTGTCATGCTGATATTGTAAAGGAGAAATCAAACTATCTTCACCAACTAGTTGTTATTTAAAAAAACGAATGGAAGGTATGTAATTTTGACGATAAAAACTTACAATTACGCGTGTTTTTTGTTATAGTCCTCTTAATACCACGACGGTGGCAAACAAGCATGCGGCCTGCCTGATGGTAGGCGTCCGCTAATGGACGCTAGCGGGGTTAGAAGATGCACAACTCCACTGCTGATCTTTTATTGATTTCGAGATGTGTTGTGCTGACAGCTTGAGACAAATGCGGGTCCCTCTTATCTTATCTTATCTAGGTGAGTGCCTTTTCGGCTACACTTCGACCCAGTCGGATCTTTTCTACATTTGCCCTCTCCTTCATGCCTACTCCCAAGCTCGCTCCATCATTTCCACAAACCGGATGATGCAGCTCAGCGGAAGTACTGTGCCGACCTCCTTGTTAGAGCTAAGTAGCTACCTATTTTGTATTGACAGACGGCAATCTTCTTCTTCTGTCAGTTGAGGACAAAAGAGTGTTCTGATGCAGGACTTCTGTATGTCCGAGAAATGTATTCCTTTTATTGTTTGTCGTCGGTATTGTACAAGTTGTTTACCGCGATAATAAATACCGAGCTATGTACGCATGAGTTTTATGTCCCGCCGTGGACCGACACTTCGCCTCCAAAGTACCTACCTTGAATTCCTTTGGTTGCGGATAGCCGCTACCAAAGTAATTCATTATTTGTCTGGCAAGGGCATGACATTCACACAGTAAGTGTTCCATAGTCTCATCCTCCTCGCCACACATTCTACAGTCTACACAATCCGATCTTGGCCAAGAGATTCTCGCCCCCGAAGTGGCCTGTGAACACCCCAGATGTAATTATGAGTTATCTTATCTTATCTAGTTGAGGGCCCTTTCGGATACACTTCGACCCAGTGGGATCTTTTGTGCATTTCCCCTCCCCTCTATAGCTACTCCCAAGCTCGCTCCATCATTTCCACAAAGCGGATGATGCAGCTCAGTGGGAGCACCCTGAATTCCTTTGGTTGCGGGTAGCCGTTACCAAAGAGATTCAATCTTTGTCTGGCAAGGGCATTAATTCTGAGTTACTTCCTGCTGGATTTCCAGTTTTTTGGTCCATTCTAAGTCCACTCACCCGGGAGCTCTGGCAACCTCTTTACCGGCAACGGTGTAACAGGCGGCCCTGAAGCATTTCCCAAACACCAACAAACGTATCTGGATTTACGGGGCAAGTAACGCGGAAAAATGAATACATTTGTGAAACGCTTCACCCGGAAAAAAAAGAAAAAAGAAAAGAAGACATTTATTCACTACACAAAAGACACACAGAGACAAAGGAGTAGACAACTACCTCAGTCATGATGTGAACTTACTCATGTTTTGTTTTAGATCCTATGAAACTTTCCAATTATATACCTTCTATAATTTATGTCAAATTTCATCCCTTTTAGGGGATATAGGGAAAGAAGGGGATGAAACTTTGTATCGAGGCCAAATGATTTTGCTCGTTGACTTCATCAGGCGCTGGGTCTCAAAATGTATGGGAAAACTAAAATCCGACTCGCACTTGACCACAAGTCTAATTGATACCTATTAGGTATTTAATAACACTTTGTAACTGACAAACTATGTCATTAGTCATTATCATTTATTGCAACCATAGTTTTGTACAGATCTTAATAACTAGGTACATTGAGTCTCATATGGGCCCCGGTAGGGCATGGCAATGTTACAACACATAATTAGATTCATGTCAAAGAATGTCATAAAATATTTTAACATAATTTAAAATAATTTCACTTGTCTGTGTACGTGTCCCGTTTTCTCGCCTAAATGGTTATATTGGCTATATCGATTTATGAGGATGAACCTATCTTAAGGTAGTTATTCTTATACTAAAACTCACATTTTAAGGAGATGAATAGAAAATTAAAGTCTGTATGAGAAACCGTTATACGCGGACGAAGTCGCTGGCGGAAAGCTAGTGTATTTATAAAGCAGAAACCGGTCAAGTGCGTGTAGGGCCACACGCAGTGTAAGGTTCCGTAGCTGCCCGTCTAAGAAACAATGGACATATTGAGCTCGCGATCAATTCTTGGTGAGAAATTATTCGCCACTAGCGAGATTTGAAAGGGAGATAGAATAGTACATTGTTTAACGAGGGGCGTAAGTGGAATATTGCTAACGAGAGTCTATCAGAAGCCCGACGCCGAAGGCGGAGGGCTTTTGATGACTCGAGTTTGCAATATTCTTACGCCCGTGTTATACACAATGTTTTTCATCACATTTGCGAGGAAATAAATAACAACAAAAGACAGAAAAATGTAAGTTTCATACAGCAGCACCAATCAAAAATTGACAACTTCACTTCCAGATCAGTGCTAGTAGAGCGCGCAGTTCAATATTTCAACCAATCACAGAGCAGTATTCTTGCGGGGCGGGGCGTCGTGACCAACTAGATTTTTTTATTCAACCAATCACACAGCAACCAGATTTGCTTAAGCCAATCAGAGGGTTCTATTATTTTAAAACTAAACTTAACAGCCCGTGGGAGGTAAAACAGCTATAACTGCTCTGCACGCTCGCAAGTAATAACGCCATTGACGAGCAAGTGTGATGAAAATACGTTTATTTAGTTGAGATAGGTGCTAAAAACATAAAATTAAGGCTCATACTCAGGCTCCTTTACTTTTAAATATTTGTACACCAGATTATGGTAAAATAAGGAAAGGACACTAAAAACTTGTAACACCTAATTATACCCTTATTTATGCAAATAAATATATTGATTGATTGATGGATTGATTGAAAACCTGACCCGTGACCTTCTGCATTGAACTCTAATGCGTTGCACTGAACTAACTAAGCTACCGTGGGCTTCACTCGTGGTGACGAATCTTTCAATCACTCTTCTAATAGGCATGATGACTAAGACTTTTTTCACGATGCCATTCGAACCAGTTTTTGATGAGGAACAAATGTTTGTGTGGTAACTACAATTAAAGAGCATGTATTCCCAACATAGCCCTTTGGGTGACTTTGAGCCCTCTTATGAGGCCCATAGTAAGCGACCACGTTTCCGTGCCATACGTCATCACTGGCAACACACTGGTCAAAGACTCTCGTCTTGAGACACTGCAGAATATTGGACGAAAAGATGTGTCGTAGCTTCCCGAACGCCGCCCAGCCGAGTCGGATTCGACGATTGACCTCTTTCTCGAAGTTGGACCTACGTAACTAGGACAGTTTGTCCTAGGTATACATAGTTGTCTACAACTTCGAGCTTAAAGAAAGCGTTACGCCATGCTAACAGTAAATTTTTACTGAGCGTATAATTTTTCATTTTGTTCGCAAATTAGCTAGCAGATGCTTCTGCTTGGTAAAAATGTGCAGATATTCTTATTGATTTGAAGATTCGGTGTTTTGATAGCTGGATACAAAGGCAGGTCCCTCTGGCGACTTTACATCACCAGGAACACGCCACTACATTAGTTAGTTGACTGGGTATTTTCCACAAATCGACATCCATGTGCCCTTTTAGGGTTCCGATACCTCAAAAGGAAAAAGGGAACCCTTATAGGATCACTCGGTTGTCTGTCTGTCCGTCTGTCACAGCCGATTTGCTCCGAAACTACTGGACCGATTGAGTTGACATTTGGTACACATATGTAAATTGGTGACCCAAAGATGGACGCGTAAAGTAAATTAATGAATTCTGAACAAGGTGGCCACTTTTGGGGGATAAACTGGAAAATTATAAAAAAAAGTTCCGCAAACTGTATTGTGTGACATATCAAATGAGGGGTGGTTGTAAGCATGTCAGATATTTTTTTTTATAATTTTTGCAAAAACAGATTTGAAGTAATTTAGGAAAAAAGACCCCCCCCCCCCCCGCGCTTATCTCCGAAACTACTAGGATTAAAATTCTGAAAAAAAATGAAAATAGTTCCTTGCACACAGCTTGCAGCTTGATTACAGGAAAACCTATGAGAAGTTTGAGTAGTCAAAAACACTTATGAAATTTAGATTATATACGGAACCCTCACCACGCGAGTTGAACTCGCACTTGTCCGGTTTTTAACAGGCACGGAACCCTTCGTTTTGCGTGGTCCGACACGCACTTGGCCGGTTTTTATATGCTCAGATGGTATACGGCAAAGACATAGACGAAGTTTCGCAGCCTCAATTAATGAAAGCGTTTGTTTCGCGTTTAGCTACAAAGCGCAAACTTCGTACGAAACCCAAAATAAAATATTTGGTAGGTACTACAATTCCGCTTCACAGTAGTTTAAGTCACCGTGACAACTGGCGCAGTCACGTAGCGACGCACGTGACTCCAACTCACGGTTGGTACAGTCAGACACAGATATGCGGAGCGAGTTAGGTTAGATTATTCGTATTCATTTATTTCAGGCATAATCAGATACATACAGGCAAAGTTTGCTCCATTTACAGGCAAACAGGTCGCAATCCGGTGCATAAGAAATAAATTGATTTAGTAGCGCCTGGGCATGGACAACCGGTGAGCGCTCGTGCGCCGCCGTGCGAGTCGCCTCCTCTGCCAGGAGTCAGTGGCTGCGGCCGCGCTGGTACTTATCAGGAACGGAGAGGCAACATGTTCTTGCGACCAAGTCAGAACGGTCTGACTCACCTCTCAGTCTAACAGGCAGTGGACAAAAGCTCGATATAACGTCTGACCTGTAAGGAGTTGAAGCCCGTAAACAAACTATATTAAATTAATTGTTGCGTTCAGCGAGTGCATGCACATCTTTATACGTTTCATATGGTTAGACGCAGACAAAAATCTGGAGAATAACCTACTACGGCTAGAATAGGCGCTATTGAAGTATTGCCTAAACCATCCAGGTTTTAAAATAGTGGCTTTATGTGCAACACTATAACTATTTATAAAAAACTGTATTAAATAAATTAAAAATTAAAAAGTCTTTAATATCCGTTGTATAAATACAATTTCCTTTATAATCTCCTTATTAAATATGTCTCTCTGATCACATGTACAAACTTTCACATTTTATAATATCAATGTGATACTAAGGTTCTAAAGATAGATCACAAAAAAATCGGCCATGCAAGTGCGTTATGTGGACTTGAGAAGGGATTTTTCATTTCAAAGTTTCATTTCATAGCTAAGAACACTCGGGTTAAAATTATATATGACACTAAAAAACCACATTCAAATCGGTCCATCCGTTTGGGAGCTACGATACCACGGACAGATACACAGATACACAGACACGTTAAACTTGTAACACCCCCCTCTTTGCGTCGGGGGATAAAAAGTAGCAGCCGGGCTGCAAAACGTATACAAAGCGCGAAGCGAGTTTAATGCTTCGATGCTAACTACGTAACTACGTACATTTGCTCTTGACCCAATCAAAATGGTATTAAACACGAATTCCACCAACTGTTACGGCTTCAAAAGTTCGTTTTAATAACGCAACTTCACCGAATGTTTCGTGCATTTTATACCCCGAGCCAAGGCTTCGGGAAAAACCGGCAAAAACAAGACAAATCGCCGGCAGCCGGTGCCAAGCCTCACTCATCGGTACGGGGAAGTCTTCAAAGGGAATTGGTTTCTATTGCCAGTCAATAGGGGGTAGATTGGCGTGCACGGGGGAAGGTGTTTTTATGCGCGCTCGCGTGCTGTCAGAAATGTATAAAATGGAGGAGTTATTGTTTGTTTGTGAGTTATTGGCCTTTTCCCTATGGGTTGAAGGGCGCTCGTATATTTCATGTCGTTGACATTTTAAATAGATTTTGTTAAACATGACATGTACTGTGTTCTTCATACACGTAATTACTATCAGATTTTCACCCCCAGAAAAGGAATCAACAAAATTTGAATTAAATCACTTATCAAAATAACTACAACTTAGAAATGTTGAAAAACCCCCAATTATTTAATTTCAGTTCAATAGCTCAAAAACCGCTGAAACGATTTTGTTGAAATGTAGCTAAGAACCATCTCGATCACAAATCAGCTTTCGAACAAAATAACCACATTAAAATCGGTTCATTCGTTTAGGAGCTACGATGCCATAGACAGACACACACACACGTAAATTAAAAAGGTATACACTCTGAATATTGTAAAATTACGTCCTACATATACATTTACAAATATGTCATCATCATCATCATCATCTCAGCCGAAAGACGTCCTCTGCTGGACATAGGCCTCCCCCAAAGAGTGCCAAAGTGACCGGTTCTGCGCCACCCACATCCAGCGGAATCCCGCGACCTTTACCAGGTCATCAGGCCAGCTTGTGGGGGGGCTACCCACTCCGCGCCTTGCGGTACGTGGTCGCCACTCGAGAACCTTTCCGCCCCAACGGCCATCAGTTCTACGTGCAATGTGCCCCGCCCACTGCCACTTAAGTTTAGCGATTCGGAGGGCTATATCGGTTATCTTGGTCCTGCTGCGGATAGCCTCATTTCTGATACGATCACGCAGAGAAACTCCCAACATAGATATGCCTTTGGGTGACTTTGAGCCTTCTTATGAGGCCCATAGTAAGCGACCACGTTTCAGTGCCATACGTCATCACTGGCAGGGTTGGGCAGTATTTCAATTACATGTATTTGAAATACGTATTTGAAATACAAATACGTATTTTGTATTTGTATTTCAAATACTGCATGGACAAGTATTTTGTATTTGATATTTCAAAAACCACACTCACATGTATTTAGTATTTTGTATTTGAAATACTTAAGATTTCAAAATACATCTGTTCAAAATACATTTTATTTGATGATTTTGAATCATGTTATGCTCTTCTGGCCCTGTCGAGAGGCTTTTTTCTTTGGCTGGTTACATCCATTCGCCAACAAGACGGAACATGTCTGATAGTACTTTCAGAAATTTGGTTCTTATGAAAGGAAATTCGACATTTCATTCATAAAAACTAAGGCTTCCATTCCATAGGGCCTAATTCATAGGGAATTTTTAATACCCAAAAATGTTTATAATATCTATGTCCAAAAGTATTTTGTATTTTGTATTTTAAATACATTGTTTAAAACACAGTATTTTGTATTTTGTATTTGAAATACCTGTCACCAATGTATTTAGTATTTTGTATTTCAAATACCTTTTCGAATGTATTTAGTATTTGGTATTTGAAATACACTGAAGTCGGTATTTTGCCCAACCCTGATCACTGGCAACACACACTGGTCAAAGACTCTCACCTTGAGACACTGCGGAATATTGGACGAAAAGATGTGTCGTAGCTTCCCGAACGCTGCCCAGCCGAGTCGGATTCGACGATTGACCTCTTTCTCAAAGTTGGACCTACCTATCTTATCTTATATTATCTAGTTGAGGGCCCTTTCGGATACATTTCGACCCAGTGGGATCTTTTGTGCATTTGCCCTCCCCTTTATAGCTACTCCCAAGCTCGCTCCATCATTTCCACAAAGCGGATGATGCAGCTCAGTGAATTCTTTTGGTTGCGGGTAGCCGTTACCAAAGAGATTCATTCTAGGACCTACCTAACTGGACAGTCTGTCCTAGGTATACATAGTCGTCTACAACTTCGAGCATAAAGTGTCCGATTGTAATGGGAGCTAATAACGCTAATAATTATTATAACGCGCTCTAAAATATCACAAAGAAAAAGTTACTAAGTTACTTAGTGTCAATCACGATAGAGATAGACAAAATATAGTACCAGCTATACGAATTTTTGAAACAAAACACTATCTCCAGCCTCGAATGCGACCCACAAACAATTGAATTTTTCTTTGTGCTCGTTGAATCAATATTGAAACAAAAATGTTCAAAATGAATCGACACGATGTCTATTCAAATGTCTGGAACAGTTTTCGACATCTAAAGAATATGGGCAAACAAAAAGCAGAAAACAAACTCAAGTGAATAAGGCATTTTCGTGAACAGAAAAATGTTATGTATTCGGCAATTGCATACTCTGTTCGATAATAATGGAAATGTGACATGATTTCAGAGTTCCGCGTTCGGGTGATATGTTATGTGCGATTTCTGAACCTTATCAAGAATGCTCGTACTCATACTTTAATGATAATAAAAATTACAAGTCAACATAATACGGTACATAATAAGCTTAGGTCATTAGCAATTTAACATAGGTATTATAGTACATTGTTTAACGAGGGGCGTAAGTGGAATATTGCTAACGAGAGTCTATAAGAAGCTTTTGATGACTCGAGTTTGCAATATTCTTACGCCCGTGTTGTACACAATGTGTTTCATCACATTTGCGACGAAATAAATAACTACAAAAGACAGAAAAATCTAAGTTTCATACAGCCGCACCAATCAAAAATTGACAACTTCACTTCCAGATCAGTGCTAGTGGAGCGCCCAGCTCAATATTTCAACCAATAATAGAGCAGTATTCTTGCTGAGCGGGGGCGGCTTGGCCAACTAGATTGTTTTTTCAACCAATCACAGAGCAACCAGATTTGCTTAAGCCAATCAGAGGGTTTTATATTTTAAAACTAAACTTAACAGCTCGGAAGTAATAACGCCATTGACGAGCAAGTGTGATGAAAATTATATTATTTTGATTTATTTTGTATTACGTAGTATCGCTGCTAACGAAATTTATAAATTTCTAATTAAAGGAAAAATTTAAAAATTTAATGCTCCGAGCCGGATTCGAACCGGCTACCACAGGCATACATGGCCCGTCGCTACTAACCAACTGAGCTATCGGAACAATCTGTCTCGGCCACTAAATCTTTCAATCAGTTCCTTCTTACAACGCCTTAGGAGGCGGCTCGGAGCATTACATTTTTCCTTCAGTCCCACCTCGTAGCTGATTTGGTAGCTAGCTTCGAATTGGGAGAAATAATCCCAATACGGAACTGGCTACGAAGCGGGAATCCTAGTCCCACCTCATTGCCAGATTTGGTAGCTAGCTTCCAAATGAGAAATGTGGTTTCCCGTTTCGCAGCCAGCTTCGAAGTGGAAATTATTTCTCCCATTTCGAAGTTTGCTACCAAATCTGACTACCAGATGGGAAAATCGTTGCCATTTCGTACCTGGCTAGGAGACGGGAACCCGCAATTCCCATTTCAAAGCTAGCCACCAAATGTGCCTACGAGATGGGACTAAAGGATTTTTTTTAATTTTTCCTTTAATTAATATTATTTTGAGTCTAAAAACTCTTCAAAACTATAGAACGACCGCTCAACAAGCCATGCTTTGAGTTAATTTATGAAGCTGACAAGTCTAGGGGCGTCTGTTATGCTTATTGGGAATTTATTATATGTATATAGAAGTATCTCTGCGTGATCGCATCAGAAATGAGGCTATCCGCAGCAGAACCAAGGTAACCGATATAGCCCTCCGAATCGCTAAACTTAAGTGGCAGTGGGCGGGGCACATTGCACGTAGAACCGATGGCCGTTGGGGCGGAAAGGTTCTCGAGTGGCGACCACGTACCGGAAGGCGCAAGGTGGACTGATGACCTGGTAAAGGTCGCTGGAGTCCGCTGGATGCGGGTGGCGTAGGACCGGTCATTGTGGCACTCTTTGGGGGAGGCCTATGTCCAGCAGTGGACGTCTTTGGGCTGATATGATGATGATGATGATGATGATACATTAAGTGTATGGTTTTAGCGGACTCCAGCGACCTTTACCAGGTCATCAGTCCACCTTGTCCAGCCTACCCACGCTGCGCCTTCCGGTACGTGGTCGCCATTCGAGAACCTTTCCGCCCCAATGGCCATCGGTTCTACGTGCAATGTGTCCCGCCCACTGCCACTTAAGTTCAGCGATTCGGAGGGCTATATCGGTTACCTTGGTTCTGCTGCGGATAGCCTCATTTCTGATGCGATCACGCAGAGATACTCCCAGCATAGCCCTCTCCATTGCCCTTTGGGTGACTTTGAGCCTTCTTATGAGGCCCATAGTAAGCGACCACGTTTCCGTGCTATACGTCATCACTGGCAACACACACTGGTCAAAGACTCTCGTCTTGAGACACTGCGGAATATTGGACGAAAAGATGTGCCGTAGCTTCCCGAATGCTTTCCCCTGGGTAAACAATAAAAAAAAACTGTCAAATTTATACATAACACAATATACGAGAGTACGATGACGGAGGCCGTGGTTATCTGCAAAACTATTCAATGAAATGATCTTGGTTCTTACGTAATATTATAAATTGGCCAATGTACCTATCCTAGGTGTAGATATCTTTCTAAAATTCTCACAAAGGAACGTAAATGACATACGAATTTTAACTAAAATATTTTTCACATCTCATGCTCGAAAAGTGTGTCATATTAGGCTTAATAAGCGGGGCTAAAGTAGTACATCTAGCCCCTAGGGAAAATATGTATACATATTTATGATTTTTAACACATTTAATTGGACCAATCAAAACACTTTACCATATTAAATCCACCAATCAAAAAACATTTATCTTTGCTATCAACCAACCACAATACCTACAGCTACATATTAAAATCGACCTATCAAACATCAGGTGTTTTTTAGTCCCTAATTCCAAATCATTTAAATCCACCAATCACTATTCTTTCAAAAAACATTTCTCTTTGCTATCAACCAACCAGAATACAGCTACATAATAAAATCGACCAATCAAACATCAGGTGTTTTATAGTCCCTAATTCCAAATCATTAAAAAGGAAAACGCCTCACGCTAAATTGAACGATCTCTTCGCAGTGAAATTTGTTATTGATTGTGGACGGATAATCTTTGTTTTACTATTTTCTCGCAGTCGAAGTGAAAAGTAGAGTGTATAACTCGGGTCTAAAAGCCATATTACCCCTCGAATTATTTTCCCTCGCTTCGCTCGGGAAAATATCCATCTCGTGGTAATATGGCTTATTTTAGCCCCTTGTCATACAATCTACTATTAGATGAAAAGAATCATCTCACGGTGTTTTCAACAATCGGGTTGGGTTGGAATTGCCTTTTAAAATTGCGTAGGCATTTAGGTACCTATTAATTATAAACCATTTCAACTCGTCAGTAACATTGCTGGCATAGTACAAATTGTCGCAATTTATCGTATACCGGCGTTTATTGGCGCGTGCAGACAATTCCCGGCCATTTTAACGTAACACGATATTGTGTTGATAAAATGTATATCCCCTGAAGCGTGTAAAATCCCGCATAAGACTCGCTCGCTCATTTGAATTTTCGATTTAGGTATTCATAAATATTAGGAATAATGGAAACCAAATACTCGATTAAAATATCCTTTAAATCTGCACTGATAGGAATCTAGTGGCTACGTGAGCTATAGAACTCGCTAGTGTTTTTTTTTTCAACAACAAAACTGAATCCACAAAAAAAATCTATATAATTATCGAACATGCTCACAAAAATTCACAAGAATCGGTTGAGAAATTTAATGCGACCTGTAGAGGAACACAGCCGGACAGCTGGACAGCCGGTGAGCCGGACAGCCGGACAGCGAGACATCCGGACATACGTTTTTGTTTTGCCCTAGCTAAAACGTAGAACTTCGTTCGCTTCGCTCGCTTGTTCAATAAAGAGTAATGTCTAAAATGTAAGTTTGCAGTTTTGTAAGTTTGTTTGTAGGGGGTAATGTCACAGATTATATAATAGTTCTAACGAAGTAATGTCCGAAACTACTAAATCGTTTTTGAAACTCTTTCGAGTTTGTGACACATGTCCGATTGAACTGAAATAGGTATTAGTATAGTTTGGATGCAAATTTAATATTATGGTACCATCGAGCTGATATGATGATGGAGACAGAAGGTGGCCATGGGAATTCAGTATTTAACCGATGTAACCCCGTTGAGTTTGGGCTCGTTAGAATCGTCTCAATGAGTAGGTAGTTGATGATGGTATACAGAAAAGTACAGTCGGCAATAAAAGCTTGTACCAAAAATTAATCGTTTGACAGAAACCGGCCAAGTGCGTGTCGGACCACGCAAAACGAAGGGTTCCGTGTCTATTAAAAAGGTCGTATCGTCACAGAAATTGTACGGCACTTACGTCCTTTTCTTTGAGGAAGGCAGTTTTTCAGCAATATCTCGAAAACCTCTGAACCGATCTTGTTCAATGTGTCCATGAATTTTTCCATATTTTTAAAATACACCGTTCAAAAATTAGAGGGGGGGGGGACAGAATTTTAGTGACTTTCGGGGCGATACAAAAGTATGTAGCGGCTAACAAAATACACCTATCCTCAAAATTTTATTCAAATACACCTTATAGTTTTCGAGTAAAATGCCTGTGACATACGGACAGACGGACAGACGGACAGACGGACAGACGGACATGACGAAACTATAAGGGTTCCGTTTTTGCCATTTTGGCTACGGAACCCTAAAAATCCATTATATAACTAGAATAAGTTCAAGTTTGATATTCCTCTGTTGTCAGATACCGTTATATAAATAATTGAACGTAAGAAACCTATTATATAATCTGTCTACCTTTTTTAAATGACCCTTCTCAACCAGCCTCAAATATTCAATGGGGCAATTCTTTTATTGCCCAGAACAAGCCTATTCGGAGGCTCTTTTCTCCCGTTGGAACTATTCGCTGTTTGCTTCACGGTTTGATTGACCGAGGATCAAAGTGGTTTTTAAATGTGGATCGAGGGCACTTAGCGAGGAATGTTTTTTGAGGAAGTATGCACTTTGATAATCCGATTTGAACGTGTTGTAAAGCCAAGCTATATTGTGTACGACATAGTTATGTGTATGTGGTCTGTGTGTCATTAAAGTGTACATTTAGGCGTATTGCCCTTTATGGCAGCGAAAAGTCAAAGTCAAAGCGATTTATTCTTCAATTTAGACATGCTACATGCACCTATGAATGTCGATAAACTACCACCGGTTCGGAAAGTAAACCTCTGCCTCGAGAAGAACCGGCGTCATAATAATATATCATTTCAGTATCAGATTATTATAAAATTACATTGCTACAGTAGAAAGCCTATTTATTTTGCGATAGATTTCTAGTGCAAGATTTTATCGTTGCCAAATATCCCAATCCATGATGTAATCGTTTATCTTATAATATTCTTTTGAAATAAGTCTGTTTTACGATAGATTTGAATTTAGAGTCAGTAAGTTCGTTAATGCGTTTTGGAATTTTATTGTAGAATTTTATACCATTTCTCGTGGAAAATGGGAAACGTCGACAGTGACACAAAGGGACCAAGAAAGACTGGAAGCGGTTGAAATGTGGTGTTGGAGACGGATGGATAGCATAAACTGGACTGACAGAACAACAAATTAAGCTTAAAAGAGCAGAGAGAGATCTTGAACACTAGCACCAGAAGGGGGAAAAATGATTGGTCATTTGAAACGGCACGACCACTTCTTTAAAACCATCATGGAAGGAAAAATAGAAGGAAGGAGAGGCAGGGAAAGACCACGACGCAATTATAAATAAATATTACGGGACATTCTTACACAAATCGAACTAGGCCTATGGTAAGCTCAATAAGGCTTGTGTTATAGGTACTAGACGACGATATATATAATAGATATAAATACTTGAATAAATAGAAAACATCCAAGACTCAGAAACAAATATTCATGCTCATCACCCAAATATTTGCCCTTACCGGGATTCGAACCCAGGACCTTCAGCTTCGTAGGCAGCGTCACTACCCACTTGGCTAACTGTTCGTCAAATTATATGGACCAAATAAAGTAAAAAGCTGGTGTCGTGTCGTATCAGCTAATCAATAGGCTGGCTTACGACAGAGAGAACTGGAAAATACTCCACCGACAAGAGTAGAACTCTTACATTTGTGATGTGTGAGCTCTGTGTACAAAATGATAAAGCGATTACGAGAGGTAGGGTACAGCGGAACTCCTTTGGCACTCTTTGGGGGAGGCCTGTGATGATGATGAGGGCACATCGGAATGTCATCTGGCTCATATTAGGAGCAACCGAACTAGGGAAGTACTTCCTCCTTACAGTAGACCGCAGTTCTCAGCCATAATGGTGGTGAGCCAGGTCGCCAGAGTTCCCGAATCAAATCAAAAAATTAAAAACCGGTCAAGTGCGAGTCTGACTCGCGCACCGAGGGTTCCGTACCAAGAAACTCGGTATGTACAGTAAGGGAAATGTATTCACGTACCACCGTAGAACCCTGTCGCAATTGACAGGCCGCCGTCACTCAAACTCGAGTGGTATGTCGCCTTATTGCGATAGAGTTCTACGGTGGTACGTTAGTACATTTCCCTTACTGTATGTTGGTTTTTCAGCGATAATTCGGTATCAAGTGAATTAATTTCGATAATTCTTTTTTTATTTGCTAGAAGGTACTGTCAGAACACTTTCATACGAATTTGAAGGAAAAAAATTAAACACAGAAGTATTTAATTACAAACAAAATGGACATATGATTTTTGATGAATAAAAAAAAATTACGCTAGATAGAGGTCTCGTTATACTTTTCCGGTAATATTCACTTTAATATTAATCATATATATTATTTTCAAATTTTTCGCTTGGTTAACTTCGGAGATAAGGGGGGGAATGGTATTTTTTTCAACATTTTTCTTTATAAATCAAAATTTTACCATTGTAGAAAAAAAAAGAAAAACTGTTTAAGAATGTAGAATTCAAGCCCTTTCATATGATATCCCACTTGGCCTACTAACTAAACTTTGAATTTTTGCCCCCCCTCTTATCCGCCCTTTTTTATAGAAATTAAAAGTAAATATTAATTTTTTTCATTTTCTATACACGAGGATTAGCTTTGTTTACAACTATTCCAAATTTCAAATCGATAGCATTAGCAGTTCCTGAGATATTTGACTTTGTGACAGACAGACAGACGGACGGAGTCGCACCATAAGGGTTCCGTTTTTACCTTTTTGGTCCGGAACCCTAAAAAGGATCGGTAACTAGAGAATCAAGAGGAAACGATGCAGCGGATGAACTGGCCAGGAAAGGCTCAGAAACAACCATACGGACCGGAGCCAATCTTACCGCTGCCACAAAGCTACACATATAACAAACTGGACCAATACACCAAAGACATACACCAAAGATTCTAGGAGGAGATAGACAAATGCAGACATACCAAAGAGATTATGTCGAAACGCGACTACAAACTCACAACCGCACTACTGAAGACACACAGAAACCAACTACGCAAGATAGTAGGAATAATAACAGGTCACAACACTTTGAACAGACACTATAATTTAGGTATCACAGACAGCCCCATGTGCAGAGCGTGCATTTATTTTCGTACTCAATGTTAAAATTTAACAGGATAGAACATGACGAACTATACCACTTCAAATCTACAAACTGTATAGATAATTCTCATTTGAATAGGATAGCCAACCGTACTATATTATATAGTATTGTACTATATTTTGACTCTTTGTACTATATACTCTTGAAGAAATATAAAAATACTATATTTTGGGGGACTTTACGAAGTGCTTCAAATTGCCGAGGTTTTTAGTAAATAGCAACATTGCCCAGCCAAGTACTATTATTTCTTTACAGCGTACTATATTTTTGTCGTTTTTTTTTCTGGATAATACTATATCATCATCATCATCATCATATCAGCCGAAAGACGTCCACTGCTGGACATAGGCCTCCCCCAGAGAGTTCCATATTGACCGGTCCTGCGCCACCCGCATCCAGCGGACTCCCACGACCTTTACCAGGTCATCAGTCCACCTTGTGGGGGGCCTACCCACGCCGCGCCTTCCGGTACGTGGTCGCCTTTTCGCCTTTCCTTTCCGCCCCAACGGCCATCGGTTCTACGTGCAATGACAACAATTTTTTGGGGATAATACTATATATCCCCAAAAAATTGTTGGCAACCCCATTTGCAAGGGTGTTTTTCTATTTCAAAATGCACCGATACCTACGTTTCACCCCACTATCGTTCTGCTTTGTTACAGAGGGAGCTGAATGCCGTGGACTTCAAGGTGTCTGCGGACCTCAAGTTCGTGCTGCTGGTGTCGGACGTGCGGCCCGGGTGGCGGCACGCGAGGCTCGCCAGATACCACGTCTATGACGTCATCAATAGGTGAGACCACGATTGGTTCGTCGCTACGGGTGTAAAATACAATACAATACAATACAATACAAATACTCTTTTCATCACACTTGCTCGAAAATGGTGTTATTATACGCAAGCGTACTGAGCTGTAATGGGCTATATTACGCCCATGGGCGTTATGGTTTTTTTTTTAAATAATAGAACCCTCTGATTGGCTTAAGCAAATCTGGTTGCTGTGTGATTGGTTGAATAAAAAAATCTAGTTGGTCACGACGCCCCGCCCCGCAAGAATACTGCTCTGTGATTGGTTGAAATATTGAACTGCGCGCTCTACTAGCACTGATCTGGAAGTGAAGTTGTCAATTTTTGATTGGTGCTGCTGTATGAAACATACATTTTTCTGTCTTTTGTTGTTATTTATTTCCTCGCAAATGTGATGAAAAACATTGTGTATAACACGGGCGTAAGAATATTGCAAACTCGAGTCATCAAAAGCCCTCCGCCTTCGGCGTCGGGCTTCTGATACACTCTCGTTAGCAATATTCCACTTACGTCCCTCGTTAAACAATGTACTATTTCATCACACTTGCTCGTAACTTGCCTCTTAGAACGTCGCCGTTTGGCTAATAATCCAGGATATTAAACACGCGTGAGTTATAGCATTACGACACTCGTGCGTTATATTTATATGCTTATCCCGATTAAGATGTACTTCGCAACAAGGCGTATGTATAAACACGGTGCATTTTTAAAATAGCCGAATATTATGAGTTTGTGTGTGATCTGATTGGTTAAGCAAATCTCTTTGGTCGTGGGCCACAAGAATTCTGCTCTGTGATTGGTTGAATAAAAATATCTAGTTGGTCAAGTCGCCCCGCCCCGCAATAATACTGCTCTGTGATTGGTTGAAATATTGAGTTGCGCGCTCCACTAGCACTGATCTGGAAGTGAAGTAGTCAATTTTTGATTGGTTCGGCTGTATGAAACTTAGATTTTTCTGTCTTTTGTAGTTATTTATTTCCTCGCAACTGTGATGAAAAACATTGTGTATAACACGGGCGTAAGAATATTGCAAACTCAAGTCATCAAAAACCCTCCGCCTTCGGCGTCGGGCTTTTGATAGACTCTCGTTAGCAATATTTCACTTACGCCCCTCGTTAAACAATGTACTATTATTGCACACCTCACACAAACAAAGCAGTTACAGAGAGAAACAATACAATAACATGTAGGTAGGGTGTAGTTCACTCATTATAGATTTTGACCCGTGAATAATCAGTTCTTGGATTTTTTTCGTAGTTCCCTCGGGGGGGGTCACTGGGAGTGTAAGTTCAAAAACCAGCCAAGTGTTCCAAGGGTTCCGTACCATTATCTATAAAAACGGCAAAAAAATCATGTCTATGGGAGCCCCAGTCCGACTCGCACTTGGCCGGTTTTTTTAGTATTTGTTGTTATAGCGGCAACAGAAATACATAATCTGTGAAAATTTCAACTCTTTAGCTATCACGGTTCTTGAGATACAGCCTGGTGACAGACAGACGGACGGACGGACGGACAGCGAAGTCTTAGTAATAGGGTCCCATTTTCACCCTTTGGGTACGGAACCCTAAAAAGTAGACTGAATCAGGCTCACAGGAGAAAATATTTTCACCATCTCATTTAGTCCTCTTCATTTATGCCATAAAGTTGAAAATAAACGAGATGAAAATATTTTGAATTTGTCGCATTTTAGGGTTCCGTAGCCAAAATGGCAAAAACGGAAGCCTTATAGTTTCGTAATGTCCGTCTGTCCGTCTGTCCATCTGTCCGTATGTCACAGGCATTTTACTCGAAAACTATAAGGTGTATTTGAATAAAATTTTGAGGATAGGTGTATTTTGTTAGCCGCTACATAGTTTTGTAATTAAAATACATAGGGCTTATTAATTTCATTCACCAAAATTGTTTTGAACAAGATCGGTTCAGAGGTTTTCGAGATATTGCTGAAAAACTGCCTTCCTCAAAGAAAAGGACGTAAGTGCCGTAAAATTTCTGTGACGATACGACCTGTTTAATAGGCACGGAACCCTTCGTTTTGCGTGGTCCGACACGCACTTGGCCGGTTTTTATTTTTATAATGATTATGAATTAGGGACTAAATAAACACCTACGGGTCGATCAGGTAACGCATATTGTACGCGCGTCAGGTAGATCTAAATGTCACTTTTTATATGGAAAAACCGGCCAAGTGCGTGTCGGACCACGCAGAACGTAGGGTTCCGTGCCTATTAAAAAGGTCGTATCGTCATTGAAATCTTACGGCACTTACGTCCTTTTCTTTGAGGAAGGCAGTTTTTCAGCAATATCTCAAAAACCTTTGAACCGATCTTCTTCAAAACAATTTTCGCTGAAAGAATTTAATAAGCCCTACGTGCATGATTTTTTTCATATTTTTAGAATGCACGGTTCAAAAATTAGAGGGGGGGGGACAGAATTTTAGTGACTTTCGGGACGATTATCTCCGACTCTATTCACTTAACCAAAAAAATTGCTGAGAAACCTTATATTTATTTTGAAAGGCCTATCGATTGATGTGCCACACGGGGGGTCACAATGAAAAAAAAAATTTTGACTTTTAGTTTTATGTATGGAGAGCACCCCTAAAAAAATTTTTTTTTGTCATTTTAATCACAAAACTATGTAGCGGCTAACAAAATACACCTATCCTCAAAATTTTATTCAAATACACCTTATAGTTTTCGAGTAAAATGCCTGTGACATACGGACAGACGGACAGACGGACAGACGGACAGACGGACAGACGGACAGACGGACATGACGAAACTATAAGGGTTCCGTTTTTGCCATTTTGGCTACGGAACCCTAAAAATGACAGTTGGATCTACCTAACGCACTTTCAAAACGTTACCTGATGTTTGAAATGAATTCTGTTTACTGATTGGTCGATTTTAACATTAGCTGTAATCTGGACAATCTGGTTAGTTGATAGCAAATACAAATGTTTTTATGAAAGAATTGTGATTGGTGTATTTAATACGTCTAAAAAGTCACAAATATGTATACATATTTTCCCAAGGGGCTAAATGTACTACTTGTCAATAATGACGTCACATAAATAACACCACTAGAATATGCAAGACATGAGATATGAGGGATGTATTAGTCTTATGATACTTCACAATTTATTCAGGTTAAGTCAAGTCAAGGCAAATTATTTAATGCATAAAAAGGCAGACAGAAAAGTGCTATGTAATCCTCTATCTACGATCTTTACTCACCTCACATTATATTAGGGGTGTAGACACTAAATAAAATAACCAATAAAGTTGTATTTTTCTCGAAAAAAAAAATTAAAAATGTAGTAAAAATCAACCCAAGAGGTTAAAATATAATCACAAAGTTATGAGTGTCCCAAGTTTTTATAAATGTTCTGTCCCTTTCTGCCAAACGCACGTTCATATGAAACGATTGTCATTTTACTATGACGCTCGAGTTTCGTGACGTCACAATCTACTAGCGTTTTCTCTCTCTAATAAGCAATATTAAAACGGTGGTTGCTTCGTAATTGAGATATTAGAATGGGATTTTCGTCATCAGGCATATTTTTTTGTCCTCTTTCATTTGAAGTTATAATAAATTTAGAGTCTACACCCCTTTTGTTGCACGTAGAACCGATGGCCATTGGGGCGGAAAGGTTCTCGAGTGCCCCCCCCCCCCGCAAGGTGGACTGATGACCTGGTAAATGTCGCTGTCCGCTGGATGCGGGTGGCGCGGGACCGGTCATTGTGGCACTCTTTGGGGGAGGCCTGTGTCCAGCAGTGGACGTCTCTCGGCTGGTATGATGATGATGATGACCCCTTTTGTTTGTTGGTATCAGAAACAAGATCCCCATATCGCCGGTGGAGGACGATCGTACCGCGCCGCTGCTGCAGTATGCCGAGTGGTCGCCGACCGGTTCCAGCCTCGTGTTTGTCCACGACAACGACATATACTACAAGCCGAGGGTGCTGAAGACGCTGGTCTGCAGGATTACTAACAACGGTGAGCATCCTACTCATATTATAAACGTGAAAGTTTGGATGGATGGATGGATGGATGTACGTTCCACTTAATCTCAAAAACTACTGCATGCGAAAATTTTAAAGAGAAAATTAACCAAATGGCTACAAGATCATTGTTTCTATAATGTTAAGGACTACTTAGATTTTAATGCACATTAAATTGAATTTGACATGTTATTACTCCTACGAGTATTCTATTCTATAATAATTAGAGATGCAACGGATATCCGGCCACTATCCGGTATCCGGCCTATCCGGCCACATTTTTACTATCCGGCCGAAACCCGAATAGGTGTGTAGTATCCGGCCGGATACCGGATAGTATTTTAACACACTAACACAGAAGAACATAGGTAAAGATAGAACCAGAGTAGGTAAAAGAAGGATGAATAAATAACAAACTACAAAGCAATCAATTATTAAAGTCAGTTAAATAAATAAATAAATAAATAAATATTACGAGACAATCTTACACAAATCAACCTAGGCCCACGGTAAGCTCAGTAAGGCTTGTATTGTGGGTACTAGGTGACGATATATATAATAGATAAATACATATAGATACTTATATACATATATATATAACATCCATAACTCAGGAACAAATATTCGTGATAACACACAAATAAATGCCCTGACCGGGATTCGAACCCGGGACCTCCAGCTTCGTAGGCAGAGTCACTACCAACTGAGTAACGAGTAATGAGTTAATCTTCGTATGAAAAGAAAAAGATAACTGAAATGACACTGTTATTTATCTATTATTTCTATTAGTTAGGTACCATTAATCGGGTTCTGCTTAATCACACAAGTCAATGAAGCAATATCAATCAGTTTTATCACTATTATCTTCAACGAATTATTTTAAGTTTTTAACACTTAAATTTAGGCATTTTATTTCGGCCGGATATCCGGCGGCCGGATAGCGGATATGCGGCCGGCTGCGCCGCCAGATATTCGGTATCCGGCCATACCACTATCCGTTGCATCTCTAATAACAATTCTGAGCATTACTAATTAATATCTGTAACTATATTTTCCACGTTGACTTTAAGTTGACTGAATACGGATTCTGTAATAATTTTAAGACCACCAATTGTAACGTATTCTAGCAAATAAATATTTCATTAATTCATTCTATCATTCATACTGGACGAATTTATATCAAACTTTCCAGTTATGTACCTTATATATCAAAATAGGACATACCCTTTAATTTATGTAAAATTTCATCCCTTTTAGGGACGAAAAAGGGGATGAAACTTTGTATGGAGCTTTGTATTACTCGATGCCTTCATCAGGCGCTGGGTATCAAAATGTATGGGAAAACTAAAATCCGACTCGCACTTGACCAAAATTCTAACTAAGGGATGAAATGAAATGAAATGAAATGAAATGAAATGAAATATCGTTTATTCACATTAAACATATGGTAAAAGCACAGGTGTTACAGTCATTTTCTTGTTCCTTAATATGTTTAGCCTAATGCACTCAGTACCTCAGCCATTGCACTCAGCGCTGCGCTGACTGACGTGCTCTTAGTCCGTCCAAAGGAAACTTTTAGCTGTTGACATTTCTTGTAAATAAATGTATTTTTAAAGGACTGAACTAAAAAGCATTACTTACTGCAGTTTACGAGGTGATTTATTTCGTATTTGCGGACAGTGCAGGTGGTTTTGGCAGGAATGCTTCGCATTTCTTTATGAGTATCTGGACTACTAGTAGATTTGTAAACCATGACATTATATTTTTTTAGGGTTCCGGTACCTCAAAAGGAAAAAAACGGAACCCTTACAGGATCACTCGGTTGTCTGTCTGTTCGTCTGACACAGCCGATTTGCTCCGAAACTACTGGACCGATTGAGTTGAAATTTGGTACACATATGTAATTTAGAAGAAAGACGAATTTTGACCATTCTCCCCCCCCCCCCCCCCTCCCCTATACCCGAAACTACTAGGCTTAAAATTCTAAAAAAAAAAATGGAAATAGTTCCTTGCCTAAAGATTACAGGAAAACCTATAAGAAGTTTTAGGAATTCAAAGAAACGGGAAAGTTCTCAATATTTTACGGAACCCTCACAACGCGATCATATGTGTTGACCAAGACAAATCACTACAAACAGCCAAATGCTCGTAAGTTGAAAGGCCTAGCAATTTGTCATAACAACTTGCTATAGTTAGACTGGTTAGTAATGTATTGCGGTCTCTTTCCAACTATACAGGTTGGTGTGACAAATTGCACCCGTTGTTAGTGTGCTTAAAGTTTTCCCAAGGTTTTTTTTTTAATTGTCATAGACAAGACGATTACTTTTGCAAGAGACCGAAGTGACGTTTTAAAAAAAAAATTTCGAAATAATATTCAAAACGAACTAAATTGCATTTAGATTTCAATCCCGTTTAATCTTTAATCATTTTAATTACATAAAACATAAAATTGTAATCGATTCTAATGTTTTTAATTTTTTTATGTGTGTCAAAATAAGTCAGGCGGGAACATGATAGGTTATTGACATACAACTCGCTGTTTTAAAATTATTGAAAATATCATTTGATTTCCTCGCATTTATGGAGAAAAGTACTATATCTGCATCGGCGGGAATGGCAACTCGTGGATTCGTCTCTATTGTCGGATTCAGCTTCGCTTCATCCACGAATTGCTATTTCCCGGCCTCTACAGTAATGTACTATTCTTTCTGGGATTAATCCAGTGATGACGGCAGGGATTTTAATCTTAACTCTTGAAATTATCCGAGAGCCTCCAACCAAACGCATTAGCACATAGCCAAGTTTAAAACGGAAACTATTGTCGTGGTTTTGTGACCTACTTCCCAATTTGAACAAAAGGGGCATCGCGGCCCGGGAGGTGTATTGTAACCGTAATTGGGAATGGATGAAATTTTTAGAAATGTCTGATTATTTTTTTGGTGATAGGAATAACCTTCCTTAGCAACAGAAAAAAATTTCAGATTTGTCAACTGCGTGAATTATTTTTGAAAAATATAAACAGTGTCCTCACTTACGTTTTGGGTTTAGGACGGCGAATAAGACACTTTCCTTGATCCGTCTCATATTACAAAAAAATATCTTAAATATCTGTGGTAAACTGACATTGATAATGACAAACATAGCTGCTGCAACTGTCAATATCATTGCTAGTGTCAGTTTACCATAGATATTAAAGATATTTTTTTGTAATATGAGAGATCGAGGAAAGTGCTTAACTTCTACAACTGCAATACAACTAGCGGCTCTGTGAGCGGTAGAACACGCGAGTCTGTTTTTTTGCAAAACAAACATTTTTGATAAAAAAAAACCGGTCAAGTGCGAGTCTGACTCGCCCACCGAGGGTTCCGTACAAAATTTTCCTGTACATGTAGTATAAGACGATATTACTTGCTAAATTTCATTGATCAACGGGAAGTACCCCATAAATTTTGATTCACCTGAGAGTGTCGAAATATACGTTTTATGCGGTTTTTATGCTATTTGATTCTTTTTTTAGGGTACCGTACCTCAAAAGGAAAAAAACGGAACCCTTATCTTATAGGATCACTCGGTTGTCTGTCTGTCCGTCTGTCACAGCCGAGTTGCTCCGAAACTACTGGACCGATTGAGTTGAAATTTGGTACACATATGTAAATTAGTGACCCAAAGATGGACGCGTAAAGTAAATTAATGAATTCTGAACAAGGGGGCTATTTTTGGGATATAAAATGGAAAATTTAAAAAAAAGTTTCGCAAACTGTATTGTGTGACATATCAAATGAAAGAGGATGTTGTAAGCATCTCAGTTTTTTTTTATAATTTTAGAAAAAACTGATTTGAAGTAATTTAGGAAAAAAGACGAATTTTGACCATTCCCTCCCCCGCCCCTGATCTCCGAAACTACTGGGCTAAAAATTCTGAAAAAATATGGAAAATTGTTCCTTGCCTAAAGATTACAGGAAAACCTATAAGAAGTTTGAGTATTCAAAGTAACGGGAAAATTCTCAATATTTCACGGAACCCTCACCACGCGAGTTGAACTCGCACTTGTCCGGTTTTTTTTACTCCGCCAATCTACAACATATCTATTTAAAATTGAATACAACACATAGGATATCCTAGAATTAGTAATTAGTATACGTATTGTCCCCTAATCATCATTCAGAGTGAGAAACGCGCATATAAGTCCCCTGGCGTTGGAAGCGCCCATAGGCTTCAGTAACTAATCAGAAGTACCGTACGCTTGTATGCCACCAAAATGGTATAATAAATCTCTTAGCGTTCTCGGTTGTACTTCAAAGAAGCTCAGCCCTGCTAGCATAACTTGACTCTCTACTCTACTCGCGCGCGTGATAGACTATCTGTCACTTTTTGACAGCATTAATCAAAAAACCGGCCAAGTGCGTGTCGGACCACGCAAAACGAAGGGTTCCGTGCCTATTAAAAAGGTCGTATCGTCACAGAAATTTTACCGCACTTACGTCCTTTTCTTTGAGGAAGTCAGTTTTTCAGCAATATCTCGAAAACCTCTGAACCAATCTTGGTCAAAACAATTTTCGGTGAATGAAATTAATAAGCCCTATGTCCATGAATTTTTCCATATTTTTAAAATACACCGTTCAAAAATTAGAGGGGGGGGGACAGAATTTTAGTGACTTTCGGGGCGATTATCTCCGACCCTATTCACTTAATAAAAAAAATGCTAAGAAACCTTATATTTATTTTGAAAGGCCTATCGATTGATGTGCCACACGGGGGGTCACAATGAAAAAAAATTTTTTGACTTTTAGTTTTATGTATGGAGTGCACCCCTAAAAAAAATTTTTTTTGTCATTTTAATTACAAAACTATGTAGCGGCTAACAAAATACACCTATACTCAAAATTTTATTCAAATACACCTTATAGTTTTCGAGTAAAATGCCTGTGACATACGGACAGACGGACAGACGGACAGACGGACAGACGGACAGACGGACATGACGAAACTATAAGGGTTCCGTTTTTGCCATTTTGGCTACGGAACCCTAAAAATGATGGACAGTCTATCTCGCGCGCGAGTAGAGTCGAGAGTCAAGTTATGCTAGCAGGGCTGAGTCCGATTACGGGGAAAACATTGTCCCTTAACATCTCTCAACAGGTAAATCGTCGAATCCGACTCAGCTGGGCAGCGTTCGGGAAGCTACGGCACATCTTTTCGTCCAATATTCCGCAGTGTCTCAAGACGAGAGTCTTTGACCAGTGTGTTGCCAGTGATGACATATGGCACTGAAACGTGGTCGCTTACTATAGGCCTCATAAGAAGGTACTACAAAGTCACCCAAAGGGCAATGGAGAGGGCTATGTTGGGAGTTTCTCTGCGTGATTCGATCAGAAATGGAGGCTATCCGCATTAGAACCAATGTAACCGATATAGCCCTCCGAATCGCTAAACTTAAGTGACAGTGGGTATATAGAACCGATGGCCGTTGGGGCGGAAAGGTTCTCGAATGGCGACCACGTAGCGCGGCGTGGGTAGGGGCCACCCACAAGGACTGATGACCTGGTAAAGGTCGCGGGAGTCCGCTGGGTGCGGGTGGCGCAGGACCGGTCACTTTGGCACTCTTTGGGGGAGGCCTATGTCCAGCAGTGGACGTCTTTCGGCTGATACGATGATGATGATCTCTTTAACATTTCCAGGTGTCCCCGGCGTGATCTTCAACGGTGTCCCCGACTTCCTGTACGAGACGCAGGTGCTGCGGCTGGGGCGCGCGCTGTGGTTCAGCCCCGATGCGCAGACGCTGCTCTACGTGAGCTACAACAGCTCGCTCGTGCACCGCCACCAGTACCCCTGGTACGGGCTCGAGGACCCAGAGCCGCCGGCCTATCCAACCATAAGGACGCTGAGGTATCCTAAGGTGGGTGAACAGATCTTACTAAGCATATTCCCTGTCATTTCTTAGCGCTGTGCTAGGGGCAGGACCCACCAGCACCCAGCCATAAGGACGCTGAGGTATCCTAAGGTGGGTGAACAGATCTTACTAAGCATATTCCCTGTCATTTCTTAGCGCTTTGCTAGGAGCAGGACCCACCAGCATCCAGCCATAAGGACGCTGAGGTATCCTAAGGTGGGTGAAGAGATCTTACTAAGCATATTCCCTGTCATTTCTTAGCGCTTTGCTAGGAGCAGGACCTACCAGCATCCAGTCATAAGGACGCTGAGGTATCCTTAGGTGGGTGAACAGATCTTACTAAGCATATTCCCTGTCATTTCTTAGCACTGCGCTAGGGGCAGGACCCACCAGCATCCAGCCATAAGGACGCTGAGGTATCCTAAGGTGGGTGAACAGATCTTACTAAACATATTTCCTGTCATTTCATAGCGCTTTGCTAGGAGCAGGACCCACCAGCATCCAGCCATAAGGATGCTGAGGTATCCTTAGGTGGGTGAACAGATCTTACTAAGCATATTCCCTGTCATTTCTTAGCACTGCGCTAGGGGCAGGACCCACCAGCATTTAGCCATAAGGACGCTGAGGTATCCTAAGGTGGGTGAAGAGATCTTACTAAGCATATTCCCTGTCATTTCTTAGCGCTTTGCTTGGAGCAAGACCCACCAGCATTTAGCCATAAGGACGCTGAGGTATCCTAAGGTGGGTGAACAGATCTTACTAAGCATATTCCCTGTCATTTCTTAGCGCTGTGCTAGGAGCAGGACCCACCAGTATCCAGCATAAGGACGTTGATCCTAAGGTGGGTGAAAAAATATTACTAAGGATTCTTCACGAAAAAAAGTAGCCACCGTTGTATTAATGTAATATAAAATGATTTTTTTTATTCAGTTAAACAACCCTTGGTTTTACACCATTTTCTTCTGCCAAACTGAAGGACAGTTTGTTGGAAGAGGTGACAGTTTGTACAATTCAGGGTTTCTATATGAAATTACATTTTTCTCAGAATTTATATAAAAAGAAGGTGTCTATCCATTTCAGTAGCGTTATGAATGGATATTTATATCACCTGCTACCCATTTTTGGGCTAACTTTCGAAATCTATGGATTGTAGTCTTAGATTTTGTAATTTTCACGCTTGGGTTATAGAGGTTCTTTTTAGGGTTCCGTAGCCAAAATGGCAAAAATGGAACCCTTATAGTTTCGTCATGTCCGTCTGTCCGTCTGTCCCTCTGTCCGTCTGTCCGTATGTCACAGGCATTTTACTCGAAAACTATAAGGTGTATTTGAATGAAATTGAGGATAGGTGTATTTTGTTAGCCGCTACACAGTTTTGTAATTAAATATCAAAAAAAAAAATTTTTAGGGGTGCACTCCATGCATAAAACTTTTTTTTTTTTTTTTTTTTTTCCAAGCCTATAGAGTGTCCCACTGCTGGGCAAAGGCCTCCCCTCTTGATTTCCACACGTCCCGATTTTGAGAAATCTCTGGCCAATCGTACTGAAATATGTCCAGGTCATCCCGCCATCTCCGTCTCGGCCTGCCACGTCGTCGCCTTCCATCGTGCGGCACCCAGTCCGTGGCTAGTCTAGCCCACCTCTGGGGATGCATGCGGCAGACGTGGCCGGCCCATTCCCATTTCAGCTTGGCGGTTTTGGCTCCAACGTCAGCAATGCATGTTTTTGAGCGCAGCGTAGAGTTTCGGACCCGGTCGATCCGTTTGACTCCCAGCATGCTACGCTCTATAGCACGTTGGCAAACCTTCAATCTGGTCTTTTGTGCCTCAGTGAGTGACCATGTTTGGGCACCGTAGGTTAGGACAGGCAGAATACACATATCGACGAGTCTTCGCTTCAGAGTTAAAGGAAGGTCTCCCTTGAGTAGTTCTTTTAAAGACCAATAGCTTCTCCAGGTGTTTTGGATCCGTCTTTCGACTTCCTTGTCCTGCCTATGTCTGAAGGAAACTAATTGGCCTAAATATGTGTACTCGTCGACATAATGTATTAACTGTCCGTCTACCTCAACCCTACGTTTCGTGCCATTGGTCATTAGCTGGGTCTTAGATCTATTCATTACGAGACCAGCTTGAAGGCTTGCCGAGCTTAGGTCTTGCAGCATTGCTTGAAGTTCCTGGGCCGTTGAGGAGAACAGTACAATGTCATATGCATAAAACTTAAAGTCAAAAAAAAATTCATTGTGACCCCACGTGTGGCACATCAATCGATAGGCCTTTCAAAATAAAAATATAAGGTTTCTTAGCATTTTTTTTGATTAAGTGAATGGAGTCGGAGATAATCGCCCCGAAAGTCACTAAAATTCTGCCCCCCCGCCCCTCTAATTTTTGAACGATGTATTTTAAAAATATAAAAAAAATTCATGGGCTTATTAATTTCATTCACCGAAAATTGTTTTGAACAAGATCGGTTCAAAGGTTTTCGAGATATTGCTGAAAACTGCCTTCCTCAAAGAAAAGGACATAAGTGCCGTAAGATTTCTGTGACGATACGACCTTCTTTTTGCGTGGTCCGACACGCACTTGGCCGTTTTTTTCCTTTACTGAAATAGATTGTCGATGCTATAATTCTTCGAGTTCGCCTTCTATGGGTTTTTCGTTTGCTAATCTACGTATACTACCTAACTAGGTTTTCGCTCAATTTGTTTTTTGTTACAGGTGAACACCAACAATCCAGTGGCGACGGTGTACGTGGTCAGTCTAAAGACGCCCAAGTTCCTTTTCCCGCACGCGATACAATTCACACCGCAAATCGACAAAGGTAAGCTAACTTCACTTCGATTTAGAATAGGGAATATGCATCTTTATTTTTTATTGCGTAAATCAAAAGTATAATCCAGAGGAATATCCGCTGTAGCATTAAAACTTTCTTACGATTTTATTTCTGATGTTATTGGCATTTGAAATCTGCACGCGCCGGCACCCACCGATACCGCTCTATGTTAAAGGGGCATAGACTATGACGTCACAATCCATATTCTCGGGGCGTTTACTATGGAGTTAGTCATCATCATCATCATCATCATATCAGCCGAAAGACGTCCACTGCTGGACATAGGCCTCCCCCAAAGAGTGCCAAAGTGACCGGTCCTGCGCGACCCGCATCCAGCGGACTCCAGCGACCTTTACCAGGTCATCAGTCCACCTTGTGGGGGGCCTACCCACGCCGCGCCTTCCGGTTCGTGGAGTTAGTCATCCTCTTGTAATTATCTCCTAAAAATTTGCGTTTAAATCTATACTTGTCATACAAAATATCATTTCCAATTCAATATACTGTCTTACTGTTATGTAATTTTATCGAAAAATTTAAAAACGATTGAGTGATTTTAACGTGAGATAACAATACAATAGTTTTTTTTTAAATATATATTTCTGTTGCATGACATTTGTGTAGCATTACAGCGGATATTCCTCTGGATTAAACTTTTAAATTTTTGCAATAAAAAATAAAGATGCATATTCCCTATTACTCCAGGCAAAATACGGTTTCGAAAAACATTAATTAGTATTTTTTTTTGTTTATTTCATTCTAAAACGTTATTCTTAGATGCTTTATTCAAGAATCCTACAAATTTCCACCCGGAAGTAATTATATAGATTTTAATTAAACATTAAGTGTCTCTTTTATTTTATTTATATTGAATATTTTAAAGCAAATGTAAATGAACCTAAATAAAGATAAAAATAAACTATTAATATTTATCCGGACTTTTTAGGAGCTAATTAAATATTGATTTTTTTGATGTCTGATTTTTTTGTTGGATTTTGTCTCTAGGTAACAATTTAATTGATAATATATCCGTTACATAAAAAAATTAGCTATTATAAATTATTTCCAAATTTGAAATTTTTTCCATACAAGTTGTCAGTTCATTGCCTGGACTATATTGCGTGATTGTTTGTCGGCAGACTGGTACGTCCGCTGGACGGCCTGGACCTCGGAGCGGCAGCTGGCGGTGCTGCTGCTCAACCGCGCGCAGAACGTGTCCGTCATCAGCGTCTGCAGCGCCCACAACTACAGCTGCCAGGACGTAAGCTATATCAAACTTAGACAAGTTGAAAAACCCCCGACATTTTCATTTCAAAGTTCAATATCTTAAAAACGGCTGAAGCGATTTTGATGAGACATGGCTAAGAACAGTTGGGTTAAACTTATCTATGACCCGAAAAAAAACGCATTCAAATCGGTCCATCCGCTTGGAAGCTACGATACCACAGACAGATACACAGACAAGTTAAACTTATAACACTCTGCGTCGGCGGTTAAAAATGAGGGCGGAAAACAAAAAAATTGAATGTAATTATTCTTAACTAAGAGCCTTAATCTAAACCTACGGTTTCGTAACGGCAATTAGTTATGAACATTTTTTTTGCTTTCCACCCATCAAGGCTCTTTAAACAAACATTTATATCCGACATTTGTAGTCCATAACAGTGTTAGTATTACAAATGAACTTAAATAATTAACTCTTAGCTATGTAATTTTTTTTTCTTTCCACCCACAAGGTGATTCAGGAGACGCAATCAGGGTACACTTATTCTAACTCAATAATTGATCGCCATTTCAATGCATGACGTGTTTATGCGAAAACAAACGTGTTTTTTCTTTTCCTTTTTTCAAAAAAAAATAACCTTAAGTATTGACACGTCCTGAATTTGTACAAACTTTTTACCCGACTGCCGAAGCAGAGGAGGGTTATGTTTTTCGAGCGTATGTATGTATGTATGTATGTGTGTATGTGTTTAACGGCCTCCGTAGCCCAGTTGGTAGTGACTCTGCCTATGAAGCTGGAGGTCCCGGGTTCGAATCCCGGTCAGGGCATTTATTTGTGTGTCATCACGAATATTTGTTCCTGAGTTATGGATGTTGTATATGTATATAAGTATCTATATGTATTTATTTATTATATATATCATCGCCTAGTACCCACAATACAAGCCTTACTGAGCTTACCGTGGGCCTAGGTTGATTTGTGTAAGATTGTCTCGTAATATTTATTTATTATTTATTTATTTATTAATATTTATGTGTGTATGTCTTATTGTTTGGCACGCCCTGCAGCCTAAACCGTTTGACGGATTTCGGAGATATGAGATGTTGTTGGATTCCCCTTAATCGTGGGAGTGACATAGGCTATAATGTTTCGAAAAATCTTTTACCTACACAAATACTATAAACCCGCTAAAATGCGTTCAGAAACTGTCAGTAATGACCAGCATTATATCAATAAGATATATAAAAATAAATCACTTGTCTCTGGCCGTAGGTGATTTTGTACGTATTTTCATTATGATATCGATATTGTTCAAATTTCGGTGCATGGCCCAGAGGTCAGAGCAATTTTTTTTTTTTTTTTTACGGGACACCAACAGATTATATAAGAATAGTGAGTTACATTTTAATAGTTATGTGGTATTTAGGCACTTAGGTACGTACCCCAATGGGGAATGGATGAAAATTTTAGAAATGCCTGATTATTTTTTTGGTGATAGGAATAACCTTCCTTAGCACCAGAAAAAAAATTCAGATTTTTCAGCTGCGACAATTATTTTTGAAAAATATAAACAGTTTCCTCATTTACGTTTTGGGTCAAGAACGGTAAATAGACACTTTCCTTGATCTGTCTCATATTACAAAAAACCGGCCAAGTGCGTGTCGGACCACGCAAAACGAAGGGTTCCGTGCCTATTAAAAAGGTCGTATCGTCACAGAAATTTTACGGCACTTACGTCCTTTTCTTTGAGGAAGGCAGTTTTTCAGCAATATCTCGAAAACCTCTGAACCGATCTTGTTCAAAACAATTTTCGGTGAATGAAATTAATAAGCCCTATGTCCATGAATTTTTCCATATTTTTAAAATACACCGTTCAAAAATTAGAGGGGGGGGGACAGAATTTTAGTGACTTTCGGGGCGATTATCTCCGACCCTATTCACTTAATCAAAAAAAATGTTAAGAAACCTTATATTTATTTTGAAAGGCCTATCGATTGATGTGCCACACGGGGGGTCACAATGAAAAAAAAAATTTTGACTTTTAGTTTTATGTATGGAGTGCACCCCTAAAAAAATTTTTTTTTGTCATTTTAACTACAAAACTATGTAGCGGCTAACAAAATACACCTATCCTCAAAATTTTATTCAAATACACCTTATAGTTTTCGAGTAAAATGCCTGTGACATACGGACAGACGGACAGACGGACAGACGGACAGACGGACATGACGAAACTATAAGGGTTCCGTTTTTGCCATTTTGGCTACGGAACCCTAAAAACTATCTTAAATATCTGTGATAAACTGACACTGGTAATGACCAATATAGCTGCTGCAAGTGTCAATATCATTGCCAGTGTCAGTTTACCACACATATTTAATATATTTTTTTGTAATATGAGATCGATTGAGGAAGGTGCCGTAACTGACCCAAAACGTAAGTGAGGAAACTGATTATATTTTTCAAAAAAAATTGACGCAGCTGAAAAATCTGAAACTTTTTTCTGGTGCTAAGGAAGGCTATTCTTATTACCAAAAAAATAATCAGGCATTTCTAAAATTTTCATCCATTCCCAATTATAGGTCACACATCATTCACATTTTAACACGGAATTATTTTTAGGTGAATTAATAATAAAGTATCATGACCAACTAGATCTTGTTACGGACATTTAGTTGATCACGATTTGAAATTTAATCGGCCATGGCGGTGCAATGATTCCCGAACACATCATTGAGAATTTATTATACGTGTGTAGATAAATTAGTGATGCAACTGTACAAACAACACTCGTGAACACACTCGTGATATAAGGCCTCTCATTATGTACAGTCACACAAACTACTATTGATTTCACTTGTTTAAGAAATTCTCACGTTAATCTAACAGCAAATCAGAGGGTTTCGCGGCTTGTCTATCGAGCCGTCTCGAACGAATAGCGGAGTTTGCGACATTTTCCAATAGCCATCCAATAACTCACGTCTGTATCTTCATCCTCAATTACACTTCAAGAATCGCCGCCCATTTTTTACGAGACTCGCACAAAACTCTCAGACAATGAAGAATAATGATGAGTTTGCGCTTCTTGGTGATTACATAGCTCGCGAGCTGACGACTGAATTATAATTTCCACATCAGCCATCTTGCATGATTAATGGCGGCAGCTTTGTCGTAGCTTGCCGCGTTTTTGTGGTCTGATGTTGCGGGGAGTGATTTAACAAAACGTGAGGAACGTCAACTGCTTAAGTGTAATGGCCGTTTTACTTTTTAACCCACATCAACCTCACTTCAAATTGTTACTAATCGTAATAAAAACGATAAAATGTCAGTCGTCCATTTTGTTGAATTTGACGTGAGGCGCTTAGAGCAAAGACCCTTCGGCATGCAGCCACGATTTAAAATCACAGTTAAAAATATTTTACACGAACACTTAATTGCTACATTTAAGTTTTTAAATCTTTAAATCATTCTATTAATCATATTTTATTCGTGTTTTTACGTTTAAATTTATTTATAAATACGTTTTGAAACATCGTGTTTGAGTTAAAACCTCCTTGCTTTATAACTGACGTAAGAGTGACAGATACAATTTAAGAAAAACCGGCCAAGTGCGTGTCGGACCACGCAAAACGAAGGGTTCCGTGCCTATTAAAAAGGTCGTATCACCAGGAATTTTACGGCACTTACGTCCTTTTCTTTGAGGAAGGTAGTTTTTCAGCAATATCTCGAAAACCTCTGAACCGATCTTGTTCAAAACAATTTTCGGTGAATGAAATTAATAAGGCCCATGTCCATGAATTTTTCCATATTTTTAAAATACACGGTTCAAAAATTAGAGGGGGGGGGGGGACAGAATTTTAGTGACTTTCGGGGCGATTATCTCCGACCCTATTCACTTAATCAAAAAAAATGCTAAGAAACCTTATATTAATTTTGAAAGGCCTATCGATTGATGTGCCACACGGGGGGTCACAACGAAAAAAAAAATTTTGACTTTTAGTTTTATGTATGGAGTGCACGCCTAAAAAAAATTTTTTTTGTCATTTTAATTACAAAACTATGTAGCGGCTAACAAAATACACCTATCCTCAAAATTTTATTCAAATACACCCTTTAGTTTTCGTGTAAAATGCCTGTGACATACGGACAGACGGACAGACGGACAGACGGACAGACGGACATGACGAAACTATAAGGGTTCCGTTTTTGCCATTTTGGCTACGGAACCCTAAAAAAACCATTACGCCCATGGGCGTACTAAAGGCTATTGCAGCTCTGTATGCCTGCGCGTTATGAAGCCCTTTGCGAGCAAGTGTGATGAAAAATATTTTGATATGTGATGGACGACTGTCATTTTGTACATTTTATTGGGATTAGTAACAATTTACCAGGTCATCAGTCCACCTTGTGGGGGGGGGGTCTACCCACGCCGAGCCTTCCGGTACGTGGTCGCCACTCGAGAACCTTTCCGCCCCAACGGCCATCGGTTCTACGTGCAAAGTTGCGGGAGTCCGCCGGATGCGGGTGGCGCAGGACCGGTCATTGTGGCACTCTTTGGGGGAGGCCTATGTTCTGCAGTGGACGTCTTTCGGCTGTTATGATGATGATGATAATGACACACGGGGACTCTCTGCAGCGCTACAAACGCGATAATGGTGATTTTGACCTAAGGCTCGTGTCGCGCGTTCGTGAAGCGCGCGTTTGTATCGCTACAAACAGTCGCCGTGCGTGTGTAACCACCCTAACATATACCGGTCCGCAGATTGTGGTCGATGCAATAAAACGGTCAATGAAACAGAAAGAGTATTTATTGCCACAAAATATAAGAAAATAAAAAACTTACAAGAAAAAAATAAAAAAAAACTTACAAAACTAACAAACAATAAAAAACAGAATATGTGACACTAGGCCCAGCGCTGGTTTTCAGACTGGTCCCGGGAGATCGGTTGATCGCAGGCTAACAAATTACAGTGCTTTTAATTAATTAGATTCAGATTCAGATTCATTTATTGCTCCTTGAAAATTGACATTTAATTTTACAAATTATCTTTGTATATAAATAAAATGAATTCACAGAAAGCTCGTCAAGTACATTCAAGAGAAATAGTTAGCAATTTCATAACAATATTATCTTAATAATAATGTCAAATAATAATAAAAATGTCAACAACTATAAAATTAAAAATACGGTCTCCTAGTATAATGTCAATACATAACAATTTTATGTCAAATACGTGAATACAAATAAATGTCATGTGTGCAAGGACTATAACACAGAAATAACAATAAAAATAATTTATCTCTATATTATAGACATGTTTACAATAATATACTGCGATACGCAGAACGTAAACAAATATATACTACCCTCAGATAATCCGCGACGAGTCGGACGGCTCTCGCTGGTCGGGTCTCGGCGCGGAGCCGGACCCGGAGTGCGGCTGGTGCGGCGGCGCGGCGCTGCTGGGCGGGCGCGGTGCGCTGTTCACATCCGCCCCGGTGGCGGACCGGGGCGGGGCCTGGCGGCACGCCGTGCGCGTGGGGCCCGGCGGCATGACCAGCGTCACGCAGGGCCCGTTCGAGGTCACACAGCTCATGGGCTGGGACGAGGGGAGGAAGTTGCTGTAAGTAACTGCTTTCAGAGTGTATGGGATTGTTCGAGACACACTGAGAGAAAAAACCGGACAAGTGCCAGTTAATTTTCAAGTTACTTTGAATACTCGAACTTCTTATAGGTTTTCCTGTAATCAACTAGAAACTATTTTCCATATCTTTTTCAGAATTTTAAGCCTAGTAGTTTCGGAGCAAATCGGCTGTGACAGACGGACAGACAGACGCACGAGTGATCCTATAAGGGTTCCGTTTTTTTTCCTTTTGACGTATGGAACCCTACCCCTCCCCCGCTTATCTCCGAAACTACTAGGCTTAAATATTCTGAAAAAAATTCGGAAAGCAGTTCCTTACCTAAAGATTACAGGAAAACCTATAAGAAGTTTGAGTATTCAAAGTAATGGGAAAATGAACTCGCACTTGTCCGGTTTTTTGATACGAAAACGTGGTATCCAGTGAAAAATCTAAAATGAACACTGCGGCTCTACGAGCTTTCGAAAAATCATTTTTTTTCCGGCTTTAGGCTCTTTGTCTAAAAAGTTTGCCGACCCCTGGGCCCTAGTGGGTAGTGACGCTGCCTACGAAGCTGAAGGTCCTGGGTTCGAATCCCGGTAAGAGCAAATATTTGCGTATGTATTTTTTCATCACACTTGCTCGTCAATGGCGTTATAGTCCAGGCAATGAACTGACAACTTGTATGGAAAAAATGACATATTTGGAAATAATTTATAATAGCTAATTTTTTTAATGTAACGGATATATTATCAATTAAATTGTTACCTAGAGGCAAAATCCAACAAAAAATCAGACATCAAAAAAATCAATATTTAATTAGCTCCTAAAAAGTCCGGATAAATATTAATATTTTTTTTATCTTTATTTAGGTTCATTTACATTTGCTTTACAATATTCAATATAAATAAAATAAAAAAGACAATGAATGTTTAATTTAAATCTATATAATTACTTCCGGGTGGAAAGTTTGGTGGATTCTTGAATAAAGCATCTTAGAACAATGTTTTAAAATGAAATAAACAAAAAAAACGCTATTATAAATTAATGTTTTTCGAAACCGTATTTTGCCTCGGCTAAAGAGCAAATATTTGGGTATGTATTTTTTCATCACACTTGCCCGTCAATGGCGTTATTATTTGTGAGCCACGCGGGCTGTTAAGTTTAGTTTTAAAATATAGAATCCTCTGATTGGCTTAAGTAAATCTGGTTGCTCTGTGATTGGTTGAAATAGTGAAGCTGCGCGCTCCACTAGCACTGATCTGGAAGTGAAGTTGTCAATTTTTGATTGGTGCGGCTGTATGAAACTTAGATTTTTCTGTCTTTTGTAGTTATTTATTTCCTCGCAAATGGGATGAAAAACACGGGCGTAAGAATATTGCAAACTCGAGTCATCAAAAGACTCTCGTTAGCAATACCTATCCCACTTACGCCCCTCGTTAAACAATGTACTATAGTACTCGAGTCATCAAAAGCCCTCCGCCTCCAGCGTCGGGCTTCTGATAGACTCTCGTTAGCAATATTCTTACGCCTGTGTTATACACAATGTTTTTCATCACATTTGCGAGGAAATAAATAACTACAAAATACAGAAAAATCTAAGTTTCTACAGCCGCACCAATCAAAAATTGACAACTTCACTTCCAGATCAGTGCTAGTGGAGTTCAATATTTCAACCAATCACACAGCAGTATTCTTGCGGGGCGGGGCCGGCTTGACCAACTAGATTTTTTTTTCAACCAATCACAGAGCAACCAGATTTGCTTAAGCCAATCAGAGGGTTCTATTATTTTAAAACTAAACTTAACTGCCCGTGGGAGGTAAAACGGCTATAACTGCTCTGTACGCTCGCAAGTAATAACGCCATTGACGAGCAAGTGTGATGAAAAAGTATTTGTATCTATTAAATGTATCGTCGTCTAGTACACATAACACAAGTCGTATTGAGCTTACTATTCATTTTACTAGTTCAATTTGTGTAAAAAAAAATGTGAACCTTGGTTCCAGCTACGTGATGGGCACGGCGCCGGACGCGGCGGGCGCGCGGCACCTGTACCGCGCGGCGGCGGACGGCGCGCCGGCGCCGCGCTGCCTCACGTGCCCCGGCGCCGCGCCGCTGCCGCGCGACCGCCCGCCGCCGCCCACCAGCCAGGAACCGGTCGGTCAAGACACATTCCCCTACACACTCAGCATTCATTTTTATTGTTATGTCATGCATACACATGGACCTATGATACTCGGGACAAGCTATGATGATGCCTCATATCATGTGATGCCACAATGAGGGACGGAAAGGCTTCTATGCAGCTAAATTAATAATACTTAATTTGGGTGGGTAGTGATTTATTAGGGTTCCGTAGCCAAAATGGCAAAAACGGAACCCTTATAGCTTCGTCATGTCCGTCTGTCCGTCTGTCCGTATGTCACAGGCATTTTACTCAAAAACTATAAGGCGTATTTGAATAAAATTTTGAGGATAGGTGTATTTTGTTAGCCGCTACATAGTTTTGTAATTAAAATTACTAAAAACATTTTTTTAGGGGTGCACTCCATGCATAAAACTAAAAGTCAATTTTTTTTTTCATCGTGAGCCCACGTGTGGCACATGAATCGATAGGTCTTTCAAAATAAATATAAGGTTTCTCGGCAAGTTTTTTGACTAAGTGAATACAGTCAGAGATAATCGCCCCGAAAGTCACTAAAATTCTGTATCCCCCCCCCCCCCCCCCTCTAATTTTTGAACGGTGTATTTTAAAAATATAAAAAAAATTATGAACACAGGACTTATTAAGTTCATTCACCGAAAATTGTTTTGAACAAGATCGGATGAAAGGTTTCCGAGATATTACTGAAAAACTGCCTTCCTCAAAGAAAAAGACGTAAGTGCCGTAAGATTTCTATGACGATACGACCTTTTTAATAGGCACGGAACCCTTCGTTTTGCGTGGTCTGTCACGCACTTGGCCGGTTTTTTTTATTGTTATGTCATGCATACACATGGACCTATGATACTCGGGACAGGCTATACGTGATGCCACAATGAGGGACGGAAAGGCTTCTATGCAGCTAAATTAAGAACTGCTCTTAAAATGGCTAATCGCTTACCGTACCTAAACAACCTACTTAATTTGGGTGAGTAGTGATTTATTGGTCACTACCTCATACTAAATCAGTTGTGGCAAACAGAAATAAAAGTGGAACTATGACAAGGACAACGAATGATATTTCCTTCTCTGTCACACTTATCGAGATTTGTATGCTACCATCCCGCTCGGACGTGGTATTATTATTACCATAGCTTGTCCCGAGTATTTTAGGTACCTACTTAATTAATTACATTTAGAGTCATTATGTCAGACAAATTTGGTAGGTGGGTCGTTCTTCTTTTTTACCGACAATGATCCGAGGTTTTTCTGTTTTTTCTGTTTTTGAACTATCGAAAATTGTGGTTTTGAAGTGCGATTTAAAAAAAATTGCATAGGTTTCTTCATTAGAACTAATTAAAGTTTCCTTTCTGGCCAATATAAATATTTATTTACGGTTGGTTTCTAAAAAAAAACATGTGACAAAGTGGACTCTTTCAGTGGGGACAACATTTTGGTTTACCACTCTGTCACGGCATTCTACGAAAAAAAAAAACATTTAAAAAAATGCTAGTTAGAGAAAGTGAAATATTAAACATCACTAATGAATAAAATAATATGGACGTTCATTCGAACATCATAAAACCGTAAACATCATTACTCAAATGAGATGCCGTAATAAGACGAGGGACAGGCTATTGTCGGTCGAAAAGAAGAACGACCCAGGTATATATATGTCAAAAAAAATAGTTAAAAGTTATAATTATTTTATGCTTGGGATCTTAAACTAACTACAATTTATATGTCCTATTTTTTTATTGTAGTTTGTATAATACTGAACTTTTATCGTCAAGGAATTCGTCTACCGAGTAATAAGTATAACAGTGTTCTATTAATAGCTTCTTAAGTTGTATCTTAAATACCTTGTCACTAGGTTGCAATTTGAATCATCACACATCAGCATCAGAAGTAGTTAAGCATAGTAACACGCTCAAAATGACCTATACGGATCCTTCATCATCATCATATCAGCCGAAAGACGTCCACTGCTGGACATAGGCCCCCCCAAAGAGTGCCACAATGACCGGTTCTGCGCCACCCGCATCCGGCGGACACCCGCGACCTTTACCAGGTCATCGATCCGCCTTGTGGGGGCAGCAGAACCGAGGTAACCTATATAGCCCTCCGAATCGCTAAACTTAAGTGGCAGTGGACGCCCCACATTGCACTAAAACCGATGGCCGCTGGGGCGGAAAGGTTCTCGAGTGGCGACCACGTACCGGAAGGCGCGACATGGGTAGGCCCCCCACGACGTGGACTGATACAAATCCTTATTCCCTTGAAATTAGAGTTCGTGTGTAGATCATTTTGAGCAGTAGGACCGCTTAGCAACTTCTGCCGCTGACTACGACGGCACTAACGAGCTCCTGAGTTTGCACAGGCAATTGTACCCTCGCTCGGTTGCATTTCAATAGACGGCATTTTTAGGATGACAGTGAAGTACTTGATTACAGAATTCGTACTCTCCGACATACATATATGATAAAAAATATTGTAGAGAGGTATCATCATCCGCCCGCTTTTTCCCGGTTGTTTCATATGGTCTACATAGATCTTACAGAAGTAATAATCGAATGCGACTGCCGTTTGATCTTCCCATCCAGAGAGAAAACAAGACCTAATTGGGATGAGGCCGGTTTCCCCGCGATATTTTTCTTCACCGGAAAGTTACTGTTAAATATTAAATCATATTTTGTAGGTCCATGAGTTTTTTGAAAAACCCAGGTGCACAGTCAGCACCACAAACATATATACATTCTAGGAACTTATTGCTTGGAGATAAGGTCGAAAAGTGTATTACATTTTTATGATCCCACAATCTCCATATTGAAAGTCGCGTGCCTTACCGCTAAACTACAAGTGGACCTTGATTTTTCAGAATTATGAAAAGAAAAGCTTTATTAGCGTCATTATGGTTCTTCTTCTTCTCGTGTTTCCTTTCCTATTTCCTTGATTTAGATTCTGCGGGACCAGAAATTGGCAATGGCTAAAGCCCTATCTGTCGCGTTACGGAGGTCTTGTCCGGAGTGTGTGTACGGGCACGCCGGACAAGACAGCATATGTGCCATCGTTTGGGGAGTCGTCCCGCACACACACCGGGCGTCTGAGCCGCTCAGGCCACCATTTTATTAAATTTTTCTCACTGCAGCCGACCTGGGAGCGTAATCTGTTTAAAGATCTCCAGGGCTGTTTGTGTCCAGCTGGAAGCGCTTCAGCAGGACGGACAGAGTCATCGGGAGGAGCGAGTTCCGATGCGAAAACTACATGCGATCAAAAACGGCACTTTTCAGCGCCAGCCCTGACTGTCATTCTGGCGGAATGCCCCAATAATGATGATATCTCGCGCAGGATTCCGAGAACGCGACGTCGCCGCTGCCGGCGTGGCCGACGTCCACGGTGCTGCCGCACGTGGCCGAGGAGAACGACTCGCTGCCCACCGAGTGCCTCTACAACCGGGTTATATTCAGCAGGAACTTCTCCTACTACGTCCAGGTACGCAGGTCTACTACTCTTAACATGATAGCTTGCGGTGACGGTGCCACACGTGGTCGAGGAGACCGACTGGCTGCCCACCGAGTGCCTCTACAATCGGGTTATATTCAGCAGGAACTTCTCCTACTACGTCCAGGTACGCAGGTCTACTACTCTTAACATGATAGCTTGCGGTGACGGTGCCACACGTGGTCGAGGAGACCGACTGGCTGCCCACCGAGTGCCTCTACAATCGGGTTATATTCAGCAGAAAGTTCTCTTACTACGTCCACGTATGCAGGTTTACCACAATCCTAATCACCAATTCAGCCGAAAGACGCGCCATCCATATCCACATCTTTTCATCCAATATCCCGCAGTGTCTCAAGAAGTCTTTGATCACTGTGTGTTGCCAATGATGACGTATGACACTGAAACGTGGTCGCTTACTATGGGCCTCATAAGGCTCAAAGTCACACGAAGAGCAATGGAGAGGCGTATGCTGGGAGTATCACTGCGTGATCACATTAGAAATGAGCCTATCTGCAGCAGGACCAAGGTAACCGATATAGCCCTCCGAATCGCTAAACTTAAGTGGCAGTGCAAAATCAGGACAGTCGGCAAAAAACCTTGCACCATAACTCATTTTTTTTTTGTCCCTTTTCCAGGAGTGCTTGGGTCCCGGGCCGCCCACCATCTTCCTCTGTTCTTCGAACGGGGAGCGACGCGCAGTGTTGTGGGACGGAGCTCAGCTGAGGCAGAAATTTGCCGCATTGGCGGTGCCACAGGCTAAAGTCTTTAGAGTTGAGGTAGGTACCCCACTGGACTTCGTCCACGACCACGATGCGTTATTTGACGCACTGCGGGAACAAAGTCTATAAGAACCACAGTTGACTGACTTAGGCAGCGTTAGTAGCTCGGGCTGGCTTCGTTGCGCCCAGAATGAAATGGCGCTCTCGCATCAAAACGAGCATCAAGCATTTTGAAGACGCTCATCTCATGGACATTTATGTGAGACGTCAGGTACAAAAATCTCGCCAACTAACAGCTCCGTCCAACTTGCCTTTTCTGTTAGTTTACTTCATGCGACCGAGAGCCAGGGTCGCCGTCGCCGGTGACGGCGTGGATAGTTATATCCATACTTAATGTCCTACATCACCTAGTTGGGACAGAGGGCATCCAAAAGAGTACATCGGCTAGCTCCTTAAGTATCATCACCATTGTCAGCCTGTAATTGCCCACTACATAGCATAAGTTTCTCCTCTCACCATGGTCTCTACTGGTGTATTCCAGGTGCAGGCGAACCGGGAGGCGCGAGTGCGGCTGTACCTGCCGCCGGGGTTCAGGGAGACCGATGACCTGCCGCTGCCACTCGTGTTGCACGTGTACGATCATCGACAAGTTTCTCTAAATATTATGCTAATCAAAAACACATAAAATACTAGATTTGCAATTTTAGTTTTCTGAATTTGAATTTGAATTCTAATGGCCGCATTTAGTGGCGGCCTCTATTGACCGCATTTAGTGGCGGCCTCTAATGACCGCATTTAGTGGCGGCCTCTATTGACCGCATTTAGTGGCGGCCTCTAATGACCGCATTTAGTGGCGGCCTCTGGTGACCGCATTTAGTGGCGGCCTCTGGTGACCGCATTTAGTTGCGGCCTCTGGTGACCGCATTTAGTTGCGGCCTCTGGTGACCGCATTTAGTTGCGGCCTCTGGTGACCGCATTTAGTGGCGGCCTCTGGTGACCGCATTTAGTTGCGGCCTCTGGTGACCGCATTTAGTGGCGGCCTCTGGTGACCGCATTTAGTGGCGGCCTCTGGTGACCGCATTTAGTTGCGGCCTCTGGTGACCGCATTTAGTTGCGGCCTCTGGTGACCGCATTTAGTTGCGGCCTCTGGTGACCGCATTTAGTGGCAGCCTCTGGTGACCGCATTTAGTTGCGGCCTCTGGTGACCGCATTTAGTGGCGGCCTCTGGTGACCGCATTTAGTGGCGGCCTCTGGTGACCGCATTTAGTGGCGGCCTCTGGTGACCGCATTTAGTGGCGGCCTCTGGTGACCGCATTTAGTGGCGGCCTCTGGTGACCGCATTTAGTTGCGGCCTCTGGTGACCGCATTTATGGCAGCCTCTAGTGGTCGTACATGCGGCAGCTCTAAGGCGTGCGATGTGCAGGTCGGCGGAGCCGGGCGGGCAGCTGGTGACGGAGCGCTGGGCGCCCGGGTGGGGCTGGTACCTGGCGGCCGCGCGCAACTTCATCGTGGCGGAGATCGACGCGCGGGGCTCCGGCGGACAGGTCAGTACCATTGACGGGCGGGTAAGACAAGACATAATATAAACAGATGATAAAGACCAGACTAAAATGGCATGATGCAAACTTTACATTGACAAAATATCTTATTTTTCCAGGGTGAGGAGCTCAGAACTGAAATATACCACAAGCTGTTATCTGTTGATGTGGAAGATCAAATCGCTGTGCTATCGTAAGTTGAAAAGTCAAGAAATGTTTTCTCATTCAATTTCAAGTGAGCATAGTGTGACATGTGCTGTATATTTGTGTAGGTACCTGCGGGACAACCTGAAGATGGTGGACGGCAGCCGCGTGGGCGTGTGGGGGCGCGGGTACGGCGCGGGCGCGGCGGCGGCGCTCGTGGCGGACGACGCGCGCAACGTGACGCGCTGCCTCGCCGCCGTGGCGCCCGTCAGCGACCTCAGGCACTACAGTGAGTAGCTAGCTGCTAGCGACCTGAAGATGGTGGACGGCGGCCGCGATCTGATATCTTACGACCTCAATGATCGCGGTCAACGGTTTTTACGACACGGAGAGAAGACCATTAGCTACTTCTTGACTGTCACATGCTGTAGCATAAATAGTAGAGAACACTTCAAAAGGTGTAAGTTTAATCACACATAAAACGGACCACGTTCGAACTGATTAATGTACACTTTTAGGATATAGGACATGCCTTATACTTGCGGTTTTTTTTTAAGTATCCTCTGATGCAGAAGCACTGTGATGTGAGGTTCTGTGGTGGTAGTAACGGCATGAGGCCAATAAGTATATACGAGAATAGCGTCTAATAGAACCGTTTCTTCATAATCGTGCATCCTATTATATACACGTTAGGTTGTCGCTGACACAAGCAATATGCGTTTATGTAGCAGTAAACTATTGTATAATGCCCCTATTTCAGCACACTTTATGCTTTCTTATTTGTCGGTGTACCTTCGGCATGTTCTCTTTCTTGTACGCTTGTTTGAGCGCACCCTCCTCGGGTTCCAGACTCGTTCTGGACGGAGCGCTACGCGGGCCACGGCGCGCACTGGGCGGGCGCGCTGGGCGCGGGCGCGGTGTGGCGCAAGGCCGGCAACCTGCCGCCGCGGCGGCTGCTGGTGGCGCACGCCACGGCCGACCTGGCGGCGCCGCAGGACCACGCGCTCGCGCTCGCGCGTTCGCTCATCCGCATCGGCGCCGTTTACACACATCAGGTCAGTCATGCTACCCTGGTACAATTGCGAGCGTATTTATTTATTCTAATTAGGAACAAGAGTTAGTCTTGCGGTGCAATGGCGGTTATTCTAATGGTTCTTTTTTTACTTATTTTTTTTCATTTAGGTATGCCTTGACAAAAAAGTCCATATAATTAACGAACCAGATCACAAAATTTTACGAGAATCGGTTTAAAAATGCGACCTGTAGAGGAGAACAACCGGACAGCGGGACAGCGGGACAACCACCGGAGAAACGATTTTCGGCCCAAGTATAGAACTTCGTTTGTTTCGCTCGCTCGTTCGATCACTTCACGTGATTGTAAGATAAATAAAAGCAACTTTATTCGTTGTTTAACTGATACGAGTAGGTATTACTGACTTCAACTTTTACTTTTAATAAAAAAACCGGCCAAGAACGTGTCGGGCCACGCTCAGTGTAGGGTTCCGTAGTTTTTCGTCCGTCACAGTAAGTGTCCCCACTTAAACGTTAAAAAAATGGGCTATTTGTTACATTCATTGTGATTTTGTAGAATTAAAGGTACAATAAACACCTGCTTATACGGTTAAATTACAAACTTAGTTCAGAAATTATTTTGTATTTTTTTTCAAAAACTATTCAACCTATCAAGTTCATAATAATTTTCCTAGAATTTTTTTATAAAGTTCTACTTTGAATTTTTTTTCATATTTTTAAAACTTATGGTTCAAAAGTTAGAGGGGGGACACATTTTTTTTAACTTCTGGAGCGATTATCTCCGAATATATTAACATTATCAAAAAATAATTTGAGCAAACCCCTATTGATTTTTAAATACCTATCCAACAATATATCACACGTTAGGTTTGAAATGAAAAAAAATACTCCCCAGGTTACGTATACCCTAATAAAAAAAAACTTTTTATGTTACCACTTTGTCGGCGTGATTGATATACATATTAGTACCAAATTTCAGCTTTCTAGTGCTAACGGTTACTGAGATTATCCGCAGACGGACGGACAGACAAAGCGAGAACCCTAAAAACATTTAAAAAAAAAAAGTTTCAGAAAGCACATTTCTCGTTACAGGTGTACCCTGACGAGGGCCACAACTTCGAGCGCTCCACCCTGCACCTCCACAAGGCGATGGAGCAGTTCTTCGACGAGTGCTTCGGCCCCGTCGAGGTCGCCGACTGGGACGTCGGCGGCGTGGGGGGGCTGTTCCCCTTCCGCGACTAGTGCGGGGGCGGGGGGCTCTTCCCCTCCTGCCTCTAGAGCGCCCACTCGTCCCCCTCTAACTTCTGTAGGGTGATTCGGGAGATATGATCAGGAATGACAAGAACTGGTGAAGAGTTGAGAGACAGTTAATATCAAAGTTAGCTTAGGTTTTTTTTTATCAAGATGGTAAAATAGAGATGCAACGGATATCCGGTCACTACCCGGTATCCGGCCTATCCGGCCTCATTTTTACTATCCGGCCGGATACCGAATAGTGGTGTAGTATCCGGCCGGATACCGGATAGTATTTTAACACACTAACACAGAAGAACATAGGTAAAGATAGAACCAGAGTAGGTAAAAGAAGGATGAATAAATAACAAACTACAAAGCAATCAATTATTAAAGTCAGTTTAATGAGTTAATCTTCATATGAAAAGAAAAAGATAAATGAAATGACACTGTTATTGATCTGTTATTTCTATTAGTTAGGTACCATTAATCGGGTTCTGCTTAATCACACAAGCCAATGAAGCAATATCAATCAGTTTTATCACTATTATCTTCGACTAATTATTTTAATTTTTTAACACTTAAATTTAGGCATTTTACTTCGGCCGGATATCCGGCGGCCGGATAACGGATATCCGGCCGGCTGTGCCGCCGGATATTCGGTATCCGGTATCCGGCCAAACCACTATCCGTTGCATCTCAAAATACCTTATTTGTCACAATAGGGGTGTAGACACTAAATAAAATAACCAATCAGGATGTATTTTCTCGAAAAAGGATTAAAAATCAACGCAAGAGGTTAAATAATCACAAAGTTATAAGTGTCCAAAGTTTTAAGACGCACGTTCATATGAAACGATTGTCATTTCAACGAAACGATTTTCGTTGGTCGTGACGTCACAATCTACGACCGTGTTCTCTCTCTAACATGCAATATGAATACGGTTGTAGATCCATAATTTTTTGAGATATTTGAATGGAATTTTCGTCTTTTGAATTTATTATAAATTTAGAGTCTACACCCCTATTCTTATATTTTTTCTATAAAACGGTTCACAGCACTTAAAGCTATCGTTACTTAAAATGTATGTTCTAATGGATGACACGCATACTCACCAAGTATTTGGTCACTCTACATTGCACGACGTTATGTCATTTGTCACACAGCATGTGTCAAAGTGATGGGCGACCGTGACATGGGTTTTGAGTTAAATTATTTTCTGAAAAATTATATAAACCTTTTCGTTTTCACATAAGTACTATTTCATTGATGTAGCGATAAATAATTAAAAAATATTACTGGTGTCTCCTGAATTACCCTGTATTGACGAGTTTCTTTATGAGATTGAATTTTTCTGCCATTAGTGCAGTTCTGGAGATAAGTGCAGGATTGAAGAGCTAATCCTCTGTGCCACTGGTCAACCCTCTTGCCTCAATTGCGGCGTTGAGGAGGATTTCCTCACTAGCCACTAGTCTCGCACTAGTTGAAGAGCTCAATACCCTCTTACAACTAGAACTAGGTTGCGGGATGCATACCCTTTCATGACCAGTGCGACTGCAAGGGAATCGATTACCGTGCGTCTCTTTTCATAGTGCGTACTGTAGGGCGACGTATAGTTTATGAAAAAAAAACACAACACTGACACTAAGACGTATATTGTCACGAGTTGAAAACAAACTACACAAGTCACAAACAACATATAAACAATATCTCCAGACGTAAGGGCAGAGCGTATCCGTTAGCGAAGGCGTATAGTAACCGCCTGCCGTCAGCAATCGCGTGGGCTGGCAACATGGCGCGCGCGCATACCGGCTAATTACTGTAGATCCGCGGCTCAGTCCATTTGGAAGCGAGCCGGGGGTCTACCTCTATTGGCCCTAGGAGGTAGCGTGCGAAAAATAGGGCTGTCCCTGTCACACGCTATAGTACTATATTTTGTTAATCCCTGGAGAATCTACCCAAAGATATTGGAAGACCTACTTCCCACAGTTAAATGTCAAAAGATTCTTAACCCTTAAGTTGGCAGCGTCCAGCCGGCTAGACAAAGTCTTTGGCCGTCTTTTTTATATCTTTTCCCTGACCAGAATCGTTGGGACTGTCCTGCGTCACCAGGCTTGAACGATGGACCTTCGTTAGTTTTTGACAAATTAAGGGTTAAAACAAGCATGAAAACATTACAAGACCCATTAAAACTTGATACTATTCATGTTGATAGTGACTTGCGCCCAAATCCCAGAGGAATAAATCCATAATAAAAATTAAATTTCATTGACAAGAAAAATGACAGTTGAATTGTCCTAACGCGCGTTCAAAACGTACGTGATCCTCAAGATATGGAGTAGGTAATCGATATTGGCAGAAAAGGGAACAGAGTGGCGTTGAATCCGCCGCCAAAAGATAGCCTCTTTTAAATATATGATGATAATGACAATCCGAGTCTTAAGTGAAAGAAAGAAAGATACATTTATTCACAAACACACAGGACACACATATTAAACAATAAAATAAACAAGAGAAACATATAAAACATGAAACAAAGTGTGTCTCTGCGCCAGTGAACCGGACACTGGCTCAGCATTATGCAGAGGTTTCAGACACCTACAGCGCTGATTTTCAGCCAGCCCCGTTGGTGACTCACGGAAACGTCATACAATTTTAAGTCTGGACCTTTTGGGTTCTCGTGACATCAAGAGTTTCGCATAATGATTGACTTACCTTGGCCCCGTTATTTCCCGTGGTACCTAAAACTGAACATGGTCATATTATAACCATAAATACGAATGCTAGAAGAGGAAGCTAGACCAAAATCTTAAGAAATTCACAGTCAAGACGTTAAAGTTGATAATTTAGTTTAAAGTAGGCATTACGCGTGGGTAGGCATTACAAGGTGGACTGATGAGCTGGTAAAGGTCGCTGGAGTCCGCTGGACGCGGGTCGCGCAGGACCGGTCATTGTGGCACTCTTTGGGGGAGGCCTATGTCCAGCAGTGGACGTCTTTGGGCTGATATGATGATGATGATGAGGCATTACGAGGGCTTTTGAGATACCTTAACCAGAGTTTAGGTGTAGATGTAAGTACTACTATGATTTTAGATGGATTTAGAACCATAGACACACGAAGAAAAAATCATTGATCATAAACTTCTGTGTTGATAAAATATCAATCTATATCGACGCATTTTTGGCTTAGCCTCCTTAATGTTTTGGTCAAAATTGTAGTCCAGTGGGTTTAAAAATGTATAAAGTTTCATTTGTATTTGTTTATCTAATACAGAACCTGCGACTATGAGTTTTTGCTAGTCGAGGACCAAGATTCGATGAGAGAGTTTGAATGTCGTTGTTGGTTAAAATTAAGCCAAACTTTCACTTCCAAGAGATGATTGGATTAATAAATCTGTGTGTGATAAATATTTAAGGTAATATCAATGGCTGTTTAATGTTCTTAATAAGAAATAACAAGTTTTACCTGGTTTACCCCCATTATAGGGGGGTGTTTTTCGAGTAATTAGTAGGTATCTATTTGTTGGTACCTACACTCGGAAGCCGAAATGGCTTGATCGATTTTGTATTTCCGCTTAGATTCGTTTAATTGTTTTGTTCCATTCATTGCAGTCAGTTGATGAACTTATTTTTAACTAGGTATTAAACCAGGTTTCATTTTTAATTGTTCATGTCAATGTGGTAAACACTCGTTGAATGTCATTTGGTATACAAACTTGTCTTTATATGATGTTTTTCATGATGAGAATTAATGTATCATATCCCTTATTTGAAGACGTTGAGGAGTGTGGATAATCCAAACCTTTGAAGCCTAAATGTTAGACTTTATTGTGAAACAATAAAAGAAAATACGACGGTTAAAATAGATATTTAAAGAGATACCTAAATGTAGTAATTTATTAGATGTATAAATCGTACGAGTTTGTGAACAAGTTGACGGTACTTTGATCCTTGCTGCCTTCGGAATAGAGTCGATTGTTCACGAGCTCGACGGTGGGATAACAACTCCCGAATGTTTTCTTATGATTATTATAAGGAAGGAAATTCTATATTTTATCGTGTAACGTATCAAGATCTTTATCTATACCTATTTCTATGTCGCTTTCAATGTCATCGTAAAAATAGCTTTAAATGTAGACCCTTAAATCCTTACCTTGATAAGAAAAGTGTTTATTTTACACATGACTTTAGTAAAGTACAGTCACGAACTTTAATTGTTGAGCCATTTAGAGCTCACTTTATACTGGACACTTCATAGCTGAAATATTAAAAAATCTAAATTAGTTGACACCTAAATAGCTCAACAATTAAAGTCCCTGACCGTACGCAGTTGTAGGCACTTTGCACGTACTGCATCATTTTAAAACAAGATTTGTGACATGATCACTGTAACACTAGTCCGTTTAACGATAATACTTGCAAGTTACAATTTTATTATAAATCTAAACTGGCAACACTGATCAAAAGATCAGTCGTTAATTGGTCAAGCATCTCAGTGTTTTTTTTATTTATTTATACATGCATGAAGAGCCAACAACGTGAAATATTATTATAAACTACAACAGATTTATAGAGACAATTGGGAATTGATGAAAATTTTAGAAGTGGCTGATTATTTTTATGGTGATTGATAGGAATAACTTTCCTTAGCACCAAAAAAAATTCAGATTATTCACCTGCGTCAATTATTTTTTTAAATATTTAAACAGTTTCCTCACTTACGTTTTGGGTCACAAGATAAGACACTGGCAATGATTGACAGTTGCAGCAGCAGCATTTGTCATTACCAGTGTCAGTTTACCACAGATATTTAAGATGTTTTTTAGGGTTCCGTAGCCAAAATTGCAAAAACGGAACCCTTATAGTTTCGTCATGTCCGTCTGTCCGTCTGTCCGTCTGTCCGTCTGTCCGTATGTCACAGGCATTTTACTCGAAAACTATAAGGTGTATTTGAATAAAATTTTGAGGATAGGTGTATTTTGTTAGCCGCTACATAGTTTTGTAATTAAAATGACAAAAAAAAAATTTTTTAGGGGTGCACTCCATACATAAAACTAAAAGTCAAAAAAAAAAACATTGTGACCCCCCCGTGTGGCACATCTATCGATAGGCCTTTCAAAATAAATATAAGGTTTCTTAGCATTTTTTTTGATTAAGTGAATAGGGTCGGAGATAATCGCCCCGAAAGTCACTAAAATTCTGTCCCCCCCCCCTCTAATTTTTGGACGGTGTATTTTAAAAATATGGAAAAATTCATGGACATAGGGCTTATTAATTTCATTCACCGAAAATTGTTTTGAACAAGATCGGTTCAGAGGTTTTCGAGATATTGCTGAAAAACTGCGTTCCTCAAAGAAAAGGACGTAAGTGCCGTAAAATTTCTGTGACGATACGACCTTTTTAATAGGCACGGAACCCTTCGTTTTGCGTGGTCCGACACGCACTTGGCCGGTTTTTTGTAATATGAGACGTATCACGGAAAGTGTATATTGACCGTCTGAACCCAAAACATAAGTGAGGAAGCTGTTTATATGTTTCAAAAAAAATTGACGCACCTGAAAGTTATTCCTACTTATCACCAAAAAAATAATCAGGCACTTCTGATATTTTCATCCATTCCTCATTACGGGTTCTCACTTATAGAACTTAACTATCTTACAAAGTACAAACTTAGCCCAATTAAGATAGCCAAGCCTTAAACATGTTGCCAGTTAAGAGTTGTAAAATTGTAACTGATAGCTCTGTGGAATGTGTCATTGGTAGGCAACTACCTCCTGCTATATTAATTCCTTCAAGCACCTTTGGATTCATTCCAGTTCATTCATTATCTTGGAAACCTTGACAGTTTACGTATCATTTCGACCAAATGAGGTTAGATCTAAAATTATATTCCAAGGTTAGTCCTTACAATTATGACGTTAAATAAAGTCATTATTCCCATCGGTCGATTCCAGCTTACATCGGAGAATAGAATTACCAATCCGTAAAACGACAAAAATCTAGAAAGTTGTGTATAAATTATGTAGGTAAATGATTCAGAGCAGCGCTTAGAATTCTTACTAAAAGTCATTTGTAAAAATATAGATAAACTTTCATAGATTATATAAATATATATAGTCTATTCCAATAAATCTCCCACATTGTTTTTCAGTAAAATTTTTAGAGTTGTTGAATAAAGACGACTTTTGGTTTTTTTCGCTCTGTATTACCCTTAAACATCTTCATCGAAAACTGAACGGAAATAATTACAGTATCACTAATTAAAATGGCCATGTACCAAGATATCGGCTCAAAATCATGGCATTTTAGGTTCAAAAAGACTACTTGATTTTGACATCAAGATAACGTATTCTTAACATCTTGGCGGCTACTTCACCTCTCTAATAATTCCCACGACTATCTTACTTTGAGTTAGCTACCTAAGCTAGTCTTATCTCTAGTCATTTTATTTATCTAAGAAATTATAATTAGGTGTCGAGGTTTCAATTTAAAAAAAAATGTAGTTAAATCAATGTTTTTAAATGGGTATCTAATATGCCAATACTTTCTCTTTTTGGCAGTCCGATGAAACTTTAGTAGGTACTAAGCAGACAAAAACTTCTTTCATTTAAGTTTGCTATTTTAAGATTTTTTATTTCATAAAAACGAACAAAAAAGACGTTGTTTGATTGTGACGTCACAAGCAAATAAACCCTACAATACAAGTTCCATACTAACGTTTCATAAAAAGAAGCTGATTTGACTCTTGTCAAATACCGTATTATCATCATGATTCCGGGTGTACTGTATCTATACACATCCTTGGAATCCGCGCCCCTCCCGCTTCCCCTTTCACCTCCCCGCGCTCGCTAAGTGTACTTTACACCGAGGTTCGTTATAATCGTTATGACGCAACGCGGCAAGGTACACAGATATCTTGACCGGGCAGTAAGAAAACTGTTCAGTATTCATCGGACTTTCATATTATATTTTATATACGCTGTGTTCAGTTGAAGAGGATCCTATTCTATATAAAATTGTATAGATACGTAAAGTGATATATGTTCATATATACCTACATGTTATGTGTTAACATCGCTCAGTGGATATATTGTTTAAATTTATGTTGAATTGTTGTTTCATATAAAACAATAAAAAGTTGTTCCCACACTTTCGTTTCTTTATCATTTATGCCTTTGTGACAGAAGCATAATTTGGTGTTCCCTCGACAAACATTTTTGAGAAATCAGGGGGCACGGTAGTGCCCCCGCCAAGACGAGCCAAGTGAAGCGCAAGGGCAGGCACTACCTACCTTTTCTCGAAGCGCTTTTTGAACCCTCATAACTTGTGTTAGGATTATACCAGATAAACTAAATTCTCGGGACATGATTTCAATCTTGTATTTTAGATTTTATTGATATCTAAAAAAACGCCGAACTAGTCACTGACTCACTCACTCACTCACGTTGATCATCAAAACCCTTAGGGTACTGCCTGAAGTCCTAGAAAGCTGAAATTTGGTATGTAAACTAGTATTAGTACACAAACAACAGAAAACCCCAAAAAATTGGAACTTTTACCCCCCAACCCCTTATCTTATCTTATCTAGTTGAGGGCCCTTTCGGATACACTTCGACCCAGTGGGATCTTTTGTACATTTGCCCTCCCCTTTATAGCTACTCCCAAGCTCGCTCCATCATTTCCACAAAGCGGGTGATGCAGCTTAGTGGGAGCACCTTGAATTCCTTTGGTTGCGGGTAGCCGTTACCAAAGTGATTCATTCTTTGTCTGGCAAGGGCATGACATTCACACAGTAAGTGTTCCATAGTCTCATCCTCCTCGCCACACATTCTACAGTCTACACTGTTCGATAGTCCCATCTTGGCCAAGAGATCCTTGACGCCGAAGTGACCTGTGAACACCCCAGATATAATCCTGAGTTGCTTCCTGCTGCATTTCCAGAGTTTTTTGGTCCAGCCCGAGTCCACTCATTCTATGAAGAGCTTTGAGTGCCTTAAAACCGCCTCATTCCTCCACTCGTGTTGGTGTTTGGTTTTGGCGTAGGCTTTAAAGGCCGATATTATGGTTCCCTGTGAGAGTCCCACAAACGGTTCTGGACCTACAAAGTGATTTGTAGACCCCCCGCCTCCCAACCCCTTAAACTAGAGGATGAAATTTTGTATGAGACTTCCGCAAATTTTGATGCTAGAGGTCTGAAAATTGATATAGGGACCCCTTGTTATAAATAATAAAATACATATTTCAAGGTTTTTAGTAAGTCACCCTTTAAATTAGGGGATGGAAGTTTGTATGGGTTTTCCCATACACTTCAAATTACCTTACAAAAAGGAATGAGATCCCACTAAAAACATTACATATAAAGTGATTGCCAAGGCTCCCTAGCTCATATAGCTTTCAGCGTTAAAAATATATCAGATCGCAAGTAGCACCAAGCTTCCTACTCCATACTGCTTAACTCTACCAACATCACGCTCTACAAATCCTATATCTTGGCTAAAAAGTATAGACCCGTCGCTTATTAATATCATCATAAATTCATACCGTATGTACGCGTGAGAGTCTATGCCGCGACCGGGATGTGCCCAACAAAGCCTTACTTTTTAGACAAGATGTAGAATTTGTAGAGCGTGGCTGGTAGAGTTAAGCCGTGTGGAGTAGGAAGCTTGGCGCTACTTGCGATCTGATATCTTTCTGACGCTGAAAGCCATATGAACTAGGGAGTCTTGGCAATTACTTTACATGATGTAATGTTTTTAGTGGGATTATTTATTCGCAATGTTTTCATTTCATAGACAAGATAATAATACTGTAGTTTAATTGTAAAGTTTAGACATTTTTTTTTCAAGATATATAATGACAAATTTATTTATTTTTAATCTAGAACTGAATATCAATTTTATATTAAAATGTTTTAGCCAATTTAATCTAAGTATGTAATTCTAATGAATGAGCCTTGTGATGCATGAAATTCTGTTTATTTTTTATTTTAATACGAAGTGTATTAAAATATTCATCGTGTTCATTTCGTGTGCGTCTGATACTTAATGTTATTCATCTGTTGAACTAATGCTTTCATTCCGGATTTAATTTGATTTTTTAATATTTTCGCATTTTTCACTTCAATGCGCTGAGTAGTTCCACTCTCCGATAAGATTATTAATGATTTATGCTTTTTATCTTGATTATTTCCTTTTGGTACAAAAATTGGTTTAATATCTACTTGGTATTGGACGCCAGATTGCGACGTTTCAAGCGATTTAAAGGGTTCTCTTAATTCGGCGTTGTCGGTACCAAAGTTCAAATTAGATGGTTCTTCGATTGGCACTTCATCTTCTGGAACTTCTTTACCCATCCTCAGTGGTAGTTCAGTAGATTCAGCTTGAGCAGCAACATTAACAGTGTTAGTTTCCTCGCTATCCTTAAAGTCGTCCTTTAATATTACACTTTCATACAGTTGCTTCAAAATTTCAGAAAACGCGTCACTTTCACCTTGTTTATTTCCCAAAGTCGGAAGCGAATGCTCGTCTGGTGTTAAACTTGTAATTTCTTCAGATTCGTCTGAGAGTTTAATCTGGTCTGTAGACTTCAACTCATCAGCATCTTCAATACTGTCTTCATCGGACGTTTCCTTATCAGAAATGTTTTTAACAACATCTCGGAAAACTGGTTTTTGAATTTCTTCACTGCCCTCTTCAATTTTTGCTTTTGTGGAAGAGTCTAATTTCCCATCCTCGGACGTATCTATTGGTCCTTGTAGTATTTCTTTGACACCAAAAATGCGTTCTAGTTTTTCTTTTGGATTTTCGGGATCCGACTTCTCTGCGTCCATTTCTTCACTCCCTACTCCAACCTCAAAAGACGTAGGAACTTCAAAATTTGTTGGAGTATTAGCTAGTTTGCCTTTTGCTAACTGGGAACAAAATGCATTTGGAATTGATGAATATAGATGTTAATATATTCACATACGATCATTACTTTAGCCGTATTCAGCCGAAGCAATACATAACAAGGGGGGCTGTAGTGTAGCAGTAGCCTGGAGCCGTAGCATGGTTGGCCTTATCACGCAATAGATGATAGGATAGAGCGTGCGTCACTGGCTGACACCATAGAACGAGACGACGCTCTTATCTTGTCACTTGTCGCGTGATAAGGCCAACCATCCTACGGCTCCTGGATGGTAACTTTAGCCCTCGCGAATTACTATTTCCACCACTATTTCATGCATTTGAACAGGGTCACATCACTGTGTTGTTAATTTCAGCTAACTGCTCTTATTGTTACTTCTTTTACGTGACATAATATTGAATATATGCGGTTTTCATGAGGGCCATAGTAACCCTCTATTGGACCAAAGTAGCCCACGATTACGGTAATTACCATGACGCTGTCCAGCACGCTGTCGATCCAGTCGGAGTAGCGGCCGATGCAGGTGAACACGTTAGGCACGTCGACACAGCCGCAGCAGCTCATGACAAGCTGGACCGTGGTGTGGCAATTAGACAATAGTTACCGACCGTGACGCTGTCCAGCACGCTGTCGATCCAGTCGGAGTAGCGGCCGATGCGGGTGAACACGGTAGGTGCGTCAATGCGGCCGCAGCGGGGTGAGCCGAAGCTGATGACTCCAGTCAGGAAACTACCCACCAACGCTGGGCCTCCACCGTCATGCTGTGCACACAGAATAATGGCCGTATTCACCGCAAAGGAATTAAAATTCACGTTATAGCGAGTTTCTAACCGTAGGATGAATCCGGTATTCACGTGCACATACTCTACAACTTCCTCTGTCTTTGTAGTGTAGTGCAGCCGAAATTATTTATTTGTGAGAAAGGAACGTAACACATTTTAGTTAACATAGGTTTACTAAGTAAAGTAATAAAGGGGTTATTTAATATTTTGAACGGAAATAAGGTATTCGAGATACTCACATAACAGGCACCATCACCACGATCGACAAAGCCGGCGCAAAATGTTTTGTCCGTTACGTACTCCCTGTAAATTATTCCTATTAGAAAGAAGGTAAAGAATTCAGTTCTTCTCTGTCTATTGATTAATTGGGCCAACATTCTTTTTAGTGCCTAAAATAGAGATTAAAATTTATAAACACTTATAAAACAAGTGAAATCAAAAGAATTTTCGAAAAACCCGACTGCTTTTTGTCAAATATTAGCCCATGTCAAATGTCACGCCCATGATTAAAAGGAATGTAACGACACCTCATAAATCACAATCCATCAAGCCGTTCAGGCTACAGGAGGCCACAAAGAAACAGACATACACTCGAAAAACATTACCCTCCTCCTTTGGCAGTCGGGTAAAAATGTAGATGTCTCGAAATATTTTCCTAGTAGTTTTACGTTAGTTCTCAACCGGGCCTCAATGTTTATTATGAATTTTCCCACCACCCTGGGTTTTATATTACAAAAAATCATATCGGTACTCAAATTACCACTGCGTTACCAGTCCCCGTTACCCCTCAAAAATAGTGTCCACTGCGTTACCAATAAAAAAATGTGAGCCCAAATATTTCGATAATGGTCATCATTCGAGTATGCATATGTCACTGTGAATTAGAAAATAATATATTTTTGAAGATTATCCGAATAAGTAAAAAATTATGGTTTAAACATTGTACAAGGGACGTTTTTATAGGCATCAAAAAGAATTTTGGCCCAATTCCTTCCTTAATCCATCTGTCTTTAAATAATCCATACGTAATAACTACCCTCACAGTAGCGAAGACACTTTGATGGTATTAAAAAGCTCTCAGTGCTCACTTTGTGTAAATGTACTTGCATTCTTCCAAATCGTAGGGGTTGAGACGTGCTCGGGATAAAGGTTGGTCGTCGTTGTTTTCGTATGACAACTGGAAACACACAACTTTACATAGATACCTAGGTACAGTCACGGACTTTCATTATTGAGGCATTAAGAGCCCACTTCATACTGGACACTTCAAAGCTTCATAAAAAACCAAAATTAGTTGACACCTAAATAGCTCAACAATTAAAGTCCGTGACCGTACTAGCTACCAGCGCAGGTCCGCCCGTGTATTGAACAGAACGTAGTTAAGCCCGCGGAATAAAATATAGCATGTGTGTTTACTATCGTGTACATCCCGAAAATTGTTTCCACAAACAGTTGTTTTTGAAGTGGAAACTTCTTTGCTCGCGTTCTTGTATCACGTGACTTCCGGAATAACTTTTTGTAGAGAAGCCTAATCTGATTTCAAATAATTGTTTGTTACATGTTTTAATCCTTCTTTATTTGGCATTAGTTGTTAACCACAAAATGTCATTTAGTTTATGTGGCGTGGCGGAAATGAAGATAATGCTGAAATGACCGCCATTTTCAATGTATATCAATGTAGATCATATGCAATGTAGCACTTGGCCGGTTTTTTAAATAGGGTCCCATAGCCAACAAAGAAGTATCCACTTGAATGTAATTAACGGTTGTATCTCCGACCCAACCCGCTTCTTTTTAGGGTTCCGGTACCTCAAAAGGAAAAAACGGAACCCTTATAGGATCAATCGGTTGTCTGTCTGTCCGTCTGTCACAGCCGATTTGCTCCGAAACTACTGGACCGATTGAGTTGAAATTTGGTATACATATGTAAATTGGTGACCCAAAGATGGACGCACAAAGTAAATTAATGAATTCTGAACAAGAGGGGCACTTTTGGGGGGTAAACTGCAAAATAAAAAATTCCCCAAACTGTATTGTGTGACATATCAAATGAAAGAGGTTGTTGTAAGCATCTCAGATATTTCTTTTTTTATAATTTTAGCAAAAACAGATATGAAGTGATTTAGAAACAAAGACGAAAATTGTCCATCCCCCTGCCTCACTAAAATTCTGAAAAAAATATGGAAAATAGTTCCTTGCCTAAAGATTACAAGAAAACCTATAAGAAGTTTGAGTATTCAAAGTAACGGGAAAATTCTCAATATTTTACGGAACCCTCACCACGCGAGTTGCACTCGCACTTGCCCGGTTTTTTTTATCGGATACGTTGTTCCGGAGATTACCTACTCCGTACATAAGTACAAACATACAAAGGTATGTACAATCTCACAGACTGTTCCTCTTTACAATATTAGTAGGTGTAAACTAGGAATCTAATTCGAGGCGCTTCCGGGCAAATAGCCTTATTTATTTATTGATAAAAACGTTTACATGGGATTACAGTGCAACCAATCGAAACTTAGACTAACAAATTACAAATATATATACATAACACAATAACAGGTAACCATTAATTTATATTGGAACAGTTGAGCACCTATCATCCATCGCCTCACAGAATCTCAAGCATTCACTAGACACAGCCGCCCATCGCCACGCAAACAAGTCACACTCAGGTGTCGATGCCAGGAGCGCATTGAGCTGTGCGCGGGCGCGGGGCAGCGGCGAGTTGCTGCACGACACGGTGCGCGCCGGCGCGGCGGCACGGTCAAGAGGGCTGTTATTCACTACGCGCTATTGCGCCTCACCCCATGCGTCACCTAACGAAACTAGACCTCTACCTACGCTTAGCGACTACGCACCGCAGTGTCAAGATATATTTGTGGGTGAGCGTTGAGGTGAGCTTAAAACAAGGTACAGAATAGGGGGCAGGTCGCGTCGTAGTGGCCTGAGGGGCATCCTCGGGACATCCGGAATAAACAACCGCACGAGACGCTCCACAAGTTCCGGACAGTCCGACTCACCACGCAAGTTTCGACATGCCGTGATCATAAGTGATATCCATTTTCCTGACCTCCATTTTCAAGAAATTAAATTAAAATACAAGAGGTATGTCATAATTTAGTCCCGAAAACATGTTTAAACATATGTGTATGTAAACCTAATTGAATACTTACACCTCTCCTTCCCCACCCCAAGATCACGACATCCTTAGCATCCCTGAGCACATCCCATTTGTCGTACTTCACGGCCACAACTTTCCTGTGCATGAATCGTAGCGACTTCATCGTCTTGATCAGCACCAAGTTGTTGGCTAAAGTGGCGCGGTCGAAGTCTGGGTGAGAGATGATCCTGTCGACATTCACTAGGTAGCCCATTTTAGTGACGTAGTCACTGCCAACGCGGATCTGGATCGGAATATCGGGCTCCTCAAGGACTCTGTAAGATATTCATCATCATCATCATCATCATATCAGCCCAAAGACGTCCACTGCTGAACACAGGCCTCCCCCAAAGAGTGCCACAATGACCGGTCCTGCGCCACCCGCATCCAGCGGACTCCAGCGACCTTTACCAGGTCATCAGTCCACCTTGTGGGGGGCCTACCCACGCTGCGCCTTCCGGTACGTGGTCGCCACTCAAGAACCTTTCCGCCCCAACGGCCATCGGTTCTACGTGCAATGTGCCCCGCCCACTGCCACTTAAGTTTAGCGATTCGGAGGGCTATATCGGTTACCTTGGTTCTGCTGCGGATAGCCTCATTTCTGATGCGATCACGCAGAGATACTCCCAGCATAGCCCTCTCCATTGCCCTTCGGGTGACTTTGAGCCTTCTTATGAGGCCCATAGTAAGCGACCACGTTTCCGTGCCTATAATATGTATAATAATGCCGGTGCTGCTGACTATGTGCTCACCTCATGAGGCAGGAGGCGGCGCTGAGGGTCAGGGTCTCGTGCAGCAGCGAGCCCGCGCACACGAACCGCCCCGCCACGTGCACGCTCACCATGAACGGGTACCGCGCGATGCCGGTGCTGCTGAGTATGTGCTCACCTCATGAGGCAGGAGGCGGCGCTGAGGGCCAGGCTCTCGTGCAGCAGCGAGCCCGCGCACACGAACCGCCCCGCCACGTGCACGCTCACCATGAACGGGTACCGCGCGATGCCGGTGCTGCTGAGTATGTGCTCACCTCATGAGGCAGGAGGCGGCGCTGAGGGCCAGGCTCTCGTGCAGCAGCGAGCCCGCGCACACGAACCGCCCCGCCACGTGCACGCTCACCATGAACGGGTACCGCGCGATGCCGGTGCTGCTGAGTATGTGCTCACCTCATGAGGCAGGAGGCGGCGCTGAGGGCCAGGCTCTCGTGCAGCAGCGAGCCCGCGCACACGAACCGCCCCGCCACGTGCACGCTCACCATGAACGGGTACCGCGCGATGCCGGTGCTGCTGAGTATGTGCTCACCTCATGAGGCAGGAGGCGGCGCTGAGGGCCAGGCTCTCGTGCAGCAGCGAGCCCGCGCACACGAACCGCCCCGCCACGTGCACGCTCACCATGAACGGGTACCGCGCGATGCCGGTGCTGCTGAGTATGTGCTCACCTCATGAGGCAGGAGGCGGCGCTGAGGGCCAGGCTCTCGTGCAGCAGCGAGCCCGCGCACACGAACCGCCCCGCCACGTGCACGCTCACCATGAACGGGTACCGTGCGATGCCGGTGCTGCTGAGTATGTGCTCACCTCATGAGGCAGGAGGCGGCGCTGAGGGCCAGGCTCTCGTGCAGCAGCGAGCCCGCGCACACGAACCGCCCCGCCACGTGCACGCTCACCATGAACGGGTACCGCGCGATGCCGGTGCTGCTGAGTATGTGCTCACCTCATGAGGCAGGAGGCGGCGCTGAGGGCCAGGCTCTCGTGCAGCAGCGAGCCCGCGCACACGAACCGCCCCGCCACGTGCACGCTCACCATGAACGGGTACCGCGCGATGCCGGTGCTGCTGAGTATGTGCTCACCTCATGAGGCAGGAGGCGGCGCTGAGGGCCAGGCTCTCGTGCAGCAGCGAGCCCGCGCACACGAACCGCCCCGCCACGTGCACGCTCACCATGAACGGGTACCGCGCGATGCCGGTGCTGCTGAGTATGTGCTCACCTCATGAGGCAGGAGGCGGCGCTGAGGGCCAGGCTCTCGTGCAGCAGCGAGCCCGCGCACACGAACCGCCCCGCCACGTGCACGCTCACCATGAACGGGTACCGCGCGATGCCGGTGCTGCTGAGTATGTGCTCACCTCATGAGGCAGGAGGCGGCGCTGAGGGCCAGGCTCTCGTGCAGCAGCGAGCCCGCGCACACGAACCGCCCCGCCACGTGCACGCTCACCATGAACGGGTACCGCGCGATGCCGGTGCTGCTGAGTATGTGCTCACCTCATGAGGCAGGAGGCGGCGCTGAGGGCCAGGCTCTCGTGCAGCAGCGAGCCCGCGCACACGAACCGCCCCGCCACGTGCACGCTCACCATGAACGGGTACCGCGCGATGCCGGTGCTGCTGCCCGCGAAAATACGACGCCCTTCCACCTCCTGACTAGCATTTGTACCTGCACATGAAAGAACATAGCGATAATACGATAAAAACGTTCATTCTTTTCGTATTTATAGTTTTATACTTAACTTAATTTCCCCACCAAATCGAGTAGACAAACCAAATGATAGGTTTTGTTCTTCGCCAGTTATCTACTTGACTTGGTTGGGTCGTGGTTTTTCTTTTACTCACTCCATAAAGTAAAATCATTCGGTGTGAGCGCTTTTGTTTTTATATTAACCAGTCTTACTAAATCAACAAGACCATTGAGTGTCACATTCGTAGAAGGAGGTTTCGTATCATTACGGATACTGCTGATATTTTTGAATGATTGTTCTCGTATCATTTCATCAATAACTTCGTTAACGCCAGAAATTTGAGCTGCCGTTTTATTGTTTATTGTAGTTTTAATTTTATTGCGTATTTCTTCATATCTTCCTTGGTTTTTATGAAGCACGTCTTGTATAAAACTGTGCATGGCCATGTATTCTTCCACGGTCTTGGATTTTATTATTTTAGTGTTGATTTTCAAAGAAATGAACAAGTCATCAATGACCGAAGATATCCTGTCATGGAGATCACCATAGACATCATTTGTGTTCACATTATCATCTATATTAAGCAGCAGGAAAACTACGACGAAAGTATTAGCGGCAAATTTAGACATATTTTATTATTAAAACGGATTTAAAATTTTAAATATTATGAAGCTGATTTTGTCTATGAACAATAAATAAGTACTTAATATTTATATGAAATATAAAACATAACAGTTGTTTTTACTACCCCATCCAACCCTCATTCGATAATCGAATTCTAAATTTCAATTTGTCATACTAACTTTATAGCTCATAAATCGATATGTTTGCTAACATTTTTGTTACATATTTTTAGTAGGTATTTTGATTTCGAAACATTCTACCGGCAGTAAATTATATAACAGCGTCATCTAATAAAAGTTTATGACACAATTGAGATATGAAAGAAATACATATTATAACTAGAGATTGGATAGATTACGAAATCTATTAAATGAAAGTAGGCAGGGAAATATGTTTAATGCGGTAACATTTCACGGATATTAAAATTAAAAAAGTCCGTAGAGATTTACTAATCGAATTATCCTGTTTTCATGGTGTACTTCAACATTTTCTTGGCTATCTTCTTTCTTTTTAACGCAATTCATGGCCTGCGAGAGTGGCGACAAAGCTCCATACTACCCTCAAAGCACGACGTCCACCAAAGATTCTCAAGTCCTGATAAAAAATCCAAGAACGATCAAGAATCAGAAGAATTATCAAACAATAACTCTTTCGCTAAGCTAACTCTTTTAGAAAACGTGTACAGCAATGGACTAACCAAACCCATGATCACTGATACCAAATATCAATATAATGTAGTTTTAACGACAGCGATAACGTTTCGCAAAGAAAGTGTTACATCAGACTTTAAAAATGTACAAAGAGATGACATAACAGGACATATAGAAGGTCCAAGAAACGAGAATAAGGATGCTAAGAAGACATATCAGGGCCTACAGAACATAGAATCAGCATATAGCCTTGAAAGCACACCTACAGTCAACGAATTAGATTCAGCAGAGACGACAACTGAAAATGAATTTTGGGGTAAGATTTAAACTACACATTTACTAAAAATCACTGTGCTGTGACTGTGGAAGGCGCGGCGTGGGTCCCCACAAGGTGGACTGATGATCTGGTAAACGACGCTGGAGTCCGCTGGATACGGGTGGCGCAGGACCGGTCATTGTGGCATTATTTGGGGGAGGCCTATGTCCAACAGTGAACGTCTTTCGGCTGATATGATGATGATGACTGTGCTGTGCTGTAATTTAGTACTTACTACATAGCTTTTGCCCGCAACTTCATTCATCATCCACGTAGTCTGTTGATAACCTCAGAGGATATTTGGTGTTCCATTCTTGCAGACGAACAATTCTGCCTCTTATTTCACACCCTGAGGGGATGACTTCCGGTATAAAAGTTTATCCTTTTCCGGGACTTAGATTATCTACATGCCATCGTCTTAATTGGTTCGATGGTTTAAGCTTGAAAAGGCAATAGACAGATACAGTTCAGAGTATAGATAAACACTAGAATTGGTTGGGAAATGCGACCTGTAGAGGATAACAGCCGAACAGCGTGACAGACACCGGACACCGGACATACAAACCATTTTTGGCCCAAGCTGAACGTCGCTTGTTCGATGAGGACACTAGTAAGCACTACTTCGTTTTTTTAACCCCGACGCAAAGAGAGGGGTCTCATATGTTTGACGTGTCTGTGTGTCTGTCTGTGGCGTCGTAGCTCCTAAACGAATGGGCCGATTTTGATGCGGTTTTTTTTGTCCAAAAGCTGACGTGATCGAGATAGTTCTCAGTTACGTTTCAACAAAATCGGTTCGGCCGTTTTTAAGATATTGAACTTTTAAATGAAAAGATCGGGGGTTTTTCAACTTTTCTAAGGTGTAGTTATATTCCCCAGTGCTCACGCCCGCTCGCCGAATCTACTACGGCCACAAAACGAAGATCAAGCACTTCCCATTCCTGGTGACTGTGCATGTGTTCCGGCGATTCGTTTGTGGTGGCTCCATCATCAAATCTAACCTGGTCATCACCGCTGCCTCCTGCTTAAAAAGGTATCTTCTTTAAATCTGTCTATATTAAGGTGGGCAGCCATTTTTAGGGTTCCGTACCCAAAGAGCAAAACGGGACCCTATTACTAAGACTCCGCTGTCCGTCCGTCTGTCCGTCTGTCTGTCCGTCTGTCACCAGTCTGTATCTCATGAACCGTGATACTTAGACAGTTGAAATTTTCAAGGATGATGTACTTATGTTGCCGCTATAACAACAAATACTAAAAAAACAGAATACAATAAATATTTAAGGGTGCTCTTTATAGATAACTATAGATAGTAATATTTGTATGTATATAAATAATAGTCCCTGTGCGACCGAGCTCAGCTCGGGTGATTATTTTCCCAGACATTAGACCTAGCTAGAGATGTTCTCGAAAACAGCTCTAATGATTTCGATGACATTTGGAAAATAGGGGTTTACGGGGGCGAGAAATCGATCTAGCTAGGTTTCTCGCCCAGGGACTATTTCATTAAATAAGATTATAGATTAGGTTAAATACATAATCGAACGAGCGAGCGAAGCGAACGAAGTTCTATGCTTCATCTTGGGCCGAATTTCGTTTGTCCGGTGTCTGTCCCGCTGTTCTCCTCTACAGGTCGCATTTCTCAACCGATTCTCGTGAAATTTTGTGAACAGGTTCGTTAATTATACAGATTTTGTTTCGTCGAATCACTTTCTCTAATTTTTTTTTAAAAGTCTACTTAAACTAGTATAAACTTAATTGTATCGTAAAATTGTCTATTGTTTGAGTAGGCTGGGTTAAAAAATGAAAATAAGGTAAACGTCCGAGTGCTCGACGCTGTACTAGTATATGGCATGGGCACTCTATGTCAAAGTGACATGGCATAAATTCGATTGAAGAAAAATCCTCTTAGTTCGAATATATAACCCATATTGCTCGTCGAGCACTCGGACGTTTACCTTATAGGCTCAATTTCCGTTTTTTTTCTATGGAGGAAATTTAAAGCAATCATGTATGGATTAAATCAGGCAACCAATCATATACTACATCCGAAAATCAGTCATTGTTTCATAATCTAGACAGAACGGCGTTTCAAAGAACGCGATATTTACCAATTCACACACTTAAGTTCCTATGTTATGCAATGTTATTAACGTTTTTAGGGTTCCGTAGCCAAAATGGCAAAAACGGAACCCTTATAGTTTCGTCATGTCCGTCTGTCCGTCTGTCCGTCTGTCCGTCTGTCCGTATGTCACAGGCATTTTACTCGAAAACTGTAAGGTGTATTTGAATAAAATTTTGAGGATAGGTGTATTTTGTTAGCCGCTACATAGTTTTGTAATTAAAATGACAAAAAAAAAATTTTTTAGGGGTGCACTCCATACATAAAACTAAAAGTCAAATTTTTTTTTTTCATTGTGACCCCCCGTGTGGCACATCAATCGATAGGCCTTTCAAAATAAATATAAGGTTTCTTAGCATTTTTTTTGATTAAGTGAATAGGGTCGGAGATAATCGCCCCGAAAGTCACTAAAATTCTGTCCCCCCCCCTCTAATTTTTGAACGGTGTATTTTAAAAATATGGAAAAATTCATGGACATAGGGCTTATTAATTTCATTCACCGAAAATTGTTTTGAACAAGATCGGTTCAGAGGTTTTCGAGATATTGCTGAAAAACTGCCTTCCTCAAAGAAAAGGACGTAAGTGCCGTAAAATTTCTGTGACGATACGACCTTTTTAATAGGCACGGAACCCTTCGTTTTGCGTGGTCCGACACGCACTTGGCCGGTTTTATTTTTGGATATAGATGGCAGGAATGGTTGCTTCTCCATAACGAGAAAGAAACCACAACTGACCAGACCACAACCGACGTGACCACGACCGATGAGACCACAACTCTTGAGACCACAAAGCATCCTAACACCGATAATTCTAACACCTCCGAAGAATTCGAAACTACTCTACCAACACCCAAGCACGATGCAATATCAGTCCGCACTGGCACCAACTATTATAGACTAGAAGGCGAGGTAGTGCAAGTCGTGCAAGTCCACTTTCATCCTTTCTATCAAGAAGATAACCTTCAAAATAACCTGGCTATTCTGAAGTTGGAAAGGCACCTTATCTTCAACCATCGGAATATTGATGGCATAGACATCAGAACCGAAGCGGCTGACGTGCCCAAGGGAACTAATGTCACAATTGCTGGCTGGGGCGCTGAAACAGTAAGTCCATGTCCGATCTCCATTATAACTCGTGTATTTACCTAATCGCAATTTTGGTGAAGTGGACTGATGATGAGGACCACGTTTGACTAATGGAACTCCTCAAGGATGTGTACGTCAAAGATTCTGACATGATTCCGTTGAAATAGCAACTAATGAAGTGTCAAAATGTCGACAGATTTGGAAAAGGAGTTGGATACAGTAGAGGCTAGAAAGTAAAATAGACGTAGGTGAGTCCATTCATTTTGTACCCTCGGCCGGGACTTGACACAGTAACTGATTAAGTTAAGTATATATCTGTACAAATTATGAATGTTTAATGATGTAACTTACGCAGTTGAAACAGGTTTTCTCATACTTTTTTTTTTCGCAGTACCACAACAAAATCTTCAACGCTTTATGGAATTTGATCCAGAAGTCTGTCTTGACTGTTATTGACCGGGAGGAGTGTATTGGAACTTATACTTTGTGAGTATACAGTGTGTGACATCCATTAGAGCATTAAGTAACGATAGCTTTAAGTGCTGTGAATCGTTTTATAGAAAAATTGTAACAATAGGGGTGTAGACTCAAAACTTATTATTACTATAAAAGAAAGACAGCAAAAAAAAAAAAAAAACGGAACCCTTATAGTTTCGTCATGTCCGTCTGTCCGTCTGTCCGTCTGTCCGTCTGTCCGTCTGTCCGTATGTCACAGGCGTTTTACTCGAAAACTATAAGGTGTATTTGAATAAAATTTTGAGGATAGGTGTATTTTGTTAGCCGCTACATAGTTTTGTAATTAAAATGACTAAAAAAATTTTTTTTAGGGGTAACTCCATACATAAAACTAAATATCAAAAAAATAAATTTTCTTGTGACCCCACGTGTGGCACATCAATCGATAGGCCTTTCAAAATAAATATAAGGTACCTTAGCAACTTTTTTCATTAAGTGAATAGAGTCGGAGATAATCGCCCCGAATGTCACTAAAATTCTGTCCCCCCCCCCCCTCTAATTTTTGAACGGTGTATTTTAAAAATATCGAAAAATTCATGGACATAGGGCTTATTAATTTCATTCACCGAAAATTGTTTTGAACAAGATCGGTTCAGAGGTTTTCGAGATATTGCTGAAAACCTGCCTTCCTCAAAGAAAAGGACGTAAGAGCCGCAAAATTTCAGTGACGATACAACCTTTTTAATAGGCACGGAACCCTTCGTTTTGCGTGGTCCGACACGCACTTGGCCGGTTTTTTTTAATTAGAACAAAAATGACAGACGGACAGGCGGACATGACGAAACTATAAGTGTTCCGTTTTTGCTACGGAACCCTAAAAACAGGATAAAATAAATATTTAAGGGGGCTCCCATATACAACCAACGTGTTTTTTTTTTCGTTTTTATAATGGTACGGAACCCTTCGTGCGCGAGTCCGACTCGCACTTGGCCGGTTCTTTTAGGCATTCAAATCAGACTTGTGTTCCTAATGGCAATTCTAAACTTAAATGTGTTTCAGAAAATTCGTGGATGCAACAAATTTTTGCGCTCGCAACGAACACAACGAGGGAGCTTGCAACGTAAGCACCCACAATATAACTAACCAGATATGGGGTCGGTTACCAGACGTCATTGGCTACTCATCATATCAGCCGAAAGACGTCCACTGCTGGACATAGGCCTCCCTCAAAGAGTGCCACAATGACCGGTCCTGCGCCACCCGCATCCAGCGGACTCCCGCGACCTTTACCAGGTCATCAGTCCACCTACGCCGCGCCTACGGTCCGTGGTCGCCACTCGAGAACCTTTCCGCCCCAACGGCCATCGGTTCTACATGCAATGTGCGACGCAATAGTACATTACTACAATGGCCGGGAAGGAAGAGGTAGCCTGCCAAGTGTGATAAAGACGGCCGAGCGCAGCGAGCGGATAGTAATACGAGGCAGGCAATCCCTAGTTCCGGCCGAGGTACCTATGTATATGGATAGTGCTTTTTAACGGACTCAAAAAAGGAGGAGGTTCTCAATTCGGTTGTATTTTTTACTTTACGCGTCCATCTTTGGGTCACCAATTTACATATGTTTACCAAATTTCAACTCAATCGGTCCAGTAGTTTCGGAGCAAATCGGCTGTGACAGACGTACAGACGAGTGATCCTATAAGGGTTCCGTTTTTTTTTTCCTTTTGAGGTACGGAACCTTAAAAAGATAACAAAGAAAGAAAATAACATACATACTAAAACCAAACTATAAAAAGAATGCGCCATCCAAAAAGTCCACCTGCTCTCCAATACGCTGGTCGCGTTACAAAACTCAAACTCAAACTCAAACTCAAAATGATCTTTATTCAAGTAGGCCTAGAAACAAGCACTTTCAAATCGTCAGTTAATTTTTTAGAGTATTTTTTTAATTATATATGATATAAAAATTGTATAAAAAATACTAGTAAAATATTTCTAGAAAAACAATCTAATGTCAAAAAACAAAATATTACGAAAATAATAGATTAAAAATTCAGTCAAAATTAGTTCCATGGAGTTTTATCATTCATGTAGTCTTGTGTGCTATAATAAGCTTTCGAGATAAGTTTACGCTTCACATAGTTCTTGAATTTATTAATAGATAACTCAGTTAAGTTTCCTGGAAGTTTGTTATAAAACCTTACACAATTACATCTTTGTATCGCTAGAGAAATTCTCTGCGCGAGGTAACCGGCTCTGGGGTCCCCTGAGGTGTCGACCAGCCGACATTTAATTATGCATTGTATTCCAGTGTCCTCCAAACAATTGATGATTTCAGGGCGACGCGGGCGACCCCGCAGTGGTTGACGGCGTGTTGGTGGGTGTAACCAGTTTCGGTTCCCCGGCGTGTGGCGCTGACAACGCCACAACTGTCTTCACCAACCTTGGCTACTATACCGATTGGATTGAAAAGATCATGGCTGATATACCGGTACTTTTGCATAACTCTAAGGCACTTCTGGCAGACATAGAAGCTTAAAATTTAGGATACAATTACTGTTTAGTGTTTAAATCAAGGAAAAACTAAAATATTTTGCAATTTCGGTCTGCGGTTTTTGCGATTGCACTGCCGTACCGCCAGATAACAAGATATGAGACAGATCAAGGAAAGTTTCTTATTCGCCGTTCTAAACCCAAAACATGCAGAGGAAACTGTTTATATTTTTCAAAAATAATTTACGCAGCTGAAACATCTGAAACATCTTTCTGGTGCTAAGGAAAAAGAAAAAAATTATCAGTAATTTCTAACATTTTCATCCATTCCCAATTGTGTGAGCTTAGATTCAAAGTAAATCACTCCGTATGCTTATAAACCGCATATTTGTAAATACCGCGGTAATGGGTGCCGATAATAGGTGCCGTTACCTTAGCTATATGTTATAATGATTTATAAAACATCGACTGTCCTTGTATTTTTCAGATATCAAAAACATCCGAAGAAGATAGCAGCCATTCGAAAGATACTAATCACACAAAACACACACATCATACAAAATACTCAAAACACACAAAACATGAAAAACACACTAATCGTACAAAACGCACAGAAGATACAACGATATGCTTGAGAAATGGGAGAGTGTACTACAGCGGTGAGAGATATCGTAAGCCTTCACCCGTTTACTACAGCGGTGAGAGATATCGAAAGCCTTCACCCGTTTACTACAGCGATGAGAGATACCGTAAGCCTTCACCCGTTTACAACAGCGGTGAGAGATACCGTAAGCCTTCACCCGTTTACTACAGCGGTGAGAGATATCGAAAGCCTTCACCCGTTTACTACAGCGATGAGAGATACCGTAAGCCTTCACCCGTTTACTACAGCGGTGAGAGATATCGAAAGCCTTCACCCGTTTACTACAGCGGTCAGAGATATCGAAAGCCTTCACCCGTTTACTACAGCGGTCAGCGATATCGAAAGCCTTCACCCGTTTACAACAGCGATGAGAGATATCGAAAACCCTCGCCCGTGTACTTCAGCAGTGAGAGATATCAAGAACAGATTAATTTTCAACAATCATTGACACATTGGCCCATTTAAAGATAAATTGAGAGAGACTTTCACCTTCTTATCTAGAACACATTCACTTAAATTGAGAGAGAAGATCACTGATGGTGAAAAAGATAGTGGGTTTCTTACACCATTGTGGCCTTTAACCAGTTCAATGCAATACACACATGGTTCGGGCATTGGCACTGATACGTGGAGTGGAACAAATGCAAGAATCGAGAATAATTTCTTATTAACGCCTAACACACCGGGCTACGATACGACTGTATAAAAATTCCAAGAGGCTAATTCGTGTATCAAACCAATAGATAGAAAGAACCAACAATCGATCCGAAATTATTTAGCACGTTAACGCCCTCTTAATAGAAAATACCGAAATTACTACATGCGTGCTTAATACATTTGAGGAGCTCCCTCAATTCCTCATGGTTTCCATCATCCAACTGGACTAAATATCAGAGTTGTGAAGAAACACACATTTTTTTTTTAAATATGAGAAAAAAAAACCGGCCAAGTGCGTGTCGGACCACGCAAAACGAAGGGTTCCGTGCCCTATTAAAAAGGTCGTAAGGAAGGCAGTTTTTCAGCAATATCTCGAAAACCTTTGAACCGATCTTGTTGAAAATAATATTCGGTGATAGAATTTAATATGTCTATGATTTTTAAAATACACCGTTCAATAATAAGAGGGGGAGGGACAATATTTTACTGTTTATGGGGCGATTATCTCCGACTCTATTCACATAATCAAAAAAATTGCTGAGAAACCTTATATTTGTTTTGAAAAGCCTAACACCGTGGGCTTGCAATGAAAAAAAAATTTTGACTTTCAGTTTTGTGTATGGAGTGCACCCCAAAAAAAAATTTTTTTTAATCATTTTAATTACAAAACTATGTAGCGGCTAACAAAATACACCTATTCTCAATTTTTTTTCAAATACACCTTATAGTTTTCGAGTAAAATGCCTGTGACATACGGACAGACGGACAGACGGACATGACGAAACTATAAGGGTTCCGTAAACTAAAAAACAACCGAATTGAGACCTCCTCCTTTGTTTGAGATAGGTTAAAAACTGAACCTATTCATAAGGTTCCGTGTTTGCATCCTTCCTTAAATAGAATGTACCTAGGCATACAAGACACTACTCCTACTTTACATACCTACTACATTTTTGCAAATACCACCTAAATATTACTCTTTAAGTTATTTTAAGCTTACAAACCATTGTGTTGAAATATAAAGTTGTAACCAATTCTTGTATTTTTATTCTATGATCGCAATTCAAACAAAACACAACGTAACAAGATTTCAACTACGAAAGTGGTTACTCAACGAATTGTTACAAGCTTTTATTTAGTTTCGCCTGTCCCGATGTTTGTCATCAAGTCTTGCAAATTAAATTTGATCCACTTCCCGGTAACCGATTGAGCTGAAATTTTGCATGCATGTGTAAAACGCGTGACAAAATACAATATTATGATGACATGGTGCTGATCTGATGATGGAGATAAAGGTGGCCATAGGAACTTCGCAATGAAACGACACAACCTCATCGAGTTTGGGCTAGAAATGTACAAATTGCAGAACATTCTCAAAATATCAGGAAAGTTCTCAGAAATTTCCGGAAACTTACATGACAATTTAAAAATAAGTTTCCTTTAGGAAATTTTTCATGGATGTATTTTTTAAGCAGGCAAATTAAACAGCTGATAATGTATGTATCCAGAGAGTTTTTGATTATAAAATTTAAGTTCTGAGAATTTTCCTTATTAGAATTTTCGCAACTTGGGAAACGTCTCCGCGGTGCATTGCTAGTTTGGGCTCGTTTGAATTGTCTCAATAAGTACCTAGTTGATGACGGTATACAGAAAATTACAGTCGGCAATAAAAGCATGAACCAAAAACCATTGAGAACAGGCTCGACTTCTTTTACTTAATTCAATAAAATCTTATGTGAATTTATAACATATTTTCACTTTTTCCGAATCACATACTCAATGATTTCACTATATTCTCGATGGTAAATTTTTGACAATGTGATCATGGTAAGATTGTATCGTAGATAACATGCCCAGTGGCCATGGCCATGGTCCAATGGCCAATGTTGTATTTTCTCGAAAAAGGCTTAAAAACATGGGACAGGCGTGATGCCACAATGAGGGACGGAAAGGCTTCTATGCAGCTAAATTAAGAACTGGTTTTAAAATGGCTGATCGCTTACCATAAACAACCTACTTAATTTGGGTGGATAGTGATTTATTGGCCATAACTTCATACTAAATCAGTTGTGGCAAACAGAAAAAAGTGGAACTATGACAAGGACAACGAATGATATATCATTTTCTGTCACACTTATCGAGATGTATGCTACAATCTCGCTCGGACGTGGTATTATTATTACTATAGCTTGTCCTGATATCACTTAAAAATGTAGTCAAATGGAGAAAAAAACAACGCAAGAGTATAAATAATCGCAAAGTTAGAAGTGTCCAAAGTTTCAAGAGGGGGTATGTTCTGTCCCTTTTCTGCCAAACGCACGTTCATATGAAACGATTGTTTATTAATATGTTATCATGCACTGTTAAAATGTTTTATCAAAAAGAATCTTTATAGTTATAGCCTTCACAAATAAAACTAGCACATTTCAAATTTCGACATGTCGATAAAAATCACGGACGGAACTCGAAAATAATATCGTAAAATAGTGGTAACGTTTACCTTTCTAGAACTGTTGCTTGGTCAAATTATTCAGTTTTCTCATGACCTCCAATGCGTTTCCCTATTTGACCGTTTTGTGTTGTTTTCACTCAACCCAAAGCCTGTTTGAGCTACCTCTCGATATAACTGCGGCTACAGAGGTGTTAGGAAGGGTGACAGGCCAAATAGCTGCTGGGAACGATTCAACTTTACAAGAGTTTACAGAAATATTTAACTACTTCGTGAATCTCACTCGGTTAGAGAATGAATCTAGAGAAGAAGTAAATAGACAGATTACCAGCAACTTTACACAGAGCGACGACGATGACGCTGCGTGGCAAACTGGTAATATTGATTACTAAGGTATTATAGGTGTGATGAATATTCTGAGCTGTTAGACTTTTTTTAACACGCTTTAATTTAACACTGTTTGTGCGAGTATGTAAATATTAAACTACCTAACTGTTTATTAGGGTTCCGTACCTCAAAAGGAAAAAAACGGAACCCCTATAGGATCACTCGTGCGTCTGTCTGTCCGTCTGTCACAGCCTATATGCTTCGAAACTACTGGACCGATCGAGTTCAAATTTATTAGGCGCACCGACAAATCCTTATATTTATTTATTTATTTATTAAAAACATGTTAACACGACATTACAGTAAAAGAACCAATGCGTCATGGAACGAAACTAAACAAAACAAAACACATATAGGTACACTATTTTGGCGACGAAACGGCGTGGCCCCGTTGCATCGTCATCTCTGGTGTAGGATTCGGCAGATTGCCCCGGAACTGTCGAAACACGACACCCTTCGGCCAGAAGTCAGCACATGCCATGGTCTCCTGCAGCGGCCGCGGCACGCGCACCACAAACGAGCTGAAGTGCACATAGTGGCGCGAACGCAGCTGGAACACCCTCAGCGCGAAGCCGGTCTTCTGACGAACGTACTCCACCAGATCATCAGCCGTGGCGGTGTAATGCAGGCGCGATACATATAGCGCCTTGCTCGGTGTGGCGGTTATATAGTCTAGTGTTTATGTGCATTACACACAATTTATAAACAAGGTTTTATTTCTTTCTACAAACCGATTTGAGGAACTTGTAGGTAATGTTTTAAAGGCCCGTGGCATTCGCTTACGCTGCTTCTCATTTCATCAGCCATAAACGATGCATTGGAAGAAGAAAACATAACAGGATTCAACAGAGTGCTGAACGAAGAAGTCGTCGAATACATCGGAACCGTCGTCAAAGAGCCGGAGAATCTTAGATTGACTTATCTCCAAAGTTTGCACGCCTCCAGAAAGGATCATGATGCTGATATTGATTCAAAAGAAGAGGATATGAATGCATTCAATCCATTTTGGGGTAATACTGAATCTTCTTCTTAAGCAGCGTTCTTTTATTTAGAAACTACCTTTTCCCCGCGTAGTAAGTGTAATTTTTGCAATAATTGTTGAATTGTTACGCCGGCAACGGCCTACTATTACAATACAATACAATACAAATACTCTTTTCACGCCACTGCTCGGAAATGTGGCAAAAGATGGTCAGAATTCAGGCTTCAAAGCTGGGGTTAGTTGGACGTCGCACGAACAGGCCATCTATGACTTCAAACTGTCCAACAATGTTATTGTTGGACAGTTTGAACGGCGATCGACCAATCACAGGGCCCCGCGCGCGGTCGAGCCTGTTTAGTAGGTGTACATAATGAGAGGCCTTAAATCACGAGTGTGGTTTTATAAAACTAGCTTCAGCGAGTTTCATAAGGATCACACGAGTGTTTTGAAGCCGAATTATGTACATGCATACACTACTTTATCTACACACACATAATAAATCCTAAATGATGTGTTCGGGAACCATTAGAATAACCGCCATTACACCGCCATGGCCGACTAGATTTCCAATCGTGACCAACTAGATGTCCATAACAAAATCTAGTTGGTCATGATTTTCTCTGACCTCTGGGCCACGCTTCGAAATTTGAATGTCATTACTTTATCACTATCGATATCTTAATGAAAATACGTACAAAATTACCTACGGCCAGAGACAAGTAATTTATTTTTATACATCATATTATAATGCTGGTCATCACTGACAGTTTCTGAACACATTTTAGCGGGTTTATAGTATGTGTGTAGATAAAATACTAATCAACTTTACCTATTCTAATGCAGACGATACCCCAACCCGGCGCATCTTCAACGGCAAGAGAACAAAGATCAAGCGATTCCCGTTTATTGCCAGCGTCCACATCTTCGCCACGTTTCAATGCGCCGGGTCCATCATCAAGTCCGACCTCGTCATCACAGCGGCCTCCTGCTTACAGCTGTACGTTAAGGGGCTACCAGCTCCCAATGACCTTCGATGTGTAACTGTCCGTTTTTCATGTTTTTTATGGCTTATCGCATTAACAATAACGAGGTTTACCGTAATAGTATCCCATATTTACTTCAAAACTCACAGTTTTCGATATATATATGACACCAAACTTTGGCAAATTTAGGCCAAAAAACCAGTTTTTTGGACGTAACTTTTGTGAAAGTGGTGGTTTTTTAGGGTTCCGATACCTCAAAAGGAAAAAACGGAACCCTTAATAGGATCGATCACTCAGTTGTCTGTCTGTCCGTCTGTCACAGCCGATTTGCTCCGAAACTACTAAAGATTACAGGAAAACCTATAAGAAGTTTGAGTATTCAAAGTAACGGGAAAATTCTCAATATTTTTGTGTATTGTGTATGGAGCGCTCGATGCTTAGAGCATAGCAATTTTACGGAACACTCACCACGCGAGTTGACCTCGCACTTGTCCGGTTTTTTTACCTTATATCCGTTAAAACTGTTTGATTTCAGAGCCCACAACAACCGCTTCTTCCGCGAGAATCCTTCGTTCCTCTCCGTCCGAGTGGGCTCCCTCTTCTTCAGCGTGGGTGGGGACGTGGTCCCCGTTCTAGAAGTCTACTTCCACCCCACATACGAACCCAAGACGCTTCACGACAACCTCGCGATCATGCGGCTCAGCAGACTGCTCAACTTTAAACACAGGAGGGTAAAGAAGATCGACTTTGATAGAAGTGCTTCTCCCTTGCCCGAGAACACTCCGGGCATCATCATAGTTGGATGGGGCTCGAGAACGGTAAGTTCACATTTCATGCTTAGTACTAAGTTTTAACCGACTTCAATTTAGTACTCCGCCAAGCCAAATTAACATTTCCACATTTTCCTTTCCGCTTTACCACATGGACTGCTTTCCGAAAGTAAATACGTTGATTATTACAGACGAAAACCATAATACTGTATATGGGCCGATAATTTCTGAGGAGTTCCGTCGATTTGGCATACTTGACATTTAGGACTTCATTAGTTGCTATTTCAACGGAATCATATCAAAATCAGTAACGTACTTTTACTATTTTTATAAAACTATATTTTATAAAAATGTAGTGTTTGCTATTTTTATAAACCTTGACTTTCATGAGAGTGAAGTTCGAAGGTCTGCCCGCTAGAGATGTATATATTATAAAGCGTTTTCACTCAAATGTGCGACTTTTTTTTTCTCAGTAATTAGATATTTTTGGATTTCCTGTTCAGAATCATGAGAACTTTTGATCCCGAAATCCCGATAAAGAAAAAAAATGGTACCACAGATTATAAATAGTCACGCTACCTCCTAACTTCATCATCATCATATCAGCCCAAAGACGTCCACTGCGGGACATAGGCCTCCCCCAAAGATTGCCACAATGACCGGTCCCACGCCACCCGCATTCCAGTAACCTTTACCAGGTCATCAGTTCACCTTCATCAACCCCCACAAGGTGGTACCTCCTAACTTAAATGTAGCAAATTCCTTAAAACTTGTACCTATAAACCTTCTCTGTACATTTACAGATAAGTAACAAAATCCATGCCGGAATGAGTTTACATGCTGCAGAGCTTGACTTTTATGACGCACCATCTTGCAAAAAAATATATGGCAAGTGAGTAGATACCTTTGATACATGGTTTACTTTTTCGGTTTCCCTTGTTTGGCCTAATATCGTTTTGTCTAACAACTTTTAGTAATAATGCATTGTTTGTCTAAAGTCAATTTGTATAATTTCATTTTTCATAATTGTTTGTTCGAAATACGTTTACCCTAAATGACGATTTTCATAACTCTTGTTTTGCCGGTTATTAATTTATCCAAAAATCACTGTCGATTCTTATTTTAACTAATCATCACATTACCGAATATCGTTTTTACTTAGTTTATTTGTGATTGTTTCGTACAGAATACGTTAAAATAAGCATGTCACTTGAAAAAATTCTCTAAAATCAAAAATTGTTGAGATATTGGACCCAGAAGTTCAAAAACCTAGGACTTAAAAATCAAAAATGGCCGAGATATTGTATTTTATATGCACTGGAGACACAGGTAACAAAATCGAATCGGAGCACCCCAATATCCACGTGGTCTTGTCTGCCCTACTCCTAGAGTGTCTATAAAAAGCCGGAGGTGCGGAGGAAGAGCAGCGAGCAGCCCTCGCCCGCTGTGTCAAAGCGCGGGAGCCGTGCAAAGCGGAGCGGCTGAGGCTGGTCGTCGAAGGAAGGTTATTTAGAACTGCGCCAGAAACGATTTTTTTTAAGAATTTACTTAGCGAAAGCTTTCATTTAAAACCTACATTCGTTTCTAGCGAGAGTCCGAGCGGAGGGCGGGGAGTGATTAGACAAAATGAAATTATGCGAAATGTATGTTCGACAAAATGTAATTATGTCAGTCAAACAGTATAAGTAATAAGATTATAGGTACAAACTAAAAATTAGGCAAAATTGAATTGGGGAAAACAAAATTAGGTGAAGTGAGTATTAGACAAAATTATTACATGTAAAGTGATGCCAAGACTCACCAGCTCATATAGTTTTCAGCGTTAAAAATTTATGAGATCTATAAGGTATAAGGTCTTAATTTATGAGATCCGTAGCGCCAAGCTTCCTACTCCACACGGCTTAAATCTACCAGCCATAATGACAAAATATAATTATGTCAGTCAAACAGTATACAAAATGAGATTATACAAACTAAAAATTACATATACAATACAATACAAATACTCTTTATTGCACACCTCACACAAACAAAGCAGTTACAGAGAGAAACAATACAATAACATGTAAGTAGGTAGAGGTAGAAAACAGGCGGTCTTATCGCTGAAGAGCGATCTCTTCCAGACAATCTTTATAATGAAATTAGGCAAAATAAAATTAGGTGAAGTGAGTATCAGACAAAATGATTTTCACTCAAATAAAACTTGGGCAACACAATCTATTATGCGAAACAAGATTAGTCTAAATAAAATTAGGCAAACCGAAATTAGGCGAAACGTTGTTAGGCCAAACAAGGGTAATCCTATAGACTCAGTTTCAGCCTACCTTTCTGTGAGCAGTCATTAATGTTGTTCAAATGCACAATTGCAACGCTGTTATTCTTTCTCAGTCATATAGGGTGATATTTTGCACTAAATATGTAGGTACCCAGACAAAAAATATACTTAATTTATTATTTAACAATAGCTTTTCGATGAAACAACCGGTCTAATCCCTACAAGGTCTACTTTTCCCTTCGGGTTCGAAAGTCAGGTGGCAGACACTTTCGTAAAACTAGGGCCATCGCCAGTTCTTGAGATAAGTAAAAAAATAAAAAATAAAATACGTTTAATTCAGACCATTCGATCCATATTGGGTTAGTTACAAAGGTACTTACGAGTACATATTATGTTAGTAAGGTATCTTAACTAAAGAAAACAAAACAATGGGTGGCTGCATTGGAAGTTGGAAGGATATCCGAGACCTATCGAGGATTGTACTCTCCTATTTGTCTCTTCCAATCGCAACCCCCACCCAATATTTCGCGAGCGGACAATCGAGGCGCTCTGCCAACACTCTCAGTAGGCTGTTGCCGCGACCACGCACGCGGTTCAGTAGCGAGGCTATCCTTTTTCGCCTGATGGCAAAAAAGTCGTCCGTTCTTGCCTCGGCGAACATGCCGGACGCACTGCAGTGCCTCAGTAGCCGCAACAGCATCCTGAGAATCCATATCCATACTTCCATACTGGTATTATAAATGGGAAAGTATATGTGTTTGTTTGTTTGTTTGTTTGTCCGTCTTTCACGGCAAAACGGGGCGTCGAATTGACGTGATTTTTTAAGTGGAGATAGTTGAAGGGATGGAGAGTGACATAGGCTACTTTTTGTCTCCTTCTAACCCCCCACTTCCCCAAAATGGGGGGTGGAAGTTTGTATGGAGCATTCCGCAATTTTCAAGGTAGAAAGCTAAAAATTGGTATGCGGACTCTTTGTGACTAACAAAAAAATCGTGCATCATTTTTTTTTGGAAATCTGCACCCAACCCCTTAAAAGAGGGGGTGAAATTTTATATGGGGGTCCAGATATGTAGTCGATATGTAGAGTCGATATGTAGTCGATATGTAGAGTTGATATGTAGATTCGATATTTATAGTCGATATGTAGAGTCGATATGTAGATTTGATATGTAGAGTCTATGTTCGATATGCAGAGTCTATGTAGAGTCGATCTAAATATATAAAAGACTGAAACTGTTTTGTAGACGGTTAACATTACTCTTAGTACGCGGGCGAAGCCGCGGGCAAAAGCTAGTACGATTATATTGCACGATTTGGTATGTGCCAAAGCCTTAGAGCATACATAACTGGAGCAGCCTTATGTCGTATTTGCGTACAAAAATGTCTGCCGAATTTTGCGGGGCCGGGGGGAGCATCTTAATAGGATATTGAAACTCAATTGTATATTGGAAGTGGTTGAACGTTTATAATATCAAGTGCTTACAGCAATATGCGGGCATTTTTATGATCAGTGTTCTCTTGCGAGGCGATTTTGTGAATGACCATAAATCGATTAAGAAATTGTCTTTGTGTGATTTTTTGCACATTGTGCAAGGTTTTCTACAGAGGGGTAAGTTACTGAAAGGCTACTCCAGTTATGAATGCTCTAGGGCCAAAGCTTACTCCGGGCTCCGTTACAGTAAAACCGGGAAAAAGTTGATGAGTAAGACAACCTGTTTAAATGACCTAATGATAGAACATAGTCTCCTGAAAAAAGTTAATGTTTTTTTTTTTCAGAACATTCGTAACCCGGAAGAATTTTTGCGCCGGTTACATCACCAGAGGAGATGGCGCTTGCAATGTAAGCTTACGCAGTAGGCCCCGTTTATGCACCTCACCTCACCCGTCACACCTAACGAAACTAGACCTCTGGGCTGTTATTCTTAACGCGGTCATGCGCCCCCACGCGAGTTGGCTATATGTTTAAAGTCCAGTGCCACCTCTCTAATACCCCCCCAGCTCTCTGACCGGTGTTGCCCATAGGTAATTTTTTAATGTCGCTATTAATAGGGGCCTATCTAGCAGTTGGCGAGTCACCGTCTGCCAGAGATAAAAAGCGAAACAGTTTTATTAGGCAGGCGTCCGATGTTTCATCCAATAGCCCAGCCACTAGTCCATCATTTTCACCCAATAACCCGTTTCATTTATGTTCCATCAAACAGCAACAGTCCCTAGTCCCTATACACCCCAGCGGGTGCTGTCTCTGTGCGCGTCCCATGACACGGCGGGCAGGGACAGCATCCGCTCCGTGTACTCCTTGCATTCCATTAAATTGTCTAAAGGGCCTCTATGTGTTGTCTCAGTTGGTACTTTGTAGGTACCTAGCCCCACGCACGCCTCCCAAAGTCCGGGACATCATCTGAGCCGAACTGGCTGACGTACGGGAGCAGGCTGCACTCTTCGAACTTACGAATCGAACTACAGATCAACAGTGAAATTAGTGATACATATCTCAGGACCTGAAGATATGTAGGTATCACTCCTTTCACTTCAGTGACACGTTTTGCGCATATCTACTCCTTCGGCTGATGCACTTACTGAATTTACTCTACTAGGACTGACAATAGACACTCACCTTGACTGGAAAAAAACATATAGATGGAATAAAATCCAAAGTATCCAGCTTTTTTTACGCTTTATACATCTTAAAATCAAACACAAACACACAATGCGCCCTGTCTGCCTACCACGCATACACACAATCGTGGCTCCACTATGGTATCATATTATGGGGACATAGCACAGACGCACACAATATATTTATAGCCCAGAAAAAATGTGTCCAAATATTAGTTAACATTGCACATACTCAAACATGCAAACCATATTTCATAAACCTACAAATTTTGACTCTACCATCTCTATGTACATCTTGGAAATCGCCACGTTTGTTAGAAATAATCTTCATTTATATAAATTCAACAAAAGTGCACGTCGCAGAGACAAACTAATCGCACCGGAACCGATTTTAGACATTTACAAGAAGGCCCATATTACAGATCGATCAATATTTACAACAAATTACCGTCAAATATAAGGAATATAGAAAAAAATAACTTTCATTAGCAAACTAAAAACGTTTCTGATAAAAAACGCATACTATACTGTCTCAGAGTTCCTGCAGGAAGACCTACTGTAATATCATAACATGTAAAACGTGCGTGGTTTTGTTATGAACCTACTTAGTAATTACATAATATATTTTTTTTAAATTTATTTATTTATTGCACTCATGATTACACAGGTTATACAGTATAATGCACGAACCCTTAGGGGTGTTGCAAAAATTTACAAATTAAATTAGTGAAAATTACATATCAATTAATAACTTTACATTTACAATTACTAGCATGGAATATAGGTACAATAAGACTATATTTATAATTAAATTAATAAAGAACAACAAGTTATGTCAAGGGTACTTTTTAGTTTTGAAATATGTCCTCAATATTATAATAACAACCATTCAGTAAGAACCTTTTGAGAGATTTCTTGAAGACGTGGGGCTCTCGTATAACTTTCAACTCACTTGGTAACCTATTGTATAAGCTTACTGCCTGATAACGTATGGAGTGTTTAGCCACTTGCAATTTTGGACAAAAACTGTTGCTAATGGTTTTTTTCGTGTTTGTAATTAGCTATAATTAGATTACCTAGTCGATGTATGCACTAGAGTATATAAACTAGTTTTCTCAAACATGCAATGAAATGTCGTCCTTACGTGCGTTATAACAGGCTTCAAAGTATCACGTTTCGGGCGGAACAACTCGAGATAACTGTAAAGGAATTTCATACAAAATTGAAGGCCTAGGCCGGGAAGTAATTTTTTTTTTATTTTAATGTTAACATGACGTCTGTGTTCATCAACAGGCTAAACAGCTGAATTCAATTTTTTCTAGTGGCTGAATGGGTATCGGACCAAAAATATCCGCGTTAATGCCTATTACACACGAACCTTTATTAAGAATACAAATCTGTATGATTCAGTGTGTTTGACGAATAAATTAAAAATATGATCTATACGTAAGTCACCAGAGGCCATAGACAATATTTAAAATCCTCTGCATTTATTTTATTCATTATAGAAATTAAGATTCTTATTATCAGGTCATGTATAATGAATGACCCTAATAGGGTCTATTCGAACACTACACACGCGAAATACGGACGACTTTCGTAAAAAAAACATTAAGTACTCATGGAGGAATTGCAGGGAAAATTAATGTACTATTTTGAGTGGTGCATTGTTTTATTTCATTGCATATGTTTGAGAAAAGCACTATACATGCCTCGCCGTGAAAAGGCTTGCCGGCTTCGTATCACTATCCGTCTATACCTACTCACTCGGCAAGTCCTTCTTTCCCGGCGTCTGCAGTAATGTACTATTTTAAGATCTATTGCTATACCCTACCAGGGTCCATGAGATACATTTTTATTTTGTAACATCTTTGTAAAAAAAACCATGGTTTGCAATAAACGTCTATTCTATTTTATTCTGTCCAGCGTGACGTGGGTGACCCTGGCTTGTCCGGCAAATGGCTGGTCGGAGTCACCAGCTTCGGCTCGGCGAGTTGCGGCGCCGCGGACACACCAACGGTGTTCAGCAAGCTCGGTTACTACGTCGACTGGATTGAGGAGATCATGGAACAGGTACCAGCTCTTTTCTTACATGATATTAAACTAGTTTCTGCCCGCGACTTCGTCCGCGTAGAACTCAATAAAAAAAACACGCGGGTCGTAAATTATAGCCTATTACATAATATATATTAGAATTTTGGTCAAGTGCGAGTCGGATTTTAGTTTTCCCATACATTTTGAGACACCGCATGTTGAAGGCAACTAGTAATTTGGTCTCCATGCAAAGTTTCATCCCCTTTTTCGTCCCTAAAAGGGATGACATTTGACATAAATTTTAGCCTATGTCAGGGGTCGGCAAACCGCGGCTCGCGAGCCGCATGCGGCTCTTTGAAGGGTCATTTGCGGCTCTTCGAGGACCCCTAATAAAGATAGGTTCAAGGAAATATGAGATCGAACATTGTGTAAATGGCTCTTTACGGTTCTTAAAATATATATTATAAAAGCAATCCGAATTGCTAAACTTAAGTAGCAGTGGGCGGGGCACATTGCACGTAGAACCGATGGCCGTTGGGGCGGAAAGGTTCTCGAGTGGCGACCACGTACCGGAAGGCGCGGCGTGGGTAGGCCCCCCACAAGGTGGACTGATGACCTGGTAAAGGTCGCGGGAGTCCGCTGGATGCGGGTGGCGCAGGACCGGTCAATTTGGAACTCTCTGGGGGAGGCCTATGTCCAGCAGTGGACGTCTTTCGGCTGATATGATGATGAAGTGAAAAAATGACAAAAATATCTTTTGAAAATAAAAATGCAAAAACTATTATGACTCACTACATAATGTCACTTCAAAATCTGCATTGACTACTGTGCTATGATCTCGTGGTGCCAAGATACAGTACTCGGAGGTCATAACTTTACTTTCTCCGAGTTATTTTTTTTTAAGAAATGGACAAATGGGCTTAAGTACTACAGATGCTCTAAGGAAGCTTCCTTTAAAATATTTGCTTCTTTTACAGGGCCCACCCCGTATATCATTCATTTTATCCTACATTGAACACGGTCTAATGACGTCATTCGACATGTGTTTAGAATTGAATAATTGTAATAGCTTGGTGAAATAGGCCACAGAAAGTGAAAACGTGTAAAATTTAACTCGAAGCCGATAGATTTTTTGTTCACAATCTTTTTTTGTTTTTGATAATTTTTCTTGCAATCTGTCTCTCAGACATTCAGCAATTGGTTTAAAATGTTCTTTCTGATTCTTTATGACTGTATTTCAGGAAGTACCAAGAATGAGTAGGAGTACTACCATTCCACCCCGCTCTCACTTGTTCGATCTACTCGTACCAATCAAACCATATGGAATCGAGACCAATGCCCCCATCGATCTGCTGCGCCAGCTTCAAGATTTAAACGCCGAGCCAGAGCAAGATGTCAACACTGGACCCGCCGATGATGATGAACCTGACAGGCATGCGCTTCGATTGCACACCGACGAAGGTGCTATAGCAGCTCAAAACGTGGAAATTTACCCGGACATAGAGGTACATGACATAAACAAAGAGCCTGAACCCGAAAATATTAGAATACATCCTCCAACCCTTATAGAAACTGGAAATGCCGAGCCAGACCAAGATGTCAACACTGCACCCGGCGATGATGATGAACCTGACAGGCATGCAATTCGATTGCACAGTGACGAAGGTGCTACAGCAGCTCAAAACGTGGAAATTTACCCGGACATAGAGGTAGACCCTGACGTACATGACATAAACAAAGAGCCTGAACCCGAAAATATTAGAATACATCCTCCAACCCTTATAGAAACCGGAAATGTAGTGGATTATAGTCAGTCTGGTGAAAGCAGTGAAGAAAGACCACCCATGGAACCAATCGAACATACAACTTCACTGGTTGATTTCGAGCCGGCCCAACAAGATATAGACGTAGATGTAGAGAGCGTTGCTAGAACGTCGAAACCACTTAAAATGGATTACAAGATGGATTCTGGGTCTAAATTCGATTTTGATGATCGTTCTGATGATGCTGAGCATCCTGATGTTGCTGATTCATCCAAGAAACCAGTGACTAGTATGGGTAATGTTGATCCGGAAGAAACGATGTCAAGTTTCAATCCAGAAATGGATGTAAGCACCACGGATAACTCTGCTACAACCAGCATGACAAAAAATCAGGATGTCTGGGTTGACAATGAAGATTATACGGCTATGAGAAAAATACATCATCTGCTACCTGAAGAATCACGGGCTGAAGTAACAAATTTGCCAAATCAAATAGAAAATCAAACTGAGCAAATCACAAATAGCGTATCTGCAGATACTGATGCAAATGACAAATCGATTGAATTTGGAGATGATGCCAAAAAACTTGAAGATATTGATAGAAACGTCTTAGATGAACATCAAGATCCAGCTGAAAATGACGAAGAAATCCACACTGACCAACCTCCATTCGAAGTCCAAGAAAGAATTACAGACGACATGGTAAAACGCGAAATCCAGAAATTGATAACACAATTAGGACTAAGCAATGAGATAGCAAATCCTCTGACTGAGGACAGCGGACTCGCGAATGATACCCCGTTACGCAGTTTGGTGAAAAACGGGGCAACAGACAAAACGAAATCCTCGGAAACTGTATTGACGTTCCTTTATTTGACAGACAGCGAAAAACAACGACGTGCTGCTTTAGATATGAGCGAAAACGAAAACTTGAGTATAGACCCCGTACCATTTCAGAGAAGTATGCAAAATATACCCGTGCAGCGTAGCGACTTGGCAGGCAAAAGTGAAATATACCACATTTTTGCAAAAGTTATCGACACTGTAGTTAATAAAACAACAGGTTGATTACAGAATTATTTCAATAGAAACAATAGTAAAAGCAAATAAGAAGAGAATTGTTAAAGTGAGTTGAGTGTGATTGTTTGACAGTTTTTAGGGAAATGTTTTTCACGGATGTCCTAACGTTAATCTTCACTAAATGACAAATTCGTCATGTAATGATTCAATAAAGAAAGTTACGAAATATAATAGAGAAAACTTAAATAAGAGTATATATATATCATTCATATCGAGATTTACTGTCATTTTCCTGCACTATAAGTACGAGTTGGATTTTAATTTTTCCATACATTTTGAGGTCCAGCGCCTGATGAAGGCATTGAGCAAAATTATTTGGTCTCCATATAAAGTTTCAACCCCTTTTTCGGCCCTAAAAGGGATGACATTTGACATTAATTATAGCCCATGTACTATTCTGATATATGTATAAGGTATGTTGGCGCCCTTGGTAAAACGGAACCCTTATAGTTTCGTCATGTCCGTCTGTCCGTACGTCACAGGCATTTTACTCGAAAACTATAAGGTATATTTGAATAAAATTTTGAGGATAGGTGTATTTTGTTAGCCAAGTAATCGCCCCGAAAGTCACAAAAATTCTGCCTCCCCCGTCTAAGTTTTGAACGGTGTATTTTAAAAATATAAAAAATCATGGACATAGGGCTTATTAAATTCTTTCACCGAAAATTATTTTGATCATAGGTTTTCGAGTTTTTGCTGAAAAACTGCCTTCCTTAGAGAAAAGGACGTAAGTGCCGTAAGATTTATGTGATGATACGACCTTTTTAATAGGCACGGAACCCTTCGTTTTGCTTGGTCCCATACGCACTTAGCCGGTTTTTACTATTAATAGCAATGGGCAACTGGCCCATTTCAAGAAACTAGGAGTTAAGGTGCCGCTACACGTACGAAATCGGCGGACGTACGACGGCCGGCCAAACCAAGGTCACACCGTACTATAGTACTTATTTGCATTATTTGACCTCCGTCATCCCGGTACAATAAACGCCAGTGATGACATATGATGACATAAATTGTACTGGGATGACAGCTGTCAAATAAAGCAAATACTATAGATTTTGTATGTCCTTCCTCGGCCATCCGCCGATTTCCTTTGTCTAGCGGCTGCTTTACAGTTCTACAAGTCCAAATTGGCCAACTGAGGCGCTTGACCATTAGCCTACGCCCATCAACCTAAAATAGAAATCTTTACTCTAAGCCTACGCCAGACATCCGAGCTATAAGTTATAAGTTAGAGCGAGATAGGGATATAATTTTGCAGGACGACGTGCATCCGGCATCTATGGCATGGGCCGAAATCATGTCCGTCCGGGTAATGTACGATCATGATAATGCACGGCCAAAATAATGTACAGCCCAATAATCCGCGTCCAATGTACTTGAATTTTTTAGCCATACATTATTTGGCAGTGCATTACTGATACTAAATTGTATCGCTGGGTACATATATACACTGTTATTTCTTTATCTTATGGTAGCACCACACTTGGGGTTGCGTGTTCGCGTTGCATCGTTGCCTCTCTTTCATTTGCCGTAGGAAGGAAAAAGATACAACACGAATATTTGGGCAAATACCGACAAGTGTGGTGCCACCATTAGTGAATATTAAGTGTATTATATTACTAAAATAAGAAATTGAATGTTACCTACTATTTTTGTGTAACTTAATAAAATTTTATGAATGACTATTAGTTTATTTGAGAAGAGAATGTATGCGTGAAACGGATCGCTACCGTTTCTTAAAAAATCCGTCAGGTGTCACTGGAATCTTTCAGTCTGTCTTATATTGGGTGGTGATAAAATTTTCACGTGAATAGAAACTAAATTTTCCAGGTAATATCTCTGACTTTGATTCCCGTATTTTCTTTTGTTATGTGATGAGTGTTTTTTTTTGGTAATTTGGAATTAGATTCCTATTCTAAAAAGGTAAATACGTAACTATATTTGACATTCGACAAGTGCCGATTGGAATTTGGAATTTTATTTAATTCCTGTCTATTAGTGTCGTTCTTTTGTTTTTAATGTGCTTTAAATTAGTTTTCTATCAATAATTAATGCACTGATTCGAAGTAAAAAGGTTTTAAATTGACTTTTCACGTATTTCCAGTTACGTAATCCATGCTATTGATTGTCATAACTTAACCTTATCATGTGGTAAATAATTATCTTTAACGTAGTTTATCGATCTCTAAGTCCATTTTAACTCTAGAAAAAATCTTCTATAACTGCCACAAAATTAACTTGAAAATGAAAATTTCAACAATGCAACATGGTTTACAAAGCTTTTTCCTTATGTCTAATACGATGTAGCCTATCATTAAATACTTATTACTTATTAAATAACAACATTGTAAAGAATGAGGATAATTGAAGGTTGAAGATACACACTTATACCTAAGTATTTTTGTATTGCAAATAGCTTCACGATCACAACTTAGGATCCGAAGACTGAAAAAAGTATGCTTTAGTTTAGAGCCACATTTTTTTTATACATATAACACTGACCAATGATTCACCCTAGTCTCACCTGATGGTAAGCAACAACAGCCTAAGAAGAAGCTCATTGATTCAGTAATAGGCTAGCCAGTCCCATGGTCATCAGGAGAGGATCTGATGATGGGATCCTGGAGAAATACAGGGAACTCTTCAAATAAGGCAAAGTACTGTGGGCGTAGCATGGTTGGCATTTTATCACTTATTGTTGTGGATAATAGTGGCTTAGTATCCGGCCGGATCCCGGATAGTAATGTAACACAGAAGAACATTGGTAAGGACGTAACAAGGGTAGGTAAAAGAAGGGAGAATACTTATCAAACTACAAAGTAATCAATTATTAAGGTCAGTTCAAAAATTAGCGCATGTTTCTATCAAAACCTACCTACAGCGAGTAAAGCCGGCTGTACACATTGGGCCTACGTTAGCGTGTGAGCAGGATGCAGCAATGCGTTAGAGGGAGAGGGCTATAATTCGATCTCATTCGTTTATAGAGCTGCATCCTGCTCACGCGTCAACGTGTCAATGTGTACAACAAGCTTAACAAGGCGTTACGCTCACGCGAGGTTGAATTTACACTCAAGAGCAAAAGTTTTGGATATAGTTTGTACTGAAATTCTATACAAAGTGTACCCGAAACTTTTGCTCTTGAGTGTACTTCAGTTTAGGTATGTAACCATCGACCGGATAGCAGATATCCGGCCCGCTGAACCCCCGGATATTTGGTGTCCGATATCCGGCCAAACCACTATCTGTTGCATATCTAGTCTAAAGCATAATTTTTGAATGAGCGAGCGAACTAGTTATGAGGCAGGCTCCTTAACTAAAAATATCTTTTATGTTCAAGATCAGTAGTAAGATTGTATTTAAATCCAATTTGTTAATGAAATAAACAGTTCTAATTTTTTTTTTAAGCGAACAGAGTTCAGTTAGGGCCAAAATTCTTTCGTATGTCCGGCTGTCCAGCTGTTCTCTAAAGGTTGCATTTCTGAACCGATTCTCGTGAAATTTTGTGAGGAGGCTCAATAATTGTACAGGTTTTTTTTTGTCTTGTCAGTCTTTAGAAATGCCACTAGTTTCAGTAAATGCTTCTTATACAGGGTGGAAATAGATTTTGGGTCAGTGAGGGCAGCCACCAGATCCCATGTTGCTAGGCAAAAATGGTCTTAGGAGACCTTCCTTCGATTTCAAATTAATGAAGATTGGTGTTTACAGATTTTAGAAAAAACATACAGGGTGCGAGAAAATTCCAACCTGTATATGCTAATCAAAAAATATATATTTTCAGTATGGCCAATTACCTGATGCGCCGAGCGCTGCTAGATGCAGTCCGCGTCCCTGCTGGCACCCGAGCGATGAGCGAGCTGTCCAAGGTAACAAAACAATCTCTTGTCCACCTTTTATATGAAATGATGGTGATCTGCATGGAGGTTAAATTCCTTGTAGGATGCAATCATTTAATATCACCAGTGGGCCGCACGCAGGTCTGAACGCTAGCGACTAAATTTCAATAACACATCTTTTTTAGGATTCCATAGCCAAAATGGCAAAATCGGAACCCTTCTGGATTCGTCATGTCTGTCTGTCTGTCTCTCCTCAATGGCTACTTGTATACCCCTCGAGTTTGGTCTCTTTTGTTTTGTTTTGACGAGTTCTATACATTACACTTGGTGACGATGGTCTGATGATGGAGTCAGGAGGTGGATAACTCGTCAAAACAAAACAAAAGAGACCAAACTCGAGGGGTATACAAGTAGCCATTGAGGAGTTCCACTATCCACCTCCTGACTCCATCATCAGACCATCGTCACCAAGTGTAATGTATAGAACTCGTCAAAACAAATAATGAACCCAACCTTATCATAAACTCTATATTGTGTGAAAATCAACTTACAAAATTTTACCGATGATACCTACCACAAAATTATTCTTATTCAAATAACATTTTATTTGAATAAACATTTGTGGTATAATTATTCCGGATTTTATTCTTATTCAAATAAAAAGTAGCATGAATTATTCGCCTTCATGTTATTTTAAATAACGGGCGCATGATTTTATTCTTATTCACCTCGAGTTGAATAAGAATAACAATTCTGTTTTCATTCTTATTCCTATTCAAGTTAACTTTTGCCCATCTCTGGCCGTGCGTGCCTCAGCCCGAGGCTGCTCTAATTCGTACGCACCTTTGCGTTAAGTATACTTCTTTCTAATGACCTGTGACGCACTTGGATCTGTTTAATGTGATTTATAGAATGACTAGCTTTTGCCCGCGGCTTCGCCCGCGTATTAAAAGTAATGTCTACAAAAAAAGTGCATCTCAGTTTCAGTCTTTTATATATTTAGATCGACTCTACATAGACTCTGCGTATTGAACATAGACTCTTCATATCGAATCTACATATCGACTCTACATATCGACTATACATATCGACTCTACATATTTTATCGACTACATATCGACTCTACATATTTAGATAGATGTCCACTGTGTACTGAGATAGGTGTCGACTCTACATATCAACTACATATCGACTCTACATATCGACTCTACATATCGACTCTACATATTGACTCTACATATCGACTCTACATATCGGCTCTACATATCGACTCTACATATCTGGACCCCCATATAAAATTTCACCCCCTCTTTTAAGGGGTTGGGTGCAGATTTCCAAAAAAAAATATGCACGATTTTTTTGTTAGTCACAAATAGTCCGCATACCAATTTGCTTTCTACCTTGAAAATTGCGGAATGCTCCATACATACTTCCACCCCCCATTTTGGGGAAGTGGGGGGTTAGAAAGAGACAAAAAGTAGCCTATGTCACTTTCCATCCCTTCAACTATCTCCACTTAAAAAATCACGTCAATTCGTCGCCCCGTTTTGCCGTGAAAGACGGACAAACAAACAAACATACACTTTCCCATTTATAATATTAGTATGGATGAATGTGTGCCCAGATCGGCAGCCGCGAGTGGGTGGGCTACGGCTTCAACGGGCAGCCCAACTACGTGGACCGGCCCGACTTCCCGCTGCCCGCCGTGCGCTTCCGCGCCGACACGCCCGACGTCAAGGTAACATACTTATACAGGGTGGCCCAACTACGTGGACCGGCCCGACTTCCCGCTGCCCGCCGTGCGCTTCCGCGCCGACACGCCCGACGTCAAGGTAACATACTTATACAGGGTGGCCCAACTACGTGGACCGGCCCGACTTCCCGCTGCCCGCCGTGCGCTTCCGCGCCGACACGCCCGACGTCAAGGTAACATACTTATACAGGGTGGCCCAACTACGTGGACCGGCCCGACTTCCCGCTGCCCGCCGTGCGCTTCCGCGCCGACACGCCCGACGTCAAGGTAACATACTTATACAGGGTGGCCCAACTACGTGGACCGGCCCGACTTCCCGCTGCCCGCCGTGCGCTTCCGCGCCGACACGCCCGACGTCAAGGTAACATACTTATACAGGGTGGCCCAACTACGTGGACCGGCCCGACTTCCCGCTGCCCGCCGTGCGCTTCCGCGCCGACACGCCCGACGTCAAGGTAACATACTTATACAGGGTGGCCCAACTACGTGGACCGGCCCGACTTCCCGCTGCCCGCCGTGCGCTTCCGCGCCGACACGCCCGACGTCAAGGTAACATACTTATACAGGGTGGCCCAACTACGTGGACCGGCCCGACTTCCCGCTGCCCGCCGTGCGCTTCCGCGCCGACACGCCCGACGTCAAGGTAACATACTTATACAGGGTGGCCCAACTACGTGGACCGGCCCGACTTCCCGCTGCCCGCCGTGCGCTTCCGCGCCGACACGCCCGACGTCAAGGTAACATACTTATACAGGGTGGCCCAACTACGTGGACCGGCCCGACTTCCCGCTGCCCGCCGTGCGCTTCCGCGCCGACACGCCCGACGTCAAGGTAACATACTTATACAGGGTGGCCCAACTACGTGGACCGGCCCGACTTCCCGCTGCCCGCCGTGCGCTTCCGCGCCGACTCGCCCGACGTCAAGGTATTATCCTTATACAGGGTGGCCCAACTACGTGGACCGGCCCGACTTCCCGCTGCCCGCCGTGCGCTTCCGCGCCGACTCGCCCGACGTCAAGGTATTATCCTTATACAGGGTGGCCCAACTACGTGGACCGGCCCGACTTCCCGCTGCCCGCCGTGCGCTTCCGCGCCGACTCGCCCGACGTCAAGGTATTATCCTTATACAGGGTGGCCCAACTACGTGGACCGGCCCGACTTCCCGCTGCCCGCCGTGCGCTTCCGCGCCGACTCGCCCGACGTCAAGGTAACATACTTATACAGGGTGGCCCAACTACGTGGACCGGCCCGACTTCCCGCTGCCCGCCGTGCGCTTCCGCGCCGACTCGCCCGACGTCAAGGTATTATCCTTATACAGGGTGGCCCAACTACGTGGACCGGCCCGACTTCCCGCTGCCCGCCGTGCGCTTCCGCGCCGACTCGCCCGACGTCAAGGTAACATACTTATACAGGGTGGCCCAACTACGTGGACCGGCCCGACTTCCCGCTGCCCGCCGTGCGCTTCCGCGCCGACTCGCCCGACGTCAAGGTAACATACTTATACAGGGTGGCCCGAGAAGTGGTGCAGAGATCGGAATTTTCGCGGCAAAACAAAACACTGTCGCAATCTAGCTAGTGTTAGAAACGTGCCTTTTATCGAAATCGAGTATTGTTATATTAAAAAAACCGGCCAAGTGCGTGTCGGACCACGCAAAACGAAGGGTTCCGTGCTTATTAAAAAGGTCGTATCGTCACAGAAATCTTACGGCACTTACGTCCTTTTCTTTGAGGAAGGCAGTTTTTCAGCAATATCTCGAAAACCTCTGAACCGATCTTGTTCAAAACATCCGTCCATGAATTTTTCCATATTTTTAAAATACACCGTTCAAAAATTAGAGGGGGGGGACAGAATTTTAGTGACTTTCGGGGCGATTATCTCCGACCCTATTCACATAATCAAAAAAAATGCTAAGCAACCTTATATTTATTTTGAAAGGCCTATCGATTGATGTGCCACACGGGGGGTCACTATGAAAAAAAAAATTTTGACTTTTAGTTTTATGTATGGAGTGCACCCCTAAAAAAATATATTTTTGACATTTTTATTACAAAACTATGTAGCGGCTAACAAAATACACCTATCCTCAAAATTTTATTCAAATACACCTTATAGTTTTCGAATAAAATGCCTGTGACATACGGACAGACGGACATGACGAAACTATAAGGGTTCCGTTTTTGCCATTTTGGCTACGGAACCCTAAAAACATGCCTATATATTTACATTATTTTATAATCATTCGCGACTGTTAACTTAAAATATGCAAAAGAAGTGGTAAGATACAGAATTGTTTTGTATGTGTTATTCCATCTAAACCTTAACTGTACTTTATCATATTAACTAACAACCCTTTCTTTTGGCTTTGTCGTAGTCGGGTATCAAAGAGGTAAAACTTTTAATGAAGTGACTATACCACCTCATTGAAAATAATAGACACTTCAGAAAACGAGTACCTACTCAATAGGACATTGCATCTGTCTCTATACAATGTTATACAAACCTCACGTAAAAAATTGTTTTAAATATTTTAATTTATTTGGGGAACCTTGTTTGTCTTCTATTACACAACTATCGATATCGATAAAATAGTAGATTGTATGACAAGGGGCTAAAATAAGCCATATTACCACGTGATGGATATTTTCCCGAGCGAAGCGAGGGAAAATAATTCGAGGGGTAATATGGCTTTTAGACCCGAGTTATACACTCTACTTTTCACTTCGACTGCGAGAAAATAGTAAAACAAAGATTATCCATCCACAATCAATAACAAATTTCACTGCGAAGAGATTGTTCAATTTAGCGTGAGGCGTTTTCTTTTTTAATGATTTGGAATTAGGGACTAAAAAACACCTGATGTTTGATTGGTCGATTTTAATATGTAGCTGTATTCTGGTTGGTTGATAGCAAAGAGAAATGTTTTTTGATAGAGTTGTGATTGGTGGATTTACAGGATTTGGAATTAGGGACTAAAAAACACCTGATGTTTGATTGGTCGATTTTAATATGTAGCTGTAGGTATTCTGGTTGGTTGATAGCAAAGATAAATGTTTTTAAAAGAGTTGTGATTGGTGGATTTAATATGGTGAAGTGTTTTGATTGGTCAAATTCATTGTGTTAAAAATCATAAATATGTATACATATTTTCCCTAGGGGCTAAATGTACTACTTTAGCCCCGCTTATTAAGCCTAATATGACACACTTTTCGAGCATGAGATGTGAAAAAATGTTTCTAACGCTAGTTTGATTGCGACAGTGTTTTGTTTTGCCGCGAAAATTCCGATCTCTGGTAGTGATATACTGAAGCTGTGAGGTAGACGACCTGGAGGGCTATCTGAATCACCCCCATGTGTGTTCCGCGATTTTTCGTATTTTCGGAGTTATGACTTTTTAGGGTTCCGTAGCCAAAATGGCAAAAACGGAACCCTTATAGTTTCGTCATGTCCGTCTGTCCGTCTGTCCGTCTGTCCGTATGTCACAGGCATTTTACTCGAAAACTATAAGGTGTATTTGAATAAAATTTTGAGGAAAGGTGTATTTTGTTAGCCGCTACATAGTTTTGTAATTAAATTGACAAAAAAAAATTTTTTTAGGGGTGCACTCCATACATAAAACTAAAAGTCAAAAAAAAAATTTTCATTGTGACGCCCCGTGTGGCACATCAATCGATAGGCCTTTCAAAATAAATATAAGGTTTCTTAGCATTTTTTTTGATTAAGTGAATAGAGCCGGAGATAATCGCCCCGAAAGTCACTAAAATTCTGTCCCCCCCCTCTAATTTTTGAACGGTGTATTTTAAAAATATGGAAAAATTCATGGAAATAGGGCTTATTAATTTCATTCACCGAAAATTGTTTTGAACAAGATCGGTTCAGAGGTTTTCGAGATATTGCTGAAAAACTGCCTTCCTTAAAGAAAAGGACGTAAGTGCCGTAAAATTTCTGTGACGATACGACCTTTTCAATAGGCACGGAACCCTTCGTTTTGCGTGATCCGACACGCACTTGGCCGGTTTTTTAGATTTTCACCTATCGCCGAGTACGATGAGATTTTTATTTATGGTGACGCGAATTATTGCGGTAGATGCTTGATTGTTTTTGTGTGCTAAGCTGATAGATAGGCCACAGTATGATAACATTTACTATCGTTAGATCTGTGAATACGACCTTTTTACCGGACTGCCGAAGGAAAAGAGGGTTATGTTTTTCGAGCGTATGTATGTATGTGTGTATGTCTTATTCTTTGGCACGCCCTGCAGCATAAACCGTTTGACGGATTTCGACATATGAGGTGTCGTTGGATTCCTCTTAGTCGTGGCAGTGACATTGGCTATAACATTTGCAAAAGAGCAGTTGGGTTTTTTGAAAATTCTTTTAATTCCACTTGTTATTAGGCACGGAACTCTTCTTGACCGGTTTTTTGTGTAAAATCGTCATCTAATATGTATTAATCGATCTCTAAAGGTCCTCCGCGAAAAGGAGAAGGGTGACTGGAAGAAGATGACCGTAGAAGAGAAGAAAGCGCTGTACCGGGCTTCCTTCTGCCAGACCTTCGCCGAGTTCAAGGCTCCCACCGGGGAGTGGAAGGGCATAGTGGGCTGGGGCCTCATCCTCACCTCCCTGTCTGTGTGGATCTACATGGGCATGAAGCTGTTCGGTGAGTGGAAAAACAATCTGTGTATTGTATATATGTCGTGGCTGCCACCATTTGACCCACACCACATGCCACCGCAGCAGAACCAAGGTAACCGATATTGCCCTCCGAATCGCTAAACTTAAGTGGCAGTGGGCGGGGCGCATTGCACGCAGAACCGATGGCCGTTGGGGCGGAAAGGTTCTCGAGTGGCGACCACGTACCGGGAGGCGCGGCGTGGGTAGGCCCCCCACAAGGTGGACTGATGACCTGGTAAAGGTCGCGGGAGTCCGCAGGCACTCTTTGGGGGAGGCCTATGTCCAGCAGTGGACGTCTTTCGGCTGATATGACGATGATGATGATGATGATGAATCTTACACAAATCGAACTAGCGCTATAGTAAGCTCAATAAGGCTTCGATGTATGTAAAAACTTGATTGTACACAAGACACACACGTAAAATTACAGACAACAAGTGGAATTAAAAGATTTTTAGGGTTCCGTACCTCAAAAGGAAAAAAACGGAACCCATATAGGATCACTCGTGCGTCTGTCTGTCCGTCTGTCACAACCGATTTGCTCCGAAATGGGACCGATTGAGTTGGAATTTGGTACACATATGTAAATTGATGACCCAAAGATGGATGCGTCAAGTGAATTAATGAATTCTGAACAAAGGGGCCACTTTTGGAGGGTAAACTGGAAAATTAAAAAAAAGTCAAAGTCAAAGTGATTTATTCTTCAATTTAGGCATATTACATGCACCTATGAATGTCGATAAACTACCACCGGTTCGGAAAGAAAACCTCTGCCTCGAGAAGAACCGGCGTAATAAACTCGGCGAGGTGTCATTTTTTCAAAACAGTATACAATATATCATATCAGTATCAGAGTATTATAAAATTTTAAAATTACATTGCTACAGTAGAAAGCCTATTTATTTTACGACAGGTTTCTAGTGCAGGATTTTATCGCTGCCAAATATCCCTATCCATGATGTAGTCGTTTATCTTATAATATGCTTTTGAAATGAGTGTCCGTTTTACGACAGATTTGAATTTAGAGTCAGTAAGTTCGGTAATGTGTTTTGGAATTTTATTGTAGAATTTTATACAATTTCCCAAGAACGACTTTTTCGCTTTTACTAGCCTGTAAAAAGTTGTTTTGAGCTTCCCTGCGCTTCTGGTAACCTTGGGCCTATCAGTGTTTGTTGGGTAGTTGTATAAATTCTTCCTAACATACATTATTATTTCAAATACGTATAGCGACGGCAGTGTTAGAATATCTGTTTCCTTGAAAAATTCTCTTAATGACTCACGCGACCCGAGGTTATAAATTGCTCTAACAGCCCTTTTTTGTAAAATAAATACAGTCTCAATATCTGCCGCTGATCCCCATAAAATAAGACCATAAGTAATTATACTGTTAAAGTAAGCGAAGTAAACTAACCGTGCCGTTGCTACATTGGTAAGCTGCCTTATTCTCCTGACTGCAAAAGCAGCGGAGCTCAACCTACTTCCTATCGCAGTTATGTGGGAACCCCACTGCAGTTTAGAGTCTAACTAAAAAATGTTGCGAATGCGATCACGCAGAGAAACTCCCAGCATAGCCCTCTCCATTGCCCTTTGGGTGTCTTTGAGCCTTCTTATGAGGCCCATAATTGTAAGATCGTCCCGTAATATTTATTGATGTACACTTGCAGTGTACAGCCCGCTGCCCGCATCGTTCGGCGAGGAGGCGCAGAAGGCGCAGCTGAAGCGGATGCTCGACCTCAAGATGAACCCCGTGGACGGACTCGCCTCCAAGTGGGACTACGAGAACAACCGCTGGAAGTAAACTGCCAACTAGAGGTGAGCTCATGATAGTCGCTTTGAAAATAGTTATTTGTGCCTTTGAGTCCCTCGCTACGCTCAGATTCTAACTTTGTATCACTCCAACTAAAGTTGAGCTCATGATAGTTGGTTTGAAAAGTTATTTGTGCCTATGAGTCCCTCGCTACGCTCAGATTCTAACGTTGAATCACTCCTCCAAGTGGGAATACCTTAACAACCGCTGGAAGTAAATTGCCAACTAGAGGTGAGCTCATGGTAGATGGTTTGAAAATTGTTATTTGTGCGTTTGAGTCCCTCGCTACGCTCAGATTCTAACTTTGTATCACTCCACTCAGAGGTGAGCTCATGATAGTTGGTTTGAAAAGTTATTTGTGCCTTTTGAGTCACTCGCTACGCTCAGATTCTAACTTTGGATCACTCCAACTTAGGCGAGCTCATGATAGTCGGTTTGAAAATAGTTATTTGTGGCTTTTGAGTCCCTCGCTACGCTCAGATTCTAACGTTGAATGACTCCTCCAAGTGGGACTACGAGAATAACCGCTGGAAATCAACTGCCAACTAGAGGTGTCGAAAATTTAAGTCGCCTTAAGGGTGGTTTGCGATAAATTTATACATAGTTAAGAGCCTTAATCTAATCTACGCTTCCAGTACGCTTAACTTTAAAACATGGATTAGATTAAGGCTCTTAACTATGTACAATATTTTTTGCAATCCACCCTTATATGTATAATTTTAATTGGTCAATCAAAATTAAAATAAATAAATCTTTCATTTTATTAGGTGGGGGGGGGGGTCCATTTAATTATGACGCTAGGATGGCTATCATATTTTCCTCATAGTTGGTGTGAAAAATTGTATTTGTCACTCGGGAGCAAATTATTTTCGTCATGGGCTTTAACGCTTGAATCCTTCGTTACGCTCAGGATTCTATCGTAGAATCCTTCGCTTCACTCTGGATTGAATGTACTGCCCTCGCCGTAAATGCATAAATTTGCTCCCTTGAGACACAAATAACTATTTATATACAGGTAAAAGAATTTTTGAAATCTGGCATGTGGTTCTGAAGATTACCGCCTGCATATAAACTTACAAAGTGCAATCTCCCAGGTTTTCCTCTTTAGAATATTAGTATATAGTCACGGATTTAAATCGTGGAGCCATTTAGAGCTCACCTTTTACTGGATATTCATAGCTTAACTATTAAAAACCAAAATTAGTTGACACCTAAATGGCGCAACTATTAAAGTCCCATATGTAATGAGATATTTTGTTTCAGTCGCGTGGTGCTATGGACGGCTTGGGCGGTAGAGTAGACAAATGTAACATAAGAACTATCTCTGTAAGATAATAAATTGTGATTCCAATCAAATTAATCTTTCATTGTATACCTACCTTAACGTACTATCCTACTGTTATTTCCATAAAAGATAAACAACCTAAAAAACCGGCCAAGTGCGAGTCGGACTCGCGCACGAAGGGTTCCGTACCTTTATCTATAAAAACGGCAAAAATATCATGTCTGTTGTATGGGAGCCCCAGTCCGTATCGCAAGTGGCCGGTTTTTTACCCGACTGTGCGACGCAAAGGAGTTTATCAGCCTATATATGTATGTATGTATGTATGTTTGTTCCTATGTGGCACTCCAGAGACCAAACGCGTGAACCGATTTTGATAATTCTTACGTCAATCGAACCGTCTTACTCTTGCGAGTGTCACTAAAGACATGACGGTAATCAAAATTCAATATGGCGACAACCAGACGCCAAAATTGAAAAAAAAAAAAAAAAAATGTTAACGAAATATGTCGAGTGGGGTATCACTGAATAGGTATTTAAAAATCAGTTATAGGTTTCTCTTACAGTTTTTCATTTAGAGCAACCATTTAAAATCTATAACGTTATAAAGTTATAGTAATTCTGTTCAGTATTAATACTGCACTGCGCAACGCAAAGCCGAAACTTTGAAAAATCTGAAACTTTTTTCGGGTGCTAAGGAAGGTTATTCCTATCACCAAAAAAATAATCAGGCATTTCTAAAATTTTCATCCATTCCTAATTGTTCCTTACATCCAGTACTATTATACTACATATAAATATTGATTTAGTCTTTTAAGAATGATTTGAATGTAAATTTTGTTTCACGCCAGTAATAACAAACTTTAATAGCTATATTTCTGGACCCGACGCGCCAGTGGCGCCAACTGGTGAGCGCTAAAACGGTAGCCCTCATTAAGAAAGCAAAATCGGCGGACGGCATGGACCTAAGATACTCGGGACAAGCTATGGTAATAATAATACCACGTCCGAGCGAGATGGTAGCATACAAATCTCGATAAGTGTGACAGAAAAGGAAATATCATTCGTTGTCCTTGTCATAGTTCCACTTTTTTTCTGTTTGCCACAACTGATATAGTATGAAGTTATGGCCAATAAATCACTACCCACCCAAATTAAGTAGGTTGTTTATGGTAAGCGATCCAGACATTTTAAGACCAGTTCTTAATTTAGCTGCATAGAAGCCTTTCCGTCTTTGTGGCATTACGTTTAGCCTGTCCCGAGTATCTTAGGTCCATGGCGGACGGCCAAACGAGGTGACAGAAAATCTAGTACGGAGTGACCTTGGTTTGGCCGGCCGCCGTGCTTCCGGCACTCATCCACACGGGCAGACATCACGCGGCGGACTGCATGCAGTCCGTCAATTTCGTACGTGTAGCGGCACCTTTATGAGGCATGAAGAGACTGGTAGTTGGTACTGGAGTACCCCACGCTAGTGAGAACTGAGAACCATCCACAATAGCCTGGCCTTTATAAAGTTGAAACTATTGAATTGTGAAACTTTTATGCATCCAATATTAATTCTCTTTTATGACATTTCATCGGTGTTATTTCAATTTTGTTTTCAATCGATATTTCGAAATCGTTCACCGGTTACTAATTTCGCAACGTTTTGCTTGGGTAATACCCTAACTACCTATATTATATGTACAGTCAGCGTCAAATACTTTGTAGCAACCAAAGTGGTCAAATAGTTCGGTACAGTCAGCAGCAGAAGTAGCTAAGCGGGCCGGGTGTTCAAAATAACCTACACACGCTCTTAGTTTCTTAAGAATAAAGTCGTGTGCAGGTCATTTTGAACACCCGGCCCGCTTAGCTACTTCTGCTGCTGTACACCTTATATTTAGCACGGTGTACCGAACTATTTGGCCACTTTGACTGCTACAGAGTATTTGACGCTGAGTGTACCTACAGACATACACAACATAGATATACGTTCAAATGTAGAGGCGTGAACACCAACTACCCGCTAATAGCAATAAATATGAAAATAGACTCGCGGAACCACACAGCGGACCTACCGCCAACGGCATTCGAAGTTTTCCCTCTCTGTCATACTTACGAATTCGTACATAAGTGCGACAGAGAGGGAAAACTTCGAAAGCCATTCGCGGTAGGCCCTCAGACTCGCTCAGTCAGAGGGCCTACCGCGAAACGAAATTCGTTTGAGTTCGTGCATCTCCGTCTCTGTCGCTCGAATTAGCAAGTGCGACAGAGACGGAGATACACGAACGAAAACGAATTTCGTTTCGCGGTAGGCCCTTAGGCCCCTATTTCACCAACTTGACAATTGTCACCTGACACTGACAATTCGCCATTCATTGCTTGTTCTAGACATGAAGGTGGTCGCTAGGTTACCTGTGGAATCAGCAATGCACGGAGAATTGTGATTGTCAGGTGACAATTGTCAAGTTGGTGAAATAGGAGCCAGATCGCTCACTGAAATTGGCTCTTTGGTTAGAATGTTTGCCGACCCCTGATCTGGGACCATCTGTTTGCAATCGCCTACCAGGCCCCGTAGCATGGTTGGCCTTGTCACGCGATAGGTGATAGGATGGAGCGTGCGTCACTGGCTGACACCGTTCGATAGGGCGGTGATGGGGCGGCCTCGTTACTGTAGCGCCTCGGGCATGTTTGCGGCCGCGCACGCGGCATGTTTCCACAGCACTATGCGACTGCGGGCCGCGTCCCTGCGCCGGCGCGTGCGAGCCACCAACACCGTCCTAGCGATGACAGCGGGCTGACTAGACTGTCATTATATCATGCACTGTTGCAACAGGCATGTAAGCACTGGTGTAGGATAATTTTTCAAAGTCAAAGTCAAAGTGATTTATTCTTCAATTTAGGCATATTACATGCACCTATGAATGTCGATAAACTACCACCGGTACGGAAAGTAAACCTCTGCCTCGAGAAGAACCGGCGTAATAAACTCGGCGAGGTGTCATTTTTTCAAAACAGTATATCATTTTAGTAACAGAGTATTATAAAATTTTAAAATTACAATGCTACAGTAGAAAGCCTATTTATTTTATGTTAATTATTAAATGATTTGTGACTTAATGTAAATCTTAACTGTGTAATATGAACCCATAATGTGTAGCTTGAAATAAATGAATTTAATTTAATTTAATAATAGTAAATTTGACAATAACTATCAAGTTCACTATTGACAGCCACCGCAGACCTCGCCAGTCTGTGAGAGGCTTAATCTTTTCGACGCCAACGACGCACCGCACATATCCGCACCGCAGCACGGCTATCACAAGACGGCGCGCGAGCTCTCTCGATTTTTCTCGCACTATACTCTCTTTCTAAGTTTTATACTAAGAGGGAGACGGATAGTGCGAGAAAAATCGAGAGAGCTCGCGCGCCGTCTTGTGATAGCCGTGCTGGTTAAACGCCAACGACTAATATAGGTATGCGTCAAGGAGCGCAGCGCGATAGCAACCTTCTTGCATTGACATAAGGTTTAACTCCGCACTAAATGTCTTGTTGATTTGGCGTGTGGCTTGACAACTTTTCTCTTTGACAGAGCGTTGAAAAGGTTAATTATGAAAGGTATTCGACCTTTGTGTCAGCTCAGAGGAACGTGACATAGAAGAGTGTAGGGGTGTCAGTTTTCTCTGTAGCTGACTGTACACTTTTGACCCGTGTATGACTTAATAGAAGCTACGGTAGCCTAGTGGTTCAGGCATGCGGCTGTCAAGCGGCGGTCGTGGGTTCGAATCCCAGCTCGTACCAATGAGTTTTTCGGAACTTGTGTACGGAATGTTTACCGTTAGCTTTTCGGTGAAGGAAAACATCGTGAGGAAACCGGTCTGATCCCAATAAGGTCTAGTTTTCCCTCTGGGTTGGAAGCCCAGATGGCAGTCGCTTTCGTAAAACTAGTGCCTATGCCAAATCTTGGGATTAGGTGTCAAAGCGGACCCCGGGCTACTTTAGGAGAATAATATATTAATTGACTTATTACAAAAAAACCGGACAAGTGCGAGTTCAACTCGCGTGGTGAGGGTTCCGTGTATAATCTAAATTTCATAAGTGTTTTTGAATACTCAAACTTCTTATAGGTTTTCCTGTAATCTTTAGGCAAGGAACTATTTTCTATATTTTTTTCAGAATTTTAATCCCAGTAGTTTCGGAGATAAGGGGGGGAATGGTCAATTTTCGTCTTTTTTCCTAAATTACTCCAAATCTGTTCTTGATAAAATTATAAAAAAATATATGTCTGAAATGCTTACACCAGCCCCTTTCATTTGATATGTCACACAATACAGTTTGCGAACCTTTTTTATTTAATTTTCCAGTTTATCCCCAAAAGTGGCTCCCTTGTTCAGAATTCATTAATTTACTTTACGCGTCCATCTTCGGGTCACCAATTTACATATGTATATACCAAATTTCAACTCAATCGGTCCAGTAGTTTCGGAGCAAATCGGCTGTGGCAGACGGACAGACAGACTACCAAGTGATCCTATAAGGGTTCCGTTTTTTTTCCTTTTGAGGTACGGAACCCTAAAAATCACGCCATTAAACTCTAAAACTATTATTCTGCCTTAAATGTTCATCATCATCATCATATCAGCCGAAAGACGTCCACTGCTGGACATAGGCCTCCCCCAGAGAGTGCCAAATTGACCGGTCCTGCGCCACCCGCATCAGCGGACTCCCGCGACCTTTACCAGGTCATCAGTCCACTTTGTGGGGGGCCTACCCACGCCGCGCCTTCCGGTACGTGGTCGCCACTCGAGAACCTTTCCACCCCAACGGCCATCGGTTCTACGTGCAATGTGCCCCGCCCACTGCCACTTAAGTTTAGCAATTCGGAGTTTAGCTTTAGTTAAATGTTAAGCAGCGGCATCTGTGAATGTTGCCGTAATTTTGAAGAATATTTTTTGGGGTGGGTTGGATAGCTCGTGCAAAAGTATTGTGTTTGAAGACGAGTCATTTATTGCAACAAACCGGTTTTTTTTTTTATCCATTGTAGGAATAGTGGTCGAGAAAACGGCTATAGAAAAAACATCAGCGACATGTTATTAGAATTATATTTTATATTGAAATAGGTATAGGATTTATTACGAGTGGGTAATAAAACATTACTGTAGAAGTTGTTTATTTCATTGGATTTGAACCTAACCTTAGACAAATACTTGCGGAATTCATTTTAAATTTCTAATTATAACAGAACATGACTAAATTTGGAGTGATCTTGTTCGTGGTTTACTTGAAAACGAATGTAATTACAGTGTCATCTTGGGCCATAGACACGGCCATGTTTTATCAAACTAACGACAAAATAATCAAGATCATTGACGACTTATTCTTTTCCTTGAAAGTCAGCAAACATTTCACAAATTCAAAACGCGCAGAAGAATATATGTCCAGGCAGAAACTCGTTCAAGACGCGATTTGCAACAATCATAAAATATATAAAAAAGTACGCGATATAAGCAAAACAAAAATTAGCAATAAAATAGCTTATTTCATTTCAAACATTAACCAAGCTATTGAAGGATTGATAAGAAGTGAAGCTGTTAGAAATAATTATCATCTTCGAAATGATGTTAACATTTCCACGTTGGAGGACGAAAGTGTCAAACATTTTGTTACTCTAGCGAGTAGGTTCAATTTAAAACTGAAAGCACTTGCATCAACAATTACTGTTAATAAGTTAAAGCGTAAGTAACTGCCTACTTGATTATACCTTAAGAACGCAGGCAAGCTAAGAATAGTAGATTGTATGACAAGGGGCTAAAATAAGCCATACTACCACAAGATGGATATTTCGAGGGGTAATATTGCTTTTCGACCCGAGTTATATATACACTCTACTTTTCACTTCGACTGCGAGAAAATAGTAAAACAAAGATTATCCATCCACAATCAATAACAAATTTCACTGCGAAGAGATTGTTCAATTTAGCGTGAGGCGTTTTCTTTTTTAATGATTTGGAATTATGGACTAAAAAACACCCGATGTTTTATTGGTCGATTTTAATATGTAGCTGTATTCTGGTTGGTTGATAGCAAAGAGAAATGTTTTTTGAAAGAGATGTGATTGGTGGATTTAATATGGTGAAGTGTTTTGATTGGTCAAATTAAATGTGTTAAAACTCATAAATATGTATACATAATTTCCCTAGGGGCTAAATGTACTACTTTAGCCCCGCTTATTAAGCCGAATATGACACACTTTTCGAGCATGAGAAGTGAAAAGAATATTTGAAATTGGGTAAGCCGTAAGCGTCTGCTAGACGGTCGCCATCACGCCCCACCGACCGAGCGACCTTGGTCGCCACCGACCGTTGTAGTAACTTGTTTGCTGCAAACAACTGTCTACACGGTCGGTGCCGACCAAGGTCGCTCGGTCGGAGGGGCGTGTTGGCGACCGTCTAGCAGACGCTTAAGATTACCCGCTCCCGCTACATAGCGCTATCGCTGCCGGTTGCGCGCTCCGCGACGTGTTGTTATATTATAATACTTATAATATAAAATTAAGGTAGGGTGTAGGTTGTAAGTAGTGTGTAGTTTTTGGAGGTAAAGGTCTGTATAGGATGCATGATTTGTGCCACTTTTGTATAGTTTCACTGTTATGTTTTTCTCTGTTGTTGTGTGTATTTTAATTTTTTAATCATACCACGTGTAATTCTCGGCAATTACTTTAGGGTCCCTTCGAAGCTATTAAACGTAGAAGTACATGTAAGGATAAAAAACATACCTACCTAATATACCTCACGGACCTTTCGTATTTATAACATTAGTAGGCATAGTTTACTGAAGATCATGATCCTGCTAATGAGCTCGACTTCATTGAATCTGTTATTCATACCCACCCGTAGTAGACATAAACGGTTGCACGCGGAAACCTATGAATGAATGAATGAATGAATGAATGAATGGTTTATTCATAATGAATACATGGTTACATAAGATCTTAAATATCTATACATATTTCGTCCCATAATATATTCAGCCAGGTCAGGCATATGAAAACTTAGGTCAGTGATTTAAACACTCAGTCTATTCCAGTCATTAAGTAATTATAGCATAATAGTCATCTAATTGTAAATATTAATTATTATTATTATTCATTATTTCATTGCCCACTAAATTAGATTAATTTTTATAAATAACATTGATAGAATTCTAATAAAATAAAATAATAATAATAACAGTCAGATATCATTTACCATTATATGTCACATGCTTCGTCAAATCTATAATCCAAAAATTCCTTAATACTATAGAAACATTTGTCAGCTAACATTTTGTGCAATTTTATTTTAAATTCATGAACAGGCAGTATTCTAAGTGCGACAGGTAGCTTATTGAAGATACTGACGCACATATTATGAGCACTTTTTTTCCTAAGTACCAGCTTGTGACTAGTTGGTAATGCGAGCCTGTGCCGTCTATGTGACCTAGTTGTTTCCTTTTCTTCGATAAAGGTAAATAATTCCGAATTGAGTTTTACAAATATGGCTATTTCGTTTATGTACAGACAAGGCAAGGATAGCAAATTATGTAAAATGAATAAAGGCTTACAGGATTCTCGTCTATGTACTCCACAAAGAGTTCTAATGCATTTTTTTTGGGCAACAAAGGCGCGATCAGCGTCGACAGAGTTGCCCCACATAATTATACAATATCTTAGGATTGACATAATATAGCCATGGTAGGTCAATAAAGCAGTATTGAATGACACTGTCTGTTTGAGGCGCCAAAGTACGAAAAGGAATTTATTTAGTTTCTTGCAGATCGTATCTATATGTTCCTTCCAGTTACAATGGGTGTCCAATGTTAAGCCAAGAAATACAGTACTATTTACTTCTTCAATATTCTCTGTGTTGTGCATAACTTTCAGGTGGTGAATCTTAGATTTATATGATTTGAACAGCATAAATTTGGTTTTGTTGTGATTTATTACGAGGTTATTGAAATCTAGCCAGTGTACAACATCCTTCAATGCTTTGTTAATGTCTTTTTCAAAGTTATCTATGTCTGTACCTTTAATTAATAATGTAGTGTCATCAGCGAATAAAATAGTGTCATGTTTTATCGAGTCAGGTAGATCGTTTATATAGATAAGGAATAATAAGGGGCCTAAGATGCTTCCCTGTGGGACACCGTATTTGTTTATTTGGTAGCTTGAGTTGAACACCGAAAGTCTATTATTAGTTATCTTACTTATTTGTGTACTTTGTTGTCTATCGTTTAGGTAACTCGCAATCCAAGAGTAGGCAGGTCCGCGTATTCCATATTTATCTATTTTATTTAGAAGACGTTTGTGGCAGACTGTGTCGAATGCCTTAGACATGTCGAGAAACAGCACCCCAACCGGAGTGCCTTTATCAATGCACTCAGTAATTTTATCATTTAGCTTAAAACAAGCCAATGCCGTTGATTTTTTTTTCCTAAAACCGTTTTGTTCTTGTCGTAGAGCGTTAGTTTTTGTTAAAAAATTATCTAGTCTCGTGTAAAAGGCTCTTTCGTAAACTTTCGAAATAACAGGAATTAGGGTTATTGGCCTGTAGTTGTTAGGGTCAGTTTTTTCTCCTTTTTTAAATATAGGTTTAACAACTGATTTCTTTAGTCTAGTAGGGAATGTGCCGTATTCGAATGATAAATTGATTATATGAGATAAGTGAATTGAAAGAGGGAAAGCAGTGGACTTTAATATTTTTGTAGGTAAGTGATCGTATCCAGTAGCCTGTGTATTTTTGAGAGACATTATTATTTTGTATATTTCTTCGGGATTTGTTGGCGATAAAAATATGGAATTTTGAACGGATTTGGGGCCTTTTGGAATATTCGCAACTTTGTGGGTAGTTGGTTTATTTTTATTTATACCCAAAAAGTAAGTGTTGAACTCTTCAGCTATGTCTTGTGGTGCAGTTAACTCTACTTTATGTTTGTTTGTTATTTTATCAATCTCTCTGGTCGATGACTGGGTGAAGGTTTTTTTTATAACATTCCAAGCTGCCCGGCATTTATTTTTGCAAGAGTTAATGTATCTTGTGTTGCAAAGTTTTTGAGACTGTGCGATGCATTTTTTCAAAATCCTAGAGTAAGTAATAAATTTTGTCTTTTTTACCACATGTTTATCTTTGAGATACTTGTAATAAAGCTTTCTTTTTGCAGCGCAGCATTTTTTTAAGGATTTCGTCAGCCACTTAATTTTCCTATTTTTTGTTCCTACTTTAACTTTAATAAGTGGAAAGCAAAGATCATGGAACAGCATTAGTAGATCGTGAAATATGTCAAATGACTTATCTGGAATTTCCTCATCGTATATTTCGGAAAAAGATAACTTGTAGATACATTTTTTGAATATTTCCATATTTTCGTCGCAATAGTCCCTTTTTTTTAAGTACCAATCAGGTCTCGGTGGTTGAGTTTTGCCCTGGAATGTTATTAGTTGGGCCGTGTCATGATCGGATAAGCCAAGTGCATGCGTTTCACCTTTTGCTGTCTTAATGTTACTAAAAATGTGATCGATGCAGTTTTTTTGACGCGTAGGTGTATTAATGTGACTGTACATATTATAATTATGGATCAAGCTTAAATAGTCTTTACTGGTTTTGTTATCTGTTAGAGTATTAATGTTCATATCTCCACATATTACAATTTTTTTATTACGTTTTGAGCGTAGGAATCTTAAGAGATCGTTGAAATGATTCAGGAATTGGGTTACATCACTATCAGGGGTTCTATACAGACACACTATTATAACATTACTATTGACTAGATCTACCCCACAACATTCAAATTCCTTCTCAATTGCGAACTTTTTTATGCTTTTCAATTCTTCAAAGTAAACATTTTTTTTAATAAGTATTGAGACTCCTCCTCGTCTTTTCGTTTTACGCGAGAAGAATGAGGCAAGTTCATAGTTGTTAAGGCAAAGGTTAGTCTCAGCGCCGGACAGTAAAAAACGTTTCAGAAAAACACAGGGCTGTTGGGGAATGACATTTGCTTTTAAGTTCCTCGAGCACAATTTCTATTTCATCTTTTTTAGACTATTTCCAACGCCTTGTGGGCTTTCGGGTACTTATAGATGATAATGATGTAATCTCTTTGATATATTTAGGGTCAAAGGATAATAGCCAGGAGGAAGTGCGTCGTATTTTCGCGGGCAGCAGCACTGGCATCGCGCGGTACCCGTTCATGGTGAGCGTGCACGTGGCGGGGCGGTTCGTGTGCGCGGGCTCGCTGCTGCACGAGAGCCTGGCCCTCAGCGCCGCCTCCTGCCTCATGAGGTGAGCACATACTCAGCAGCACCGGCATCGCGCGGTACCCGTTCATGGTGAGCGTGCACGTGGCGGGGCGGTTCGTGTGCGCGGGCTCGCTGCTGCACGAGAGCCTGGCCCTCAGCGCCGCCTCCTGCCTCATGAGGTGAGCACATACTCAGCAGCACCGGCATCGCGCGGTACCCGTTCATGGTGAGCGTGCACGTGGCGGGGCGGTTCGTGTGCGCGGGCTCGCTGCTGCACGAGAGCCTGGCCCTCAGCGCCGCCTCCTGCCTCATGAGGTGAGCACATACTCAGCAGCACCGGCATCGCGCGGTACCCGTTCATGGTGAGCGTGCACGTGGCGGGGCGGTTCGTGTGCGCGGGCTCGCTGCTGCACGAGAGCCTGGCCCTCAGCGCCGCCTCCTGCCTCATGAGGTGAGCACATACTCAGCAGCACCGGCATCGCGCGGTACCCGTTCATGGTGAGCGTGCACGTGGCGGGGCGGTTCGTGTGCGCGGGCTCGCTGCTGCACGAGAGCCTGGCCCTCAGCGCCGCCTCCTGCCTCATGAGGTGAGCACATACTCAGCAGCACCGGCATCGCGCGGTACCCGTTCATGGTGAGCGTGCACGTGGCGGGGCGGTTCGTGTGCGCGGGCTCGCTGCTGCACGAGAGCCTGGCCCTCAGCGCCGCCTCCTGCCTCATGAGGTGAGCACATACTCAGCAGCACCGGCATCGCGCGGTACCCGTTCATGGTGAGCGTGCACGTGGCGGGGCGGTTCGTGTGCGCGGGCTCGCTGCTGCACGAGAGCCTGGCCCTCAGCGCCGCCTCCTGCCTCATGAGGTGAGCACATACTCAGCAGCACCGGCATCGCGCGGTACCCGTTCATGGTGAGCGTGCACGTGGCGGGGCGGTTCGTGTGCGCGGGCTCGCTGCTGCACGAGAGCCTGGCCCTCAGCGCCGCCTCCTGCCTCATGAGGTGAGCACATACTCAGCAGCACCGGCATCGCGCGGTACCCGTTCATGGTGAGCGTGCACGTGGCGGGGCGGTTCGTGTGCGCGGGCTCGCTGCTGCACGAGAGCCTGGCCCTCAGCGCCGCCTCCTGCCTCATGAGGTGAGCACATACTCAGCAGCACCGGCATCGCGCGGTACCCGTTCATGGTGAGCGTGCACGTGGCGGGGCGGTTCGTGTGCGCGGGCTCGCTGCTGCACGAGAGCCTGGCCCTCAGCGCCGCCTCCTGCCTCATGAGGTGAGCACATACTCAGCAGCACCGGCATCGCGCGGTACCCGTTCATGGTGAGCGTGCACGTGGCGGGGCGGTTCGTGTGCGCGGGCTCGCTGCTGCACGAGAGCCTGGCCCTCAGCGCCGCCTCCTGCCTCATGAGGTGAGCACATACTCAGCAGCACCGGCATCGCGCGGTACCCGTTCATGGTGAGCGTGCACGTGGCGGGGCGGTTCGTGTGCGCGGGCTCGCTGCTGCACGAGAGCCTGGCCCTCAGCGCCGCCTCCTGCCTCATGAGGTGAGCACATACTCAGCAGCACCGGCATCGCGCGGTACCCGTTCATGGTGAGCGTGCACGTGGCGGGGCGGTTCGTGTGCGCGGGCTCGCTGCTGCACGAGAGCCTGGCCCTCAGCGCCGCCTCCTGCCTCATGAGGTGAGCACATACTCAGCAGCACCGGCATCGCGCGGTACCCGTTCATGGTGAGCGTGCACGTGGCGGGGCGGTTCGTGTGCGCGGGCTCGCTGCTGCACGAGAGCCTGGCCCTCAGCGCCGCCTCCTGCCTCATGAGGTGAGCACATACTCAGCAGCACCGGCATCGCGCGGTACCCGTTCATGGTGAGCGTGCACGTGGCGGGGCGGTTCGTGTGCGCGGGCTCGCTGCTGCACGAGAGCCTGGCTCTCAGCGCCGCCTCCTGCCTCATGAGGTGAGCACATACTCAGCAGCACCGGCATCGCGCGGTACCCGTTCATGGTGAGCGTGCACGTGGCGGGGCGGTTCGTGTGCGCGGGCTCGCTGCTGCACGAGAGCCTGGCCCTCAGCGCCGCCTCCTGCCTCATGAGGTGAGCACATACTCAGCAGCACCGGCATCGCGCGGTACCCGTTCATGGTGAGCGTGCACGTGGCGGGGCGGTTCGTGTGCGCGGGCTCGCTGCTGCACGAGAGCCTGGCTCTCAGCGCCGCCTCCTGCCTCATGAGGTGAGCACATACTCAGCAGCACCGGCATCGCGCGGTACCCGTTCATGGTGAGCGTGCACGTGGCGGGGCGGTTCGTGTGCGCGGGCTCGCTGCTGCACGAGAGCCTGGCCCTCAGCGCCGCCTCCTGCCTCATGAGGTGAGCACATACTCAGCAGCACCGGCATCGCGCGGTACCCGTTCATGGTGAGCGTGCACGTGGCGGGGCGGTTCGTGTGCGCGGGCTCGCTGCTGCACGAGAGCCTGGCCCTCAGCGCCGCCTCCTGCCTCATGAGGTGAGCACATACTCAGCAGCACCGGCATCGCGCGGTACCCGTTCATGGTGAGCGTGCACGTGGCGGGGCGGTTCGTGTGCGCGGGCTCGCTGCTGCACGAGAGCCTGGCCCTCAGCGCCGCCTCCTGCCTCATGAGGTGAGCACATACTCAGCAGCACCGGCATCGCGCGGTACCCGTTCATGGTGAGCGTGCACGTGGCGGGGCGGTTCGTGTGCGCGGGCTCGCTGCTGCACGAGAGCCTGGCCCTCAGCGCCGCCTCCTGCCTCATGAGGTGAGCACATACTCAGCAGCACCGGCATCGCGCGGTACCCGTTCATGGTGAGCGTGCACGTGGCGGGGCGGTTCGTGTGCGCGGGCTCGCTGCTGCACGAGAGCCTGGCTCTCAGCGCCGCCTCCTGCCTCATGAGGTGAGCACATACTCAGCAGCACCGGCATCGCGCGGTACCCGTTCATGGTGAGCGTGCACGTGGCGGGGCGGTTCGTGTGCGCGGGCTCGCTGCTGCACGAGAGCCTGGCCCTCAGCGCCGCCTCCTGCCTCATGAGGTGAGCACATACTCAGCAGCACCGGCATCGCGCGGTACCCGTTCATGGTGAGCGTGCACGTGGCGGGGCGGTTCGTGTGCGCGGGCTCGCTGCTGCACGAGAGCCTGGCTCTCAGCGCCGCCTCCTGCCTCATGAGGTGAGCACATACTCAGCAGCACCGGCATCGCGCGGTACCCGTTCATGGTGAGCGTGCACGTGGCGGGGCGGTTCGTGTGCGCGGGCTCGCTGCTGCACGAGAGCCTGGCCCTCAGCGCCGCCTCCTGCCTCATGAGGTGAGCACATACTCAGCAGCACCGGCATCGCGCGGTACCCGTTCATGGTGAGCGTGCACGTGGCGGGGCGGTTCGTGTGCGCGGGCTCGCTGCTGCACGAGAGCCTGGCCCTCAGCGCCGCCTCCTGCCTCATGAGGTGAGCACATACTCAGCAGCACCGGCATCGCGCGGTACCCGTTCATGGTGAGCGTGCACGTGGCGGGGCGGTTCGTGTGCGCGGGCTCGCTGCTGCACGAGAGCCTGGCCCTCAGCGCCGCCTCCTGCCTCATGAGGTGAGCACATACTCAGCAGCACCGGCATCGCGCGGTACCCGTTCATGGTGAGCGTGCACGTGGCGGGGCGGTTCGTGTGCGCGGGCTCGCTGCTGCACGAGAGCCTGGCCCTCAGCGCCGCCTCCTGCCTCATGAGGTGAGCACATACTCAGCAGCACCGGCATCGCGCGGTACCCGTTCATGGTGAGCGTGCACGTGGCGGGGCGGTTCGTGTGCGCGGGCTCGCTGCTGCACGAGAGCCTGGCCCTCAGCGCCGCCTCCTGCCTCATGAGGTGAGCATATTCAAGTCCAAGCAGTTCCAACACCAGTGAGCGTACGTTGTGGTTGCCATTTTATCACTACCCATCTTGTATTGAGAGCAAAGATCCTACTCTATAAGTGTATCTGTATAAAAACCAGACAATAATGCCAAATATTTACTTATATTAGTCCTCCTCATCGATTTCGATGACGGCGACCCTAGCAATTACGGATTGGCTCTATTGTGAGCTCTGATGTGGCTGGCTAGGCCAAACTTACTTTTAAAAACTCTATCGCATGGGGGACAGTAGAGTTGGCCAGTTGTGTAATAGTTGTATGCGTAGGAAGGTCTCTCTTTTCGCAATTGGCGTTTTGCGTCTAATGTTGTCAAGCGGTTCTCTTCAAAAGATTTAACCTTACTAAAGATTGTAGATCGCCAAGATGACCTGATTGCAGGTACCTCCTCCCAATGCGCAGGATCGATAGCGCAGGCGTTCAGGTGTCGTTTGAGCACGTCCTTATAGCGTAAGTGCTGACCACCGTGTTTCCGCTTAAGCGTCTGCTAGACGGTCGCCAACACGCCCCTCCGACCGAGTGACCTTGGTCGGCACTGACCGTTGTAGTATAAAATTTTGCTGCAAACAACTGTCTACACGGCCGGTGCCGACCAAGGGCGCACGGTCGGAGGGGCGTGTTGGCGACCGTCTAACAGACGCTTTACCGTTGGCTAATTCTGAATAGAATACAGCTTTAGGCAAGCGGTGGTCGTCCATTCTAAGGACATGCCCACTCCACTGACGTACGAGTATATACTCGTAGAAGGTGTAGTAAGTAGTTTCCTTCCGTGAGTTTTTTAGCTTCACTTTATATTTGTATTATATTACTATTTCTTGCCAGTTCTGTTGACACTAAGTCCCACATCCAAATCCGCGTCGCCAGCGACTACGTCAGCAAAATGGGGTCTCTCGTGAACATAGAACAGCTCATCTTCCACCCGGAGTTCGACCGGGCGTCTCTCGCCAACAACCTGGTACTGCTCCAAACAAAGAAGGTATTTTTGACCTCTCATGCTCGAAAAGTGTGTCATGTTAGATTTAGCGAGCGGGGCTAAAGTAGTACATTTAGCACCTAGGGAAAATATGCATTTTAAAAACATCTTAATTTGACTAATCAAAACATTTCACCGTATTCTTATTCTTACTAACCAAACTTCTTATGGATCTGGTTCTGAAATAAACGTATTCATTCATCCATTCATAATTTTCATGAGATTTTTACTTTCGGAAGGTGCTGCGATTCAGAAAACAACTCGTAGTGGCGATACAGTACGACAGGGATGCAACCAGCGTTCTTCGGACCGATGTGGAGGACCTTGTCATTCTAGGCTGGGGACAGAGGCGGGTAAGTGTGGCTTTGATGAATCTGAGGCGATCAGAAAGTGATCTGGCAAACCTTGGGAAATGTTCGCTATCCATTGCGCCCCCAGAGTAGGAAATCTGATGATGGAGCTGGAAGGTGGATAGGAACTTCGCAATGAAACGACACAACCTCATCGAGTTTGGGCTCGTTAGAATCGTCTCAATGAATTGATGACGGTATATAGAAAAGTACAGTCGGCAATAAAAGTACCAAAAATGATTTTTTTTACAGAAACCTATTACTTAACAGTATCACAGAAACAAGGTGGACTGATGATCTGGTAAAGGTCGCTGGAGTCCGCTGGATGCGGGTGGCGCAGGACCGGTCATTGTGACACTCTTTGGAGGAGGCCTATTTCCAGCAGTGGACGTCTTTCAGCTGATATGATGATGATGATTACATTAACATATGGCGGTATATTAAACGTTTGGCTGGTACAGATGGATCGAGTCCGCGAAGAAGACCGCCCGCTGTCGGAAGGGCATCTTCAAGTCTACGACTTCAATGATTGCCAGTATATTTATACAAGGTAAAATGCAACAATAATTAGTCCAATTAGAGCGCTCATTAGATTTAGTTCATCTCGTGTCGCGTGACATGCGAGCGGTGCTCGTGATAAACGGGGCGATTTTTATTTTTCATATCTCACATGCTCTGAAAGTGGTCGTTGTTGTTCTAAAGTGTGCAGAAAGTGATACGTTTCTGCTCTTGTGCAGAAAAGTAGTGTATTCCAGTAAGCCCTCGCCTTATAAGCACTATGCGGGCACTAATTCTAATAAATATCAATACTTGCCCCGCCACTGACAAAGGGAAATAATTTTATTCTTACTAATTCATGGAATTTATTTTATTAAATAAGTTTATGTTCTAAATTCATTACTTTTATTTTAGCTAAAATATTCACTATGCTCCATGAGATGGTGACAAATGGACCCACAAACCTTTTTAGGGTTCCGTAGCCAAAATGGCAAAAACGGAACCCTTATAGTTTCGTCATGTCCGTCTGTCCGTCTGTCCGTCTGTCCGTCTATCCGTATGTCGCAGGCATTTTACTCGAAAACTATAAGGTGTATTTGAATAAAATTTTGAGGATAGGTGTTTTTTGTTAGCCGCTACATAGCTTTGTAATTAAAATGACAAAAAAAAAAATTTTTTAGGGGTGCACTCCATACATAAAACTAAAAGTCAAAAAAAAAATTTCATTATGACCCCCCGTGTGGCACATCAATCGATAGGCCTTTCAAAATAAATATAAGGTTTCTTAGCATATCGCCCCGAAAGTCACTAAAATTCTGTCCGTCCCCCCCCCCCCTCTAATTTTTGAACGGTGTATTTTAAATTCATGGACATAGGGCTTATTAATTTCATTCACCGAAAATTGTTTTGAACAAGATCGGTTCACAGGTTTTCGAGATATTGCTGAAAAACTGCCTTCCTCAAAGAAAAGGACGTAAGTGCCGTAAAATTTCTGTGACGATACGACCTTTTTAATAGGCACGGAACCCTTCGTTTTGCGTGGTCCGACACGCACTTGGCCGGTTTTTTAACTTAAAGTTGTGCATGAGAGCTAAGGCAGAAACGCATACAGCCACACTCTTCAACTAATTAATACTAATAATAAATACAAAACATATTGTTAAATTTTCCGTCTGTTTTTTTTTTACTTTCCTTGTATTCGATATGTGCAGTGTTTTACTCGGGCGAAAGTCACCCATTTACTCTCACATCGTTCGAGCGCCAAAATATCTCGTCAGAAACGGGTGCCTTTCAGCCATTGGTTAACAATCTACGACTTCACCCAGGGTTGGTGAAAATACAGTGACAACAGTGCGTGCTACGGACTACGGAGGAGCGAGAGAAAAAATCTTGCACTATTTTGATTATCAAAACGATTTGTTCCGCAATATTATCAATAGTAGAGAACAGTTATTTGAAATATCTAGTCATGCATATTTAATCATTGTTACAGAGACTTCGTGACCGATAAGAGTTTCTGCGCTGGATTCGTCGACCGGGGCGCCGGAGCTTGCAACGTTAGTCATCATTCATCATTACCGGAGTATTTATTTTATTTTTATCACACTTGCTCGTCAATGGCGTTATTACTTGCGAGCATATAGAGCAGTTACAGCCGTTATACCTCCCACGGGCTGTTAAGTTTAGTTTTATAGTACATTGTTTAACGAGGGGCGTAAGTGGAATATTGCTAACGAGAGTCTATCTTTTGATGATTCGAGTTTGCAATATTCTTACGCCCGTGTTATAAATACACAATGTTTTTCATCACATTTGCGAGGAAATAAATAACAACAAAAGACAGAAAAAGTTTCATATAGCCGCACTAATCAAAAATTGACAAATCAAAAATTGACAAATCAAAAATTGACAAATCAAAAATTGACAAATTCACTTCCAGATCAGTGCTAGTGGAGCACGAAGCTCAATATTTCAACCAATCACAGAGCAGTATTCTTGCGGGGCGGGGCGGCTTGACCAACTAGATTTTTTTATTCAACCAATCACACAGCAACCAGATTTGCTTAAGCCAATCAGAGGGTTCTATTATTTTTAAAACTATACTTAACAGCCCGCGGGAGGTAAAACGGCTATAACTGCTCTGTACGCTCGCAAGTAATAACGCCATTGACGAGCAAGTGTGATGAAAAAATATAGAACTCTCTGATTGGCTTAAGCAAATCTGGTTGCTGTGTGATTGGTTGAATAAAAAAACCTAGTTGGTCAAGTCGCCCCGCCCCGCAAGAATACTGCTCTGTGATTGGTTGAAATATTGAGCTGCGCGCTCCACTAGCACTGATCTGGAAGTGAAGTTGTCAATTTTTGATTGGTGTGGCTGTATGAAACTTAGATTTTTCTGTCTTTTGTAGTTATTTATTTCCTCGCAAATGTGATGAAAAACATTGTGTATAACACGGGCGTAAGAATATTGCAAACTCGAGTCATCAAAAGCTCTCCGCCTTCGGCGTCGGGCTTCCCTTAAACTCTTGTTTGCACTTACGCTCCTCGATAAACAATGTAATGTATTATCCATTTAAACTCGCTTCGCTGGTGGCTCAATCTTACAATCCTTCGCTAGCTCGGGTAGGTATCAATAAAAACACTTGCGCCAACTACTTTGCAGTTTTGCATAACGAATAACTATTTCCATCGGCAGCACGACGCCGGCGGGCCGGCGCTCGTCAACAACGTGCTGGTGGGGGTCATCAGCTTCGGTCCATCCCGCTGCGGCGCAGCCGACGCTCCCACCGTCTTCAGCCGCCTCGGGCTCTACGCCGAATGGATCGACGGTGTCTTTAGGAAGTTTGAAGAGGTACCAACATCCACTTATGTATACTTCTATCCTGGTATTTACTTGTATATATATATTCTAGAGAGTTGGTACTATATATTTTCCACGATGCCACTCACTTTCAGAGAGGATTAGATGATTGTACGGAACCAACAACAATTAGAGCACATAATAATAATTTACTTTAAAAACAAAGTTTTAACCGACTTCAATTTAGTACTCCGCCAGGCTAAATGAACATTTCCTTTCCGCTTTACCACATGGACTGCTTTCTGAGACTAAATACGTTAGTTATTACAGACGAAAACCATGTCATTGTATGTGGGCCGATAATATTTGAGGAGTTCAAGTTCAGTTGATTTAGCATTTATGACTTCATTAGTTGCTATTTCAACGGAATCTCTGATATGATTCAGTAACGTACGTTTTTACAGTTTTAAGTACGAGTTCCATAAGTCATCTGTGGTCTTCATCATCAGTTCCGCTTCATCAAGTTTGTGATTTCCGTGTGTAAATACACTAGTTATAATAGAAAATACTGAAATTACTACATGCGTGCCTTCTAAATTTGAGGACTTCCCTCGATTCCTCATGGTTCCCATCAACCAACCTGGAAGCATATACTTTCAAATAAAAAAAGAATTGTACGAATCGGTTCATAAATGACGGAGTTCTGAGGTAACAAACATAAAAAAATACAACCAAATTGAGAACCTCCTCATTTTTTGAAGTCGGTTAAAAAGACAAATATAAGAGTCAAAGTCTTGTATAGCATGAACTTGCTTGGTGGACAAAACTGCTCGTGTCCGTATCTGAATTAGACCTTAAAACATTTTCTAATGATTCATGATTTTCTAAAGATTTTCCTTATATCATTTTCGTCGGTGCAAATAAACGGTTGTCTGATGAATCGACTGTTAATGTTCTGCTTAATCAGTTTATATTGTTTCCAGAGTCAGATAAACAAAACCGAAGAACAGATAAACATCTCCGAAAACATTTTAAGGGAAGAAGTGACAGACCTAGACCAAGCTATGAAGGATATATACAAAGAGAACTTTAACGTCGACGAGGTACTTTACGGGCCTATAGAAACGCTTTACGGCGATGAAACAACCAATGCATCAACAAAACTGATACTGAGAGAGTACCCAACCGATCCAAACATGTTTCCCAATCCGGACCTCGTGGCTAACATCGCCAGCCCCAAAACTCCCAAGCCAATTGAGCCACCAGAAGGGTACTGGAAGGATTCCTCATTTGAACAGACACCGACCGAGGACCATAAATTACCAGCAGACCAATTTGGTAACATTGATACGATTAGTTTATTGTACTCTAACCTTTACTCAACTACTGAAAAGACAGACATTTATAATTTACAAGATATTTATGCTGATAGCGAGGAAAATGTAACATCTACACCTGCAACGAAAATGACCGAAGAAGCATTGTATGTCAATGAAAACAATGAAATCTACGTGAATCCTCAAATCTATGATCCTAAAAACAATATCTACGAAGATGGTGGTACGGAAGAGCCTAAGAGAACCTATGAAGGTTCTAAACTTCGGAAAAAATTAAATAACGCCGTAATTTCCACAAGTGATTCGCGTTACACTCGACTATCTAAAATATCATCTAGACACACTATGACTTATAAACCAGACAAAATTAAGCAATCGTCTAAAGCTAAAATTGAAAATGCAGAAGTTAATGAGGAAGCGATCATTGTCATGTCGGATTCCGGTACCACTCAAATGATCGAAGTCGATAAAAAGAATCCCTTATATCAGCAAGGATTTAAAATGTTAGCGGATAAAATTTTACGAAAAAAAGTTCAGATTTAACTCTAAAAAGACTCTTTAGTTTGCTGTCCCCTCTTCGCCCAACGCGTTTTTCTATTATTTCATCAAACTTGCTCCTAAAGGGCTTCATAACGCGCTGGCATACACAGCTACAATACCCTTTATTACGCCCACGGGCGTTAAGGTGTTTTTATTACGCCCAAGGGCGTAATGGGTGTGATCTGATTGGTTTAAGCAGATCTCGTTGGCCGTGGGCCACAAGAATTCTGCTCTGTGATTGGTTGAAAAGAAATCTAGGTGGCCACGAGCCGCTGTACTGCTCTGTAATTGGTTGAATGAAATATTGAAGGTGGGCGCTCTCACAATGAAGTGAAGTTGTCAATTTCGTCAATTTTTGATTGGTGCGGCTGTATGAAACTTAGATATTTCTGACTTTTGTAGTTATTTATTTCCACGCAAATGTGATGAAAAACATTGTATGCGTGCCGTACGGTAAGATTGTTATGAATCCAACGACTTTCGTGGGAGCGATATATAAGTACATTGTGTTATAAGTACGATATGAATCACGATCGAGAGTCTATTAGAAGCCTGACGCCGACTTTGATGACTTGAGTTTGTAACAATCTTACTTGAGTTTGTAACAACCGTACCTACGTGACGCATTCAAAAGCCAAAATACATCAAGACTGTAAGTAAGGTTTTGGATATTTAAGCGAAAGTTGTTAAGCCAACTTTAAATCGTTATTACATGTTAGGTACAGTAACTTTCTCATAAGTAATCCGCTAAAAATGAAAATTCTAAAATTGGTACGAAACTTATATTCTCAACATACAAGAATTTATATTCTGTCAATAACAGTATATTTTGAACTCCAACGTTACGTCCAAGTTATTTCTGAAACAATAATGGTTTTATTTCAAACAAAGTGAATGAAAACAAAAAAACCGGCCAAGTGCGAGTCGGACTCGAGCACGAAGGGTTCCGTACCATTATCTATAAAAACGGGCAAAAAAAACCGGCCAAGTGAAAAATCATGTCTGTTGTATGGGAGCCCCAGTCCGACTCACACTTGGCCGGTTTTTAAGTATTTGTTGTTATAGCGGCAACTGAAAAACATAATCTGTGAAAATTTCAACTCTCTAGCTATCACGGTTCTTGAAATACAGCCTGGTGACAGACAGACGGGCGGACGGACGGACAGCGAAGTCTTAGTAATAGGGTCCCGTTTTACCCTTTGGGTATGGAACCCTAAGAAGACTTATGTGATCAGCATGTACTAACTATATTCAAATCCCACGTCTAGGTACGACACGTATTTGGCAGGTAAATAATACACAATAAAAACAAAGTTTTTACCGACTTCAAATCAGTAGCCAAATTGCTTCAAGTTTGCCTATACAATTTGAAAAGTTCCCTCGATTTACTTCATCAGAACTGGATTTTGGTGACAACGGGACCAATCTGGAAGTATATGCTTTCAAACAAAGAAAGATTTTTTAAAATCGGTTCATTAATTACCGAGTTATCGCGTAACAAACACAAAAAAAAACATACAGTCGAATTGAGTACAGCTACTCGCTACCAGCAGTCTTTGTCATAGTCCCACTTGGAAGGAGAGGTCTTCGATCGGCTACGCCCTTATCTCGAGTGTAAGTCGGTACACTCTACACTACACGCTTCATACGGAGCTACAGCTACTAGCTACCAGCAGTCTTTGTCATAGTCCCACTCGGAAGGAGAGGCCATCGATCGGCCGCGCCCTTATCTCGAGTGTACGTCGGTACACTCTACATTCCACGCTTCATACGGAGCTACAGCTACTCGCTACCAGCAGTCTGTCATAGTCCCACTTGGAAGGAGAGGCCATCGATCGGCCGCGCCCTTATCTCGAGTGTACGTCGGTACACTCTACACTACACGCTTCATACAGAGCTACAGCCACTCGGTAACCTTCCAGCAGTCGTGGTCGTAGTCTCACTTGGAAGGAGAGGTCTTCGATCGGCTGCGCCCTTATCTCGAGTGTACGTCGGTACACTCTACACTACACGCTTCAAATGGAGCTACAGCTACGCGCTAACCTTCCAGCAGTCGTTGTCATAGTCCCACATGAAAGAGAGGCCATCGATCGGCTGCGCTCGGATCTCGAGCATGCGGCGGAACTGCGCCATCTGCGACTCCAACGAGTACGACTCAGGTAGACCGGGTTCCTTTACTGGAAACAGAGAATATATAGTTCATTCGGAATACTCGACAACGACTTTCAGTGGTGCGTCATACGATGGCGAAAGCCAGGACACGCTGGTCGTCAGTTGTTGTCACAATGTCGGCTCGAAGCGAATGCTTATGCTGTGCCGCTGCCGCCTCTCCTAGTTGAGGCCGAGCCCAGGTCGCGAACCTCTACAGCGAGGCGACCCCGGGGTGCAGTTTCACCGGCTGGCGGCAGAAAAGTGATCACATGACTTATCTACCACTGCAGCAGCGACTCGGCTCCGCATTACAATATATTACATTGGGCGGGGCATATTGCACGTAGAACCGATGGCCATTGGGGCGGAAAGGTTCTCGTGTGGCGACCACGTACCGGAAGGCGCAGCGTGGGTGGGCCCCCCCACAAGGTGGACTGATGATCTGGTAAAGGTCGCTGGAGTTCGCTGGATGCGGGAGGCGCAGGACCGGTCATTGTGGCACTCTTTGGGGGAGGCCCATGTCCAGCAGTGGACGTCTTTCGGCTGATATGATGATGATGATGATGATGATATTTTAATAAATCTCTAACTAAGTAATTGGAGTTCATATTCAGCATCCACAAGTCAGGATAGCCCTTCAACGGCCGTCATTGCGGGAACTGCCGACTACGACCACGCAAGAGCGAACCGACTGCCAATAAGGCGTGCACTTACTGAAATGATAGTGGATAATCTGGTTCCAAAACACCCAGGAGACGAAGATGAGACCGGCGCCGATCACGATCTTCCACTGGTGCGTTGGATGCTTGAACTCGGAGTAGGTCTGGCAGAATGAGGCGCGGTAGAGGGCCTTCTTCTCGTCACAGCAGAGCATCCTCCAGTCGCCACGTTCCTTTTGACGGAGGGCCTGGATTTAAATATAACATGGATCAATGGACTGATGACCTGGTAAAGGTCGCGGGAGTCCGCTGGATGCGGGTGGCGCAGGACCGGTCAATTTGGAACTCTCTGGGGAGGCCTATGTCCAGCAGTGGACGTCTTTCGGCTGATATGATGATGATGATGATGATGATGGATCAATGAACTATTTGGGGGAGGCCTATGTGGACGTCTTTCGGCTTATATGAGGATGATGATGATGAATGAACTACCGTACCTATTTTGTATAGAAAACTCCCGTCAGAATCAGACATATTGAAATGTAATGAAAATGGGACTTTAGCAAGTGACGTACCTAAGTGTTGTGAGGTAGATTCTCGCCTTCTGCGCTGACCCCGCCTGCGCCTGCGCCTGCGCAAACCAGCCGAGCGAGCAGGGCGCGGGCCCGCAGTGCTACCACATGGGCTTACAATGTTTTTTTTTTTTTGACTTTGAGTTTTATGTATGGAGTGCACACTATACTCTTTTTTTGGCATTTTAATTACAAAACTATGTAGCGGCTAACAAAATACACCTATCCTCAATATTTTATTCAAGTACATCTTATAGTTTTCGAGTAAAATACCTGCGGCATACGGACAGACGGACATAACGAAACTATAAGGGTTCCGTTTTTGCCATTTTGGCTACGGAACCATAAAAAAACACAAATTAAAATATTGAAACACAATGCAGTTTTTCATTTCAAAATTCAATATCCCACAAACGGCTGAACCGATTTTGATGAAACGTGGCTAAAAACACTCGGGTTAAAATTATCTATGACACAAAAAAACCGCATTCAAATCGGGCTATTCGGGCGATATATAAATTGAACCATAGAGACTCACTTAGAGATAAGTTTAAAAATATTAATATAATGACATTACATTGTCAATATATCTATGAAAACCTTCTGTATGTACATAAAAACATTGCCAATTTTAGGAAAAACTGTGACATACATAATATTAATACTAGAAATAAGCATAAGCTCGCGGTGCCCACCACTCTGCTCCAAAAAATAAAAAAATCATTCATGGGTATTTGTGTAAGGTTTTATAACAAACTTCCAGGAAACTTAACTGAGTTATCTATTAATAAATTCAAGAACTATGTGAAGCGTAAACTTATCTCGAAAGCTTATTATAGCACACAAGACTACACGAATGATAAAACTCCATGGAACTAATTTTGACTGGATTTTTAATTCATTATTTTCGTAATATTTTGTTTTTTGACATTAGATTGTTTTTCTAGAAACATTCTACTAGTATTTTTTATACAATTTTTATATCATATATATTTAATTCTTTATGTTTAAAAATTACTCTAAAAAATGAACTGACGATTTGAAAGTGCTTGTTACTAGGACTGCTTGAATAAAGATCATTTTGAGTTTGAGTTTGAGTTTGGTCCATCCGTTTGGGAGCTACGATACCACAGACAGATACACAACACACACAAATACACGTTAAACTTATAACACCCCTCTCTTTGCGTCGGGGGTAAAAAATACCGCAATACCAAATGATCCCACCAAGTCAGGAAGTCGCCTCATGAGGCTCGACTTACCAAAACATCCTTGGTATTCTCCTTAAACCTGATCGCCGGGAACGGGAAGTGCGGGTCGTCCTTATAGTTGTAGCTTCCGTTGTGGCCATAGCCGACTAGGTGTTACAGACAGTCCTCTCTGCAGAGCCTGCATGGAAGAGGACGAGACAGCCGCCCACGTCATCCTGACGTGCCCTGGGGTGGCAGATTACCGGGCAAAGCACCTCGGAACACCGGGGTCACTGCCGGAGGCCGTCGGCAACATAAAGGGTCTGCTAGGCTTCCTGGTGGAACTGGGTTGGCATGAATAATAGTAGTGCCAACCCACACGCAAAATAGGCGCATTCATGACGTCGAGTTGCGGAAACCCAGCCCGCGTACACCTATAACCTATAACACCCCTCTCTTTGCGTCGGGGGTAAAAAATCATCATCATCATCAATCATGATGATGATTTTTTTACCAAATGATCCCACCAAGTCAGGAAGTCGCCTCATGAGGCTCGACTTACCAAAACATCCTTGGTATTCTCCTTAAACCTGATCGCCGGGAACGGGAAGTGCGGGTCGTCCTTATAGTTGTAGCTTCCGTTGTGGCCATAGCCGACGACGTCTCTGGTCCCGATCCGGCACCGGTTGTGGACCCGGGCGTGCCGGACGGCAGCCGTCCACGGCAAGAGCGACGATCTTTGCATCGCCATCGTTGACTCGCAATCACTAACGGTGACAGACTTGGCAAGTCGCGATTTTGAACTGACGTTTTCGGTTTTTTGACATAACGGCCGGTAACAGCGCTTACATATGGATACGTTGGAATAGGTCGATATAGTGAAAAGATTGACGAAATCTATATTTCGGACAAGAGAGATCCATAGCAGAGATGGGCGTTATTTAGATAATTTCTTATCTAGATCATTATTTCAAATAAAATCATATCAAATAAATTTATTCGAAGATAAATGCAATCACAAATAGTGCGTTGACAACTGTTTTATTTAGATAAATTATCTAGATGAAGATAACTGACCTCGTTCGTTATTGAAATAAGCTTATAATAATAAAATTTTATATAGAATGTCAAGTCGGGTCAAACTGTCACACTGACATTGCACATAAAATCAGAAAATTATTGTTGCAATTTCATAAACGCTGCGCTGCAATGTCGTCTTCTAGCTCTGGCTTTCAACACGTCTCCAATTCAGCAATATTATTAGACGGGAAGTTTTTTTAATTCGGAAAGTTCTGATAGGAAAAATGTAATATTTCATATATTTAAGTATGTACAAAACACCGTTTGCTGAATTCGCTAAACTTTTTGAGGTCATTAAATATTCGTTTTCCTACAGATTTTATTGCGTAATATGAAAGATCATTTCAATTCAAGTTAAATATTGTTCATCATTTCAATTCAAGTTATTTTCATTTCATCATGCCCGACCACTTTTAGTTCTACATGACTGACATTCATCTTTTATTTAAAATCCCAACTAATTTATCTAGATAAAAATGAAACTGATCTAGATAAATTCAAAATAACAAATGGCGGCTTATTTAGTTATTTCAAATAAAAGATAATTTAGTTATCTTCCCGGTTATTCGTAAATAGATAATTTTTGCCCACTCTGATCCATAGTATGTTAGTAAAATTTAGAACTATGGTAAGAATTAGAACACATACTTTCATGACGACCGCTTTAGTCTAGTTGGTAGTGACGCTGCCTACGAAGCAAGAGGTCCTGGGTTCGAATTCCGGTAAGGGCATTTATTTGTACGTAACGGAAGGCGCAGCGTGCGGGTAAACCCCCCCCACAAGGTGGAGTGGACTGATGACCTGGTAAAGGTCGCGGGAGTCCGCTGGATGCGGGTGGCGCAGGACCGGTCACTTTGGCACTCTTTGGGGGAGGCCTATGTCCAGCAGTGGACGTCTTTCGCTTGTTCGTAAAAGTTCGTATTTATCTTGCTTTCGCAATAAGCACGTACAATCAGCATCATAAACATGTATACATTCTATGACCTTATTACCTAGACATAAGGTTGAAAAGTGTATACATGTTTATGATGCTGACTGTACAATCGAGTTTATAAATATATGCAGGTATAGTTACAGTCAGCATCATAAACATGTATACACTTTTCGAACTTATCTCTAAGATATAAGGCCCTATAATGTATACATGTTTATGATGCTGACTGAACTACGTTCCCAAAGGTTCAAACATAGTGAGCAACCTAATGCCCTTAACAACAAAGACGTGTTCACATATTTTTGATCGCTTTGTCCGTGCACATATTTTAACTCGACAGTAGGTACGTTATTTGCATAATTAAAATATTCGCCGTACTTGCGATTCATTTCAGCAGGTTAACTGTAAAAACTATTGAATTATATATCGTGTCCTCGAAAAAGCGTAAAACGTCAAAACGATCATCCAATCCAAGAAATAATTTTTAAATACATGTATTTTAGAAAATTGCACAAAACCTAATCTATACTTATTATAATATTTTTTAAGCCGGCGATATCTAATAAAGTACTGAGTTCCGTTCTCATCTATTTAATATTTCCTCTTCACTCTTTCGTTGTATTTTATTTTAACGTAAGGAATAACATAACTATCTAATCTCAAAAACGGCGCTGAACCGATTTTGTTCAAACGTAGCTAAGAACCATTTTGATCACGTCAGCTTTCGGACACAAAACACCGCATTAAAATCGGTCCATTCGTTTAGGAGCTACGATGCCACAAACAGACACAGACACGTCAAACTTATAACACCCCACTTTTTGCGTCGGGGGTTAAAAAAACCGGACAAGTGCGAGTTCAACTCGCGTGGTGAGAGTTCCGTAAAATATGGAGAGTTTTCCCGTTACTTTGAATACTCAAACTTCTTATAGGTTTTCCTGTAATTAATCTTTAGGCAAACTATTTTCCATATTTTTAGGGTTCCGTAGCCAAAATGGCAAAAACGGAACCCTTATAGTTTCGTCATGTCCGTCTGTCCGTCTGTCCGTCTGTCCGTCTGTCCGTATGTCACAGGCATTTTACTCGAAAACTATAAGGTGTATTTGAATAAAATTTTGAGGATAGGTGTATTTTGTTAGCCGCTACAAAGTTTTGTAATTAAAATTAATAAAAAAAAAAATTTAGGGATGCACTCCATACATAAAACTAAAAGTCAAAAAATTTTTTTTCATTGTGACCCCCCGTGTGGCACATCAATCGATAGGCCTTTCAAAATAAATATAAAGTTTCTTAACATTTTTTTTGATTAAGTGAATAGGGTCGGAGATAATCGCCCCGAAAGTCACTAAAGTTCTGTCCCCCCCCCTCTAATTTTTGAACGGTGTATTTTAAAAATATGAAAAAATTCATGGACACAGCGCTTATTAAGTTCATTCACCGAAAATTGTTTTGAACAAGATCGGATGAAAGGTTTCCGAGATATTGCTGAAAAACTGCCTTCCTCAAAGAAAAGGACGTAAGTGCCGTAAGATTTCTATGACGATACGACCTTTTTAATAGGCACGGAACCCTTCGTTTTGCGTGGTCCGACACGCACTTGGCCGGTTTTTTCTGAATATAAATAGGGGGGGAATGGCCAATTTTCGTCTTTTTAGGGTTCCGTAGCCAAAATGGCAAAAACGGAACCCTTATAGTTTCGTCATGTCCGTCTGTCCGTCTGTCCGTCTGTCCGTCTGTCCGTCTGTCCGTCTGTCCGTATGTCACAGGCATTTTACTCGAAAACTATAAGGTGTATTTGAATAAAATTTTGAGGATAGGTGTATTTTGTTAGCCGCTACATAGTTTTGTAATTAAAATGACAAAAAAAAAAATTTTTAGGGGTGAACTCCATACATAAAACTAAAAGTCAAAATTTTTTTTTTCATTGTGCCTCCCCGTGTGGCACATCAATCGATAGGCCTTTCAAAATAAATATAAGGTTTCTTAGCATTTTTTTTTATTAAGTGAATAGGGTCGGAGATAATCGCCCCGAAAGTCACTAAAATTCTGTCCCCCCCCTCTAATTTTTGAACGGTGTATTTAAAAAATATGGAAAAATTCATGGACATAGGGCTTATTAATTTCATTCACCGAAAATTGTTTTGAACAAGATCGGTTCAGAGGTTTTCGAGATATTGCTGAAAAACTGCCTTCCTCAAAGAAAAGGACGTAAGTGCCGTAAAATTTCTGTCACGATACGACCTTTTTAATAGGCGCGGAACCCTTCGTTTTGCGTGGTCCGACACGCACTTGGCCGGTTTTTTTTCTAAATTACTTCAAATATGTTTTTGCTAAAATTATATTTAAAAAAATTTGAGATGCTTACAACAACCCCTTTCATTTGATACCTATGTCACAGTTTGCGAAACTTTTTTTTTAGATTTTCCAGTTTACCCCCCAAAAGTGCCCCCCTTGTTCATAATTCATTAATTTACTTAACTCAATCGGTCCAGTAGTTTCGCAAATCGGCTGTGACAAACGGACAGACAGACGCACGAGTGATCCTATAAGGGTTCCGTTATTTCCTTTTGAGGTACGGAACCCTAAAAATGATTATTTTCATCCCGAAAAGCTTCCAGCGGGATGAAATTGGGGATATAGGACTTGAAGAGTTCGCACGGAGGAAGTCGCGGACCAACGCTAGTTTAACAAATAGGATTATTCGCACCGCGTTTCCAAGGTGCCGCCTGATGTAAGTTAGGAAGCGGATTGCAGCGGGATGCAATTACTTACTGCCGAAAATTAGGAATGCTAATGCTGTGCAAATGACGCGTGAGCTGCCGTCAAACGCCGATCAATTCTGCATAGCTGCGCGGGAGTCGGTCGGCATTTGTTCGTTTCAAACGCAGCCATTACAACGCGACCCCCCGCCACGCAGTGTTCACCGGCTTTAGAACGTCCCTCGACGCTGGTTATATCAAACAGTATTTATACTTGAGTAGTTACAATTATTCAGTTTTTACGGGATTATTTAGATTATTACTATTACTTTACTTGTAATTTAAGTACGTCAACGGGAACTACTAATTCGGTTTTTGAGTGAAAACTAATAGGTACCTATAGTTGAAACTATTTAAAATCACGATTTCCACTTGAGAGCTTATCAGCGATGAATGGCATTGTTGTCTTTTGTTGAACAACCAATAATGACCTGTACAAAATTAAATGGATTAATAGCAAAAGATGTAATATGAATTACAACTTTACTGTCTTAAGAATAAGGTTCAAATTCGAATAGGACACAAAAAAACTTACAATACCTAATCATCACACCCTTTAACTAATTCATTATGTAACGAGAAGAGCGAGACCTCTTGATACAGGTGTATAAAACCTACTAGGAGGCCTCACCCAGTTTTGTTAACCTAACTCTATAAACAGATTACCTGGGAGACCACGGCTCTTAATTTCAAAAGGTTATACGTTGAATGCATGCTATGACAAATTGAACCTTATTATTGAAGAAATACTGTTGTTATTCATCCATCACTTTTGTTGGTGGTTGGGTTTACAAAGGATAACAATGCCATTCATCGCAGATAATCTCTCAAGTGGAAATCTTGATTTTAAATAGTTTCAACTATACCTATCTGTACAGTACAGTAGTGAATGTATACTAGTACAGTCAAGGGCAACAATGTGTATTCACTCAAAGTTTCATAAGTATGTATACTACAACCTTATTATTGCAGAAACAAGGTCCGTGTACATGTTTTTGAGACTTTGTGGTATATACATATTGGTGCCCTTGACTGTACCTATGTACAGTCGACTGCAAAGAGCCAAACTGACTGCAAAAAGATACGGCTAAAGTTACAAAAATATGTATGTACGGTCGACGCCAAAAATACGTTTACACTATTCGCCTTATTGCAATGGAATAAGGTGCAAAAGTGTAAACGTATTTTTGGAGTCGACTGTACCTACACGAAATAATGTTTGCAGTCAACTGTATCTATTACCTCTCTGTGAGCTGTAGAACTAGCAAGCCTTTCTTTTATCATTTTTTTTTTCGAAAAAGTTGCTCTACAATCAAAATATGTATAATTAAGAAACCGGCTCTCAAAATTTCCCGAGAATCGGTTGAGAAATGCGACTGTAGAGGAGATCAGCCTGACAGCGTGACAGCGTGACATCGTGATAGACACCGGACATACGAACGATTTCCGGCCCAACCTGAGGCATATAACTTCGTTCGCTTCGCTCGCTCGTTCGATAAACAGATCAGCTTATGGTTTTGCAAACTGTGAACTTAGAAGTATCCTATAATTACCGTCCTTATTTATTTGTTGAAACTTAATTGCAGTATATGTACAAAAACCGGCCAAGTGCGTGTCGGACCACGCAAAACGAAGGGTTCCGTGCCTATTAAAAAGGTCGTATCGTCACAGAAATTTTACGGCACTTACGTCCTTTTCTTTGAGGAAGCCAGTTTTTCAGCAATATCTCGAAAACCTTTGAACCGATCTTGTTCAAAACAATTTTCGCTGAAAGAATTTAATAAGCCCTACGCCCATGATTTTTTTCATATTTTTACAATGAACGGTTCAAAAATTAGAGGGGGGGGGGACAGAATTTTAGTGACTTTCGGGACGATTATCTCCGACTCTATTGACTTAATCAAAAAAATTGCTGAGAAACCTTATATTTATTTTGAAAGGCCTATCGATTGATGTGCCACACATGGGCTTACAATGAAATATTTTTTTTTGAATTTCAGTTTTGTGTATGGCGTGCACCCCTAAAAAAAAATATTTTACTAATTTTAATTACAAAACTATGTAGCGGCTAACAAAATACACCTATCCTCAAAATTTTATTCAAATACACCTTATAGTTTTCGAGAAAAATGCCTGTGACATACGGACAGACGGACAGACGGACAGACGGACAGACGGACAGACGGACATGACGAAACTATAAGGGTTCCGTTTTTGCCATTTTGGCTACGGAACCCTAAAAACGTACAAAAAGTTACACCTAACTAAGGCTAAATCGTCGGGTGACAAGCAAAAGTCACTAAATACAGAAAAATAATTTAAGAAATAGCAACTGTGTTAACGTAGTAATAAGGTTGAGTTCTCCTTTACCTCTTACGTGTAATTAGTGACTTTTGCTTGTCACCCGACGAAATGGAACGATGTTATTTATAGTTTGCGACTTACGATTTTTTTAATTTACAAAGTAAGTAAAGGGTTAACCTTTTTTTTGACAAATTAAAAAAAATCATGAGTTCTAACCTCGTTTGCGCCGCGTAGAGCAAAAAAACTGGAAAAAAAATGCAAAAAGAGCATCAAAAAAATGTATACTGTGATATACATAATAAAAAAATTAGGGTTAAAGATACCTACAATAACCCCGCTAGCTCCCGGCCCACCGCGATAGTTTTCAAAGGATGCGCGCGCGCGCACCGAAGCGTGAACCCTGGACCGCCGCGTATAAAACGCGCACCGGACCGTTGGAGCATCAGTTCTGTTCTCAGTTCACAATCTTGGAAACATGAAGTGCGCGGTAAGTGACGTAAAAGGACCTTATGGTTGAGGAAGGGGGTTGATTTGTAATCAGTCAGGGGCCCTTTTCATTACAAGGGACAATAGGTTTGTGTCCTAATTTTTTTTACGATGCCATTCGAACCAGTTTTTGGAAAGGAACAAATGTTTGTATGGGAGCAACTACAATTAAAGAACATAAACACACAAAAAATTTAGTTAAAGACGGACCTCGCTGACGGCAACCGAAAACGTTTCATACTGATTAACATTGAAATATTTGTAGGTATCTACTAATCGTTGTATGGAAAATCAAGTAATAGTACGTTTCGATGCTAGTGCGGAAAGTATGTCATTACCTACGTCACGAGTATCGAGACTCGGGACGAACGAAGAATGACATTTCCGCACGTGTATCGAACGACGTTTTTAATACAGTTGCGAAAACATAAGAAAAACAACAAATAAGGAATTCTAAACTTTTATATTATTCATTCTGTAACATCATTGTAATACAGTTGAAAAATATGAAGTTTAATACAGTTTAAATACAGTTTAATACAGTTCAATCTTATTTATTTTTTATTGAAATAATAACTAATGGTACAATTTGTACAAGGAAAAGTAAAAAGCACTAGTGCGCGAAAACCAACTTTCCGCACGCTAAACAGCTACGTAATAGTTATTTACGATACAAGTGCAGAAAATAGGAAATTCGCAACGAGTGGTGATAAATTAAAACACGACCGAAGGGAGTGTTTTAAATCGACACGAGTTGTGAATTACCTATTCGCACGTGTATCGTACAACGTTTTACAGTACATATGGCTCTTTAAAGTTTCAACATATGCACGGAAAGTGCTCATTTCCGCACTAGTGCGGGAAAGTAACACCATGTGTACTGTAAAGTAGCACTTTTTGAGCAACTGTATAAAAAATTGCTGTTTCGGTCGCGAAATACTGCGTTTAGGACCATAGTTGTCATTCAGTTTTGTTTCTATAAAAGAGTAAGGATTCTATTACACAAATAAAAAAAATGCATTTTTTTTCTAAGCTTTCATGATCCATATCTTTTTGTGATTTACATTTATTTGATGGTTTACTATCCATATAAATAAATAAATAAAAAAATAAAAAAAAATTTAGGAATGCATTTGGAAACTACCCAATTGACAACATTTCATTATTTCAAGTGTGCCATTTTATGATTTAGTTTACTAGAAAATGATTTTTCAAGGGACACGTGTTTTTTTTATTTCTCCCAAAATTGTATTTTTTATTCAGAAATATCAAATTGAAAAGGAGCGAATTCCGAACGTCAATACTACGGCTTGCTAGTGGCGACCACGTACCGGAAGGCGCGGCGTGGGTAGGCCCCCCCACGGTGGACTGATGACCTGGTAAAGGTCGCGGGAGTCCGCTGGATGCGGGTGGCGCAGGACCGGTCAATTTGGAACTCTCTGGGGGAGGCCTATGTCCAGCAGTGGACGTCTTTCGGCTGATATGATAATGATGATGATGTCAAAATAGCATTTCATCATTTTTGGCGATTTTCGAGCGAAAGAATCGACCGCTCGAAAGTCAACCGGTCCCTTTGGGGAGGCCTATTTCCAGCAGTGGACGTCTTTCGGCTGATATGATGGTGATGATTGTAAAAATGTCTCGGTCTCAACACATCTGATACTCGGGAGCTCGGGCGACCTTACTCCCACGAGGAACACAACACCACAAACCTGCAGACCTAGTACCCAATGACGTTATGTGGGCGTTATTATCGCTGCGATCTTCTGTACGGTGGAAGTACTTCCCCAGTTGGTCTGCTCCAAATATGAGTGAAATTATCATGATGAGTGTTCATTGAAAGTGTATTTTTTCGCTCTCCAGGTGGCAATCGTCCTAGCCCTCATCGGAGCGGTAGCTGCCAACCCTGTGGGTTGGGGCGGTCTCAGTAAGTACCTAGCCGTACTTCATCACAGTAGATATATGTACCTAAACCCTTCTTAAAGCAATATACAAACCGCTCCGTACAAACGTCATATGTGACGCACACATTGCTAAATATTTAATTACCTATTTGGTACCCATAACACAAGCCTTGTTAAGGGGCCTTGCTTACTATATTAGATAGGTACCTAAAGATACTATTATCAAACGCTCGCTGCGCGCGGAGACATAAAATGGGGAGGACGTTTGTTGCGCTCTCTGTCGCACTAATCAGGACAGGTAAGTAACCCTGCAACGCATTGTACGCGCGTCAGGTAGAAGTAAATGTCACTTTTTGTATGGGAAAATGACAGTTGAGAGTTGTCCTAACGTGCGTTCGAAACGTTACGTGATCACCCCTCTGCTCGCAGCGAGGGTTTGGTGTTAGTACAGTACCCATAACACAAGCCTTGAGCTTATTATAGAGTTAGTTTGATTTGTGTAAGATTCTCCCTTAACATTATTTTATGTCTATCCCCCAGGCCCAGTCCTGCTCCCCAGCGCAGTATCCGTCAGCTCCAGCGTCATCAACCACGGGCTGTCCCTCCCCGTCATCAAGCCCATCATCACAGCCCCCATCATCACAGCCCCCATCTACAAAACCCCCATCATTGCCGCCCCCATCATCAAAGCTCCCATCGTGTCGTCTGTCGGCTGGGGCGGGCTTGGATTGAACGGGGTTGGCTGGGGCGGGCTTGGTTGGAACGGGGTTGGTTTGAAAGGCGTTGGTTGGAACGGGCTGGGATTGAACGGCCTTGGTTGGAACGGCGTCGGTCTCGGCAAAGGCTGGCACTGAGGTGTCGACATCTCTCAATATTGAAACGATATTGCTTCTTTGAGCCTGTTACTGTATATATTGGAAATATAATCAAATGTTTTATCGCTTCGTTTTATTGGTTCAGTCACGACACGATTGGCGCTTGTGTGTAAGGTTACGCGGTATTTACGGTAAGGCACGTAGTACCAACTCCCATTTCAATCGGACACGAAGTTGTAGACGATTATATATACCTAGGACAGACTGTCCAGTTAGGTAGGTCCAACTTTGAGATCGTCAATCGTCGAATCCGACTCGGCTGGGCAGCATTCGGGAAGCTACGGCCACGGCACATCTTTTCGTCCAATATTCCGCAGTCTCAAGACGAGAGTATTGGCCAGTGTGTGACGTATGGCACGGAAACGTGGTCGCTTACTATGGGCCTCATAAGAAGGCTCAAAGTCACCCAAAGGCAATGGAGAGCTATATGCTGGGAGTATCAAATTCAAATTCAACGGCGCCCCGGCCTTACTTAAGTGTTGTTTTACCAGCAGCGCCAAAAAATACAATAGTTGATAGATAAAATAATATCGTTATATCGTTCTAGACCATTAATTCGTACCTACCCTGCTAGCATAACTTGACTCTCTAATCCACTCGCGCGCGTGATAGACTATCTGTCACTTTTTGATAGCATTAATCAGAAAGTGACGAACAGTCTATCTCGCGCGCGAGTAGAGTCTAGACTCAAGTTATGCTAGCAGCACTGGTGTACCTTCGCTGTCAATAAAACCTTCAATGCTTTCAAATAAAATTAGAGTAGGTATGAAAGTTTCAAAATAGGTAGTTACGAACAACAAAACGCCCTTTGGCTTATTATGGTGGGGGTGGAGGCATAGCAATGCCCCCAGATATCAGCTAGCATTTGATATATCAGTCAAAGACCTGAATGCTGATAGAACCTAAGCGTACAATAGGTATTATTGACATTTAAGGTACAAGATGGCGCGTAATTACAAAATGGCGCTGATTTTACTGCTGGCGGCGGGCGCGCTCGCTGCCCACGATGAAGTCGATGAAGATAATAAAATCGACGATGACGGTAAGTTTGTACGTTGATGCTTATATATTCTAGGGGATCCGGGCTTAATTAAGCCATTGAGACTCCCCCTTCCCTCCCAAAGCTACTAAAATCTAACCTCATCTGAGTCAAGCCCAAAACCAAATCCTGGATCCGTGTAACATACCTACAGTCCGTGTAACCTGAGGGGTAATTACTAATTACGTAACTTTTCAGACGAGCATTAGGACAACTCAACTGAAATTTTACCGAACAGACGATGTCATTTAGACATGTTTAGACCTACGTAAATGTTACGCAATCGACCAACTGAAACACATTATCAAACGCCCACCCAAAGGGGTTGGTAAGTGGAAGTTTACAAGGCGAGAGGCAGTTGAGTAACGCCAAACTAAACGATGTATTAATCGGTGTAATAATTTACCATGTAGATGACCCTAACGTTTAATACAACGTGTATATTAATGCTATAAAAACCTCCAGACGCAATGTTTAATTATTAAATGGTCAATAGTCAATAGTGTTTATGTTGTACATACATATCTAACGTTACACTTAGATGTATTGATAATTAGTAAATATAACTTGATTTGTATCTATAAAAGAACGTTTGCAACCGCAAATTAAAATGTTGCATTTGTTACATTAGAATAGGCATCGTAAAATATGATTAAAATAAAATAGACTAGCTGGAGCTACCGGCCCGTGCGCATGCACAAGTACGTCCCAGTGAACCTATCTGTGTTTATTATTGAATAGCAAATCCCAGGACACCACACGTGTCTACTAGCTTTTTCCCGCGACTTCGTCCGCGTGGAGCTCGTTTATATCGTAGCTCCATACAAACTTTTGCCCCCCATTTCGCCCCCTTAAGGGATGATTCCCGGGATAAAAAGAATTCTATATGTTAATCCAGACTATACACTATATGTATACCAAAATTCATCATAATCCGTTTAGCCGTTTTTGCGTGATCGAGTAACAAACATCTAAACATCTAACCCTCCAAACTTTCGCATTTATAATATTAGTTGGATGGTTTCCGGGCGTTAGGTATTATCATCATCATCATCATCATCATCATATCAGCTGAAAGACGTCCACTGCTGGACATAGGCCTCCCCCAAAGAGTGCCACAATGACCGGTCCTGCGCCACCCGCATCCAGCGGACTCCCGCGACCTTTACCAGGTCATCAGTCCACCTTGTGGGGGGCCTACCCGCGCTGCGCCTACCGGTACGTGGTCGTGGTCGTGTGCGTTAGGTATGAGAGGAAAAAATCGACGAACAGTGATAACTGATAACGAATCTATTCCTATTAATGTAATCACAGAACAATAAAAACTGTTTTTTCTGTTCCGTGGATGGAATTGTCCTCCACACCACCGTTCCGCTACCTCGCGGTGCCGTGGTGGAGTGATACTCACTCCTAATAGTTTACATAAACAAATTAAGTAGGTACAACAATCTCTCGTTTCGAAATATTTATGGTCGTGTTCCAGTGAATCTAGAAGAGATATCGCGACGGGCGTGGCAATACGAGGGCATCCCTGGAGAGGTGTTAGCGAGGAGGCACGAACGGAAACAAACGGAACAATCTGGTGAAGTACACATCTTTTTCTACTCCTGTACTTTTATCTGTCATTTACATAGTCACGAACACTAATATAAAGACATACAAAATAAGTTTGCAGAAAAGTCTATACTCTATTCCCCATAACAGTACGGCACAACCGTGCTGTTATGTCGCCAAAACGATACGCTTAGCAGCCATACGCTTCTAAACCTATACATTAGGTACTACCAACTTAACAAACCACTGAATGTTTTTACTTTTTAGAAATTTTTGAACTAAAGGCATTGCTGCTAACTTAGGAAAAACCTTTATTCTTAATATGGCAGTACTGGCAAATTGACATCAATTAAAAACAAAGTTAACCATAGACACCCATTTGTCTCATTTTCATGTTTCCCGAATTCCCGGTTATTTTATAAATTGTTGTTTGAGTTTGCGGCCGTTGTGTTTGCTACAAAATAGTTGGTGTTTCTCAAAAGTAATAAAAATGGATGACGATGAAAATATTGCTCCTACACCAGAAGAAAATCACCGGCAGCCCACAAGCAGTGACCGAAAATTTGTTGCCTACTAAATCTCGGCACCTATACGACAAAGTTTAAGAAAAATTTATTCTTTGTTTAATTTTGCATTTTATTCCATAGTAGCTAGTCGTAGAAAAAGTATTGTATGCAACGTTGTATAACTAAGTCAAAAAACGCTCGTGGCGTCTTTCTTTACAATGTTCGCCTTCGGCTCACATTGTAACCCACGCCACTCGCCTTTTTTGACCTCTCTTATACAACTGTTGCATAAAATACTATAATTACACCACGAGGTAGTCACGTAACGTTCCGAACGCGCGTTAGGTAGATCCAACTGTCATTTCTAGGGTTCCGTAGCCAAAGTGGCAAAAACGGAACCCTTATAGTTTCGTCATGTTAGTCTGTCCGTATGTCCGTATGTCACAGGCATTTTACTCGAAAACCATAAAGTGTATTTGAATAAAATTTTGAGGATAGGTGTATTTTGTTAGCCGCTACATAGTTTTGTAATTAAAATGACTAAAAAAAAAAATTATGGGTGCACTCCTTACATAAACCTGAAAGTCAAAAATATTTTTTTCATTGTAAGCCCACTTGTGGCATATCAATCGATAGGCATTTCAAAATAAATATAAGGTTTCTCAGCAATTTTTTTGATTAAGTGAATAGAGTCGGAGATAATCGCCCCGAAAGTCACTAAAATTCTGTCCCCCCTGCGTGCGTCTGTCTGTCCGTCTGTCACAGCCGATTTGCTCCGAAACTACTGGACCGATTGAGTTGAAATTTGGTATATACATATGTTAATTTGGTGACCCAAAGATGGACGCGTAAAGTAAATTGATGAATTCTGAACAAGGGAGCCACTTTTGGGGCTTTGAGTATTAAGCCACTGGAGATGCCATGACGTAAACTCTTCGAACAAATTTTTTCGCCACTTTTGGCGGGGGGCGAGGTAAAACACGTATAGCACACCACCAAAAGAGGAATAACTCAACAGACACAAGTTTTGCTGTTGCGATAAACGCACACTACAAAAAAATTCAACACATCAAAAATTACACGCACACAGACAGAGTTTTCACGTAACTGATGCAGCATACATGCGAACAAGTTAGTGATGGGACACATCGAAGACATCTGAAGAATGAGTCAAATTAGTTTGATGAATGAACTGAATTATCTTATACTATTTATTATTAAATTGTAAAAGTGAAAATTCTGTCCATTGAAGATACTACCCAAAAAAATGTTTGTTTGTATATATGTCTGTCTGTAATTATGTGCCCTAGTGTCCTTAGCCCTCTCGCACAGTTAAACTGTGGAATGAACTCTCGCCCGCGGTTTTCCGGGCTGATACTTATTGATTGGTATTTGCAAGAACTTATGTATATGCAATTATATTTTAATAAGGCTCAGCTTTCACCACATTTATAAAGTTACTTCAAAACATAAATGAGCAAAGGGAAAGCAATAAAATGAATTTTTATTTTTATTAGAATTACCACATATTTATTAATTTAAATTATCTGGTAGGGTTTTTTAAGACCCGCTTAAGACTTTTATTAATTAGTATTTTTATTGATTTTTAAAATGAATAAGTTTATTGTACACGTAATCATTTTTGTAGCTTTCCGGAGTAAAGTGCTCCGAACAGATAACACTTGTACGTGTAGGTTTCCAAGAATAATTTTCGTAATTACAAATTGTTCTCCATTTCTCCTTTATATAGGGATCTTTTGGAAATCTAAAAGGACATACAATTATATTAAATAAAGTATAATACTATAAATAATAGTATATGAATAACACATACACTCATAGTCCCGCACTAAATGTATTCCTTTTACCTAGATTTTTTTTTGCCAATAATTCATTTCTTTTTAAGACTAAATTTCAACATCGTAAGTCCAGAGAAAAGTAATTTTTCTGATTCACCTTACAAGATTTAAATGTAACATACATCTATACCTACTATTTAATTCAATATCTAATAAAAAAACTGACTATTAAACAAACTGCAGTGATTGAATGAATGAATGATAAATTCAAATGTTGAGTCGCCTTTCTTACTTTATCACATCCCTAAAGACCGATTCGTACCCTTACCACTATAATCATGTTTACGTTCTGTCGTTTACGTATCGCTAACGGTATTTTATTTAAATGGAGATTGTACTTCAATACACATTTAATAGTTAGTAAAAATACTTACCTATGATAGGAAACGTGAACTTGTTGCGAATTTGAGCTGTCAGATCACCTTTTACATGATAATATTGCACAAGTCACCATTTTTCGAGAGAAACGTCACGCGACAGGGAACGATACAAAATGACGGTGAAGCGACTTTAAGTAGTTTTATATAACGTGGTTGAACAGTTGACCAATGTACTTTGCCGGAGGGGGTCGCCTGTCTATGACATCTCCAGTGGCTTAATACTCAAAGTTTTGGGGGGGTAAACTGGAAAATTTAAAAAAAAAAACGCAAACTGTATTGTTTGACATATCAAATGAAAGGGGCTGTTGTATGCATTTCAGACATGTATTTTTTATAATTTTAGCAAGAACAGATTTGGAGTAATTTAGGAAAAAAGACGAAAATTTACCATTCCCCACCCCTTATCTCCGAAACTACTGGGATTAAAATTCTGAAAAAAATATAGAAAATAGTTCCTTGCCTAAAGATTACAGGAAAACCTATAAGAAGTTTGAGTATTCAAAACCAATTATGACATTTAGATTATATACGGAACCCTTCACCACGCGAGTTGAACTCGCACTTGTCCGGTTTTTTATTAAATACCCTGGCCCCGTAGCATGGTTGGCCTTGTCACGCGATAGGTGATAGGATAGAGAGCGTGCGTCACTGGCTGACACCGTTCGATAGAACGAGACGACGCTCTTATCTTGTCACTTGTCGCGTGATAAGGCCAGCCATGCTACGGCTCCACTTCGTTATCTGTCTGTCTAGACTCTTAGTCTCGATATGCGTGTTGGTGTCCAGTTGAAATTAATATAAAGATTATATATAAATCAAAGGGCTCCCTTGTTTTTTCCTGCTTCTCTTATCGCACGACAAGTGTCGATCATTTGCCTCGCACTAACCTACTGAACAAATCAATAAAGTGAGAAGGTTGCATATTTCAGTCGCCCGGCCATTCTGTTTTGATGCCGATTTAACTCCCACATTAAATACCTACTCACAGACGCACCAGAAACGTGGACAGCCACCGGATCCACATCCAGGATAACGGAGATGGCGAAGACAACCACAGTCGCCGCAACCATGGCCGCAACCAACGCTCCCACAACTAGGGTCCCCGAAACCAGAGCAACAACTACCGAGCGAGCTCACATTCTACCGCCGTTGAGCAAGCGGTACCGTCGCATCTATAACTCCGATGAGACGGCCAGGATTGAGGACTACCCGTACCTGGCGGCCATTTTGATGAACAATCAGCTGTGGTGCGGCGGTGCCATCATTAGCACGGATCTTGTGCTCACGGCGGCACACTGCTTGCAGCTGTAAGTGGCCTCTTTTGATTTATAAATCATAATGGAGAGACGGCGAGCATTGAGGACTCTGGCTCCAACCGCCAAAAGTCTTGCGCGATCTGTGTCTGAACTGCGGTTCTACAGGTCATAATTCCTCTAAACTAACTTCAGATTCACATAATACCATTAACTAAACACCTAGATACGGTCCCCATCTCAAACAAACATACAGCCTGAGAATAATCATTGATTGCTGCTTTTAGTCCGAGTCATGTCAAATCAGCTGTAAAGAAAGCTCCTGCATCGAAGTTATTATGTACCTAGCTGATTGTAGGTAACAACGTTAATTCTTCATGATATTCCAGGCAATACAACAACCGCTTCTTCCGCGAATACGTAAAGATGCTCACCGTGCGCATCGGCTCCAGCAACGCCACCGCCGGCGGCGAGGTCCTCCGCGTCGACGAGATCTTCTTCCACCCCAACTACAAGCCCCAGACCCTGGCGTTCAACTACGCAGTCGTCAGACTGCACAAGAACTTGACTTTCTGGAAGAATGTCACGAAGATCGAGTATTCGAAGCGGCGGGACGTGACCATTGACAAGACGATCACGTTTTTGGGGTGGGGGTCGGTGCTGGTAAGAATGTTCAGCTCTTGGAATCCTCTACACTATTAAAGGTAGGTACTATACTATGTCGCACAGAGCCTTGGAAACAGCGATCATTGTTTGTTACGAATTTCATCTTGAAGTCATGCTTCCTTTCATTAACCAAACTTCATTTCGTTAACAAATTATGACACCAGACCGCCGAGAGCTCTAGTGCCTTTCGCACGTAGCATAGAGCCATAATACACGACCTACACGTGTGTTTGCAGTCATCATCCCATAAAGTTAACTTTGTGGAACGATATTTACCACTATACGGTTAATTCTATCAATAAGTAGCATCGATTGCACTACGAGAATGTATTTCCTGGTCTAGAGCGACGTCTCCGAAAAGATTAAGCAATAGGTGGCATGTGCTCCAGATCTGTTGACATTGACAACCTATACCTGAGATATTTTATTTTCAAGGGAATGGGCGACAAGGGCGGAGCAGTGCTGCTTCAGAAAGTTGATCTTCCCGTATACGACAAGGTGGACTGCATAGAGGTTTACGGACGGTAAGGCAGCGGACCAACTACTTTTACATTGTAGGTACATTCAAGACACATAATAAGACACTGGTGCATGCACGCCCCAGGCGCTGCAAGATCGCGGCAGCCGCACCCTGAAGGCATATAGGTGGGTATTGAACGCGGAGATTATTTTATCATTTTAATAGAACCAAATCCACTTTATTGAACAGCACATTCAGTTTTACAGTCTTGACATAATGGACCACAGATGCATAACTAAACCTTAGTACAGAATCTGTACTAATACCTTCTAATACAGATACAACACCTCCTTCAGTAGTCTAGAACCTGCCTGGGTCTGATCTGTTTACCGCTCCTTGTGCGATAATAAGTTGGTTGCGGTTCTACAACTGTTACAATATCACGTTTGAGACAAGGAATTGCAATACCCTTAAAGGGTGTCATGTTGTACCATAAACTGTGATAATTAAGACCTGATGAATGTCAACATGAGAGCAATAAAGTATTCTATTCTATTCTAAAGTATTCTATTATTACAACTTGTTTGATTACTACTACTTTCCTCAAATATCTCATTCGTTGAAAGGGTTAATCTTATAAGCATACTGCAGCAAGCTGACAAGAGAATAAGGCTGATGTTTTCATACAATTTGACCAAGCTATGTGTCACGTGTCACGTAAGGTTACCCCAGCGCGGTTAGCTTGACTGACACCGCGACGAGACGCCAGACGAGAAAATTTTCCCCCCCAGCCCTGCTAGCATAACTTGACTCTCTACTCTACTCGCGCGCGTGATAGACTATCTGTCACTTTTTGACAGCATTAATCAGAAAGTGACGGACAGTCTATCTCGCGCGCGAGCAGAGAGTCGAGAGTCAAGTTATGCTAGCAGAGCTGGGGTGTTTCTAATGCGATGCTGAGTGCGAATGAGACAGGATTCCTTCACTTGGAAGCATGTTGTGCTAGCCCCCTGGTGGACAAGCTGACTTGTGCAGATAATTTTGACCATATCATTCTGCTTCACAGGGAATTGGTCTCGATTAGCACGTTCTGCGCCGGCTACATCACCAAGATCAAGAATGTTTGCAACGTACGTAGCCGACCTTAGTTTGTACGAGAGGGATGTTGCAGATATTCGCACCCGCAACCGCGGAAGTTCTGCGTTAATTTCAACATCTGCATCCGCATCCACATCCGAAAAAATCGAAGCGGAGCTTTTGCGAATGCTCATTTAGTGCAAGTAGCGTCAAGACGTGTCCACATGTTACAACATCTTTGAGAAACCCTCCACGTGTTACAACATCTCTGAGAAACCCTCCACGTGTTACAACATCTCTGAGAAACCCTCCACGTGTTACAACATCTCTGAGAAACCCTCCACGTGTTGCAACATCTCTGAGAAACCCTTCTCGTGTTACAACATCTCTGAGTAACCCTTCACGTGTTACATCTCTGAGAAACCCTCCACTTGTTACATCATCTCTGAGAAACCCTCCACGTGTTACAGCATGATGCCGGCGGGCCAGCAATCATGGACGGTCAGCTGGTCGGCATCCTGTCATTCTCCGCCAAGCGCTGTGACGAAGCGGACAAGCCGGCGGTGTTCGCGGGGACGGGCGCCGCGGCCGAGTGGTTGGACACCATACCAGACATACGGAAGAAGAGGTGACCGTAGGCCATAGACGTTTCTCATATCCTTATGGCGGCTCGAGGCGCCTCCTAGAGGCGCTCGGCACGAGTCTTGGCCAGGTGAGGCCGTAGGAGTGCTAGCCATCCACACTCTCGATTTATACACTTCCTCGCTACGTCTACTACAAGATGGACGTGATTAAAGTGACGGCGTTAGCTACTTTATATGCCTACCAGTATTATAGGCTAATAATAATCCCTAATGCCTTAACCGGCCGTCCAGAGTGGAGTCGCAAGAGCTGTTGCTCGAGGGTAGATGTGGACACCTAAGTGGCGAGTTGGCTATATGTTTAAAGTCCAGTGCCACCTCTCTACCCCTCCAGCTCTCTGACCGGTGTTGCCCTTAGGCCATTTTTTAATGTCGCTATTAATAGGGGCCCATCTAGCAGTTGGCGAGTCACCGTCTGCCAGAGATAAAAAGTGAAACAGTTTTATTAGGCAGGCGTCCGATGTTTCACCAATAGCCCAGTCACTAGTCCATCATTTTCACCCAATAACCCGTTTTATTTAGATTCCATCAACCAGTAATAGTCCCTATACACCCCAGCGGGTGCTGTCTCTGTGCGCGTCCCATGACACGGGCAGGGACGGCATCCGCTCGGTGTACTCCTTGCATTCCATTAAATTGTCAAAAGGGCCTCTACGTGTTGTCTCAGTTGGTACTTTGTAGGTACCTAGCCCCACGCACGCCTCCCAAAGGTCCGGGACATCATGTCCCGTGAGCGGGAAAGACATCCCTAATCTCTTACGTCTACATCACCGAAATATAAAAAAAAACCGGTCAAGTGCGAGTCTGACTCGCGCACCGAGGGTTCCGTACGACCAAGGAACTCGGTATATACAGTAAGGGAAATGTATGCACGTACCACTATAGAACCCTGTCGCAATTGACAGGCCGCCGTCACTCAAACTCGAGTGGTATGTCACCTTATTGCGATAGAGTTCTACGGTGGTACGTTAATACATTTCCTTTACTGTATGTTGGTTTTTCAGCGATAATTCTTTATCAAGTGAATTAATTTCGATAATTCTTTTTTTATTTGCTAGAAGGTACTTTCAGAACACTTTCATATGAATTTGAAGGAAAAAAATGAAACACAGCAGTATTAAATTACAAACAAAATTAACATATGATTTTTGATGAATAAAAAAAAAATACACTAGATAGAGGTCTCGTTATACTTTTCCGGTAATATTCACGTTAATATTAATCATATATATTATTTTCAAATTTTTCTCTTGGTTAACTTCGGAGATAAGGGGGGGGAATGGTATTTTTTTCAACATTTTTATTTATAAATCAAAATTTTACCATTGTAGAAAAAAAAAGAAAAACTGTTTTAGAATGTACAATTCAAGCCCTTTCATATGATACCCCACTTGGCCTACTAACTAGACTTTGAATTTCTCCCCCCTCTTTTATCCGCCCTTTTTTAAACAAATTAAAAGTATAAATTAAAAAATTTCATTTTCCATACACGAGGATTAGCTTTGTTTACAACTATTCCAAATTTCAAATCGATAGCATTAGTAGTTCCTGAGATATTTGACTTTGTGACAGACAGACAGACGGACGGAGTCGCACCATAAGGGTTCCGTTTTTACCTTTTTGGTCCGGAACCCTAAAAAGAAAGGCAAAACGGAGAAGGTGGTGGATGACGTCAATACACCGCAATTTACTCTGCAGCAGCAAACACAAAGTGAGCGAGCGCGAGAGTGTGGTTGATGCCCTCGCCTCGCCCCCTCGCGTCCGAAAAACCGACTACAAGTGGAGCGACAGCGAGGCGAGCCGAGGAAAGACGAGGGGACACGAGCGCACCACTCTCGTACTCGCGTTCCCTCCTGTAGCCTCGTGGAGTCTAGAACGGCATTACGTATATTACTCGACCGCGATTTGTTCGGGAATGGAGGTGCCGGTTTTGCCATATAATGAGGACTACCGTATTTGCGCTCACCAGTTGGCGCCACTGGCGTGTCGGGTCCAGAAATATAGAAGTTTGTTGTTACTGGCGTATAACAAAATTTGCATTTAAATCATGCTTAAAACCATCCTTTAAGTACTTATTACCTACGTTTTATTTTTGTACCTCTTTTTCTTAGATACGCTTTTTTAAAGACATTCAGTAACCCGTAACTCATATTTGCCATAATTGATGTCAGTTATGCAAAATATTCAGAAGATAATTAGATATTATTACTAATCCCGCAAAATCCACTCACAACCTATGGCATTTGACATTTTGGAAGCCAATAATGCACGGCCAAATAATGTACGCCCCGATAATCCATCTACTGTACTACTGCCCAAGGGTACGGGTTCACACCTCTAGGATCATTTTCGAGCGTTCGCCATACATGTGTAGACGATTTTGAACAGAAAGTGTGAACCCGTACACTTGGGCGATAGTACATCGGACGCGGATTATTGGACTTTACATTATTTTGGCCGTACATTAACCGGCACCGACATTTTGAAGACCCGACGCGCCACTAGCGGCGAATTCACTCGCGGTAGCCCTCTTTGACAGCTATCTATCCCATTCCCAAGGTCAAATCAGCAAAAAGCCACTGAAAACGGGAAAAAAAACAAAAAGAGGTCAAATAACCATCTACACGGGGATCTTCCAAAACTATGACAAATAAAATTGAACTCTATGTTGTAAATCGCTAGACTGTTTTTGATTTAACACAGATACGCTGTCATTGTCTAGACATTGGCAGACTGTATATAGAGTTAATTTACTAGTCTCTGATATCAGCCATTGAAAAATTCTACCTACCTCTATTCTATTTATTTGTGAGCCAACTAGAGTCAACTAATGTTGGTTTTCTATGAAGCTATGACGTGTCCAGTATTTTACTGTCATAAGACTTATTTATAGATTGTCTTATTTATTCGAGACTGCAAGGTTCTATATATAAATAGAATTAGGTGAAAATCGACTCCATTCTTAGTTACATATAAAGGTAAAGCAGGTATTGATTTTATAGGCTGCTGGAGGCCCATATGAATAAAAAAACCGGCCAAGTGCGAGTCGGACTCGCGCACGAAGGGTTCCGTACCATTATCTATAAAAACGGCAAAAAAAATCATGTCTGTTGTATGGGAGCGCCAGTCCGACTCGCACTTGGCCGGATTTTTAGTATTTCGCACCCTTACAATGAAACCGACCGAACTCAAAAAAATCAACAAAATGAGTTAGCTACACATCTTGATGCAATATGTAATTTTGATATGTGTTTCTAACCCATTTTGTCGATTTTTTTGAGTTCGGTCAGTTCCATTCTAAGGGTGCGATTTGTTGTTATAGCGGCAACAGAAATACATAATCTGTGAAAATTTCAACTCTCTAGCTATCACGGTTCTTGAGATACAGCCTGGTGACTGACAGACGGACGGACGGACGGACAGCGAAGCGTTAGTAATAGGGTCCCGTTTTTACCCGTTGGGTACGGAACCCTAATAAGTTTGAACTAATAATTATTTTTATATTCCAGCGACGAACTAGCACACGGCTGGATGAACGATATGCAATGAAACAATAACAAAACGTAAATCAATATATTTGTTCTAATACTGTACAGGCCAGTTTCATTCCACTACACAAAAATCAAAAATCCATTTACTTTAACATTATATATTTCTAAATAACATACAACATTGAAAATACATGGGAAGTTCGTAGCGGATCTCCGAAAATATTATCATGGAATGATATCGAGCTGATTCCAAACACTAACTTCAACGTTGTTATTTTAAATATTGATTGATATACAGCGGCGGCCATTTTAACGAATCTGTCATCACGAAGATGGCGGCTGGCAGAGTGACAGCTGTCAGACTAAACAAGATGGCGGCTGCTTGTGACAGCTGATCAGAGAATGGCGGGTGATTGGTTGGCGCTCGCGTAGTAATAATAATTTATGCGATATTTAAACGTAGAACTGTAGTAGCCTATTACTTAGCGCGGTAGTTAACGTGCAGCTCCGGTTTGATGTCGTAGACCAGGCTTAAGATGTCCTGGATCACCTGCAAATTAAATATTAAAGGGATAAACACATGAAAAACGGTTTTTTCCCAATTCTACAGATTTCTATTACAGATTTCCAATTCTACAGATTCCCAATTCTACGGATTCCCAATTCTACAGATTCCCAATTCTACAGATTCCCAATTCTACGGATTCCCAACTCTACAGAATCCCAATTCTACAGATTCCCAATTCTACAGATTCCCAATTCTATGGATTACCAACTCTACAGATTCCCAATTCTACGGATTCGCAATTCTACAGATTTCCAGTTCTACATATTTCTGATTCTACAGACTCCTAATTCTAGTCTAACTATCGCAAAATATAGACACATACAAGTGTGATCATGTGATTAGAATTAAAACATTTATAAAAATCGGAGTTTGTACCTTTTTTCAGAAGAGATAAAACCTATTCCTCTAGATTAATAATTACTGGTTGGTTATCGTAGCTGTAGACATGAGAATCTGTAGAATTGAGAATCTGTAGACATGAGAATCTGTAGCATTGAGAATCTGTAGACATGAGAATCTGTAGAATTGGGAATCTGTAGACATATGCCCAAAGGTGAAAAACATAACCCTCCTTTCCTTCGGCAGTCGGGTAAAAAGACAAGATCGTTCAAGCTACGAGGACACGCCCCAATTCTTCTCATTGATGTTGACTAACAATTTAAAATAAGTTTCTGTTTTTGTACGAGCTTTTATTGCCGACTGTACTTTTCTGTATACCATCATCATTTACTCATTGAGACGATTCTAACCAGCCCAAACTCAACGGGGTTACGTCGGTTAAATACTGAATACCCATTGCAACCTTCTGTAGCCATCATCAGATCAGCGCGACGGTACCATAATATTGAATTGTCATCCAAACTATACTTAAACCCAAAATTTCAGCTCAATCGGATAACGGCAAGTGACTGAAAAATGGATTGCAAATTTTAACGGACAACTTATAGTTAACATTTTTAAAAAAGTAGGAATCCACTTCAAATCTTATCTGCCTATGAATGGAATTGTTCTCTATTGTTAAAGCCGACCGCTAATCACCCGTGCAAAATAAAATGCATAAATAACAAATGAGTTCATACGAATAACAACTTTATCGTAAATTAATAAGGTTCAAATTTCATCAGCACGCACTCGACATAAAACCTTTTGGAAATAAGAGCCGTGATCGCCCAGGTGTTCGGCTCTTCCGTTCCAAAAGGTTTTATGTCGAGTGCGTGCTGATGAAATTTGAACCTTATTAATTTATTATAAAGTTGTTATTCGTATGAAATCATTTGTTATTTATGCATTTCATTTTGCACGGGTGATTAGCGGTCGGCTTTAACAATAGAGAACAAAACCATTCATCGGCAGATAAGACTTGAAGTGGATTCCTACTTTTTTTTAAATGTTCACTATACTTATTAATTTACATACTTACAAATTTAAAATATTTACATACGAACAGTAAATATAAAGCTTGTTAAAACACTGACAGATAAGGCATTGTCAGTGACAGATCATTGCAAGGGCCGGAAAACCCCTTTTCAGGCCTATCGATTTGGTAACCCTATCAATTAGGTAACCTTACATTAAGGTTACCTTACTTATAGGGTAACCCTATTGTTATGGTAAGCATATCGGATGTGGTAACCATAAGGTAACCGTAGCAAAACCCTACATATAAACTCAACCTGTTGGGAGAAATTGTCCTTCAAAGTGCTGAAAAGCGACCAAACCCTCTGACTTTTGTAGAGAGATTTGTTCAAGTAAATGGATAATTAATTACTGGTTTCATTATATGTGGGAGAACATGAAAAACTAATGGACACAGGTTTTGTTATTTCACTTTAAACTCGTGTTTTGTATAAATCGAGACACGTCAAAGCTTCATACTTTTCGAGACCATGAACCATGAGATCATGGACCGTGAAGATCTCATGCAAAAAAAAAATAGCCAAAGGGAAGTGAGTGAAACGATTATTATAATAGAAAATACCGAAATTACTACACGCGTGCCTTATATTTGAGGAGTTCCCTCAATTATTCATGGTTCCCATCATCCAACTGAAGTTTTGATAACAATGGGACCAACCTGGAAGCATATACTTTCAAATAAAAAAATAATTGTACGAATCGGTTCATAAATGACGGAGTTCTGAGGTAACAAACGTTAAAAAAAATACAACCGAATAATTGAGAACCTCCTTTTTTGTGAAGTCGGTTAAAAATGTACATGTACTAGCTTCTGCCCGCGACTTCGTCCGCGTAGAACTCGATAAAAAAAAATCCCGCGGGTCGTAAATTATAGCCTATTAAATAATAATATCTAGTAGAATTTTTTGAGACCCAGCGCCTGGAGCCGTAGCATGGTTGGCCTTATCACGCGACAAGGGACAAGATAAGAGCGTCGTCTCGTTCTATCGAACGGTGTCAGTCAGTGACGCACGCTCTATCCTATCACCTATCGCGTGACAAGGCCAACCTTGCTACGGCTCCTGATGAAGGCAACGAGCAATTTGGTCTCCATACAAAGTTTCATCCCTTTTCGTCCCTAAAAGGGATGAAATTTGACATAAATTATAGCCTATGTCCTATTCTGATATATGGGGTGGGCTCTATAACAGGAGCAAATATTTAAAAGGAGGCTTCCTTAGAGCATCTGTGGTAACCCCTTTTGTCCATTTCTTTTCAAATTTTTTTAACTCGGAGAAAAATTGATCTATAGTTATGACCTCCGAGTAATGTATCTTGGCACCACGAGATCATAGCACAGTAGTGAATGCAGATTTTGAGGTAACATCATGTACTGAGTCATAATGGTTTATGCATTTTTGTTTTCAAAAGATATTTTTGTGATTTTTTCAATTTTTTTCATTTTTTTTTGTGTTTTTAAAATAAAAAGTTACATGTATCACTCCAGAAGAGTAAAAAAGTACACGTAAACATAAGTTTAAGAAAAAAAAATTTTTTTTTCTATTTAAAACCACTTAGAAACAATTGCTCACAAGCTTAATAATCTACCGTTTAATTTATTGCTCCTGTATAAGGTACATAACTGGAAAGTTTCATATAAATTCGTCCAATAGTTTTTTATATTAAGTGGAACATACACCCATCCATCCATACATCCAAACTTTTATAATATTAGTAGGATAGGATTGTCTATGGTACTGACCGCGTCCTGCTCAGTTTTGACCATCTTGTTCATCTCGTCGATCTTGACTCTGGTCTCGGCGTCGATCTTGGCGGCCACGCCCTCTCGAGTGCCCATGTGCTGAAACAAGACATCCCCACGTCAGTCTGCGCTCCTGGTACAGTCACGGTCTTTCTTTAAGCCATTTAGGTGTCAACTAATTTTGGTTTTTAATAGTTAAGCTATGAATATCCAGTAAAAGGTGAGCTCTAAATGGCTACACGATTAAAGTCAGGAGGGCTGCCGCGAGTGAATTCGCCGCTAGGGGCGCTAGCGGCGCGTCGGGGCTTCAAAATGTCAAATGCCATTGTTTGTGAGTGGATTTTGCGGGTTTTTTCATAATTCCTAATAATATTGTGAATATTTTGCATAGCTGAGATTAATTATAGCAAATATGTGTTACAGGTAAAATGAATCTCAGTGCATTAAAAGAAAATCTAAGAAAATAATAAATATATAATAATAATAAATATTAGAGGACAATCTTACACAAATCGACCTAGACCCATAGTAAGCTCAATAAGGCTTGTGTTATGGGTACTAGACGACGATATATTTAATAGATACAAATACTTAAATACATAGAAAACATCCAAGACTCAGGAACAAATGTTCATGCTCATCACACAAATATTTGCCCTTACCGGGATTCGAACCCAGGACCTTCAGCTTCGTAGGCAGCGTCATTACCCACTAGGCTAACCGGTCGTCAATGAGTTTTAACGAAGAAAAACTAAATCGGATGTAATAATAATAAGTATTATATTTTTAAATTATTGATTTACTCTTTTAAGCATGATTTTAATGTAAATTTTGTTTTACGCCAGTAATAACAAACTGTAATAGCTATATTTCTGCACCCGACACGCCAGTGGCGCCAACTGGTGAGCGAGCGTTTTTCAAAAAAAGTGTACATGAACTTTTTTTTTCAGAATTCGAATTTTTTGGGTTTATCTTACTCAGAATCGTTGATACTATCGATCCTTATACAAGAAAAAAGTTGTCACAGATTTTACTATGTAAGTTTTTTCTTCCAGTGCGTTTAACCAGTTATAAATAAAAAAAGACTGCATACAAAAATGTGAAGATCTGGAATGGAATATTTTGGACACTTTTTTTCTTGTCGATAGTGTCAACAATTCTGAGTAAAAAAAAAACCCAAAATAATTGAATTCTGAAAAAAAAAAACATATATACCTCTTTTTGAAAAAAGCTCGAGCGCAAAAACGGTAGCCCTTATTGACGACTACTTTAGCCTATTTGGTAGTGCTCCTGCCTACCCAGCTTGTGGTCCAGGTTTGAAGTCCTCACCTTAGAGGCAGCTTTACCTATGGTGCAGGGTGTGTTGCACACGGGCGCCGAAGTCTACTAGATGGCCCTGGGGTAATGATGTGTTCGGCAAGTATGTGGTTCAAATATACCCAAAAGTCATACAACGCTCTGCGCATCCAATTTAATAATGCCTTCAGGGCGCTGTTGCGACTGCCGCGCTTCTGCAGTGCGTCATCTATGTTTGCCGAGGCGCGTACAGACGGCTTTGATGCCGTCTGGCGGAAAAAGTCTGCCTCTCTCTTAAATAGAATGCGCGGGAGTGGCAACAGTATCCTGAATATGATAGCTGGTAAGTTTGATTGTCCCCTGACAAAAATACTTACCGACCGCACCAAATCCCTACTTACTATTAAATACTAACCTAGACTAAGATTAACTAACACCAGTGGACCACGTAGTTGTCTTAAAATTGAAATTAAAATAAATAAATAAAATAAAATGATTGCAGATGGGCGCTACATGGCTTAGAGCAGGGGTTCCCAAACTTTTTTTAGGCACGCCCCCCTGCTGCCAAAAATGAAATTCCCACGCTAGCTAGCCAAATCATCATCATCACCCGCGCCCCCATTAAAATGTTGTCGCGCCCCCCACTTTGAAAACCCCTGGCCTAGAGACACCACAGCCTCACCTTGGCTTCAAACTCTTTGAACTGCCTCTCGCGCTCCTGTCTGTACTTCTCGATCTCATCCTGGGCCTCGTCCTTGGCCTGCTTTAGGCGTTTCGCTTTGCCTGTAAACAACAATGGGTTATATTAGACAAGTCTCCTCGTGACCAAGGATGCGGTAATAAGTGTGGATAGTCCCGGTAAATCAATATAATTATACCATACTGTTATTTATTTTATTACACACAACAACCAAAGCTAAAAACCATCACGACTTTCAATAATTTTGCATAAGAAGTTCAAAAAACCGGCCAAGTGCGAGTCGGACTCGCGCACGAAGGGTTCCGTACCATTATCTATAAAAACGGCAAAAAAAAACATGTCTGTTGTATGGGAGCCCCAGTCCGACTCGCACTTGGCCGGTTTTTTAGTATTTGTTGTTATAGCGGAAACAGAAATACATAATCTGTGAAAATTTCAACTCTCTAGCTATCACGGTTCTTGAGATACAGCCTGGTGACAGACAGACAGACGGATGGACGGACGGACAGCGAAGTCTTAGTAATAGGGTCCCGTTTTTACCCGTTGGGTACGGAACCCTAAAATCCGACCAAAAGCGTGTCGGGCCACGCGCAGTGTAGGGTTCCGTACTTGCCTGTCTGTCTTTTTGTCGGCTGCGTCGGACGAATTTGTAAGAAAGTAGGCATTTCCAAATACACATTAAGTTGGTCGACTATTACTCGGTAACTAGTTACGCCTTCTCAGCAGTGATAATTTTCCTTTTAAATTCACTATATGTACTACTGCCACGAATTTTTTCACATTCCCTGTTGTACTAGCCATTTAGCCGGCAGGGTAGGGTGGGGGGGGGGGGGGGGGGGGACACTTAACTCAAACAAAAATTAGGGCTTTAAAGCCCAAATCACGCAAACGGATCACCGAGTTGAAAAATGATTGTTAGTGTGATGTAGGTAGATCCATAATAGCTGTCAAACGATTGGAATGTGTGTCGCTTACGTCATTCCGGAATAAATCCTCGAAGCAAGTACACGCCTATCATTTCCAATACCTATAGTTTACCTACCAGGACACCTAATATCCTGAATTTATCAGTTAGAAACCCATAATATTTTTGAACAAGTTATCCAACGATATCCCACACCGTGCGTTTAAAGAGCAAACAAAATTACATCCCCACTTTACGTGTAGGAGAGGAAACTTAAAAAAGTCATTTTTCAAGATTTTATTCTACCGTTTCTTTTATATCATCATTATCATCATCATATCAGCCCAAAGACGTCCACTGCTGAACATAGGCCTCCCCCAAAGAGTGCCACAATGACCGGTCCTGCGCCACCCGCATCCAGCGGACTCCAGCGACCTTTACCAGGTCATCAGTCCACCTTGTGGGGGGCCTACCCACGCTGCGCCTTCCGGTACGTGGTCGCCACTCAAGAACCTTCCCGCCCCAACGGCCATCGGTTCTACATGCAATGTGCCCCGCCCATTGCCACTTAAGTTTAGCGATTCGGAGGGCTAGGTATATCGGTTACCTTGGTTCTGCTGCGGATAGCCCCATTTCTGATGCGATCACGCAGAGATACTCCCAGCATAGCCCTCTCCATTGCCCTTTGGGTGACTTTGAGCCTTCTTATGAGGCCCATAGTAAGCGACCACGTTTCCGTGCCATATATCATCACTTCTTTTATATACCCATGCCAAATTACATCTTTCTAGCAGTACACTGAGCTAAGCCGCAGACGCACAGACGGACATGGCGAATCTATAAGGGTTCCTTGTTGACTACGGAACCCTAAAAACTGTATCCCGACTTTTTTTTTCATACAAAAGGTTTCATACGTAATTGTGCTCCGGGTAACATAGGTTTATGTTACCCGGAGCATAATCAAGGATCAATTAACTCCTAATTTGTCAAAATCGGTTCATCTCTCACCAGGCAAATATTAAATTTGACAGCTAATCACAAGTTTAGTATTGAAATGATGTTCAGTAGTTGAGTAGGTAATATATTTGATACAGATAAGTAGTTATTTAGGATAGTAAATTGTCATGAACCCTGGTACTAATACTAAATTTAAGGACACATTCCATTTTACTCTGATGTAACTGTTATGTAAAATTATATTTGACATCAGAGAATTTAATTATTGCTTTAATTTATTCAAAATGACATGATTCTAATTTACACATTGTAGGTACTTATATTTTTATTTTTATTTTATGGTTGGGCATTATTATTATATTTTTTCATGTTGTCCTAGTTTCCTATTGTAATCATATTTGACATACTTGATATTAAATTTGACAACTATTATATATAATCATATGTTGTATGCATGGAATCATGAATTGAAACTGTGTCTTACGCTAATAATTCAAACACAATGTATATTGTTCAATGAATAAATGACTATGACTATGACCACCGCGACCAGGCCGGGTCAGTCTGTGAGAGGCTTAAGGCCATGTGATGATGTAAAGAATTCATAATTTTTAGGTGAACAAGCCTTAGCTGAAATATTCTTGCTCATGTGATTCACTCCTTAGCATAAACTAACTCTTATCTATGAAATAAAGTAATCTATATGTTGCTATGGAAGATTTTAGAGGAGGCCTACACTGAGAGGTAAATCAACCGAACCACTGATGTTGATGTACAAATTATAATTTAAATTGCTAGGTTTTTCTTACGACCGGTTAGCCTAGTGGGTAGTGGCGCTGCCTATGAAGATGAAGGTCCTGGGTATGAATCCCGGTAAGGGCAAATATTTGTATGATGAGCATGAATATTTTGTTTCAGAGTCTTGGATGTTTTCTATGTATTTAAGTATCTGATTATATATATCATCATATCAGTACCTATAACACAAGCCTTATTGAGCTTACTATATAGCTAGTTTGATTTGTGTAAGAATATCCCCTAATATTAATTTATTTATTTAATTTTGTAAAGGTCGAGAATAAAGGCTATTTTATTACATAAGTTGCTTGCATAACCCATCAAGTTTCATGACTATAACTGTAACTCCTCCCTCCCAACTTCATATTACAAACTGCAACTCTAGCACTATGCACTAAATCATATTTTTCCCTCAATTCTAAGCAGTGGCATAGCTAGGAGTTGGCGAAGCGGCCCCTCTCCCACAGCCTCGCACTTAAGGGGGAGTCGCGTGAGCCCCCCTTTTTATATGTAATGTCCGTGGCAAACAAGTATACAAATACAACCCGGCTGAAGCCCACGGCTAGATTACTATTACTAACTATTACACCAAAGACCTACACCAAAGATACTGGGAGGAGATAGACACATGCAGACAGACCAAAGAGATTCTGTCGAAGCGCGACTACAAACTCACAACTGCACTAATGAAGACCCACAGAAACCAACTACGCAAGATAGTAGGAATGATAACCGGACACAACACCTTGAACAGACACCTCTATAAATTAGGTATCACAGACAGCCCCATGTGCAGAGCGTGCATGGAGTCAGACGAAACGACTAAACACATTCTACTGGACTGTAAGCAGGTAGAAGTATACAGGAAAAAGCACCTAGGGTCTCCGGACACACTACGGAACGCAGTCAGTAATACCAAGGCAACTAAACTTTAAACTTTTTAGAGGAGCTGGGGTGGTTAGAGTAGCGCCACCCTGCCGTTTCATGCAAAATAGGCACATTGGATATCAACTTGCAGAAAATGCCCAGTAAAACTAACTAACTAACTAACTAACCACTGATTCTAAGGTTTCGTGTTACACAATATTGAAAAACATCCATTTTAACCAAACTACGTGACCATATAATGATAAAGATGCGATTTCTTTTTCAGCAAATAGAAGAACATACATGGCATAGTGGTTCTTATACCACACCACTCAAATCTGAAATGGTAATTACAATATTATGTCTAATAAGAAGGGTGTTACTAAGTAGACAAGTTTTGATTAATTTTCATCTACTTAGAGCAATTTTAGCCATCTGTCCATTCTATGAACCCGAAAATCGTTATCTGGCAATAGTACTGCCCCTCAGGGTCATTCTTTAAACGAAATCATGTGACAATACAATGTTGATTCAGTATGTTCAGTAAAAACGCAAGAATACCAAATACATTTATTCCACTGAACATGATCACTAATAATTAGCAATTAAACCGTTGTCATAAGTACCTATATCATACTATAAGGCGGGGACGCAGAACCAATACCCAAATACGTAGTAAAATTAGACAATACTATTTATTAGACTTACGCTTTCTCGCCTCAGACACTTTCTCCGCTGCCCTCTTCTCAGCAGCCAACAATTGCTGGATCCCCTGGGTCTGACTCGCCATTTCTGCCGATACACAAAAACTATGTCAGTAAGAATCGAGACCAAGATCAGAATCAATAGGCGCAGAACGGAGATGTGACGAAAGTCATATGATTACTTTAGTTCCACCATGTTGTCACAATTGGCGTTGTCAGCGGCTCGTGCCTCGTCTTGTATGCGTGAAACGGAATAGATTCCACCTTAATTAATCTTGTTCTAAATAATTTATTATTAAATGACTATGAAAATATAACAATAAAATAATAACTTATTAAAATGCATATTTTAATTTCACTTTTTGTACGCTACGTTACTTAAAAATATGTAGTTACAATTGCCTGATAGACACTTTGCGTGTAGTGGATCAGAGGTGCATAGTTCTTGTTTATACTATACTAGATGGCAGTAACTGGGAATTAAATGAAAAAATACGATATTTAACAATGTCGAATATATTTTGTACTTGAGATAAAGTACGTGTTATTTTTAATTTATTGTGTTTTCTAAGTTTGCATATTAGTTTATTATTGTGGTAGATGTTACCATAGACCACGAAGCTCAACAGCTCAAGGACATATCTGTCAACTACGGCTGTCAAATATTCAAAAGTAATTCAAGCGATAATGAACTTTATGCCTCAAAAAATTAAGTTACATTCTACCAATCAACTGCACAAAACTACGCGCGCAAATCCTTACTCGATTGCCCGCAATTCCGTGCATTTTACAAGTTTCTTCAACATCTCACAAATATTTTATAGAATGCGTTTTGGACATTCATTCTCTCGATATGAAAATCGTTGTTATGATAATTGTTAGAAAAAATATTCTAATAGGGAAACCGTTGGCCTCAGTTCAGCCATCTCTTTCACACTTAGCGCAAATAACGAAACAACAAAGTGAATCCATTCGACTCCCCTCGATATGGTACGCTCTGTTTTGTTGTGTCAATCGTATATTTCGACATGCAATGACTGTATTACTCTGTAAGGAGGATATCATATCGCAGCAGAGCCGCAATGTATTAGCAGCAGTATACATTCAAACGCGTGCTCGGTTGGCCAAAGTCCAAGACCGCTCCCTCGCTAGGCGTCACGTCACCGCTTCTTTATCATTGTGAAGGCAAACTTAACGTAGTATGGCCGTCATTTGGAAGTATTCACAGTTTTACTTCCACAAAGAATACGCGATAAACATTGCACAGAGCGAAATAAAAAAGACATTTATAAATAAATTTTGTACGCGAGTGACATAAACATTGAAAAAGCAGTGAAATCTTTTTAACTCGGTCGAATTCTGTTTTCTAATTTGTCTCGGATTTCTTGTTTTCATCCAAAATGTGGCTAATAAGTCAACCAAACGGAGTGATCCAGGAGGTGAAGGCGGAACCTAATGCAATTGGACAGCAGTGCCTGGAAAGAGTAAGTGCTTTTTATACTCGTTCTTTAGACATCAAATTGTTATTTATTTGCATACCTATTTTTGCACCAGCCCTTGTCAACAACCGGGCGCAAGATTTTTGTAATTCAGTTGCTCAAGGACTGAGATCTAGTAACTTGAGCTACGAACAATAAACCTTTATGTATAAACTTAAAATTGTGCAACAAACTGATATAACAATTCACTAACATGCACATTTTGGGACACATAGTAACAAATTACTGGTTTTATAGGGGTGTCTAGTAAATGGTTTCTATTACGAAGATAATGCGTCAATTTGAATTACAACGATAGGTGTAGAAACACGTTGGCGACGTCAGACTTACCTTGCGGACTTTGTACCCGGCTGCGATCACGTTCTCTCGCCGTGCTGGTGGCCTGGTACCAAACTTAACATATTTACCCGACTGCGCGACGCAAAGGAGGGTAATGTGTTTATTTATAACGTTTTCGACGTTATTATGGGTACTTTAGTGCTTCCTACAGATTTGTATTTAATGCCAATATAATTATAGTAATGATTTTTAAAATCGTAAACGGGTATTTTATTATTTGTATATTCAAACTCATAATAATACCTAACCCTACTTTAAACAAAATTGATGTTAACATGGATTCTGCAGCTTAAACAATGTAAATCAAATTCCTCAAGTTTTAAATACTTGGGTACCTACCTATACTTAGTAATCTAGTCTAGTATACCTACCTACCTAATAATACGTCCTTAGGTAGGTTAGGTACCAGCTGCTCAGGTACCAAGCCATAGCAGGATTAGTAGGAACACAATACTTAACAAGTGGAATCAAAAGATTTATCAAAAACCCAACTGCTTGTTTGCAAATATTATAGCCTATGTCACTCCCACGATTAAGAGGAATCCAACGACACCTCATATGTCGAAATCCGTCAAACGGTTTAGGCTGCAGGGCGTGCCAAAGAATAAGACATACACACATACATACGCTCGTAAAGCATAACCCTCCGTCGGGTAAAAAGGGGGCCAGGTAGATACAGTCACGGACTTTAATTGTTGAGCCATTTAGAGTTCACTTTATACGGGACACTTCATAGCTTCATAGAAAACCAAAATTAGTTGACACCTAAATGGCTCAACAATTAAAGTCCTCGACCGTAGGTACCTACCCAGTAGCGCCCAGTTAAATCCATTGCAAAGGTGCGATCTGTCTGTTCTAACCTTTACTTCTATCAGCCTGAACTGAAGACTGAGTCCTGGATAGATCCGGCGTTATGGTAGGGCGCGGTAGGGCGCCGATTACTGACTTTCCAGCGCTCGGAAATTATTTAAAAGTAAATACGATTGCGTCCAAATTGCAGGCACTTACTTTCTACCGATAGAATTGAATACGAGTGGCTAATGCCACTCGTTTTTCAATTTTCTAATTTTCTATCGCTATGTCAAAATATTGCTAAACTTAAGTGGCAGTGGGCGGGGCACATTGCACGTAGAACCGATGGCCGTTGGGGCGGAAAGGTTCTCGAGTGGCGACCACGTACCGGAAGGCGCGGCGTGGGTAGACCCCCCCACAAGGTGGACTGATGACCTGGTAAAGGTCGCGGGAGTCCGCTGGATGCGGGTGGGGCAGGACCGGTCAATTTGGAACTCTCTGGGGGAGGCCTATGTCCAGCAGTGGACGTCTTTCGGCTGATATGATGATGATGATGTCAAAATAGCATTTCATCATTTTTGGCGATTTTCGAGCGAAAGAATCGACCGCTCGAAAGTCAACCGGTCCCCAGGGCGCCGGATATGAAACCCATAAAGGGGCGCGCCGCAGGCGCCCCTTCATAATCCTCTCGCTCATTAAACTCGCCCAGGGCGCTGGTAGCGCTAAAACCGGCCCTGGTCGGGGCAAAGCTTAGCCCAAAATACCGTGATTGTTTTGCTATAATCCCAGCCTAGATATTTGGTAGTAAATTCCGTGCAGTCCTCATACGGCGCCAAAACGGTTCGTCTCCGTTGGCCGACGTCCAAATCAAATCTGGGGGCGCGGCAGTGCCGCCGCCAAGTCGAGCAAAACAAACAGGCGCGGGCGTATCCTTTTCTTGAAGCCATTCAGGCCATTTTGAACATCCTGTAATTTTGTGCTAGCTAAAGCTAGAACCTTGATTTTTCAGTCACGTATAGGGCGTAATATGGCTTAGATATATTCTGAATAACATTCAATTTGAACTTTTAGTTAAAGAGCTATTGCCCATCGAAGTTCCTTAGTTTAGTCACTGACATAGGTACTCACTCACTGATGATCAACATAATTCTATGGGTATTTCTAGCAGACCCACAAGCTCCAAATTTTTAACATAATTAGTTTTTAGCATATCAATTCATAACAAACCTAAAAATATGTATTCCAATTTCAGTCACGTTTACGAACTGCATAAGTTTATAATCCTATACAAACACTTGCGAATACAAAGTTACTTGTGTAGTTCCTGCAAATAGTAATGACAAGTTAGGTATTTATTAAGGTACCATTTAGGTGTTAACTAATTTTGGTTTTTTAATAGCTAAGCTAAGCTATGAATATCCAGTAAAAGGTGAGCTCTAAATGGCTCAACGATGAAGTCCGTGACTGTACAGTGCACTATACTATACATATATTTGCGGTTGGTATACAGTTTATGCAATAATAAAACTGTAGTATTGTGTGATTGCCAAGTCCCAATTTTTTTTTTATCAAATAAAAATTAATAATAATGCCTGACTTGGCTCTACGAAATATCTCATAACTTTTTACGGCGGAAGAGTTTCAAGACTTGGCTTATTTTTTACATGGATTGATATTACACACACACTTTGAATTTAGGTCGGTTTTCAGGGAATTATTTCTGTGTCGGAATGGATAGGCTACTTGCACTAAATGCTACAGTTACCAGCGTAAATTTAATATCTATCTAAGTATTGCTAGAAAACCTCATTTACGGTTATCGTGTTAATCGTGTACAGTCAAGTCAGCATCATAAACATGTATACATTCTATGACCTTATTACTTAGATATAAGGTCGAAAAGTGTATACATATTTATGATGCGACTGCACCTTATGCATAGGAAAACCGCTAATAATTACAATATTTGCACATGGTTTATCCTTCCCAGAAACCCTAGCAACTTCCTTAACCGTCTTAAGACTTAAAATAACCCAAGGCACTCTTAAAAGATGGCTATAATCGTGCAATTTTTCCTCTGCGTCATACGCCATTTTGATTCGTTCGTCTCACCGGTGATTGCGCGTCGGGTCCAAAGTCCGATCCGACAGCTGTGGGCTCACGTTGCCGTTGCGTGGTGAAATGTAAACCGTTCTCTAAACCATTTGAATTTCGAACGCTTTTCAGAGGCGTTTTTACTTTTTGTTTAAAGATAAAGAGTTTAAAGATCAAGAATCTTGTTGTCTATGGTAATGAAATTAACCTTATGAACCGAGATTTTAAATGCAAATTATAAAATAGTTATGTCTAGAAACTCTAGAACTCTTTGTCTAGTAATAATATACATGCTTGGTGACATACAAAACCGGCCAAGTGCTAGTCGGACTCGCATACCAAGGGTTCCGTACAAACCTGTAGGTATATAAGTAAATTATTTAAAATATTTTTATTATATGATGTAACTAAAATTTACGGTTTTTGCAATTTTCCCTATATCTGTGCTATAAGACGTTGCTTCGTACCAAATTTCAAGATTCTGAGTTCACGGTAAGTACCCTGTAGGTTTTGATTCCCTTGAGAGTTTCGAAAAATTGCGGAAATTTTGCGGCATAAACGGCTGTATGTTTTGATTGCGTTGGCTTAGAAGTTTGATTTTTTCACAGCTCCAAGGGACAGTAGACCTGAGTATTTGATATAAATTTTAGCTTGATACCTGATGACAGACGTACGGACGGACGGACAGACAACAAAGTGATCCTATGAGGGTTCCGTTTTTGCCATTTTGGCTACGGAACCCTAAAAACTACACAACTCATGTTTTTGGTCATGCACTTAGTACTAGTTTCAAACGACCAATCAAACCGGGCTTGTGGAAATGTTTTATGTCATGACATAATACTAGAATTAATTGAACCGCTTATCCAAAACCGGTATCATAAGCCCTGGATTCTAAGTAGGCACCGGTTGGACAGGTTTGCTAGGACGGGTTGGGATTTAGCCAACAGCATTTAATGAATGAAAAAAACAATCAGACAAATGAAAGAATCGTATTTCACTTTTTATTCGGCTCACAAAAGGGTTTTACTATAATAGAAGCGTTTCAACTTTTCGAAAGTGTCCACCGGCGGCGCAAGCGATAAAGAGCTCTCTGGTAAAAGGAACACAGTTTGAATTGCCTTAATTAATGCATTTAACCTTAGGTGCGATGCGAACACGCCTAGCCGAGTCCAAAGTCCAACCCGAGCGGTATATTTAAACTCAATTCGACAATGTCTCATCGCCTTTATTAGATACAAGGGTTAATGTATATTTAGTGCACGTTGCCCTAATTACTACGAATAGGTAAATGAAACAAACGAATTGTTGGCAATTTCACAATCAACCCACTTAATGCTATTGCGAAATTGCTTAGACATCGGAAATCAGAAAATTGCGTGATAGACACACGAGCTACCTAAATTATAGGTTTTTAAGTAGATTGACACGTTCCAATTTATTTCATTTAAAACTAGTTGTTTTTTTTTATTGAAACTGTACTTTCCGATTGCCACGCAAGGTGGACTCTGGACCGTGACGTCACCCGGCCTTCTGTTGTAACCACTATTGTTTGACACAATATCCTTCGTCGATTATGATTGCCTGGTATGCCGATGTTTGCCGCGGGTACAAAGGTGGGTATCGATTTTACGAATTCACTGATACGTTATTGGTTATGCGTACCTAACCTATGTAGTTACTGTTTCATAACTTTTCATCACACTTGTTTGTAAAAGTAAAAGGCTTCATAACGCGCAGGCATACCTACAGAGCTGTAATAGCCTTTATTACGCCCATGGGCGTAATGGTTTTTTTTCTTAAAATGTATTCGTCACTCTTATGTCAGTTATATTATAAAGCAAGGAGGTTCTAACACAAACACGATGTTTGAAAACGTATTAATAAATAAATTTAAACGTAAAAACACGAATAAAATATGATTTAAAAAAACCGGCCAAGTGCGTGTCGGACCACGCAAAACGAAGGGTTCCGTGCCTATTAAAAAGGTCGTATCTTCATAGAAATCTTACGGCACTTACGTCCTTTTCTTTGAGGAAGGCAGTTTTTCAGCAATATCTCGGAAACCTTTCATCCGATCTTGGTCAAAACAATTTTCGGTGAATAAACTTAATAAGCGCTGTGTCCATGAATTTTTTCATATTTTTAAAATACACCGTTCAAAAATTAGAGGGGGGGGACAGAATTTTAGTGACTTTCGGGGCGATTATCTCCGACCCTATTCACTTAATCAAAAAAAATTCTGAGAAACCTTATATTTATTTTGAAAGGCCTATCGATTGATGTGCCACACGGGGGGTTACAATGAAAAAAAAATTTTTGACTTTTAGTTTTATGTATGGAGTGCACCCCTAAAAAATTTTTTTTTAGTAATTTTAATTACAAAACTTTGTAGCGGCTAACAAAATACACCTATCCTCAAAATTTTATTCAAATACACCTTATAGTTTTCGAGTAAAATGCCTGTGACATACGGACAGACGGACAGACGGACAGACGGACAGACGGACAGACGGACATGACGAAACTATAAGGGTTCCGTTTTTGCCATTTTGGCTACGGAACCCTAAAAACTTAAATGTAGCAATTTAGTGTCCGTGTAAAATATTTTTAACTGATTTTAAATCGTGGCTGTATGCAGAAGGGTCTTTGCTCTAAGCGCCTCACGTCAAATTGAACAAAATGGACGACATTTTGTAGTTTTTATTACGATTAGTAACAAATTAGTTAAAAATGTATTGGTTTCCTCGCAAATGTGATGAAAAACATTGTATGCGACACGTACGGTAAGATTGTTACAAACTCGAGTCATCAAAGCCCTCCGCCTTCAGCGTCGGGCTTCTAATAGACTCTCGTTTGTAATTCAGATCTCACCATACTTGTAACACAATGTACTATTACTATTGAGACATATATTTAGGAACTTTAGGAACAAGTTATGTGGCACATTACACACGCTACAATTCGTGTTTGTGTGTGTAATTTACTTAGTTGAATACCTTTCATTCTAACCGTAGCAAGTTATGCCATTTGGCGAAGAGTTATATTCATCTATAGATCCCCATTCGATAATCGTAAAAACTAGACGATAAAACAATTTTTACTGCCTTATGCACTTTGCGTCTAATGGGGAATGGTTGAAAATATCAGAAGTGCATGATTATTTTTTTGGTGATAGGAATAACCTTCCTTAGCACCAGAAAAAAGTTTCTGATTTTAGAGCTGCGTGAATTATTTTTGAAAAATATAAATAGTTTCCTCACTTACGTTTTGGGTCAAGGACGTTCTTGATCCGTCTCATATTACACAAAAATATCTTCAATATTTGGATAAACTGACACTGTCACTGATAATGACAAATATAGCTACTGCAACTGTCAATGACATTGCCAGTGTCAGTTTACCACAGATATTTAAGATATTTTTTTTGTAATATGAGACGGATCGATGAAAGTGCCGTTCCTGACCCAAAACGTAGGTGAGAAAACTGTTTATATTTTACAAAAATAATTGTTGAAGCTGAAAAATCTGCAACTTTTTTCTAGTGCTAACGAAGGTCACCAAAAAAATAATCAGGCACTTCTAAAATTTTCGTCCATTCCCAATTCTTAAGAAAAAAACAAAATTCTTTGCCGAATAAATCTTTATACCCGTATATAAGGAAACGTCCCTTATCTTAAGCTTCGCGGCTGGTTTCTCTGAACTTTCACTCACATTAGTCATACGATACAAAAACTTGCTACGCACATGTTACGTGACTTTAGACTCGTCGTTAACAAGTGGATATGCAATGCAAAAAATACGAGTCTTGAGATCTGTGGAATTATCCAAAACTAGCTGCCCACGCCACGTGGCGCCACTCGCATAAGATAGCAAGCCCCCAAAGAGGCCATCCGTAAACATAATCAAAGGGGCTACCGCGAAACGAAAACGAATTTCGTTCGTGTATCTCCGTATTCTCCGTCCCTGTTGCACTTCCATGTTCGAGCGACAGAGAGAGGAGAGATAGACGAACGAAGTTCGTTTTCGTTTCGCGGTAGGCCCTCTGTAGTTGTCGATGTTTGTCTTTTGTTGTCTATTAGGGTTCCGGACCAAAAAGGTAAAAACGGAACCCTTATGGTGCGACTCCGTCCGTCTGTCTGTCTGTCACAAAGTTAAATATCTCAGGAACTACTAATGCTATCGATTTGAAATTTGGAATAGTTGTAAACAAAGTTAATCCTCGTGTATGGAAAATGAAAAATTTTAATATATACTTTTAACTTGTATAAAAAAGGGCGGATAAAAAGGGGGGCAAAAATTCAAAGTCTAGTTAGTAGGCCAAGTGGGGTATCATATGAAAGGGCTTGAATTGCACATTCTAAAGCAGTTTTTCTTTTTTTTTTCCACAATGGTAAAATGTTGATTTATAAAGAAAAATGTTGAAAAAAATACCATTCCCCCCCCTTATCTCCGAAGTTAACCAAGCGAAAAATTTGAAAATAATATATATGATTATTATTAACGTGAATATTACCGGAAAAGTATAACGATACCTCTATCTAGCGTAATTTTTTTTTAATCATCAAAAGTCATATGTTAATTTTGTTTGTAATTTAAAACTTCTGTGTTTAATTTTTTTCCTTCAAATTCGTATGAAAGTGTTCTGAAAGTACCTTCTAGCGAATAAAAAAAGAATTAACGAAATGAATTCACTTGATAAAGAATTATCGCAAAAAAACCAACATACCGTAAGGGAAATGTATTAACGTACCACCGTAGAACCTTATCGCAATAAGGTGACATACCACTTGAGTTTGAGTGACGGCGGCCTGTCAATTGCGACAGGGTTCTACGGTGGTACGTGAATACATTTCCCTTACTGTACATACTGAGTGTTCCTTGGTCGCGCAAGTTAGTAACAAAATGCACCGATAAATGGCGCTGTAGGTACTCATGAGGTGGGGCAAGACGGGTCTGTTGTATGATATTTCGTTCGGAACCCTCGGTGCGCGAGTCAGACTCGCACTTGACCGGTTTTTTTTATTATAGGTATTCTTTGTTATTCTCTAATCCTATTGTTATTGCTAATGACCGTCTCAAGTGGTATCGGGCCTTCGTAAATGAAATGGACTAAGAAGCTCATAATGTTCGTCTTTTGTTCTCTAATTGTTTTATTACCTAAGCACTTCAAATTGGCACGTGTTGGTGCAAGCTGCATACAAAAAAAAAACAACACGCCGCAAAAGGGCCTAGTCAGAGCCAGGTATTCTTTGTTATTCTCTAATCCTATTGTTATCGCTAATGACCGTTGCAAGTGGCATCGGGCCTTCGTAAATGAAATGGAGTATGAGCTCATAATGTTTGTCTTTTGTTGTCTAATTGTTTTATTACCTTCTCGAGGCAGAGGTTTACTTTCCGAACCGGTGGTAGTTTATCGACATTCATAGGTGCATGTAATATGCCTAAATTGAAGAATAAATCACTTTGACTTTGACCTAAACACTTCAAATTGGCACGTGTTGGTGCAATTGCATACAAAAAAAAACACCAAGCCGCAAAAGTGCCTTGCCAGAGTTGCCAGGTATTATATTCTTTGTTATTCTCTAATCCTATTGTTATCACTAATGACCGTCTCAAGCATCGGGCCTTCGTAAATGAAATCCTATACTAATATTATAAATGCGAAAGTTTGGATGTTTGTTACTCGATCACGCTTAAACGGCTCAACCGATTACGATGAAATTTTGAACTAAGATAGTTTATAGCCTGGATTAAAATATAGGATAGTTTTATCCTGGGTACACGCAGACCAAGTCGCGGGCGGAAGCTATTAGGATAGATAGTACAAACGACACGGTCTAACTATCCTGCCTGCTGATCAAAAATACTCCGGCCAGCAAAATTAACTAGGTTAACTGACCATAGCAAAATCAACAAAAATTGCGCAATACATATGTTACATTGCGATTGAGCAACATCCGATTGTACAAAGCAATATACATTTATTTATATCAGCAATTCGGAAGCAACATTTCTGCGTTGCTAATATATAATTTTTAGGGATCACTGTAGTCCGTCCGACCGTCTGTCAAGACCCTTTTTCTCAGGAACGCGTGGAGGTATCAAGCTAAAATTTATATTAAATACTCAGGTCTATTGTCCCTTGGAGCTATGAAAAAATCAATTTTCTAAGCCAACGCAATCAAAAGATACAGCCGTTTATGCCGCAAATTTACGAAACTCGCAGGGGAATCAAAACCTACAGGGTATTTCCCGTGACCTCAGAATCTTGAAATTTGGTAAGAAGCAACGTATAACACAGATAAAGGAAAAATTGCGAAAACCGTAAATTTTTAGTTACATCATATAATAAAAATGTTTTTACTTATACACCCTCGGTGCGCGGGTCCGACTCGCACTTGGCCGGATTTTTTCCTTTTGAGGAACGGAACCCTAAAAAACTTGGATACCTCGACTGTGCTAATTTTTTTTTTGACTGAAACTTGTTTAGACCTTCTGTGTTCGGAAAAGGAAGTCTACATTTATGAATTGGGCATATCTGCGTGACTGAGTGCACGGAGAGACCTTGGCTCACTTATATAGCCACTATTATCTTACCTTGTAGAGTTAAGCGCAGGCAAATCATGGGAATGTGTCGATTGCGAAAAACCTTTGCGTTAAAGTATTCACCAAACCCTTTGGAGATCTTTGGTTTAAAATGCAATTTATGATCTTTGAGCTTGACATGTTGAGGGTTGCAAGAGAAGAGGTAGACCAAGGAAAAGGTGGATGGACTGCGCGAGAGACGATATGAATAGGAAGGAAGTGTGTGATGAGCTGACGGGCGATAGAGAGGTATGGAAGAAAAAAACATGCTGCGCCGACCCCAAGTAAATGGGATAAGGACAAGCGAATGATGATGAGCTTCTAACTGTCTAATTTTAACTTCGTCTGTCTGTCAAACTCAAACTTATATTCGTGACAGTACAGAAAATATAAAATAAGTTTGTGTCATAAATTTCATTTTCGGTGCAAACCTTTTATTGCCGACTGTACTTTTCTGTATACCATCATCATCTACTCATTGAGACGATTCCTACGAGCCCAAACTCAACGGGGTTGCGTCGGTTAGCTGAATTCCCATGGCCACCTTCTGTCTCCATCATCAGATCAGCTCGATGGTACGATAATATTGAATTGTCATCCAAACTATACTAATACCCAAAATTTCAGCTCATCGGCAAGTGATTGAAAAATGGATTGCAAATTTTGACAGAAAACTTACATACGAACAAGTCAAGTTAATATAAAGCTTGTAAATAGAAGAAATAAATTAAAATAACACAGGTTATGGTTGTTATATGTTACTGCTTTTTTTGTGTGAGGTGTGCAATAAAGAGTATTTGTATTGTATTGTATTGTATTGTTATGTCACGAATTGGACCCAGCTCTGTAAGTTGCTAGATTGACAGCCAGCGCTGTTCTTCCGCAGGGCATTCTAGTCCAGGCAATGAACTGACAACTTGTATGGAAAAAATGACATATTTGGAAATAATTTATAATAGCTAATTTGTTTAATGTAACGGATATATTATCAATTAAATTGTTACCTAGAGGCAAAATCCTACAAAAAAACAGACATCAAAAAAATCAATATTTCATTAGCTCCTAAAAAGTCCGGATAAATATTAATATATATTTTTTATCTTTATTTAGGTTCATTTACATTTGCTTTACAATATTCAATATAAATAAAATAAAAAAGACAACGAATGTTTAATTTAAATCTATATAATTACTTCCGGGTGGAAAGTTTGGTGGATTCTTGAATAAAGCATCTTAGAATAATGTTTTAAAATGAAATAAACAAAAAAAACGCATATATAAATTAATGTTTTTCGAAACCGTATTTTGCCTCGGCTAATTCGGTTAAGGCACGGTAGCCAACAACGACAGCACACTAGGGCATGCAATCCGGGATTTATTACTACTACAATACTACGCAGCCAAAATATCTGACGCGTCGTATCGTAACCGCCCTAGAAATAAACTCGTGTCAGATATTTATGCGCGCGTTGTTATGGCAGATATTAATGCTGGTGATTGTACAATATGTAAAATATTGGTACTAAGTATGTGTTAAATGTTTCAAAAAGCGTCACTGATAAGTCATCGGCATCATGATAGTAGGTACTATCATGATGAACTTGCATCAGTTAATTGGGGTGACGCCGAGTCATCGCTAATCAATGCTGTAACCGGGCACCGATAACTCCCAAGATACTACCTTGTCGCTTTGACCCCGTGTATAAACAATCGAACGAAACCGGGAGATAATTTACTCAGATACAGTTCTTTGACGTGTCCAAGATATCAATCGCAACGTTTATTGAATAACCAACTCAATCGATTACGACATAAAGTTCAAAATTGCTGAACCCTTTCTGTCATTCATTGATTGCGAGGCATTTATATATGGGTTCATGAAAACAAAAGAAGATCAACGAATGGCAGGGTAGTGAAGATTTTAAATTAGGCAGATGTCGACGCTATTGCGTGCGCCTCAAGGGCGAAATTTGGTTAAAACTGCTCTTAACCGATAAGGCGGGTCGTCGTATCGTAACCAAGTTATCGCCATAATCGGACACTTAGTTAACCTGGCGATAAGTTGTTTCCTGTAATTAAGATAATTCCTTAGCAACATTACTGCTAGCTATTCAGTCGCAAGTGAACCAAAGTCCGGTTTCTGGTTGACATGAGGCACGGGTGATGTTAGATAACATGATGTATATGACTGTAATTAAATATATGTAGTTAAAAAAAACTGCGGTAGGCAACAGTAAATAGTATTTTATACAATCGATACACAATGAGGGCTCTTAAAGTCGAGTATTGCCTCGTGGCCTAGGTAGGAGAATTTAAGAGCTGATTGTGTAACTATTGTATACAATACTTTTTCTACGAGTCAACTGGAATAATTAAACAGACTTGGTATCTATTGAATAACCGGCTCAGCGTTTCGTTGATATCTTTCGTTCTATGACCAAGGTGACGCGATGACGTTCTATTGGTCAAATTCATTATAGTTGTCTAAACAGTTGTATAATAATTTATTTTAGTTGAGTTGAGAGCTCCATATTAAAAAGTATGTGATTCACTTTAGTGTACGAAGTCTTAATTCAAACATTAAAGTCTTCAGTTGACTCGTAGAAAAAGTATTGTATAAGTACAATAGTTACACAATTAGCTCTTAAATTCTCGTACCTTAAACACGGTACCTACGCGACTTTAAGAGGCCTTATTGTGTAACGATTGTATAAAATATTATATTTTATCCACTTATTGATGTAGAGCTGTATGATTTTGACTTATTAAGTCAAATGCACAAATACCTATTTGTTAGACCGACTTGCTTAGTTAATGACGTCATAAAGAAACGCCTATTTTTTTTGTTTTAATCTAATTAAGGATTATATACGAATCGGATCTTATTATCATTGAAGGTTGATAAGATATGTAGGTATTTTCATTTAGTATAAGCTGTATCCAAGCGAGACTGATAAATGTTGAAATTAAACTCAACATAATAAATTGGACTTTAATGTGGTCTTCTGAGTGCAAATGCATTCTAAAGATCTTGAGATTCTCCAGAAAAACATGAACTAGGAAAAAAAAAAGATTTTTCAAAAACCCATCTGTTTTTTTGGAAGTATTATAGCCTATGTCACCCCACGATAACGAGAAATCCAACGACACCTCATATGTCGAAATCCATGAAAAGGTTTAGGCTGCAGGGCGTGCGTAAGAATAAGACTTACACATAGATATATACGCTCGAAAAACATAACCCTCCTTTCCTTCGGCAGTCGGGTAAAAATACAGAGTGGTTGCTGGCATTCGTAATAGTACAGTCAGCATCGTAAACATGTATACACTTTTCAACCTTATGTCTAAGTAATAAGGTCATAGAATGTATACATGTTAATGGTGCTGACTGTGCGTAAATTAAGATCTTCATTATTGGAGACTCTTTGTCATTTCTATAATTTATTTACACGCTGGATACTCTTTACTTCTCTTTATATATTGTGGAGCCGGAGACTTTATCTCTCGGGAAATGTGTTCCCAGTTATTTATGTATTGTTTCATTGTTGCTAAGCATTTGTAATGGTATTTACGTCACCCTAGGCCGCAAGTGGGATTTTCTGCCCGTTACGCGAGGAGAAAATCTTCCTGGCCAAGGCAAGATGTAAAACTTTAGACAAACCACGGGCGGTAATTCGTAAAGCCCCAGATCGCATATTTATGGGCCTCACCTTCGGTTCGGGCCACAAACACCTGCGATCTGGGGCATTTACGAATTCACGTAATGCCGCATGTAATGCGCCGTATGTAATGTACTATTGTAAGCTTTGTTATGTAAAAGAGCCCTTCAGGCTTGATTGCAGAATTAGTACATTTCGATGCTAGTGCGGAAAGTATATCATTACGTCACGAGTACCGAGATACTCGGGACGAGTGAAGAATGACATTTCCGCACGGGTATCGAACGACGTTTTTTAATACAGTTGCGAAAAAATAAGAAAAACAACCAGTAAGGAATTTGAAACTTTTATATTATTCATTCTGTAACATCATTGTAATACAGTTGAAAAAATGAAGTTCAATACAGTTTAAATACAGTTTAATACAGTTCAATCTCATTTATTTTTTATTGACATAATAATTAATGGTACAATTTGTACAAGGAAAAGTGAAAAGCACTAGTGCGCGAAAACCAACTTTCCGCACGCTAAACAGCTACGTAAAGTAGCACTTTTTGAGCAACTGTATTAAAAATTGCTGTTTCGGTCGCGAAATACTGCGCTTAGGACCATAGTTGTCATTGTCATTCAGTTTTGTTTCTATAAAAGCGTAAAGTTGCCCTTTTTGAGAAACTGTATTAAAAAAAAATACAGTTTTAATTTTGAAGTCTGTTCAAAATGCGCGCAACGTAACGAATATATAATCAGTATCGATAATAAATCGATATAATTTATAGGGAAGCAGTCTGAGTATCGAATAGAACCGCGTACAATTCCATTTGTTTACAAACAGCTATTGGGGACACTATGAACCCTCGCACGCGGCTCGGCTCACGTACGCACGCAACTCGGGCGCACCTTGAGAGTAGGTACATTAACCGACCCAGTTGACTAGACAAACGAAATGCAGCTTTTCGTCCGAACCGGATGCTTACTTCGCTTGGTTGGGTTATATACGATGCAAGGACTCAATTAAACTAATAATGATGAAGATATAGCCCGTTAAAGTTCCGCGTGACGTCACATTATGGTACACTTTTTATCATTAATTAATTTTCATCACACTTGCTCGTCAATGGCGTTATTACTTGCGAGCGTACAGAGCAGTTATAGCCGTTTTACCTCCCACGGGCTGTTAAGTTTAGTTTTAAAATATAGAGCCCTCTGATTGGCTTAAGCAAATCTGGTTGCTCTGTGATTGGTTGAAAAAAAAATCTAGTTGGTCAAGCCGGCCCCGCCCCGCAAGAATACTGCTCTGTGATTGGTTGAAGCTCCGCGCTCCACTAGCACTGATCTGGAAGTGAAGTTGTCAATTTGTGATTGATGCGGCTGTATGAAACTTAGATTTTTCTGTCTTTTGTAGTTATTTATTTCCTCGCAAATGTGATGAAAAACATTGTGTATAACACGGGCGTAAGAATATTGCAAACTCGAGTCATCAAAAGCCCTCCGCCTTCGGCGTCGGGCTTCTAATAGACTCTCGTTAGCAATATTCCACTTACGCCCCTCGTTAAACAATGTACTATTAGTTTAATTAACAAACAAAAAAATACGTGATCAATATTTTTTTACCCAGGAAAGTACCCAATTCTGAATGTGCACGATTATGGGATTTTTAGGCTTACGTAGCCAAAAGGAACACTAGAAATTACTAAAACCAGGTTAGTTGGAATCATCAGGACAGTTTGTTTGGAAATAGTTGGTGGGCGGTAGATATCACAAACAAATGTTGCAATAATGAGAATGGCCACACTAGAATTTACTAAAACCAGGTTAGTTGGAATCATCAGGACAGTTTGTTTGGAAATAGTTGGTGGGCGGTAGATATCACAAACAAATGTTGCAATAATGAGAATGGCCACACTAGAAATTACTAAAACCAGGTTAGTTGGAATCATCAGGACAGTTTGTTTGGAAATAGTTGGTGGGTGGTAGATATCACAAACAAATGTTGCAACAATGAGAATGGCCACACTAGAAATTACTAAAACCAGGTTAGTTGGAATCATCAGGACAGTTTGTTTGGAAATAGTTGGTGGGCGGTAGATATCACAAACAAATGTTGCAATAATGAGAATGGCCACACTAGAAATTACTAAAACCAGGTTAGTTGGAATCATCAGGACAGTTTGTTTGGAAATAGTTGGTGGGCGGTAGATATCACAAACAAATGTTGCAATAATTAGAATGGCCACACTAGAAATTACTAAAACCAGGTTAGTTGGAATCATCAGGACAGTTTGTTTGGAAATAGTTGGTGGGCGGTAGATATCACAAACAAATGTTGCAATAATGAGAATGGCCACACTAGAAATTACTAAAACCAGGTTAGTTGGAATCATCAGGACAGTTTGTTTGGAAATAGTAGGTGAGCGGTAGCTATCACAAACAAATGTTGCAAAAATAAGAGCAGTCACATTAGAAATTACTAACCCAGGTTTGTTGAAATTATTAAAATGGTTTGAGTGGAAATAACTGATGAACGTTAGTACTAAAAAGACGCGTTGTAATACTTGCAATGAACTCTCTAAAATCCAATGTAGAACTATAAAATGTACTACACAATAGTAATGCCATCATTTACAAAATCTGGTTATTTAAAGTTGCAAAAGGGGTTACTAAGTATCAATATGTTGCTTTTAAAACTTATGAAAGTCTTGCAATTATTACGTTTTTATACTAGGAATCACTTAAATTACTTATTTTTAATTTTACTAAAGATGGTTTGTAGAAATTAAATTTTAATATTACCAAAGTGATGTTAAACGCAGCTTACACCAGTAATGGTAGCGAAACTTTGGTATTAATCGCTAAAAATTAGTTACTACGCCGTTAACAAAACGAGTTTTTAATTTTTAGCAAAGTTTTTTTTTCCGTGTGTCACAGGCGTTTTACTCGAAAACTATAAAGTGTATTTGAATAAAATTTTGAGGATATGTGTATTTTGTTAGCCGCTACATACCTAGTTCCGTAATTAATAAACTAAAAAAATATATCTTTAGGGGTGCACTCCACTCCACACGTGTGTTCGCAAGTCAAAAAAAAAACACATCAATCGATGTGCCGTTCAAAATAAATATAAGGTTTCTCAGCATTTTTTTTTATTAAGTGAATAGAGTCTGAGCTGAGATAATCGCCCCGAAAGTCACAAAAATTGTATCCCCCTACCATAAGGTAACCATAAGTTTACCCTATTAAGATAGGGTTTTTAGGGTTACCACATCCGATATGCTTACCGTAACAATAGGGTTATTCTATCAGTAAGGTTACCATTATGAATAGGGTTTTAAGAACAACTTCTAAAATTAGCCTATGAAAAACCCTGATTAGGGTAACCGGTTCCGGTCCCTGATCCGGACAAAACATACAAACTTAGGTACAAAGCTACAACCTCACTGACTTTCGACGACCGAATAGCCTAGTGGTTAGAGAACCTGACTATGAGGCTTGAGGTCCCGGGTTCGATCCCCGGTCGGGGCAGATATTTGTATGATGAATACGAATGTTTGCTCTCGAGTCTTGGATGTTTAATATCTATTTAAGTATGTATTTATCTATATAAGTATGTTTATCCGTTGTCTAGTACCCATAGTACAGGCTTTGCCTAGTTTGGGACTAGATCAATTGGTTTGAATTGTCCCACTATATTTAACATCTACAATAGTTATTCAATGTTTACAGCGGCAAGAGGCATAAACACTTTGATGATGAATGCAGTACAGTCGAGTTCTCCAATATCTATATAGACAGCCTTTCAAAAATACCTATACACAGTCTTTATTGTTACTGACATAAGACGCATGTGTAGATCTTTTTGAAAGGATGTCTGTATAGATACCTATTGGAGAACTCGACTGTACTGCATTCATCATGAAAGTGTTTATGCCTCTTGCCGCTGTAAACATTGAATAACTATCATCATCATATCAGCCCAAAGACGTCCACTGCTGAACATAGGCCTCCCCCAAAGAGTGCCACAATGACCGGTCCTGCGCCACCCGCATCCAGCGGACTCCAGCGACCTTTACCAGGTCATCAGTCCACCTTGTGGGGGGCCTACCCACGCTGCGCCTTCCGGTACGTGGTCGCCACTCAAGAACCTTTCCGCCCCAACGGCCATCGGTTCTACGTGCAATGTGCCCCGCCCACTGCCACTTAAGTTTAGCGATTCGGAGGGCTATATCGGTCACCTTGGTTCTGCTGCGGATAGCCTCATTTCTGATGCGATCACGCAGAGATACTCCCAGCATAGCCCTTCTCCATTGCCCTTTGGGTGACTTTGAGCCTTCTTATGAGGCCCATAGTAAGCTAACACGCGATTGAATAACTATAGTAGATGTTAATATTAACCGTTGAGTTCTAAGTATGGATAGTCTAGACATTCTAGGATCGCCACTATTAAATAATTAATGAAATGCGAGAGCGTTATTTATTCATCACAATGTATTTTCTAAGTGACAAGCAAAACACGTCAACAACCGTCGCTAGGAAACCGAGTTGGTCTATGACACGCCTCCGCCGCGATTCCCAGGAATCCCTGGAGCCGGGAGCAGCTGATCCAGGTGGCGTCTCCAGACGCGCCCGTCGTCAGTTGCTATCTCATAATGCAGATTTCCAAGGCGGCGAGTCACTGTACCGAACACCCACTTCTTCCCAGATACGGAGTAGTTCCGCGCTTGGACTCGGTCTCCTAGTAGAAACTCTCTGACTTTCGCCCCAGGAGGGGGTGAGGACTTCGGTGGCGCTCGGATCTTTGCAGCCAGCCGCGTTCTTATCTCTCTCCCGAACATGAGCATATACGGAGAGTCTCCCGTATTGACAGGGGTAGCCCTTAGCAGACCCTTGACTGTACGGATTTTATGTAATATTCCACCACTCTCCCCCTCTAATTTATGCAGTGCTTTTTTGATCGTTTGTACAAAGCGTTCTGCTTGCCCGTTGGTAGCAGGATGATAGGGGGCAATGGTTTTATGTACAATGCCATTACTACTTAGGAAATTTTCAAATTCTTGAGAGACAAATTGCCTGCCATTATCGGAGACCAAAGTGTACGGTAATCCAAACGTGTCAAATAGTTCGTCTAATTTCTGGATGCAAAATGAGCTCGTAGTGGTTTTTGTAGGTATTATCTCTACCCATTTGGAAAAGGCATCTACAATAATTAAAAGTTGATATCCGGATACGGGGCCTGCGAAATCGATATGTATTCTTTGCCAAGGCCCTGCTGGCCTTTCCCAATGATGAAGGGGAGCTTTCGGGGGTTCATTTTGTTCTAATCGACACGTTCGACAAGATTTAACCTTTTCATCAATGTCTTTGTCAATATTTTTCCAGTATACATAACTTCGCGCAAGCAGTTTCATTTTCAAGGTCCCAATATGTCCGGTGTGCAGTTCGTCTAAGGTTTGTTGGCGCAATTTGTAGGGGATCATTACTCTTGTACCTTTTAGGACGCAATCATTTTGTATTGTAAGTTCGTTTTCTTTGTATCCTGAGTCTCTGAGTGACGCACCTGACTGGAGAGTTCGTAGTAAGTTTCGTAATTCAGGGTCGTCGTTCGTTTCTTTAGCAATTGTTTCCGGTGATATTTGCAGTGCATTTATCTGTGTTAGCTGGAATATGTAGTGTTGGTCAACTTTATTTTCGTTAACTCTCTCTACCGGGAAGCGTGAAAGGTAGTCAGCGTTGGCGTTCTTTAAGGAACTTCTATATTCGATGTTGTAGTCGAATCCGGAGAGAAAATGTGCATAATGAAACAGCCTCATCGTGCTTAAGGTTGGTAACGTCTGATGCGGGTGGAAGATTGACGTAAGAGGTTTGTGGTCAGTGATTAAGGTGAATTTTCGGCCATAGCAGTAATGGAAGAATTTTTTTAATCCCCAAAATATGGCTGTTGCTTCTTTGTCGATTTGACTGTACTTTCTTTCAGTGCTAGTTAGGGATCTAGATGCAAATGCTATGGGTCGCTCTGAGCCATCCGGTAGTCTATGGCTCAGGATTGCACCTAGGCCTGTGGGTGAAGCATCGGTAGCCAGTATCAGTTGTTTATTTTGATCGAAATGTATCAATACTCTTTCGCTTACTATTTCTTTTTTGATATTCTTGAAGCTTTCTTCACATTTCGCGGACCAAATAAATTTTGTACCTTTTTTCAAGAGCTCGTTCAAGGGACTAGTAATGGATGCGAGGTTTGGTATGAACTTGTTGTAGTAATTTGCCATGCCTAGGAAGGTTCGCAATTCGTTGATGTTAGTTGGTCGTTCTGCATTTGAAATAGCTTTTATCTTGTCTGGGTTCTTATGTAATCCGTCTTTGTCTATTGTGTGTCCTAGGTAATTGATGCTCTTTTTGAAGAAGTGACATTTTTCTTTATTCACACGAAGATTGTTATCTTTAAGCTTTTGCAAAACTTGTCTAAGTCTTGTAAGCAGCTCTTCTTCCGTAGAGCCTTGAATTATTATGTCATCAAAGAAGCACTTTACTCCTTCAAGGCCCAGTAGAAGTTGGTCCATAAATTTCTGCCAAAGACTTGGCGCTACTTTGACTCCAAACATCAGTCGATTTACTTTAAAAGTACCTTTATGTGTGCTTAAGGTCTGTAACAAAGCACTGTCTTCATCCATCACCATATTCAAGTAAGCCTGAGTGATGTCCAAGGTGCAAAAAAGTTTTCCACCATTCATTTCAGCAAGGATGTCTTCAATTATGGGAATTGGATATTGTTCATCCATAATTGCTTTATTTAAGGTAACTTTGTAGTCAGCGCAGAGTCTGATGCTCCCGTTGGGTTTCACTATCGGCACGACAGGTGTACCCCACTCGGAGTGGTCGATTTTCGTAATGATACCTTGTTTCTCCAGTCTGTCGATTTCTTCATCCACTTTAGCCCGTAAAGCGTAAGGAATCCTCCGTGGTTTGATAAAAATCGGTTGTGTGTTTTCTTTCAGAGTTAGGTGGCCACGCACTTTAGGAATCTCGCCCAGGTTTGTATCAAAGACAGTTGAATTGTATTCTTCAAGCAATTTCTCCAGTTTCGGTGCCTTCGTGTATGTTTGAATGCTTCTCATGTCTGCGAGTTTTATGTTGAATTCTTTCATCCAGCTTCTACCTAGTATAGGCTCAACCTCCTTGTCAATTATGTATAGTTGTCCGTAAAATGTCTGATGATTGTAATTGCATTTGACGTATGTGACACCGATGGGTTTGAAAATCTCGCCGGTATATGTTCTCAGTTTCATGTTCGTGTTCAATATCTTCCTATTTATGTTTAATTTCTCGTAATCTTTCAGTGAAATTGTGGAAAGTGTGGCTCCAGTGTCGAACTCCATATCGACGTTCTTGCCTTCGATTAGTACAGAAATGATGTATTTGTCTGAGATTTCACCCTTAATGAGGTTGATCTCTCCAGCGCTGTCGGTGCTGAGACTACTGGTGGAGTTGTTCAGTAGGTTGGTTTCATTACGTTCACGTCTTTGCAAGCAGACCTTAGCTAAGTGACCTTCTTTTTGACATTTACGGCATATGCTTTTAATGGCACCACATTCGTTTGCTTTGTGGTCGTTTCTTCCGCAACGGTAGCATTTACCCTTGAGGTCTCTTATCGAAAGCGATAGTTTTCTTGAGTTGTACACCTGCGGTGAACGCAGCGGTTCCTTGTGCGCTTTTGAAATTTTATTGATGTTATCGGTTAATGATTTACGAATGGATGTAGACATGGTTGAATTCTCGTTTTTTCCGATTTCCATGGATGTCGCGGTGTGAACTAGTTTTGAAAAAGACGTTGTGTCACTTTCTTGTAAGACTTTTGTGCGAATTTCTCCATCTTTAAGTCCTCGTATGAATTGTAGTGATAGAAATGGGTCAAGAGTTGGTTTCTTACAGTGTGGGCACTGAAACTCGCAGTTCATTGACAGTCTTTTCAGTTCTGACGCGTAGATTGCGACTGATTCATCGGCTTGTTGTAGGCGTGATATGAAAGTATGTTGAGAGGCCCATATGCTAGGTTTCGGGTCGATAAAATTATCTAAAATATCAGAAAGCTCTTCGAATGTCTTGTTGAGTGGGTCGTCTGGAGAGCACAGGTCGTAGATTCTTTCGTGTAAATCGGGGGGTAATGTAGACAGCAGCATGTAGATTCTGGTTTTTGGGTTAGTTACATTGTTCAGCATAAGGTATACAGTTAGTCTTTTTATGAAGTTCTTAAACGATTCTTTTTCATGAAAAGGCATGAAATTGAGTCTGGGTTGTGGTTCGCGGTGGGTCGTTAGCTGTGCTGAACTGTGTACTGGGGTACCTTCGAAACTCCTGTTGGTGTGTTGCGCCGCAGATATGTACGTGGAAGGCGCGTCGGGAGTGGGAGTAGGACGTAAGTCCTGTAGTTTCAACTTTAACTGTAAAAAGTTTTCTTCTGTTCTATGTCGTTGTTCAATTTCTGTTTCCAAATTCTCAGTCTGAGCTTCTATTTCGCTTTGTACATTGTCGAATTTTTTCTCATATATTTCGAGATTTGACAATCGTTGACTTACTTCGAAATCCGAAGTAACTTGAATTTGTTCCAATTGTGATTGTATTTTTGTTACTTGGCCGCGTATTGCTGCCCGTAGGCGAGTAAGACGTTCTATTTCTTCCGTCATCGTCGCCAAAATATTAAATAATTAATGAAATGCGAGAGCGTTATTTATTCATCACAATGTATTTTCTAAGTGACAAGCAAAACACGTCAACAACCGTCGCTAGGAAACCGAGTTGGTCTATGACAGCCACTTTAGCCCTTATTTCAATGCGGTTAAGGTCCAAAACTGACGAACTTTACCGCAATACTTAGAGAATGGAAGTAATGAATCAGTTAGTTACGGTGTTTCTGTTTACCACTCGGTCGATTTTGTAATAAACAGCCGCGTACTGCGTAGGCAGTTATTTATCGATAATATTGGTATTTGGTATTGTAAACACATAAATTGTTTACAGACTGAGATTCAATAGGCTCGGTTGTTTAAAACCGCCGTTAATCGTAAGTTAAAGTTAAGGGTCATTTACATGGTGCAACAATTCGCATGCGAGATTCATTCAAAGTCAAAGTCAAAGTGATGTATTCTTCAATTTAGGCATATTACATGCACCTATGAATGTCGATAAACTACCACCGGTTCGGAAAGTAAACCTCTGCCTCGAGAAGAACCGGCGTAAAAAACTCGGCGAGGTGTCATTTTTTCAAAACAGTATACAATATATCATTTCAGTATCAGAGTATTATAAAATTTTAAAATTACATTGCTGCAGTAGAAAGCCTATTTATTTTACGACAGATTTCTAGTGCAGGATTTTATCGCTGCCAAATATCCCTATCCATGATGTATTACATTGCAGGGTTTGATTGAATTAATCGTATTTCGGTAGCCTGCAGGCCCGCAATGTAATGAAAATCGCATACGAGCTGTTGTGTCCATGTAAACGCACTTGGCCGGTTTTTAGGGTTCCGTACCTCGAAAGGAAAAAACGGAACCCTTATAGGATCACTTTGTTGTCCGTTCGTCCGTCGGTCAAGACCATTTTTCTCAGGAACGCGTGGAGGTATCAAGCTAAAATTTATATCAAATACTCGGGTCTACTGTCCCTTGGAGCTGTGAAAAAATCAAACTTCTAAGCCAACGCAATCAAAAGATACAGCCGTTTATGCCGCAAATTTCGAAACTCGCAAGGGAATCAAAACCTACAGGGTATTTCCCGTGAACTTGAAATTTGGTACGAAGCAACGTCTATAGCACAGATAAAGGAAAAATTTCGAAAACCGTACATTTTTAGTCCAGGTTTGTACGGAACCCTCGGTGGGTGAGTCCGACTCGCACTTGGCCGGTTTTTTTTATTGTGTAGTTTAGTTAAAAACTTTCCTTGAATCCTCTAATTTCAGCTAGCGGTATTAATTTATGTTAAATACTGGAATCGGCAAAAATATACTCAAGTCTTACAGATATTATTCAATATTCAGCCTAAAGCCTCGGTCTTTAGCGCTCATTATCGCATTGCGTTTGATCACGCCACGCGATTTCATAATTTTGACGTCTCCAAAGAAAGCTTGGGCAACGTGATTTAAAATGGACGTTTTTTTTTATAAATGTGTTGTCAGGGCCATGCTCTGGCCTCGTGGCAATCCTGGAATACTTCCAAATTTGAATGTCATTGACATAGCCAGGTACAGTAAGGGAAATGCCGCGTGTCTAGATGTATTCACGTACCACCGTAGAACCCTGTCGCGATTGGGTAGTTTCCCATGTTAAAATTGATGACGCAGTGTTGCTAAATGGATATTAAACCATCAAATAAATGTAATTGAGTATAAATTAAGAAATTGAAAGTTTAGAAAAAATATGCATTTTTTTTAGTGTCCAAAAGTAAATTTAAAGCTACCAATTGAATCCTTACGCTTTTATAGAAACAAAATTGTATGACAACTATGGTCCTAAACGCAGTATTTCACGACCGAAACAGCAATTTACTTGATTTTCAATACAACGATAGTACAAATATTACACTGTGACGTCACGATTCAATGTTAATCAGTATGAAACGTTTTCGGCTGCCGCCAGAATTGTAGTTGCTCCCATACAAACATTTGTTCCTTTCCAAAAACTGTTTCGAATGGCATCGTAAAAAAAATTTGAACACACCCCTATTGACAGGCCGCCGTCACTCAAACTCGAGTGATATGTCACCTTATTGCGATAGGGTTCTACGGTGGTACTTACATTTCCCTTACTGTACTTACGCTATGAAATATTGCCTTCGGTGGCTGGTTTTAAAACAATTGACGGGAGTGACCCCCGAATGAGCGGCTTTTTAAAAGTGTTGCTCTCATTCTAAAATATACTTTATGGCGATTAGAATAATGGCTAGTTTCAAAGGCTCGCCAATTAAGTGTTTTAGGTAATGTATAGAACTTTCATTTAATTTTTGTGCCAATCATTTAAAAATTGCATAACTGACCTACGTGAGCCCTCACTAAAAATTAAAATAGATTCTCACTATGCAACTCTGAAAATACTTACTCGGATTGGCGCAGTACCAAGACTCCAATTTCATAATATTGGAAGAGAAATTTTGTTTACAGTACACATGGTGTTACTTTCCCGCACGAGTGCGCAAATGAGCACTTTCCGTGCATATGTCGAAACTTTAAAGAGCCATATGTACTGTAAAACGTTGTACGATACACGTGCGAATAGGTAATTCGCAACTCGTGTCGATTTAAATTCGGTCGTGTTTTAATTTATCACCACTCGTTGCGAATTTCCTATTTTCTGCACATGTATCGTAATAGTACATTTCGATGCTAGTGCGGAAAGTATGTCATTACGCCACGAGTACCGAGATATGGCGAGTGGCAAGACTCGGGACGAGTGAAGAATGACATTTCCGCACGTGTATCGAACGATGTTTTTTGATACAGTTGCGAAAAAATAAGAAAAGCAACAAGTAAGGAATTCGAAACTTTTATATTATGAATTCTGTAACATCATTGTAATACAGTTTAAAAAAAAATAAGTTTAATACAGTTCTATCTAATTTATTTTTTATTGACAAAATAATTAATGGTACAATTTGTGCAAGGAAAAGTGAAAAGCACTAGTGCGCTAAAACCAACTTTCCGCACGTAACAGTTACGTAAAGTAGCACTTTTTGAGCAACTGTATTAAAACTATTTTCCATTCACGAGGGTACTCACCGCTAAGGTTTGAAGTGCAGGTAGATTATATATCCGTATTCAAAAACTCGGAAATATGCAGGTAGTTAAGGTCACACTCTTTTAATTTGCTACTTCCTGCTCCATATTAAATGAAGGCTGCCGCGAGTGAATTCGCCGCTAGGGGCGCTAGTGGCGCGTCGGGGCTTCAAAATGTCAAATGCCATAGTTTGTGAGTGGATTCTGCGGGTTTTTTTCATAATTCCTAATAATGTTGTGCATATTTTGCATAGCTGAGATTAATTATGGCAAATGTGTGATACGGGTCAATGAATCTCAGTGCTTTAAAAGCGAATCCAAGAAAAATTAGTAATAATAATAAGTACTACTTACTTTTTATCTAATGCTGTGTTGCGTTGCGTTCCGTGGGCCACTTGCGGTACTGTCTGAAAACCAGCGCTGTAGGTGTCTGTCTGACACCTCGGCACAATGCTGAGACAGCGACCGTTTCACTGCCGCGAAGACACACAATATGTGTAGGTATTGTATGTCTACTCCCTTTATCTCTATGTGTCTTTTGTGTAGTAAATAAATGTCTTCTTTTCTTTTTCTTTAAGTATTATTATTTTAAATTATTGATTTATTCTTTTAAGCATGATCTATATGTAAATTTTGTTTGAATAGCTATATTTCTAGCGAGTAATAATAAACTTTAATAGATATATTTCTGGACCCGATACGCCAGTGGCGCCAACTGGTGAGCGTTGGCTGGTAGATTGTAATAATTGACTGCATAGGCCCATTACTAGCTTTTTACTTCTGTTCCACAGGAAAATAAACAATTGAACTTTGCATGTAAATGCTAACAATGAGGAAGGATAACAATTGAGTATCCGTAAACACTTCATTAATATTACCACAATTAGACATTGTTATAAAGTTGACTTTGTAGCTACTTGTATTATCTTTAACTTTGACCTCACCTTTTACAGTCAGGTAAAAAAAAATAGTTAATCCTCTCATAAATATATGTGTCTACTAGCTTCCGCCCGCGACTTCGTCTGCGTGGACCCGGAATAAAAACTATCCTATATTTTAATCCAGGCTACAAACTATTTTCCTGCAAAATTTCATCCAAATCGGTTCAGCCGTTTAAGCGTGATTGAGTAACAAACATCTAAACATCCAGAGTAAGTAGGATACGTTTTCAAACATCGTGTTTAAGTTAAAACCTTTTTGCTTTATAAGTGACGTCAGAGTGATAGATACAATTTAAGAAAAAAAACTATTACGCCCATGGGCGTAATAAAGGCTATTGCAGCTCTGTATGCCTGGGCGTTATGAAGCCCTTTACGAGCAAGTGTGATGAAAAACATGTTACAGAATAGGGGGGCAGTGATCGCCTCCCATGTATTCCGAGGACGAGTTGAGCCAGCCCCTGACTGAACTGATCGCCTCCATGTATTCCGAGGACGAGTTGAGCCAGCCCCTGACTGAACTGATCGCCTCCAATGTATTCCGAGGACGAGTTGAGCCAGCCCCTGACTGAACTGATCGCCTCCATGTATACCGAGGACGAGTTGAGCCAGCCCCTGACTGAACTGGTCGCTTCCAATGTATTCCGAGGACGAGTTGAGCCAGCCCTTGACTGAACTGATCGCATCCATGTATTCCGAGGACGAGTTGAGCCAGCCCCTGACTGAACTGATCGCCTCCATGTATTCCGAGGACGAGTTGAGCCAGCCCCTGACTGAACTGGTCGCCTCCATGTATACCGAGGACGAGTTGAGCCAGCCCCTGACTGAACTGGTCGCCTCCATGTATTCCGAGGACGAGTTGAGCCAGCCCCTGACTGAACTGATCGCCTCCATGTATTCCGAGGACGAGTTGAGCCAGCCCCTGACTGAACTGATCGCCTCCATGTATACCGAGGACGAGTTGAGCCAGCCCCTGACTGAACTGGTCGCCTCCAATGTATTCCGAGGACGAGTTGAGCCAGCCCTTGACTGAACTGATCGCATCCATGTATTCCGAGGACGAGTTGAGCCAGCCCCTGACTGAACTGATCGCCTCCATGTATTCCGAGGACGAGTTGAGCCAGCCCCTGACTGAACTGATCGCCTCCATGTATTCCGAGGACGAGTTGAGCCAGCCCCTGACTGAACTGATCGCCTCCATGTATACCGAGGACGAGTTGAGCCAGCCCCTGACTGAACTGGTCGCCTCCATGTATACCGAGGACGAGTTGAGCCAGCCCTTGACTGAACTGATCGCATCCATGTATTCCGAGGACGAGTTGAGCCAGCCCCTGACTGAACTGATCGCCTCCATGTATTCCGAGGACGAGTTGAGCCAGCCCCTGACTGAACTGGTCGCCTCCATGTATACCGAGGACGAGTTGAGCCAGCCCCTGACTGAACTGGTCGCCTCCATGTATTCCGAGGACGAGTTGAGCCAGCCCCTGACTGAACTGATCGCCTCCATGTATTCCGAGGACGAGTTGAGCCAGCCCCTGACTGAACTGATCGCCTCCATGTATTACGAGGACGAGTTGAGCCAGCCCCTGACTGAACTGATCGCCTCCATGTATTCCGAGGACGAGTTGAGCCAGCCCCTGACTGAACTGATCGCCTCCATGTATACCGAGGACGAGTTGAGCCAGCCCCTGACTGAACTGATCGCCTCCATGTATTCCGAGGACGTCCCGGCCGAATTCTGCCAGTAGATTGCCAGCGGAGACTTCCACTTGACTTTGACTTGACTTGCTTCTTGCACTTCACTAAACAGTTACTACTTTAATGCAAAGATAAGTAAACCCGGTAAATTCTCCGATCTAAACCCAAGGTGTGACCGTGTTATACTTTATTATCTGGCTAAAACATGTGATAAGCATTTGGCGAAATAAATTATTTGCACAAGTCCCACAATAACACAAAGATGGCGACTTTATGCGCATATTTTACGTGCCCGGTACCCAAGGCCGCCGTGAATTAAACTCTTTATTATTTTCGCCTATATTTGTAGTAGTTTAATGTTGTACAATATTGAATAAATAACGATTTTGAGCAGATAGCTTCATGAGAATTAACAATAGTAAACTGTTGATTCAAATTAGGAACCAATATGTTTGTGACCTCATGTTAAAATCGATAGCGTAGTGTTGCTAAATGGATAGTAAACCATCAAATTATTGTAATAAAGTATACATTACAAAATAAAATTAAAATCATAAAAATATTATTGACCTTGGGAGTTTAGAAAAAATGCTTTTTTTGTATTGTCCAAGAGTAAATTTAAAGCTACCAATAGAATCCTTACGCTTTTATAGAATATTTATTTACGATACAAGTGCAGAAAATAGGAAATTCGCAACGAGTGGTGATAAATTAAAACACGATCGAAGGGAGTGTTTTAAATCGACACGAGTTGCGAATTACCTATTCGCACGCGTATCGTACATCGTTTAACAGTACATATGGATCTTTAAAGTTTCAACATATGCACGGAAAGTGCTAATTTGCGCACTCGTGCGGGAAAGTAACACCATGTGTATTGTAAATAAAATTGTATGACAACTATGGACCTAAACGCAGTATTTTGCGACCGAAACTGCAATTTCCATACAACGATTGGTTCAAATAGCAAAGTGTGACGTCACACAGCGAGATCCGGCTTTGACTCGAATTTTTGGCACAAATATTTGCCCTTACCGGGATTCGAACCCGGGACCTTCAGCTTCGTAGGCAGCGTCACTACCCACTAGGCTAACCGGTCGTGTATATACATTTGTAGAATACCTACTGGTTAAATAGCCTGCGTTAGGTTTGCTTCAACGTTACTTTCCAGTTAGTTCGTAATAAAATAACAGGTTATCAGATAAGTAGTTCAAAATAGACCGAACTACAATAACAACTACAATTATATATTTCCATTCATTATATATGTATTACTCTATTATATTAGATGCTTGACAATTTCATTGTTATCGAGTGAAAACAACTGATAGTATGGAATTGCGCAGAACACCTGTTTTGGTGTCAAGGCAGGGCCGACACCCCCCGCGAAACTGCTTATCTGTTTATTAATAACACTTGCCTGTTAATTGCATTTAGTTTAAAATCATTAGCGGAGCGTCAGGTTTGTTTTCGGACTGGCTAAAGCTCCTAAAGCATTCGACTCTAATCGGCCAAGTACTCAGGGAATCTTAGTTATTATTCTGATGATGTACTGACTGTGGTCGCCTGGTCTACTCAGACTACGTGACCAGAATCGTGTGATAGTTATAGACGATTAATTACATAATCCAGTGCGCAGAATGTGTCTATGAAATAAAAAAAAATAAAAATCAAATTATCACATTCTCAAATCTTTAGAATGACTTACCAGTCTTGTCATTTAGCAGATATTTACAAATCCTTTAGGAGAAACAGGTATACATACATAGGTATGTATAATTGTATAGATGTATGTAAGACGCGACCTAAGTGATTATCATAAAAGCAAATGTTATCATGTCATAACTGTGCAAACAAGGGAGAGCAGAATAACATGGTTTGGCAAATAGCAACATGGTGTCTAATCCTGCACAAACACGGACTTTGTTGATCAAAGCATCACGGCTCCGTCACGTGATCACTAATCCTTAATAAGGAAGACTCTACCACTACTTGCCTTAGCACCTTAGCAGAATGGGCTTCCCGAAAAATAAATAGAACTGTTTTTGCAAAGCAATCATCATTGTCTGTTAGCGCATTAAATTACAAAGCAACATATTATAATTGATTACAGTTTAAACGCTTTATTAGTCTGGCTGGAGCTCGTGAAATCAAATAATCCAAACACTTCACCTTCACGTGACCCAACGGTGGCAACGTCGCAAATATAGCTGATGATGTAATGGTAGGTATTAAGTAGGGATATAAACTTTTGAGGGCACTCAAAAATCACCTAGCCATAGTTAAAACGAATACCTGCTATTTTGTTGACATTGGTTGGAAAACATGCCGAGCTTTTGTTGTTGCTTCTAGAGGTTCTGAGATTTATTTACAAATCACTTCTTGCAAGTTCACTCTATGCCATTCCTCTGAATTCATTTTATGTTTCCAGTAGATTGTGTTCAAACGAGGTCTGAATAAATCACTTTATTTCAAACCCTTGGCAACACATAGTCTTTGTTCTTGAACAAGGCATCTAAAATACAGTGACCTGAACTTAACGCTTAAGTAGACCATTCAAATCCAGTGTCGTCGTTCTTTGCATATATAGCTCCCCGCTGCTGTGTCTATAATTATTTTACACGCAGTTTCCTTGTCGTGTATTTGATGTACATTGTACAATCAGAAAAGAAAGTTATGGTATGTCACGGTAGACGAGACGCAATGGGTTTATCTTTATTCAAAAGCGCATCATTGCAAGTTAACCAGTATTAGAATGGCCCCCCAATTACGAATTGTCGTTAAGAATCCCGATGTCAAGCTTTACCAGCGATAAACAGGCGAGACCCTTGCGTTGTGAATAGAATAGACCGACAATTTATTCTCTACCAGGAACATCGCACATTGCCTAGTAGTGCGTGGTTGTCCTACAACTGCAACCAGCAATTGCAGTAAGCCTCTGACCGCATTTTGCTACGGATTTAACTATCCTAGACTAAAAGAGATGGAGTGACTAGGGTTTCTGGATCATTTGTCTGTGAAAACGCAACATTTCTGATTGCAGTTCTCAGTTAGCTATTTTAATACTGGTTATCGTTTGTCTTCGTTTAGCTTGCACGTGCCTCTCTTCAATTTAGCTCAAGTTGACACATCCGTCCTAAAATAGGGCTCCAACGCAAAGTGCGTTCACCCTTAGCAAGTACCTGAGACTCCAGATAACGGCTTTTGTCTCTTCGTTGCGAGGAAATTAACTCTGTGGACAGGTTTGGAGATGATTACTTTGATCCCTGTTTCCAATCTTTGAAGTTTTTTGAAACTCAATCTTACTGAACTTGTTTACCTTAAGGTAGTTTATTTATCTTTGTTTTCTTGAAACATGCTAATCCTAATCCTAATAGAAAACTCGATAAACCTGTTATTGTTAGGCGGCTTTGTTATCCGCTTCTGATCTGATATAAAATTCAAATCGTCCGTGACTGCAAACCAGTTCTTTTAGCGTAGTACGTGGTTGGCCAGTTATTTTAAGATTTTATGAGATTCGAATTGCAACCGAGGTGAAGCGAAAAACAGAGGAATATTTAGCAAATTTACTTGTAAATAAAATAAGTGAGGGTCGCCCAAGGCATGCTACTGGGTACCACTCTGTAGTTTCGAACAATGGGAGAAAACCACAGTTTACATCATAACGAAATCATGAATATGCGTGTATAGATTTGGCAGCAGCAATGTTTCGCTTCGCCTCAAATTGAAACGGACTGGTCGAGTGATTGTTACATGTAACGCTACTATGTGAATTGTGAATGGCATACGATACGGAATAGCGTGTTACCCGATTTGTTGGTCGACTGATCACGCCCGAGCACGTGGCGAGGACGTGATGCGTGGGAGAAAGAGCGGTGTGCAGGAGCGAGACGGAGAGAAAACATCTGGGACGCTTTGCTTTCAATCATCTGGCTCTTTTCTCTTAGTTTTTGTTTAGTCTCTTTGTTGGCTTTAAATTTAGAGAGTAGGTATAATGTGGATATGATGCGATCAGGGAAGCTATTATAAGTGAATCAGTGAGTCGTTATGTCGTTAAACTCGTAAAGTAAATGGCTTTAGACATCAATGTTGAATATCGACTCGTTATCAGTTTTGTTCTACATTTCTACGAGATTGTTTACAAGTTAGACAATGTTTGTTACGAGTTAGGCACTGTTATTACCTATTTTAAAAGATTATCCCGTCGCAAGTAAAATAAGATATACTTACAAAATGTATTGAGCAGGAGCTACCTGAGAGAATATAAATAAATCTTATAATATAGGCAGTTGAATGTGGGATGGAATTGGCAACCAGTCCGGAGCCTAGCGCAGGTCAACGAACGCGAGGATACTCTGTAGTTCTGTCCCACGTGCCGAGCTTACTAATATTAAACAAAATGGCCGCGGATTTTCACTTTTTAATAATGGCGCCCGAATGACCACAGAAAAAAAAGTCGAGATTTGTGTTTTGATTTCGTCTACGCGTTAGTTCGAAAATCGTTTTCATAATAGGTATTGAATAATAGTTTTTAAACAGGTGGCAAAATAAATGCGTTTACGAAAAAAACCGGTTTGATATGCGCATGATATTTAAATCTGTCAGTGTACAGGATTCTGGAATAACAAGTTATAGGTAGTTATTTGTGTGTATTGGCTGAATAATATAGACACACCATAATGTTCAAAGTGCCAGGTAAGAGTGAGTTGCATTGCATCTAAGGTTGCATCAAATGCATTTGACAGGCCGGTTTACGTTATATGGCGCCGGCAACTGTCATCCTATAGAAAACTGTCAAAGTTACTTTGCTTACGAGTTACGCTTACGACCACCAATAATTTGAAGCAATCGATCCTATGTCTGTATGATTCACTTTATTACATACAAAGAGTTTCAAAGTAGTTACACAAATATTAAAATCGTTTTCATAAATATTGGTACGGTCAAGGACTTTAATTGTTGAGCCATTTAGGTGTCAACTAATTTTGGTTTTTTTTAATAGTTAAGCTATAAAGTGTGCTCTAAATGGCTTAACAGTTAAAAGTCCGCGGCTGTAGAGTCAGCATCATAAACATGTATACATTCTATGACCTTATTACCTAGACATAAAGTCGAAAAGTGTATACATGTTTATGAAGCTGACTGTACCTAAAAAAATCTTCACGAACGAAATATCGGCACGTGTTTTAAACGCACGTTGTTTTCCAATTTCCAATGTTCTTTAACAACGATAAAACTTTGCCGTTTGCGGTTACTGGCTTCACAAACGAATGTACACCATTCCACAGACCTACATTTTAACGTTTATTCTTTAACTGAAATAAAGTTCAGCCATTTTTTTTAATGTATTAAATATATCGTCTTTATTTAATACAATTCAAATATTACTATAATAATACTTTGTATAAAATATTTCTCAGAATCGGGACGTATGGAAATCAAGAGGGAAGCAGCCCAGCAGTGGGACACTCTATTTATTATAAAATCGTTGTCTCGTACCCATAACACGAGCCTTATTGAGCTTACTATGGGACTAGGTCGATTTGTGTAAGATTGTCCTCTAATATTTATTCATTTTGTAGTTTGCCGCCATGTTGTTGTAAGCCGCCATTTTCTAAAACCAAATCAACCTTTCGGCTCGCGTGACTTATTTCTGATAAAATTTGGTGGTATTTGTATGGAGCCGCCGGGTATCGAAATGTAAATTTGATCGCCATGTCAGGAAAGGTTAATGTTACACAGTTAATTCTATGACTCATTTTTTATTTAACTACGATTTAATTTAACTATATTTTGCGCAATAAGCTACGTGTATTCTATTTCCTTCGTTTGAATCATCATAGTTCAATTAATCACTCAAATTTTCAAACACTGTTTTGATGCGTAATTAATATGCTATTTATTTTGCATAATCTAAATCGAATAGTTCTAAGTTTTAATACCTTATTAAATAATGTACATAATATTTGCGCAATGATATTCATTTTACAAGGTCATGAATGCAATAATCGAGTGAATATTACGCGTGCTCGTTCTAATCTAACCACTCCTGCATACTTTACCTTTGAACATGCATAAACATAGTGATATAAAATTGAATTCTACCTTAACACAATCGATACAAAGTCGAGATTCGCATAGCATTGCACCACGCCGTTAGATCGTGTTAGTACATAATGATAGGTCTTAATGGGCACCCTAGTTATTATATTTTATTACAACCACGTTGTTAAAACGTGAGTCGAAATAGTACATTTTGACTTATTGCAATCAAAAATATCCTTTGCATTGTGTTACAAGTACGGTAAGATATGAATTACGAACAAGAGTCTATTAGTTTGATGACTCGAGGTTTTAACAATCTTACCGTACGTTTTTCAACTAAATCTAACTAATCGTAATAAAAACTACAAAATGTCAGTCGTCCATTTTGTTGAATTTGACGTGAGGCGCTTAGAGCAAAGACCCTTCTGCATACAGCCACGATTTAAAATCACAGTTAAAGATATTTTACACGGACACTAAATTGCTACATTTAAGTTTTTAAATCTTTAAATCATTCTGTTAATCATAGTGACCGTTGCCTTGACTATGAACGAAACTTCGAGATGATATTTCGACACATAGCATTACATTGATTAAAAAGCAGTTCAATGCTAAGGATTGTTTACAATTTACAGTTCATTCCTTGATAAGAACATCGACAGTTTGATGACCATTAAATAACGACGAAAAACAAAAATATTATTCAATCAAGTTCTTTAGTATGAACTAGCTAGCCCGCGGCTCCGCCCGCGAGGGATTCGGTTTGAGTCGATTCCCCTTCCCCTAGAGAGAGGTTTCTACATGCCAAATTGTGTCACAATTGGTTCAGTAGTTTAAACGCGAAAACAGTATTAATATGAGTATTATTGCATGATGAAACCAAAAACCAATTATGCGATACTTTTACCATCTAGATTCTAGAGTCGCCATTGCAATCCTATACTAATATTATAAATGCAAAAGGTTGGATGTTTGTTACTCGATCACGCAAAAACGGCTAAACAGATTAAGATGAATTTAGGTATACATTTAGTGTATAGCCTGGATTATCCCCTAAGGGGGCGAAATGGGGGGTGAAAGTTGGTATGAAGCTACGATACAAATGAGTTCCACGCGGACGAAGTCGCGGGCAGAAGCTAGAGCTAGTTGAATATAAAATCTGTTTTGAAATCCTTGGTTTATGCTATGTCTGTAAATATTCATCAGGAACCCAATGCCTTCAGTCCAAATAAACAAAATAAACTTCATTAACAAATTACGTGTTGTATAAACACCTACTGTCTTCAGATCACAATACAGTAACCCAAATGTGGGACAACGATCTGGGAGACCTTTGTAGATAATATAGATCCAGGTGGCTATTTTCAAACTAAATATGTTGTATTCCATGCATAAACATCTAGAACAAAGCGATAAAAGTGGACGACGTAACACTTAAAGGCTTAACTTAAAACTGCGGGCACGACGATACATTGCACCTTTAGGCGTTCTTGGCGTTCAATACTTGTCATACCCTGACATGTTTATCTACTGTAGTATTAGTCTGCTTCAGCAAGATCTGTTCATTGACACAGGACACGCGGTCTCACGTTACCCCACAACCCGCATTCGGTAGCGGTAAATATTTGTCACCGTACCCTGAGAATCTATTGACACGGTCTAATTGACCACTACTTGTTTTCTGCTGCGTAAAATAGAATTCGCTGCGTATAAGTTTAATGAGTGTAAAGTAAGTTTAATATATTGAATGTAATCGCGTTACCGTTTTGGATTGTAACTTAACACACTGCGACGTCTGCGACATATTCAAATGAGTTTGACTCTCGACATTTACTTAACGGAATGACAAATATGGTACGCGATTCGGTGAACCGCCTTATGTAAATACCATACCAATAACTCTCCTTTGTAGTATAATCACTATGTTGCTCGTCCGTAAAAAAATGGCTGACATCAAACGCTCACCATTGCAAGCTATTTATAAATTCTAATTTAACATGTGATCCATAGAAGTAATACATTTTCTTTTTTGGTACAAGCTTTTATTGCCGACTGTATTTTTCTGTATGTCATCAACTCATTGAGACGATTCTAACGAGCCCAAACTCAACGGGGTTACGTCGGTTAAGTACTGAATTCCCATGGCCACCTTCTGTCATAATATTGAATTGTCATCCAAACTATACTTAAACCTAAATTTCAGCTCAATCTGATAACGGCAAGTGACTGAAAAATAGATTGCAAATGACGGACAACTTATTACATACTTACGTATTTACATACGAACAGGTCAAGTTAATATAAATGCTTGTAAAAAAGCGAAATGTCGACTAATAATAGGTTTAGGTTGCCAGATTGCTTTCACTTGGCAAAACATGTACTCAAACCAATACAGACAACCTCTAGGTACAGTCAGCATCATAAACATGTATACACTTTTCGACCTTATATCCAAGTAATAAGGTCATAGAATGTATACATGTTTATGATGCTGACTGTACAATGTCGTAACGTAAGACTTTAAATCTAAAAACTACCAAGGCTCAGTCTGGGTTATTATTCACACTTACGCAATGTTCGCCGTTTGTTAGTCCTAACGTTCAATTTAATTGTTCCAGTTGTGCGAAAAGCTGGAAATCGGGGCCGAGTCAGACTACTTCGGTCTCCGCGTGTGCCCCGCGTCGGGCCCCAGCCGCTGGCTGAACCTGCGGAACCCGCTCGACCCGCACCGCATCCCCGGCGGCCGCCTCGACCTCCGAGTCAAGTTCTGGGTCCCTCCCCACCTCCTCATCAACGAGCCCACCCGCCACCAGTTCTATCTCCACGCCAAACTCGATCTCGTCGAGGGGCGCCTCGTAGTGGCCGACCAAGAAGTCGCCAGGAGGATCGTAGCCTACATAGCGCAAGCCGAGACCGGCGACTGCGACACCGAGGACCCCCCGACTGACATATACGACGAATGCGACAAAATCGGACCTCAAGGCGAGAAGCCCGCCGATCATTTGGAGAAAATCATCGAGTACCACTCCGAAATAGCCGGCATGCGCGCCTCGCAAGCAGAATACAGGCTTCTGAAAGAGATCTCTAAACTGGAATCGTTCGGAGAGGAACTGTTCTTCTGCAAACCCGTGACGCAGACGAACAACGCTCACAATCTGTACAGCCACCTGCTGTATCACGCGCAGCAGGTGGAGGAGCCCAAGTCGCGGGACGACCAGGAGATCGATGGCAGCGGGACGGTGGGGTGCCTGGCGACGGGGCAGAGCGGCCCCGGCTGCGGCTGCAGGCTCAGCACCTGTGTGGGCGTGGGCCCGCACGGGATCGTGGTGTACCGCCCCGCGTGCAACGGCGACCAGGAGATCGGAGTTGAGAAACAAAGGTACGTCGTGATCGGTGGCTTGCAGCCGTTTCCCTATGTTCAATCGAAGATTTAAAATAGGTACGCTAGCTACCGGATAATTCGTATTATAGTTCTTTAAGCCTTTTTATCGGCGGATTATCCAGTGGAATGCCATTTGTTTTTACAAGCTTTATATTAACTTGACTTCTATCTTGTATCCTCCTGTACTCGTATGTAAGTATATATAAGTATGTATGAAGTAAGTTGTCCGTCAAAATTTGCAATCCATTTTTCAGTCACTTGCCGTTATCCGATTGAGCTGAAATTTTGGGTATTAGTATAGTTTGGATGACAATTTAAAATATTATGGTACCATCGAGCTGATCTGATGATAGAGACAGAAGGTGGCCGTGGGAATTCAGTACTTAACCGACGCAACCCCGTTTGTTTGGGCTCGTTAGAATCGTCTCAATGAGTAGTTGATGACGGATACAGAAAAGTACATTTGGCAATAAAAGCTTGTACCAACAATATCATTTTTGGGGCAGAAACTAACTTTAATTAAGCACTTGTGATAACATTGCAATCCTAATCTTACTAAGCTATGTTTTCGCTCGATAGAGTATATCGGTTAATAGTGCTCTAAAAGACTTAACATCTATTATCTCTTTAATAGGGCCAATGGTTTTGTTCAGGAGTTTTCTGAGTAAATCACACTATTACTTCGTGTCATTTATATCGAAAAAACTAGTCAAGCAACAACTACATAGTACTCGTAGAAATATTTACATTTCTTGCGTCAATCAGTTATTTTAAATGCAAATGAAGGACTATGTAGGTACTTGTACAAATTGACGGAAAAAATTATTTAATAAGTACCTACCAGATGTATTGCAAATTTTAAAATATGTTTACTTTACTATTGATGTCGCCAAAGATCAAAGTATATTCTAAATAACCCTAAAAAGTGTCACGATGCCTAGACATGACACTTGAGAGCTTGTTTTTGGATAACAAATAATGACTTGATCTATGTTCTTTATGACACCACGATTTACGCAGTAGATCATCGCTTTATCCACAAATAAATTATTTAGTTAGTTTCAGTATTATTATTAAACAAAAAAAATGTTTTTTAGACTACATTATTTTGATTTATAAAATTTATTCTGTTCTATATTAGTCCAATAGGCTCCTTTGTCTGTTATTGCGATAGACGCTCTAATTAGATAGCTAATGCTCCGATAAGATAAAATGTCAAAACAGATCTTTCTAGTTGCCCTCTTTTTCTGAACAAAGAAAGGAGCACATATTCGCACAAAATATCTTTGGTCTAGGGGCTTAGTGTCACTCATACTATTACAAAGTCCGAGATCCTCTACTTTTCAAGTTTCTACTATACCTCTACATTATTCCAACTCAACGTTAGCATCAGAACTGGCTATGGGACTGAAGTAGTTTCAGCATAGAAAAGCTTATCTGTGTAGATTCACTGGAATAACTTGCCCCTGAATCCAATAATCAAGCAAGACTTCTTGATCTCTTTTATTTTAGAGGAAGCTTATACGGATAGCTTGCCCCTGAATCCAACAACCATCATCATCTCATTCAAGGACCGAATCCTCTATTCCATCATACCCTACACGGCGAGCCCCTGAATTCAATAATCAATCAAGACTTCTTGTTATTTTCAAGGAAACTTACCCACTGATAGCTAGCCCCTGAATCCAAGAACCATTATCATGATCTCTTCTTGAGGCTTCCAACGGGTCTAACCGAACCCTCTTCTATTCCACCATATCCTTTACTGTGACCCCTGAATACAATAATAAATCAAGACTTGGTCCCTCTGATTTTCAAGGAAGCTCACCTAGCTAGCTAGCCAGCGAACGAAAAAACCATACAAGTCTAACTAGCGCCGAAAAGTGGCCCCACAAAAAGGATGCACACTGCCATTATGCGGACAAATGTGGGGTGTCAAAAGGACGCCAAGGAGCCTTTTAGTTCGAACATGCACATCATCACCATCCTGGCCGATTCAGACCACGGCGAGTGGAAAAAGAAAATAATTCTGGCTAACTGGAGCGTCGTCCGTGAGCTCTCAGGCGATTGACGTAACCATACCGGCATGCACATACCGGGTTTTGGGTAGAAATTTGTAGGTAGTTCGCCGTCTATGGTGTTTTCGTTCGCTGCAGCTTGCCCTGAATCCAACAACCATCGTCGTAGACTAACCTTCCCCTCTGGAGGGCCCATAAGGCTCCCAGTGAGGGTATCCATGACCTTATCTGTTGCTGGCCGCTCCGCAGGCCAGCAACTAAGCTCTCGAGCTCATCTGTTCCAGCATACCCTACACCGCGATCCACCGCGCGCAGCCCATGCGGCGCAACTTCCAGCTGGCGTACGTGACGGGCGAGGGCCACGAGGCCACGCTGCACGTGAAGATGGCCACCTCGGGGCAGGCCGGCGCCGTGTACCGCGCCGTCACCGAGCGCCACGCCTTCTACTGCTGCGAGACCGTGCGCAGCGACGTCACCGAGCAGTTCATCAGGGATCTCAAGGTGATTACTCGTTGTCTATTGTCCTTAACCCCAGACGCAAAGAGGGTGTTATAAGTTTAGCGTGTCTGTGGTATCGTAGCTCCCAAACCGATTTGAATGCGGCTTTTTATGTGTTATAGATAATTTTAACCCGAGTGTTCTTAGCCATGTTTCATCGAAATCGGTTCAGCCTTTTTTGAGATATTGAACTTTGAAATGAAAAAATCGGGGGTTTTTCAACTTTATTAAATTGTAGCATGTACGAGTATATGTTGTATTTTCAAATATTGCACACATTCGGTAGATTGTCATTATCATCATCATCATATCGGCCGAAAGACGTCGACCGCTGGACATAGGCCTCCCCCAAAGAGTGCGAAATTGACCGGTGCTGCGCCACCCGCATCCAGCGGACTCCCGCGACCTTTACCAGGTCATCAGTCCACTTTGTGGGGGGCCTGGCCTACCCACGCCGCGCATCCCGGTACGTGGTCGCCACTCGAGAACCTTTCCGCCCCAACGGCCATCGGTTCTACGTGCAATGTGCCCCGCCCTCTGCCACTTCACTGGGGGAGGCCTATGTCCAGCAGTGGACGTCTGTCGGCTGATATGATGATGATATAAATCTTAGGTTACGACAGCAAAATCATTATTATGACTCATTTATATATATTTTACTGGTAACTATAAAATATTGAGTAAGGTCGCATGAAACGTGATGTTTTCCACGATGCGCATGCGCAACACGAGAACTGAACACTTGCAGAAACTGTAAACCGATAGCTTAGCGTTGAGACATCAAAGCAAATGTTTACTTAGCTGTGTGCTATCTTCACGTGATTGTTAAAGATCTATCTTTAGACCTTAGTTTCTAAACGTCAATACCAATATCTAGCAACTGAGCTGTGTTCGAAAAAACCAGACAAGTTCGAGTTCAACTCGCGTGGTGCGGGTTCCGTAAAATATGCGTTCCCGAGATAAAGGGTCTTGACAGTTAGATAGACAGACAGACGGACAACAAAGTGATCCTATCAGGGTTACGTTTTTTCCTTTTGAGGTACGGAACCCTAAATATGAACAAATTTTCTCGAAAATGAACCTTAGCTTAAA